>CAWUFW010006474.1:0-600000 GCA_963921515.1 Calotriton arnoldi | reverse complement strand
GAGCCGTACGTATCTGTTCCTTCTTTTTGGCTGACAATGCCTCCCATTCGTCAGAGTTCTTGACCGTCTGCGCCACCACCACATCGGCTAACACAGACGGTGCACTGAGGATCTCCGCAAGTACCTCCTCCCCGAACGACAGTTCGGTGTCCATGGTTGAAGCAGGATTTAGAGTAAGTGAGCCTGATCAATTCCTGATCAGCTCCTCTTAATTGATTGTCTGGGACTTTGTCTTCACTTTTTCGACAAGTCTCCTTGGTCTGATCTCTACTGATCAGCACTCAACCCCCATGGGTAAAGGTACCCCTAGATTGTTCCCACAGCCATCAGCTGTACATTAATCATAAACACAATAGACCCCATGCTAATACATGGGGAGGGGAACTAGAGGCGCGGGGTTCTAGGAGCAAGCAGCCTCCAACAACAAATGTTAACCACAACAAGAGCTGCTCCTAGTATAGTGACCACTGTGGGTTTAGAACCGAATTGTGAGTAAAAGCATCTCACAAAATGTGACGGACTGGTCTCACACACCACCGGGTGTCATGCTTCATCATTGACCAGTCCTCTCCCTCTAAAACCTTGGTTTGATAGAGGGCGGGCATACACCTGACGACAGGGATGCACTTCTAAACTAAGTGGGGGCCCATAAGACAAAAAGTGAGTGAGGTTAAAAATCATTATAGTTATCAAATTGTGATTTTTTAATGTGTATGGTAACATATGATATTAAAATAGGTGGACGGTATATGGGGAATTGATTGTCCCCTAACCATAATAAGAATGGTCAACATGTTTCTGCCATGGTGTCCCAGGAGGGTCCAAGGCATTCATCAGGACCTTAACATAAAAATGGGGCTCCGTTCTTACCAACTGGTGGTTAGAAGATACCACTGTGCGGGTGTGACCTATGTCACTCTCCACTGTAAATGATGGCTTCTAAATTCAAGCCTGTAATAAAAAACACCAAAGAGTACGTAACAACATACTTGGGTCACACTGAAAACAATACATGCACTGGTTCAGCTAATAGTGAGTGACTAATTGCGTGACATGTGACACTCTATGCGTGCGCACATCATGAATGATAATGTGAGATAAACTCTCACTGATCTTACCCTATGTAATAAAACTACTTGCCCCATGGGAGGAAGGAGAGGAAACCCCTGTAGTCAAACCCTGAAAAGGAAAAGCACAAACACTGCAAAATGCGTCATTGAATGCGATCAAACAGTGTTCCGTTCTCTCAGATTCCAAACACACTGAAAGAGTGAAAAGCTTCACTATGAGAAGCAGCCAGTAGGTCGTTTTTATCAATATGCTTTTCCTAAAAGGATCGAATGTAAATCCCCAGTTACTGGCGATTTGGTCATTAACCTTCTTTTGAGCAATCGCGTTCTAAATATCAGTACTTCATAGTCACTATACATCCTTCTTTTACCCACAATTTGCACTATTCATCCGGCCTCCCAGGTAACTAAGGTTCCAATCTGACAACATTGACTGTAATGTTGTATTGAAATCCATGCTTTGGATCAGGAATCTGGTACTCAGGCAATTGTGCCGGTACTCGTTTTGCTCTTTTCCCCTTATTAGCGACCCGCTTATTATTCATACGATTTAGCGGTTTTCTGGTTAATAGGTGTCTTTAAAAGGATTCATACCTACCATTACTGGGCCGATTTTTGGCAATAGATTTGAGGATAAACACCACGCTCTGACTGTACACCGTGTTCTCAAGGCAAGTGTGCCGGCACTAGGTTTACTTGTTTTCCTATATGAATAGCCCTCTTGCACGTGTGTAGATACCATTTGTAGAGGTATTTTAGAAGAGTGACACCTACCATTTGGGGCATTCTTCTATCGCGTCTCTTAGTTTTAGACGCATGCGCTCACCCAGGCAGAATATTACACCTAACAAGGCACTATTCCGGTTGCCTGCCCAGGAGGCAAGACCACGTGAAGCACGACTGGCAGCAGCTCAAAACATTGGCAGCATGAAACATTTTTGTGTGAATCTGGCTCTTGTGAAAGGTTCAGAATACAGAACAGTGGGATAGCCAATAATATCCAAACACTACATGATCCCAGTTCAAGACACATGTTGAGGCTTTGTAATACATGTTCTGGATGCTTGGTGTGTCAATCTCATGGTGTAGATGTAGAAGGGCTGCGCCCTCACTGCCACCGCCCAGCCTGAAGTGACCGGAAATGCCGCCGTCAACATGAAAGGATGAACACTGCGGACAAGCCGCCTCTGTCCCAAGAAGTTTTTTTTTCTCTTCTATTCGTGGATGCTAGCACAGGCAAGTGGAAGGGAAATAGGGACAACACGTTTGTGGCAACAGTAAGGTGCTGTTATCCTCTATTAAGGATGTGCTCCTGAAACCCAGCCATCTTGCCGCTTGCTCCCTGAGGTCTCTATTCTACTCCTATACTGGTTCGCCTTTCTACATAAGAGGGCATCATTGAGTAGAGGATGAAACTAAAGTACTTACTGCCAGGTGAGAGGAATATGGCAAGATGTCCTCTGGGAACAGATGCAGTGAGGTAACCAGGCTGTGAGCTTTTAAACCTGTGAAATGTCCGGAGATTTGGATAGATGAGAAAATAGCTTAATCTCTTGTTACCAAGCACAATGGTGGTTTAGGAGGGTAAATAATTTAAAAACCTAAACCTTTTACAGAGGGCAGGAGCAGCCTTTAAATTAGGCAGCTGCCATGACCATTTGGGCTGTTCTCCGAAGGGCCAATACACATTTTACATTTAATAAAAACTACTTTATATTGTCAAAGTGGACCAGAACTAGGAAATTACACATTCTTCATCCCATTACTTACACACTAGTCTAAATCCTTAAGTGTCAGAATAATATAATTTTCTCTGTTACATTCCCCTGGCTCATACATTTACTGGTCTGTGCTGAGGATGACAAAAAGCACACAAAATTACCCTATGCCCGCTCCAAGAGCTCAGGATTGGGCACAGAGGTTGGCTAATTCAGGATGTCTGCTCAGCCCGTAAAGACCAGGTACCCCCAATTGAGGCTCGTGAGCACTGCCAGACCTTCAGAATTAGTCCCAGGCTTCAGCGAACACGTGTCACATGTATCTCAACATCCAAAAAGAAACAAGCATTGGCATAGCCAATAGGTCTCGCCTTTGGGACCTTATAAGTGTTTAACCATGCAACAGTTAATGTTGTTGCACCAAGGATATTGTGCTGCATAACTAAATACTTATAAGGTCCCAAAAGCGAGACCTATTGGCTATGCCAATGCTTGTTTATTATTTGCCTCTTGCCTTGTCTGCGTGCACGTACCCACCCACCCCTTAGTTGCCCACCCACCGGTGCATTTACGTGCCAGCCGCCCCTGTACGAAGTATTACTCAAAAACTAAGGAAGAAGAAAAGATTATTTGAACAAACTCACATTCACATACCAGGCATCTGAGCATGCAAGTCACAGAAGTCTATAAATCTTTGAGACTCAAGGGCTTGATTATGAGCTGAATGATAATTATGGCATCGATAAAATTCCGACTCCGAGGTGTTCGGAGTGTATTGGATGCGATCATTATCACCTATTAGACTTCCTGGAGGAGAACTGCTGCACAAAATCTGCATGGGTATAATCAGTGCTTTAAATGGAAATACAGAAGTGCAGGTACTCACTATTCTGAGTACCTATTTTATCCTGAGAAGTGGAGGTACTTTCCAATTAAATGTATTGCAGCAGTTCTGAGAGGTGCAGGTACTCCTCTTTCAAATTAAAGAAGTGCAGGTACTCTGTACCGGACAGTACCTGCCCATTTAAAGCACTGGGAATAATGTGTAATACTAGGCCTTTTCCCATTGTTACATTCAGGCAGGTTTGGCAGGCCACATTCAACGAAGGGTGCGATTTTTCTTGCGCCTGCTAATTATCCGCCCTTGATAAACATCGCACCGCTTGCAATTGCAACTGCGCACGGGTCGCACTCTTAAGGGCTACTTGGAATTAGGACGTTTATTGAATGAAACTCAAAGTTCCATTTCTAGACATGACTCGAGCCCGGAGGATCTTAATAATAATGACCATGAGTCTAGTTTTAAAGAATTCAGATTCTTTGTCCTTCAGATTGTTTTTTTTTTGCAGTTTTATATAGCGGGAACTCGACCCGGAGGTATTGGAGCGCTTTACATGAGCCCCAGTCACATTACATATGGGCACTTTCCTTTTTGCTAGGCACGGGGAGATTGAGTGATTTAGCTCAGAATCACAGGATATTGTACCGACGCCGAGATTCGAATCTGGTTCCCCAAAGCAAAAGTCGGCAGCTCTGGCTGTTAGGCCACAACCAGATTAAAAGATGGAAGAAACTTTCAAACCCATCTTCAAGGCTAACTGAATTAACCACCAAACGTGTTCATGATAACAGTGATAACCATGAGAGAACAAGAAAGGTTGGGGGACATGTCGAGGGGCAGATGTGTGGGAGAAGGAGAGAAAATAGGGGAAACATGAGAAGTAGGGAGGGATCAGAAAGGAGGGTGAAGGAAAATGTTCAAGTAGGGTGAGGGGAACAGTAAAGGGACCGAGTGCGAGAGAAAAATAAGAAAGGTGGGAAGAGGTGTAGAGCTAAGTGGGGTGTCCCACAGATGTCGGTAATCGGAGAATAATTAGCAGGCCCAGGCACCCCAGAAGTATTCGGCGTCACTGCAGCCCTTGGAAGAGCTAGGCCGGGGCAGAGACGTGATGACGTTCTCCGAGTCACACCAAGTCTGAGGGGGAGTCATGAGGGGAGGGATGAGAGCCGAGGGCACAGCATATTTTATGTTTCCTGTTTGTAAATGTCGGAAAGAGGTCGGCACCATGGAAACCGCAAGGCAGAAATCTGAAACCAGCTAAAAATAAAACTGCGACCAGAGTCATCCAGCTCTCCTCGCCCCCCTGTCCCCTGCTCAGAGGCAGAAAAGTGCCCCAGACGTGCACAACGTCATTCACAACTCAAAAGACACCAGTTCCCTCATCTGCTTACCCCGGAAGGAATCATAACGACAGCCATTAACAGAGCGGTGCAGCGCAATCTGAGGATGAAACGTATTTTTCCATCTGGGGCTCTTGGGTCTGAGCTGACGTTATCGCTGGGCCACAGATGTGAAATGAAAGGCGGCGAGAGCCCTTTGCGGACATGTGCTGTGCGCCTCCAGCGCACGAGCAAAGGCACAAGCGCAGTCCATTGTGGTATAAGTGTTACTCTAGCGAGGTAAACAAGCCCGGGAGTGGTGCGCGCGCTTGTGCCCGTCGCTGCACGCGAAAAACAGATGGCACACTGCGCGCCGCTGCACGTAACAGCAAGCCGTAGGCCGCGGGCGGCTACAATTCCTGGAAAAGGTGGGACATGCACCCGCCTTTGCCCAATTGCGTTCTGCCTTCGCACGCAAAGACCAATAGAAAGAAAGCAAAAAAAAAAGCACACGCACGGGCGTGTGAAAAGTACAGATTGATTCCAAGAGGTCGTTTTCCTAGAGCAGCGCATGCGTGCTGCGCTAGGCTCGACCTAAAAAGGGCAGGCCCACGCATTTTTGCAGCACCAACTTTTATGCTTAGTCCTTGGTATTTGGATTAGCAGAGCAGTGCCAATCAAAACAAAATCAGTGTTCGAAAGCCAGCCACAAACTGACTACAGGCACTCGCTCTCTCTCTCTGAGAATGCAAATGGGTGGTGCAGGCTGCCTTCCAAATATCGAGACGGCAACCACATTTTGTAGCTTTGCTGATTACTTTCACCTGATGAGTAGCATTCCAAGAAAGCTGCTCTGGTGGGATACCTTGTGCATCTCAGCCAGACAGCTTTTTTGGGGAAATATATAATAGGGACTTCGATGTACCTAAAGGTATTATTATAGTCATCATACAGAAGTCGCCTCTTGTCGTATGGACCTTTTGTTATCTGTTGGAAGCACAGGAAAAGGAGCTAGCATCAGCAAAACATTTCAATCACAGTGAAACCAATTTGGCTCCTCAAAAATGACAGAGTGTATGGGGTACAATGAAAGTTTTATTCAATCAATCAGTACATCAATTTATAAGACACGTATATATTTCCATTCAGTCATGCAGTTTGGACATTATGAAAAAGAAGATGTAAAACATAATTATATACGGAGTACAAAACAGGAAGTAGATAGGTTCCATCAAGGATCTTCACTAAGCTAAATAAGGCATCGAAAGAGGCAAGAGGAAATTCTAAGTTGAAGGTGTGAGCTTCAGATGAACCAAATTAAGGTGCAGGGAAGATAGATGCAGGTGTTGAAGCATGAAGCTCAGTCACCACAAGCAAGGGAAATTAGCAGAGGTCAGGAAGGGTCTTCCCTCAGCGAAATCAAGGTGGAATCTGCTCAACTATTCTAAAAGACGACACATAATTAGTACGCAATGTATGGTTCTGGAAGCTTCTCTCCACAAACTCCTTCTGGACGAACCGATCTGAGTACACCATTTCCTGGGGCAGGTAAACTCACATGTTCTCAACAGCGAACAAAGAAGCCCACAGCTGCACAGCATTGGAAAGTAGCAATGGTCAGGTACAGAACAGGTCAGGTACAGGAGGCTTTCTCCCATCCCCATGCACTGCACATCCATGTTTTAATTAAGACTCTAATCTAACAGTTTTTCAGCACAAACAAAAGTATATTCTAATTAACAAAGTAGATAGGACACCTCCAGGGACGAGAAGCTTATAGTTCATTTTATAATGAAATAATTTGAGTGGCTTGGGTGACAGCCAGGCTAACATTCCTCCTCCTCAGAGTTTTATATAGCGCGAACTTGATCCGAATCGGGTATCGGAGCGCTTTACATAGCACCAGTTGCATTACATGAGGACAGATTCATTTAAAAAAAATATATATATTTTTTAGGCAAGGGGAGATTAAGTGATTTGCCCAGAATCACAGGATGTTCAGCGTCATTGCCGAGGCTCGAACCCAGTTCCCCAGATTCGAGGTCGACCGCCCTAGCCGTTAGGCCAACTCCTCTCCACATTAAGAGAGAAAATGGCGCTCAAATGAATAAAGTCAACATAAGCAAATATCTTGGTTATATAAATGTGGCTTCTACTACAGGTAAATACAGCCACGTACTAACACCTTGATGACTACGTGTGCACACAGATGATAATGTAATCACGTGGATAAGTATATGGATGCATAAATGTATGGAGCACTAAATTACGCTGCTCCAGTCCCCCCTCTGATGTCTAAGATGGCCATCACACACAACAAATCAACATTCTGAGACCATCTTCAAATATGTGTTATCTTCTGCTGTTAACATCTGGATTTTTCTAACTCTTTCATTTAATCTTAAGTATTGCATTGCTTTTCCTCCAACTGAACTTTATCTCTCTCCCTCTTAGTACCCTTTCCCTCAACTATTGTCTTCTTGGTCCTCATATATCTAAGTCACTTCACTATAGCCAATACACAGATGAAACAAACACCGAAAATCAATATAGGCCTCCATATGGTGCCTACAAGCCCACTACCAGTATTACTAAGCCAAAAACCCATGGCTGAAAATCCCCTTCCAACTGCTTCCCAAGCACTTGTTGCTTCCAACTCAGTTGTCACTCCAGCGATATTTTTCACATACCCTCTTATTTCCTTACTTTTATCAAAGATAAAGGTACAACACTGTTGAACCTTCAGCATGTTGCAGGCTCCGCCTTCTTTCAATAACCAAATATCTAATATGAGTCGGTTTTGCAAAACCATGGACGTAATAGATATTAATTCACTGTCAATAGCTAGCAAAGCTCCAGCTGTACTAGTTGCAAGTTTGTCCACTAGAGTGGAAAACTTTCTAATCTGTAGATCATTTAAAACACCTACTGATGAAATCATAGCGCCAAAAATGTCTCCCACTATTTGTGAAGCACTACTACTATGCTTGGTTCTACCTAGAAACCCAACTGCTTGATCATCTAAACTATCTACGTGATATATTTTAGGAATACTAAAGCTAGGTAGCATGCACCCACACAATCAGCAGGTAATGTAAAATAATCATGATATCCACACACATAATAAACTCCAGGAATAACAGGATCGTGTCCTGCAAGCACTTGATTTGTGTTACCTAGAACCTCAAACTTATGAGCACAATGACTCAGTCCCAAAAACTGATTTCTGACCTCATCTTCTCTTCTGAATATACACAATGTCCCTAGATGTTGCCAATCTAAGTTTAATTTAGGATAAACTCCCATCTCTTTATACTTCTCCTTCACCCCCTTCAACACTTCCTTCATAGTATCCATCCCTTTCATGGTTCTGTGATCAATGACGCTCTCCTTTCCTCTAAATCATCAAAGAATTTCTTCTCAATGGAGCTCATCAAACTTGTCAGATTATTTCTATCAGCTAGTGGAGTGTCAAGTTTAGTTGTGGATCTAAAGAAATGCCAAACTGTTTCCATTTCTTTCCCATTAGCATGGAGATTCAAGTTTTGTACATGGGTATTTCTGACAATAATAGATCATAATTTTAGAAATAATATTCAAAGTGACACTGACGATACAAAATACTAAGGTGATACCATAGGTAAGGGGAATGTGATGGTCTGTGATACTCTCAACGACTGATGCAGACAAATGGTTGCAGACATAAGTCTTTGGCATCCATAACATTAGTATACTCCTATAGTAATTTGAAGAACATATTGGAAGAAAAATCTCCTACTGAATCATCTTTTGTAAAACTCTTTGGTCAAACCTTTGTCTGTCTTCCATTGGAGGGGCATGTGTAGTGGATTTAGAGATTGGTCTAATGGGACCAGTATCAGCAGGAAACTTAACCCTGTTAGCAAAACAGTCTTACAAATGGTGGCAATAATCCACATAAATTGGTTGTTTGAAAGGATATCCATGGTTTCTCTACAATCTGATCTAAAAGAAAAAGACAGCAGCAATCAAGTTAATGATTACTGCTAATGACTTTAAATTGTGCAAAAAAGAGCAAAATTGTGTTTGTTGTTACACAATTATTTTAAGTACAGTTGTCTTCGTAAGCATTCTGTTAAAGGGACCTCCTGACATCCCTGTGCGGCTCAGTGTTGCAGTGTTCTGCTTGCTACATTCAGTTGCTGGCATGTAGCACAACCCTGGCAAAGATTCTCAGCCATCACTCTGGCGGGGATTAAACCAGTTTCGCCTGAATAGCCTCAACATAGCATCCCTCCCTATATATGCAGGACCATGAAAGTGTCTGACCATCAGTGACAACAAGCTTTCTGGCAACACAGGTCTCCCATCAGAAGAAAGTCAAATCTCATCTCCATTCTTCACACAACCTGCTCTGACCCAATCCTGCTGTGCTGTCTCAGGTGCTTCTTCCTGCAATCTTTTAACTTCTTCCCATGTATCAGCAATACTCAACAGCAAATTAAAGTTGGTCTCATTCTCTGATACATTTGAATATTGACCATTAAATGTACAGGACCCATAAGCGCAATAGCAGGCAACTTTGTCAGCATACCGATTCCCAGCATAAACATAATCATTGCTGCTCCTGTATGCTGTGCATTTTACCACTGCAATTTCCAAAGGCATTTGCAGTGCATCCAATAACCTCATGACGTAATTCCCATTTTGTATTGGGAACCCATAACATTTCATAAACCCACTATGCGACCACAACTGTCCGAAATCATGAACACACCAAAGCCATACTATCAGTGTAAATGGTAACCTTCAATTGGTTTGAGACACAGCAAACTCTAGTAAGAGCAACCAATTCAGCCACTTGGGCAGAGGTTACATCACAAAGCTAGGAGGCTTGTACTACACCCTCTACGGTGCAGCCAGTGTATGCAGATTTCAAATTTCCCCGATCAGCTCTTAAGCTTGAGCCAATCACAAACAATACATAATCGGGCTCTGCAGGGGGTTCATCTTTAATATCACTTCTTGACTTGGTGCACAGTTTAGTTACATAGAGACAGTTGTAATCAACCTCCATCCTGCCATCCCCCCTTCCCCCCCCAACTTCGTTTTCTGGCAATGGTAGCAATGTGGTGGGATTCAGACTAAAGCATATCCTTGAAGTAATTTTCTCAGTCGCCAGTATGGCTTGCTCATACCTGGTGAGTTGGCTGCTAGACAGGTGTTGTCTTAGTTCATGTGGGAAGCACTTCCACTGAATACCATCATTGTAAGAGGATAGCCAATGACCATGTTCTCACTCTGCTCAATGCTGACACCTACGGCAGCACAGCCTCATTGGAAACCCAGCAGCCCTGTGGCTACTGAGTCAAGTGTGGCTGAAAAATAGGCCACTGGCCTCCAAGGATCACCATGCATTTGTGTAAGCACTGAGAGAGTGCACCCTTCCCTCTCACTGCAAAACAATGCAAACTCTTTACCGTAGTCTGGCATTCCCGGAGCCAGTGAGCAGCAAAGACTTTCTCTCAGCTGTAAGAAGGCGTTCATGCTGTTGTTGTCCCATCGTATCGGATCAAACACATCCTTTTGTGTCAACCTCTGGAGAGGCTTTGCCCCTATGGAAAAATTGTATATTCACTGACAACATTAGCCTACCATTCCCAGAAACATCCTGACTTCTCTCTGCCTGGTTGGGGATTCATTTTTAAAATGGCAGAGATTCTCTTGCAACCCTTTCCTTACTCCTTTGTTAATGTGATGTCCCAGATGCAGGATTTCTTTCTGGCAATGCTGCAGGTTGCTTGCGGACACATTATGTCCATTTTCAGCCAGATGATTTAACAGGGCAATAGTGCTTCCCTTGCATGCCTCTTGTGACATTGACGCCACTAACAGGTTGTTCGTATACTGAACAAGAACTGAGTTGCACCGTAGCTTCAAGGTCTCTAGGTTCTTTCTCAAGATAAAAAAGAAAGAAAAGAATGAAAGGCACTTGTATAGTGAGCAGCTACTCAAACAAGAGTGCCCCGGCGCTGGCGGTACGCGTGTGACAGGACTCTGAGAGACAACTAGTTCTTAAAAAGCCATGTTTTAAGATCTGGTTGAAATTTGAGGGACTCTCTGTATACCCTTGTGGAACTTGGCACCTTGACAAAATTCTGCTCCAGAACCGGAACGCGAACAGAATTTGTCTCTCTTTCTGCAATGGGTTGGGAAAGAACGCTTGGTACAAATCAACAGCTGAACCACTCGGCTTCACAGGGGATTGTGACATGTTGAGGTTCGGAGGTATCTGCATCTGTACATTTTTTATCTGCATCGGATTAACACCTTGCATTTAACCATTACTAGTCATTCTATTCGGATTGAGCCTACACTCCCTCTTACAGTGGCCCAACTTGTTGCTATAATGACATGAATTGGAGTGCTTTAGCGTAGCCACATCTATCCTAGTATTCAGGCCTATTGGAACCTCACAACCTCTAAATTGTTGACACCATTGACATTATGCATCATCTGCCCAGCCGCCTTCGAATCCAACTCCCTGCATACCACCACCAACACTGTTTCGCATATATGGCCCGTTTTGAAATACCTTCTGTGCAAGCTGGGGTTCTGCATTAGGTCACTGTACCAGCACTTTACATTCAGCCCATAAGTTACTGGGAATTAGTGTCAAATGGTATTCAAATCTTCCTGCAGAAAACCCCTCAGCCTGGGTGCACCACAAGTTAGGATTTCCCTCAATTTTGGGAATTAATTTGTAAATGTGGCAAGATCCCCTCAACTCTAGGGCACATGCACATATCCCCCTCCAAATGCGCCTATCTCAAAAGGTAGACTCTCACCCTAGTATCCTGTAGGGTCACTTATGATGTTCCCTCAGTATCCTCCTTGATTTTCCTCTTCAATTCTTTCTTAGTCCACCTGTCCCTTAGCTTATCTAAATTACTCCATTTATATATACTAACAACCAATTCCTTAATGTGTATCTTCAACCCAGAAGCCCTCATATTGGTGATAGTTTTTTCATCTACATGCACTCTAAAAGTCCTCTGTAAGAGCTGCCTCTTGGGTAAATCAATCTTATATTCATTTGTTAATTCTGCCAATACTTTGTGTGCCTACACAGTACGTTGTGTGATTTCCTTAAGGAAATTACACAAAGTACTATGAAGGCACATTAATTTTGTAGTACTCATCCAGTTTTCTTGTATCCAAATTTCCTTTAAGTTAATCCAATTCCGCAACCAATCTAGGGACATCTAAGGGTCTTAAAGTCATTTGAGTTGATGGACTATCACCAACCTTCTCTCCACTTGTCGTGGAAGTTCCCTCCCTCGGAGGTCTTGCTCTTATATGCAAAAACCTAGTGGCACCTTGAGAAATTGGGGTCATGAAAACTAAGGTAGGTTTCAGGGCAAAAGCTCCTATTAACGGATTGGGACTCCATACAACAATTTGTGAGTTCTGAGTCGTGGTCACAGTAGTATTACCAAGGGCTCCGGCTGTTGTGCCTGAGACTACAGGAACCAGAGCTATCTCAGTTGGGGCAGTCACAATTGGAATAGTTGCAGTTTGGTTTGTTATAATAGGGGTGGTCACTACTGGAATTGGAATGGTTGGGGCAGTGGTAACAATTGGGTTTGTTACACCTGGGTCCACCTGAGTCTGGCTGTCAGAGCTGTGGCTGTTGGGCTAACCTGAGTCAGAGCGGGGCTAACTTGAGTAAGAGCGGGGCTAAGGGGTGCCGTCACGTCATTACCATTGTCTGGGGGACCTCCACCAGTTCTACTAGCAGATTCTACTATGTTGTATGGAGGGGTTGGAAGGACATAAAATTCCCCAAAAATTGCCACTAGAGTCCGTATCGGTGCTAGATTCAGTCTGGGTACCTGTATCCTTCTCTCCCTGTGCTTTCTTCTTTGGAATGTCATTTGGCAATACTGGGTATAATTTAACTCCCTCAACCATATCTCTTCTCTACACCTGCTGCTCTGCATCCCACTTTGTATCAATCCAACTATGAACTGCCCCCTTAGCTTAATTCGGATGCTTTTCTTTACTTTGGGCATGTGCAGCATTCTCCCAGGCATTCAAAGCCTCATACTGTGCTGGTCTAGGTGGGGGCCTCACATCATATAACACTTGTCTCAAATTTGCATTTATATTCAGAGTAAACATATATCGAGGACATTGCAAAGACACTTCTTTCTCAGTGATCTTGTTCCATTGGTTAAACCAAATACATGCGTGGGGCATGACATTGGCCATGTAATGACCTAGCATTTCTTCCAGGTGAGCCTCCTTGCCCTCTCAGACAGGATCACTTACATCACCCCTCGCAAAATCTCTCAAAACCGAAAAATTTCATTTTTGCACTGATTTTTGACAATCATTAGTAAACTCTCAGTTTTAAATTACCAGCAGTTCCAGCAAATCTCAATTTCAGTACGTACTAATATTGGTGTCTAATCCCAGCACAGTACCTTCTGTGAGAGCATTTCACAGTGACAGTGCAGCACCTGATGATGCACTGACCAATACCTGAGCGAAACTCACACCAACTGACCAATACCAGTGCGGCACCTGATGATGTAGGTTTGAGTACCTTGCAGCTGCTCTACCTCCTTTACAACTTCTTCGTGTAAGCAATACTTTACATGAGCGCCAACGCAAGCACAAATAACTCTAGGCTGTTCTATAAAGACATTCATAGTTATCACTCACTCAAGGAGCTAAACGGGGAATAACGCTTTCCAACTTTATCACTCACACAGTAGTGGGAAATCACCATGACTAGTGCTGTGTCTCCTTTAAGCAATAGGATCGATCACCAACCACTTTTAGTACACTCACAATAGTAAGTTATAGTTCCCTATCTTAATTGTGTGGCAGATGGTACCTCATCAACCAACACCATATATTTTAAAAGACAAGTTGAACCACAATATATTTATTATCTATCCCTGGATTCTGGACTGCAACGATTCGGATAACAACTTCAGCTTCTTAACAATAAGCACATATGTATTTACATAAACAAGTAATATACATAAAGAAGCAAATTAGCTCTTCCGTCCAGCTTTGCTGCCTTTTCAGACTTAAAGTAGACACCATACCGTAAGGCACACAGCGTCAACACAAATAGCACAAGCTTGAAATACCCAATTTGCGAAGCGCAACCCTGCTTATTCTCCCTCTCAGACACCTCAACCGCTTTCAGAACCGGCATACTTCTCTGTACCTAAAGGCTTTAGTATAGTCGTCCTACAGAAATTGCCTCTGGTCCTATGGTACTTTAGTTATTGACTGAAAGGGGTTGAAAGGAGCTAGCATTTCAATCACTGTGAAAACAATTTGGCTCAACAAAAACAGCATAGAGTATGATGTCCAAACAGGGCCGTTTCTAGGTGTTTTGCCGCCCTAGGCGAGAATTGAAAAATGCCGCCCCCTCCCTTTTACTACCATCACTCTCTCCCCCTGTCATCCAGGTGTTGGGGAATAGAGGCCTGCTTTGGTGCCTCTCTATCTAGTCTGGACTGTCAAATCCGTATTAAAGTAAGTCATCTGTGTCAATTGTTGCGGCTATGTAAGTGTTATTGCCCTGTTCTGAGGGTATTAACTCAGTTATGCTATCATGGGCTTGAGTTGGGAGAACATAAGGGCTACTGGCCTCTACCACCTCCAATCACACCCGACACAGGCAGATACACAGACCTACGCAGAATCAAACCAACCCATAGTATGCTGCTTTATGGGGCGAGATTCTCGAGACAGAGCAAGCTTTACCTTAGACAAGATATCAAGCAATGCCAGGATAATCTTTTTCGGGGCCACTTCTGGATTCAGGCATGCAAATACTTCTGCCTGCTTGATAAGCATCAACTGAGGGTGTTGTGGGAGGAGTGCTTATCAATGCGCACTCTTCAGTCTTCCCCCAACATAACCTAGATGCCCTTTTCATCACTGAAACCTAGTGCACAACCTCCCTCCTTCACACACATCCTGGACATCCTCATCCCAGATGGTTATGGAATCCAACATATAGACAACACACTCAAAACAGGAGGGGGGTTTGCAATCATACATAGAACATACTGATCTGGCACTGTTCACAGCTCGACAACACCTACGTATTTCAAGCTCTTCTCCTGCCGCTTTTCTCTCTCAATATCCGAAAAAGCACTCTTACGTGACGTCTAATCTTTAGACTCTGTTTACTCTCTGAAATAACTGTGCAGACTTACCCCATGTACCGACATATACTCCTTATGTAACTAGTGCAACTGCTACTGTTTATCGAATACCCCCTATGCACAATGTTGCATACACTGTTTCCCAAGTCAACACACTCTGGCGTAACTACCCCAGAACCTTAAGGACCATTTCTTCATATTCACCATATACGTCCCATATATTCTGTTGCTATGTATCTGTGCTTACTCCTTATGACTGCATTTACTCCATATGTAACTCGAGCTATTGCTACTGTTTACTGTATACTTCCTGTGTATATTGTGGCTATACATTTATTCCACATGTAACTCGTGCAACTACTACTGTTTATCTTATACCTTTCGTGTATATTGTGGCTATATATTGTGCCTACTACCTGTTTATATTTACATAATGTTTAACAATTGTAACTAAGACTTTGCCATCTATGTAAAGGGCTCTGATACCTTTGGGTCGAGTTTATATTAAAAAACTCTATAAATAAAAAAATATAATTACTATAAATGTCTGCATTTGTATTTGACTAACGTAGAGAAACAATGGAAGGGACGAGAAATTCACAATGGAGCCTACGTGCAGATTTAGAAATGTTGCTTACAAGAAGAAGCCCAGTTCTGTGGTACTTCGGAAATCCTCGCCATCAAACGTCAAACATCCCAAGATTCGGTTCAAAGTCTGGTCTACACGAGTAAATATGCCGGGTTATTGATAATTCACCAATATCAATGGCTTATTCATTTCTAAAGGCAAGTTTGGTGGTTTAAAAATACCTCCTCTGGCTGCCCAGTGTATAGTTTTATTGCAGCGGCTCCCAGCTCTCTTTTATTTACAGGACTGTATTGATTTTGCAGGCTCCTAAAAGGCACTTGCAAGCCAGGGTAATATAACAGTTGCTTTTCCACGGAGATCTATCAAAAGGAATTTCATGGATTGTAAAAAGGGCCACACTCAGCAGATTGCTCTAACTGGGGCTTCACCGGGAGCAGACACTTAATACTAGTTATACACTTTATTAAATAGAGTTGGCAAAGAAGTTTAAATAATAAGCAGAATTTTTCGAAGTAAATTGCCTTTTTTCATAAACCATATCCTCTAGTAATCCATTTGATTTACATTCGGCAATATCTAATGATCTCGTATCTACCGTTGCTTCAGTATATATTACATTTACGTTATATGTCTCAATGCAGACATTGTCTATACCCGTCATTGTGGTTACTCTGTTCCTAGACAATATTGACAAACCCACTTCTAAGGAGCAGCTGCCCCAACAGAGGAGTAACCCATTGTTGTACTTTTTAAAAATCCAAAATGGACTTTCTCACCCGGGACCATCTCTCGTGGTGTGTCTATCTGCAGTATTCAATGCATGTATTTCAGGAAACTTTAATACCAATGGTATTTGTTTTAGCAGTTTTATATAGCGCAAACTTGGCCCAAAGGTATTGGAGCGCTTTACATGAGCACCAGTTATATTACACAAGGAAACATTCATTTTAGTTTTTTTAAGTCATATGGAGACTAAGCGATTTGCTCAGAATCACAGGCTGCTGAGCCGACGCTGAGACTCGCCTGTTTCCCAGTTCTAAAGTCAGCAGCTCTAGCGGTTTCCCCATACAATCTCTTAGAAATGAAAGTCCATGATTATCACGTGAGAGCATGTTTGTTTTACTTCTGGGACCTTTAGTTTAGGTTGTGTGTCTTACGGATTCATGGGAAACGATATCTTTTTGGCATATCTAACAATTGTCGAGTTTCCTTTGACAAACGTTTTGATTGAGTTTGTCACTCGCGCAAATACCACGTGCACTGGTAGGAGCCAACAGTAAGTAGTGCGGCAAGACCAGCAGCATGTGCGTAGCCCTGACATCCCTTAATGCTGCCTGTAGAGTCAGCTCACGCATAGGCCTGGGGCACTGCCGCACAGGCAGTCAAAGCCTAACAATAGTCCTGCATAGCCCAAATAAATGGCACACTTGCCTGAAAGTAGTCCCGCACTGCTCCGCACCGCAGCTTTGGTAAAGAAATGCCGAACTGTGCACTTGCCTGAACGTTAATGAAAGCCAACAAACGGTTGTTCAGATGCTGTTCAGGGCTCAAATGGGCTCGAGCCACTCGTCGCCAAAAGCATGTTGTAAAGAACATTAGCAAACCGAGTCATACTTTACTTAGCCAGGAGGACCTAACTGACCAGGCCTTAAATTAGCCCCCTATATTTTTTGTACATCTGATCCATCTGATCTACCCTGCCTGCTGCTGCCAGCCGACCCGGATCCCATCCCGGCCTCCCCCCGGTACCTGATAGGCCTGCAGGCGGGCCGCAGCGCCGCGGTAACTCTCTCTGCTCTGCCTCTTCTTGCCGGCCGCGCGCGCATAGGCACAGCCCCCGCGGCCGCCGTGGCGCCGAACGTGACCTCACGTCACGTCACCCTGGTCATGTCGACGGGCTCTAATTGAAGGCGAGCCCGCGCTACGCTACCTGGTAGATTCGGATTCATTCAATAGAAGTCAGAAGAGAGTAAAGAACTCAATTCACGTTTTTAACTTTTGCCTCGGCCGCCCTCCACCTTTTGCCGCCCTAGGGAGCCGCTTAGTCCTGCCTAGTGGTAGAAACGGCCCTGTGTCCAAACCATGAAGGTTTTAACAAATTTAGTCAAAGATACACTTCAATCAATCAAACAGTAAATCAATGTATAAGATAAACATATGTCTCAATTCGGTCATGCAATCGAAATTTGTGCGTTATGAACATAATGAAGCACAATATAGTGATATACAGAGTACAAAAGGAACTTCCCTAAGCTAGCTAAGGCATCGAAAATGGCAAGGGGAAATTCTAAGTGGAAAGTGTCTGTATCAGACCAACCAAATTAAGGTTCAGAGGAGGATAGGCACAGGTGTTCAAGCATGAAGTCCAATCCCCACAAAGCTGTGGAAAACAGAAGAGTTCAGGAAAGTTATTCCCTCGGCGAAGTCAGGGCGGAATCTGCCAAGTTATTCTGAGAGACACAGGATTAATACGCAATGGAAGGTTCTGGAAGCTTCTCTCCACCAACTCCTTCTGTATGAACCAATCAGCGTACACAGTCTCCTGGGAGCAGGTAAACTCCCCATGTTCTCACCAATGCACAAAGGAGCCTACAGATGCACAGCCATGGAGAGTAACAATGGTCAGGTCTGCCTGCTACAGGAGGCTCTCTTCCAACCCCTAGCACTGCTCATCCATGGCCAAATTTCTATTATGACTCTCTAATCTATCAGTTTCTAAGCACAAACAAGAGACTATTCTATCAACTGGAAACAGGTAATATAAGCCAACAACTTGGTTATAGTTCGATTATATAAATTTGGCTTCTACTACAAGTAACTACAGTCTCGTACTAACACCTTGATTATTATGTTTGCACACAGATGAATGTTTAAACACATAGATAAGTATATAGATGAATAAAATATGGAGCACTAAATTATGCTGCTCCAGGAGCGAGGGGCAGACTGTTGTTTCTCTATGCAGGCATGCATATAGTGGGGGTAAGATAGTGTGGAAGTATTAGGAACCAGTATCGAACAGACTCCACAGGACTGATCACCTGCAAGTATGTGAGGAGGACAAGAAGTTGACACGGAAGAAGAGCACACTAAAAAGTAGGACACGACCTGGGTGCAATGGTGGAGGTAGACTTGTAGAGGAATGAGCACTAGATAGGAAGTGGTTGTACTTGCAATAAAAGAACTATAATAGACACACCTGCCTCCTGTCATCTATGTTCCCATCACCACTGCTTGCTGTGCACTCAGCCATCAGAATAAGACATGAAGCATCCTTCATTTGTTTGTACACACACACAACATGCCACTTGTGTAAAAGTGCATGTGCCGGTGATTTTGTAAGGGGGAATGTGTCAATTGGACTGGGCTTGTAAGCTTCATCAAGGAGATGAAGTCTAGATTTGCACCTACCCACCTACCAGCCAGCCTGCTGGTCCAGCTACCAGCCAGCATGCAACAGTAAAGTTGATAATGTGGGGGTACCAATTTAAAAGTGAATGGTGTGGAATCATTTTAGCAGGACACCTGCCACTACCTTTCAAAAGACACTAAGGGTCCGATTACGACTTTTCGGTGGAGCGGTGGCAAGGCGGTGCACACTGCTGTGCCACCGCTCCGCCAAAGGTCGCCCCGCCCGCCAGATTACGATTTACAAGTAGTCTGGCAGGCGGGCTGCGTGGTGGTCCCATGGCGGCGCCTCTTTTAAAAGCGGTGGTGCCTTTGAAATAGGCACCGAAATGGGACCGCACTACAAGGTTTCTGCATGGCATGGACTCAAAGTCCATGCTGTGCAGGAACCTATGTGCATGCACACAAGAGGGCACATGTTATGCCCCCCTGTGTGCATCCACATGCAGTGGAGGCACAGGTGGCCCTGTAGGGTCCCCTTTGTTTCCTCTCTGCCAGGCTTTTTATGGCGGTGGAACTGCCATGGAAACCCTGGCAGAGAGAAAACTTGTAATATGCCTGGTAGGACCATGTCGGTCCCACCAAGCATATTACAGCCTCTGACTGCCGCTCCAACTCCAGGGAACGTCAGTTCCCTGGCAGAGTCGGTGGTCCCAGAACGGTCCGACTGCCCAGGTCGTAATTGGGCGGTCAGACAGCTGGTCAGGTGGTGGCTGGATTCGCCACCTCCATCCCACCACGAGTTTGGCAGTCCTCGGATCGCCAGACTTGTAATAGGGCCCCATGTGAATGGTAGAACTCAGGGCCAGATGTACTACTTACTGGTTACAAAATACTGGTCGCAATTTGTGGCCAGAAAATATTTGTATAATCCATGTATCATTAGATGAGTCCGTAAAAAAAGTCTGATTTAATTGGAATACGACCTGCCTAAGTATTATTCATTAGGTAGGTTGTAAATTGCAGCTTAATCTAATTAACTACAATCACAAGGATGGTGCCCTGAAAAGGCTAGCAGGCCACCATGTCTGTAATTGATTTTCAATAAAGTAAACTTATTTTTAAATGCAACCAGCTTTCCTTAAAGAACACAGGAATGTGTTTAAAAAGAAAAGTTTACATTTTTGTAAATGTTTGTTTGAGAGTTAGCTGTTGTCCATTTGAATACTGCCTTCTCCCCTACATTTTTTTAAAATATTCACATAGGGTAAGGAAACTCAACAGGACCCCTTCACTTTTGCAAATGGGTACCCTCCTCTGCCTGGGGCTCTGTAACTTTTCAGTGGTTTATGACCACTATTTAGTTCCGAAACAATTGGTACATTTGGATAGAAATTGCTATCTGAAAGGGATACGTACAACACACCCCTTGCTATTAGCGATTCCTTATCCATTTGTAAACCCATTTCAGAAGTTGAAAGAAAGTTACAGACTCCTAAAATTGATTTAGTACTTTGCAAAAATCAAAATTTGAGCATTTTGAGACTGTGAAAACCTTTTGTACATCTGGCCCATACTTTGGGGTCATAATTAGGAGTCATCAGAGCACATCCAAAGATACAAAAACCCAGATGAACATCAGGGAAAACAGCGAAAAATGGTAGAATAAGACAGTTGGAATACACAGCTGCAACCATTTGCCTTAAACCCTGTCTGTATCAACTTCTTGAAATGGCAACTGGGGTAGCTCCCATGAACTCAATTTCACATTTCTTTTCTATCTTCCAGTTGAACCACTTGGTAACAGAGCAGTTGGTGAAAGAAGGTGTTGCAGCTGTCGGGATTTCGGTAAGGACCTTACCCGCCTTTTAACAGCAGACTGAGAGATAATCAAAGGGAGCTACTTTCTCTTTCTTTTTGTAGCGGATTGTTCTTCGCGCCTGAGAAATGCGAAGATGTGAAGCTTGTTTGGTACCAGGATTTTGCAGATGCGGAGAATCGTTTGAGAATATATTTATATATATATATATATATATATATATATATATATATATATATATATATATATTAAGAACCAATTCTGAACTCCTTATAGATCAGACACCGACGCAGGGGTAGCGTTGCCATTTCATCCTTCGTTTATTACGAAATTGTCACCAGACGCGTTTCGGCATTCCTGCCTTGTTCACTTTGACAGTCGTCTAAAAACAGCATACTTTTTTAAACAGAGTATTTGGATCACATGACTCAGTTGTAAATGGCCATAGAAAACAGACTCACTTAGTTGCTTGAGATTCAAGGTAAGTACCTTTTCCTTTACAAATATTCCACTCTTTAAATGCAGCGAAATGGCACACCAGAGGCCAATTGGCACACCAGAGGCCAATTGTGGATATAAATAGCACGCAGGGGACATGGCAGGTATACAGAAACTGAAGCTGCTCACTCGATGCCTCAGAGGAAGGGGAAAGTATTCCCCGAAACGCGTAAGGCAAAAGGACACAAGAAACGGGATGGGAAGCTGCTTTCCTAACAAATAAAGGTTGTTACCTACCTTGCCTGGGAGTGCGGACTCGTCTCTGAAGCGACTCTTTGGAAAATAAGTATCACGGCGGCTTCAGGCCGTGGAGTCGACGCACCGCCCCATTGAACATGAGGGGTCTGCACAGAGGAAATCTCTTTCCGTGATCTGCGTGGCAGGGGTCTTTTAAGCAGCAAGCAGAGTCTCATTCGGAGGCTCAATGGAGGGCTGCTTGAATTGGTCCTGAAAATGTTCGTGAGCATCTTAAACCCACTGGAGGGTAAAAAAATATGTAAATCACTGCAAGTCCCAGCGTGCATTGGGAATGCTGATGCAGCGAAATGGCACACCAGAGGCCAATTGTGGATATAAATAGCACGCAGGGGACATGGCAGGTATACAGAAACTGAAGCTGCTCACTCGATGCCTCAGAGGAAGGGGAAAGAATTCCCCGAAATGCGTAAGGCAAAAGGTCACAAGAAACGGGATGGGAAGCTGCTTGCCTAACAAATAAAGGTTGTTACCTACCTTGCCTGGGAGTGCGGACTCGTCTCTGAAGCGACTCTTTGGAAAATATATATATATATATATATATATATATATATATATATATATATATACCCCCTCATTCACCTAGTAAAGTGGAGCCAACTGTGTGTGTATAATATCAGCGATAGGGGGGGCTATTTGAGACAACATCCAAATATGTAGATCATTTTTTGCAAGATCATGTAAGGAGTTTACCGTAATTCATACTAGATACCAGTGATTTTCTCAAAAAGGTGTATGATATCACATGAGATGATAGATATGTCTTTCTGACCTTAGACGTAACTTCTCTTTACACTAGCATCAGACATGAGCAAGGATTGAGGGCAACTTAACATTTTTTGAGTGCAAGACCAATCAACTTATACCAGCACACTCTAATGTTGCTCCAGATGACGGAGTGGTGCTTGGAAAATAACTTTTTCTTGTTTGAAAAACAGCTATTTAAACAAATACGAGGTACAGCGATGGGCACCTGCTTTGCCCCCAGCTATGCGAATCTGCATAGGGGCTGGTGGGAGGAGCAGGTGCTTGCAACAGAGTGCGCTGCCGAATGGACGGACAACATAGTCTTCTGGGCCTGCTACATAGATGATCTTTTTGTTTTATGGAAGGGCTCCTTGGAATCTGCTAGGGAGTTCGCCAGTCACATAAACTCCAATGACCTTAACCTATTGTTCACATGCAAGATCAGTAATAGTGAAATAGAGTTTTGTAAATCTTAAGGTATTTGTGCAAGATAACAAGATACAAACTAAAACATTTAGAAAGGAGACTGCTGGAAATTCAATCCTCCATGCGGAGAGCTTTCACCCAGTATAATTGAGACATAGCATTCCCTATGCTGAAAATCTCTGCATGAAGCGCAATTGCAGTGATGAGCAGTCTTTGGAACAGGTGCAAGAGGAATTAGAGCAGAGATTTCGAGCCAGAGGCTATGACCAGTCCTTAATGGACTGCTCCAAAGCAAAGGTAAAGACAAAATCCAGGGAAACACTGCTGTTTAGAGAAAAAAGTAGCAAGGCCAAGTGAGGATGATTACAGGCTTTAATATGTACCACCAGAAAGTGAGAAAATCTTAAGGTCCCATTGGAGTTTAATACGAAGTGATCCAATTATTGGGAAATCAGTGTCCAAGAACCCACTCCTCTCTTATAGGCGGGCCAAATCCATGCGAGGAGAACTGTGGCACTAGCCCTGAAATGGTCAAGTCTGAGACGTGGCTCACCACAAATGCAGGGTTCAGAAAATGTCACAGGTGCAAGGCATGTACAATAGGCCAGAACATGAGTGAGTTTTCCAGTCCACTGTACAATACCCCATTTAAGATCCGTCACTCTTATAATTGTAGGAGTGACTTTGTGGTATATATTCTACAGTGCTCATGCCCCAAAGTGTATTTAGGCAGTATTAAACACATGGTTCATGTAAGGATCTTACAGCACAGGGTGGATAAAAGTTACCCAGTAGCCCGTCCTATACATGAAAAACATGGGGGCAAAGCAAATGATCTGGTCTATTTTGTCAAAGATTTGTTCCCGACCAATATGAGGGTTGGAAATAGAGAACACAAACTACGTAGACTGGAGTCACGCTATTTAATCATGTAGAACAGCAAAATACCAAATGGTCTTAATTCAGACGAGGAATTGTATATACATCTATAACTATGCTTGACAAGATTTCTATGAAGTAGTTCCCAATCTCTCTCAGCCTAGAATAAGTGCTATGTGCCGTAACTACAGAGGTGTTGATCTGTAGTTTTCATGTTTTTTAAATGTAAAAAAGCTTAGGTATCACAGTGAGCACTCCCCTTTTCTTTAATATTGTTTCAAGTTTACTATTTTTCATGTGTGTCATCCATGAGAGCAATCTGAGGTATCATTTCGTATCACAATAAGATGTCATCCGTCTAGGTCAGATGGCCCAGACACTTGTCTAGATCTTAGCCTCAGTCAGTCCTCACTGAACACTGGAGACGTGGCCCAATGGGGCTTGATGTGAGTAATTAATGTTTGATGAAGATGTAATGATTTCTCACATTTCAGGCAATTGTCACAATTGATGCATGGAATAGTATTATACAGCTATCTATTTTGCAAAGTCGTTCTATGTGGACTACTAGGTTAGAATGAATTTGAGGTATGGAAGGCACAGTGTATTTTGAAATTAATTGATTTGACCCAGCCCATCCATTAAGGTCGCTTGGAGTTTGGGAGACACATAGGGGCCGATTCCGGCCGGAAGGGCACCGAACGATGGTCGGAGCCCTTCCGACCGAATCGGAACGTGCCGGCCGGATTCCTTTCCGACCGAGCCATTCCGATGGGCTCGGTCGGAAAGGAATCCGACTGGGATTTCCGGATAGCTTACGACGGGCTCGGAGAGCCCGTCCGCCGTCCGGTAATCCTTCAGTACTCCCCTGGCCGCCTCTTCACGACCGAGGGAGTACGATGGCAGTATTTCACTGCCTTTTCGTGCCGGTCTTTCCGGCACGAAAAGGCAGTCGGTAACTGTCTTTGGGGGCCCCCAGTAGGGCCCCCATGGGTGCGAGGCCGCCATTGGAACCTATGGTGCCCCTCTGTTGATCCCTGCACCCGGTGGCAGGCACCTTGGGGTGCCGGCCACAGGGTGCAGGGATGAACTGCACCCCTGCTTTCCACAATGCAAGCATGTATTCCGCTCGGAATGCATGCTCCCATTGTGTAGTATAAGAGTGCGACCGAACAGGGTTCGGTCGCATCGTACTTGCAGGGCCGTAACCGACGACAGCAGGTCGGTCGGTTACGGCTCCTGACCGATATCGGACGGACCTGAGTCCGTCCGACATCGGAATCGGCCCCTTAGTGTGTATTAGACATTGAATGCTGAAATTCATGTAATCATGTTTCCCAAAATAGCTGATGGTCGTATATTTGACATGTGATGAAATATATTGCCAGGTGAGACATGTCACACTGGTATATTTAAATAATGCAATGCACTTTAATACAGCACTCTGCGCTTTATTATTTATTTGAATTACTGTTTTAAGTCCTGGTAAGTATTTCTTCAGTGTTTACACGGATATGTGATGACCTAAGCAGTATTTAAGTGAAAAGAAAATGGCGGCTGCACTATGTGATCAAGGTGGGAGTCACCACCGAAATTTCTGCCGTGAATAAATAAATAGACTTCATTATAGCAGCTGCAAATGACTCTGGTTACAGTTTCTCATGAAAGTCTTTAGGTTGCTTGAAGATCAGACTCACAAGATGGAACCCTTTAATAGGCAAAAGGACCTTTTGTACGATAATATTTAATAAACCCATGAGGTACCAAATCTCTCATCCAAGGTTTCAAGCATATGGTCCTTAAGCCTTGAACTTGATAGGTTGCATGGCATTGTCATGAGAGAGGCGTCCAATGACCTTAATTATATTATTATTATTATTATCAGTGACACACTATAAATGTATTTACCTCATGGCATTTGAAATGTGAAATTGCGAACTCCCATCCATTTGATTTTGCCTTAGGAATTTACAAAAGTCTCACATCAGTAGATCTAGGGTTCTAAACTGGGGCATTTCAGCCCCAAATACCAAGAGTTTTGTCCATGAATGCGCATAAAGGTCTAGAAAATATTCTTGAAAGTATTCATTTGGATACCGGCATCTACTGAAGCCCTCATTCACCTAGAAAAGTGGAGCCACCTGTCTTTAGTTCAAGGATAATTAGGCAGCTGCATTTCAGACATTCTTCAGTCTGGTAATTTTGTTGACCAGTATCCCTATGCAGATTGCATTATCCAGTTTTGCGTTGATCAAACTTACAACCACCTATTCTATAGCATTTTGCTATGGCTCGCCAACCTCCTTCATGAAACCTTATTACATGGATGCATAATGGCCATTAACTCCTCATCCCTTACGTTATGTGGGTCATATGGACTGAGGCAAGGAAGAAGATTTTGAGTAATGAGATTACTGGTAAGTAATCAAGCCCTTCTGTATCATGTGCACATGGATGAGTAGCACCAAACAGTCCTTGAATTCATATCTAGGTGACAGACTTTCCTTCAGAATGAACAAGCCTTTGGATGTTGGCCTTGTACACTTTTCTGTTTTCTGTGCAGGGTACATTTCCCTGTGCCTGTTTTTTGAACAAGTATATAACCTTTAGAGTTTGCACTGTTAGTGCGTTTTCCTTGTCTGTTCTGGGTATGCAGAAGGGTGGAAGCTTGTCTCAGAAACTTTTCAGTCTGTATGAACGACACATGGATTAATGCGTCCTAAATTAGTTAGCACTGAGACCTTCCATCCTAAAACTGAAGTAGATTAATGCACTTGTCTGATAGAAAACACCATATATGCATGATCTCTGCTGCAGTTACTCAGTGTATGTGCTGAGGTGGTGCACTCAGGACTTTTTACTGAAACTGCCTGCTCTTAAGGGTGGCGTGGCCTGATGCCGATGGAGTAAGTAGCACCCAGCAGAGCTCCTGGAGGATCACTACCATCCGGCACCATCCTTGCATGCTTTTTGCCCCAACTTCCCCGGTAGCCCAAAGACAGCCAGGGGTTACATATTTCTAAACAGAGCCGAAGTCATTGGGGCCTTCATTGCTGGCTGGAGATGAGAGGTTCGTGGGTTAGTGGCTGCTAGATGAACACAGTATGGTTGACCCCTTTGGCCTGTGGGCAGAGAAGCCTAAACAGAGAAGCGGTTGGGATCTGCAACTACAGCACTCCCCCAGACTGTCACTGATGGTAAGAGATAACCAGTCCACCTGGATCAATTGCAGACATATCAGTACCTTCGCTGCAGGCCTGAACTGGCAAGACAAAATGTGGCTGAAAGACAGATGCCTTGAAGGCAGAGTTGGAGGCTCCGTGCCAGGGCAGTAGGTGAGCTGCGGAACATCCTGTACCTGGGAGTGCAGTGCCCTGTCTGCTACCTGTGGCCTAACCTTGGAGTTCTAGCGATTCGTGACCTCAGCCATAGTTGATCGCCCCGGGGCAGCCTCTGAGGTGGCCACCCGGAGGCCCTTGGAGTGCGGATTCACGGAGAGTCCCAAAAGGTAGTGACGGCCTCCTGGCTAGCCATCTGAAATTCATGAGCAGTGTTCCTCGGGTGTTGTGGGCCCGGCGGGGGAGCTTGCTGCAGTTGTGGTGAGACCCCTGTGGATCGGTAACCTGAGCCCAAGCAGCGGTTTCCAGCTCGACTATGTGTCAGGAAGGGAGCCAGAATGAACACTGGTGGAAACCCCATGGTTGAGCCTTGAGTAGAGGAACTACGGAGATCCCCCGTCCTCCCCAACTCACTGGCTGCATGACTGTAGATGGACCCATAGGCTCGATCAGTCCTTGTGGGGGGCAGAAACAACATAAAGGCGATCCCCAGCCACATCACGGGTGGGTCCCAGCGGAGTAGACTGGGGCCGCAGAAGAGGTTGTTCTAGCGACCCCTGGATCTGTGCCCGTAGTGGAGCAGCGATATTAGTGTAAAAGGCATGGAACAAATGGCGTAAACCTATTTGAATTGGAACACTGAACAGGGTACATTTGTAGATGATATTTCACAAAAGCTAGCGCTTTATATACCCCACTCTGTCATTTCTGGGGGAGAGACTTTATGAGTGTTGTTGATATGATACTGGACAGATCCCACCCACCCCTGCTGGATTCTCCCACCAAACGACTGGCAAAGAAATTCCGCTACTTCCAGGAACAATGGGAGATAATAGATACATGGAGGGTGGCCCACCCGAGGGAACGTGACTACTCCTACTTCTCTGCACTGCACAAGTTGCATGTCAGTTAGTTTCCTGTCCGCATCAGACGTCTACAAAGCGGTGACAGGCTCAGAATACCTGACTAGGACCCTCTTGGATCATAACCCATTACTTCTGACTCTAGCATGGGATAGGACACCTACACTCACACTGAGCTGGAGACTGAAAATCGAAAGTTTGGATTACCCAATCTTTCACGATAAGATAGGTGAGGGCATCCGGAATTACTTTACGGAGAATGAAGGCACTGCCTCCTCAGTGCTTTGGGAGTGGGAGGTTTTCAAGAAAGTAACAAAAGGACAGTGTATAGCGGAAACAGTTGGGATACACCGAATGTTGATTAAAGCAGTAGAAACACAGAAAGCAACCCTTAGAACCATCAAAAAAGAGAGACCTGGGAAACCGGAACTGCAGCAAGAGCTGTTGGACACGAAAGAGAAGTTGTTGGAGCACGTAGAGTGCCTCTGTTGCTTTGACTACAAGGAATACATGATAAGGGCACATGCAGGGCAGGACAAATCTGGGACGCTACTGACTTGGTTAGCTAACCCCAACAACCGGGCTTGCAAATTCTGGAACTTGAGGATGGGTGGGGGGACAGAGTTTATAAGCAGGGAGACATAAATGAGACCTTTGTACAATATTAGGCTAAGCTATACTCTCGCAACTGGTGAGAGGTCCCCTTACAACTGTTCCTGGGAGACCTTCCCCTTACCCATATCACACCTGCGGAGGTGGAGGATCTAGGGGCTGAAATAACAGTAGAGGTGTTCAAAGCAGTGGTCAAGAGGATGGCCTTGGGAAAGTACCACGGTCCGATGAATTTCGGGTGGAATTTTATGCAGCTTATATGCAAACGCTAACCCAGGCTCATAGTTGTCTACTGAGCAGCACATGAGGGTCATGCCCTAACCCAATCGATGAGGGAGGCATTGGTAATGCCCTTACTCAAGCTTGGAAAAAACCCCAAACAACGTGGCAGACTATAGACCTTTATCAATACTGAACACAGATAATAAGGTACTCAGTGGAGTGCTGACCACGAGGCTATTACCACACATGAAAAGTCTGCTCCACCCTGACCAGTTGGGGTTCATCCCTGGCCACAATACAGCATTAAACATAAGGAGTTTCCTTACCATGCTGATAGATGCCCCGAACATAACTGTGGAGGTCTGGGTGATGTCAGTAGACATGGAGAAGGCCTAGACCAGGATACCTTTACACAGTGATGGACCGCATGGTTCTGGGGCCGGAATTCATTGAGACTGTTGTACTCTGCTCCAATAGAAAGGGTCAAGACAGGCCAAGTGATTTCTGAGCAGTATCAAATACAGCGAGGTACGAGACAGGAATGCCCCCTATTGCTTGCCATTGTGGTGGAACTACTGGTGGGCTGGGCTCAACTCTGATATCACTTCACAGGTGTACAGACTCGCAGCTCTACAGGTTATTTCTCCCTGTATGCCGATGATATGTTGCTTTTCCTCAATGAAAGGCAAACAGACCCCAGGAGGGCGGTGCACCTACTAAGCACATTTCAAGACATCTCAGGGCTGCGCATACATTTGCAAAAACTAGCATGTTTTACATCCGATCCTTCCAGGACAAGACTCCTGGTGTGTTTGGAATGTTTTGGAGCCAACATCGAAAAAATACCTGTGGGTTGGCATATATAGGTTGGAAAGTGACATCCTGAAGGGGAATACAGGAGCAGCCATTGCAGCCTCGATATCCAGTGTTGCCTTCTGGAAGTCTTTCCCAATATTGGTAGCAGGTCAGATAGCGATTGCCAAGATGGTATCCCTGCCACGGCTACTGTACTATTTTGCTACATTACTGGTGATTGTTCTTAGAAGCAAATTTCGGGAGCTGAATGCCATATTACTGAACTTGTTATGGGGAGGCGGTAGGCGTGAAGTAACACTGTTCAAACTACACCTCCTGTGACAGTTGATGGGCTGGCAGCATCAGACTTCAAGATGTACTACTTGGGGGTACAGCTGCAATTGCTCATGCAATGGATATATGATGGGCTACTGGGGAGGCGACAGTTACAGCCAAGACCCCAATGCTACGCCTACTGATGAGAATTCTTTTAGATCTGAAATGGGGTAACGTCGAAGAAAATGGAACGTGGAAGGTAGTCAAACCTTATGGGATAGGTGCCTGCTATAAACTCGTACAGAAGCCCCATATTCGCCCACAATCCCCTTGCAACTCCTCACTGTACTTCCCCATCAGAGCAGTTGGAAGGGACTGCTTGAGTGGACAGTGCAAGAGATTAAGACTCAAGGTAACCTGTTTCGAGCCATCAAACTCCTACCTTTTGAGGAGATTTTTCTACTAGGCAATTTCTGTTGCATCGAACTGTGATAGCAGCACTTAAACACTGGAGAGGTGGGAGTAATAAACCTCAGACACATCGGGTGGCACTTTATATCGTACTTCGGGCATGCAAAAGGCCATATCTGGTCTTTACCAGACACTAAGAGCAGATATGAACACTCCCTTCCCACACACCTACCCCCAGAGCCCTCTATGCTCTTAAAGACAGAAAGGTAGAAGACATAGGACATGTGGCCCCCATTACACAGGAGGATTGGGTAAAATGTTGGATGCAATCCCAAAGGTGCCTAGTAAATGCATGGTTTAAATTAATAATTTATGACTTTGCCCCCAGGGCATACTTTACACCTGGTAGAATGAATAAATTCTTCCCCCATGCCCAGCAAGCTTGCCCCATATGTGACCTTATAGGAGCGGAGATGCTACATATGGTTTGGGGGTGCCCGCCCTGGGCAGAGATCCTTAATTCATCGTCACTGACCACAACGTAGAACTATCCCCTATAACGTGCTTGCTTGGACTCTACCCACGCCCGGCTAAGAAGAAACTCACAACTGGGTTCATTGACCTGGTGCTGATTTTGGCCAAACATCAAATTATGCCTATTTGGAAAGCGACCGCGGGCCCATGGGTGTAGCAATAGAAAACAGAGCTCTTTAAATGAGGGGAGTTTAAAAGTTGCACCCTCTTTAGGGATGCAGAGGCTCCCTGGACTTTGTGTGGGAAGGGTTTATTGACACAGTGCTTGAGGAAGATGAGCGGTCAGCAAACTACACCTCCCCACCCCTCTCCCCCTTCCCCCAAACTGATAGACTTCAGGGCTACTATCTAGCACTACATGCATACAATGCACAAACACCTGGGAATTCCTACCATAAGTGCCTTCACCACACTCTAAATTGCTGAGCCATAGTCACCCTGCACCCCCATGGCAGCACCGATTCATGTAATACTGCATTTCCTTTTAGTGCTGGGCACCACGTAGGACTGGAAAAGAGAGGGGAGGGGAAGTGGATGGTTTTATTGTCTTATTTGTTGTTTATTACTAGTTATGAAAGCACAGGTTCTAGATCTGTATATCTAGGTACTGCTGCTATGTCTCATTAATAACACTATGTTCTGACTATCTACTCCTCGGCAACAATAAGTTTGGTTGTGGTCACGAAATGACATCCTGATAGTAATGCCAGGACTTTGTATACTGTGCTGGTTTGACTTAGATTTATTGTGTGTATACGAAATAATATGTGTATCTGATAGAGACTTCTAGCTGCAGATTCCTTACCTTTGAATTTCCCAGGCGTCAGTCTGGATCCGGAAACTTTTGCTGAGCAATACCCCTTGCGCGCAACGTCGGGTGGCTCCATTCAGCTCCATGTGACGTCGTCGGCAGCGTCGGTTATGACGTTGCGTGCCTATATAAGCGCCACCCAGGTGCACGGACGTCAGTTCTTTTCTTTCCCTGCCAGTTAAGCACCGATCCGGGAAGAGCTACCCTCTGCCGCTCTTTGGCAGGCTTTTTCTCGACTTTTGTCAAAATTTTGGGATTTGACTTAGTGTGCGAGGGATGTCTTCGAGGAAGACCGGTTTCAAACCATGCGGGACTTGTTCCCGCATGATGTCGGTCTCCGATCCCCACCGCGTATGTCTGTAGTGTCTTGAACGCGGCCACGATACGAGGTCGTGTTCAGACTGTCGGGCGATGGCCCTGAAGACCTTGACGGAGCGAGCGATGAAGTTGCTTGCGGCTCGGCAGTCGACACCGTCAAGCGAGACTCCGAGGCGGTCACGGTCCCGTTCGAAGAAGAGGAGGTCGCGGGCCCTAAGTCCTCTTCCTCCCATTCGAGGTCCTCTGGACACTCGGGGAAGGGGCACAAGAAGAAGAAGAAGACCAAGCAGACTTCGACTTCACCTCAACTGGCGTCCGTCGTTGAGAAAGGTAAGGAGCACAGAGGCTCTAGGCATGGTTCTGCGGAGCCGGAGCCAGAGTCGACTTCGCGCCTTCCACCCTTTCCGGGAGCAGGAGTGACTCCCGCTCAAATAAGAGTTTTACGAGGCCATGCGCCGTGTATTTGAGCGGAACGACCCCGCTGTTGAGCCCTCGGGCCCCGCGGGGTCGGATGGGGCCCCATCGGGTTTGATGCTGTCGGCTCCGGCGCCGGTGGGACCTCTGAGATCCGATCCCGGATCCGGGTCGACGCCGGTCGTGCCAACGCGACCTTCCCCGGCGTCGAATCCGAAGTCTGTGCCTACGACGTCGCCGATGCCCGTCGGTGGCGCAAGCCCCATCCTTATACCCGAAAACACCGTGCCGGAACGGCGTCGAGCGACGCTGATTCCAACGTCGATAGAACCAAGGGGTTCTATGTTGTCGCCTGAACACTTTGTGGACGTGCTGGGCTCAGGAGAGGAATGGGAGGAGTCTGGAGACCCTCTTGAGAACCAGGATGTCTGAGGAGACAATGGACTGGTATGGGGAACTTGGGGAAGCCAGTGGTCTGGATACTTCCCCAGACGCTGGCATGCTCTCTCCGCCTACAGTGGCTACGGAGGAGGGGGTGTCCTATGCCACGGTGGTTAAAAGGGCAGCTGATGTCCTTGGACTGGAGCTGCCCCCAGTGCAGGTCAGGACTAATCTCCTGACCGAAGTGCTTCAACCTGGGGCTTCCACTTCTGAACCCCTATTGCCCTTTAATGAGGCACTTACGGACGTGCTTCTAGGAACATGATACAAGCCTAGCACAGGGGCTCCTGTGAATAGGACGATTGCCCGCTGCCATCGCCCAGCTCCGGGCGACCCAAAGTTCCTCAGCCAACACCCCACCCCAGAAAGTTTGGTGGTGCAGGCCTCTACGTCCCAAGGCGCATTCCCTTCTGCCCCTCTGGATAGGGAATCCAAGAGACGGACTCATTTGGGAAGAAGATGTTTTCTTCCTCCAGTCTGGCATTGCAGTCCGTGAATACCGCGCGCTTATTGGGCCGTTTCTCCCATTCTCTTTCGGAGATGGTTGGGCAGGTGCTGCCACAGGTCCCGGAGGAGGCCCGGGCTGTGCTCTCCCAAGCTGTCAAGGACGGGAGGGATGCAGCAAAATTCACCATACGGTGTGGATTAGATATGACCGATTCGCTAGGCAGGTCGATTTCAACGACGGTGGCCTTGAGACGCCACGCCTGGCTTCGTACAACTGGCTTCTCTGGGGATGTCCAAGCTAATTTGATGGACATGCCCTTTGATGGAACCTGCCTTTTTGGGGAAAAGGCAGACTCTGCCCTGGTCAGGTTCAAGGACTCTTGAGCCACAGCCAGATCCTTGGGCCTCTCCTCCACTCCTCTTGGCCAGTCTTCCTTTCGTGGCAACGGAAGGGGTTTTCAGCCGCATCAGCCCTTTCCTAGCCACTGTCCTGCTCAGACTACCCAAGCCGTGCTTGGACGTGGTACATTCCGTCCCTGGAATGGAGGCCAGAAGTCGTCTACCACACTGCCCCCAGCAGCCGCAGCCTCTAAGCACTCCTAGGCTGATTCTGCAGGACCACACTACTCCAGTGGGTGGGAGAATTCGTCATCATCTCCCCCGCTGAAGATCTATAACAACAGACAAGTGGGTCTTGCAGATCGTCCAGGAGGGCTATTTTCTTCCTTTCCTTTCTTTTCCTCCTACTATTCTGCCAAGTCAGGAACGGCTGGCGGAGGATCATTTAAAGTTGCTCCAAGAGGAAGTTACAGCTCTTTTGGCCAAAGGAGCTATAGAAAGGGTCCCAGCTTCACAATTCGGCAGTGGCTGTTATTCCCGCTACTTTCTGATTCCAAAGAAGAACAAGGGGCTTCGGCCCATTTTGGATCTTCGGACCGTCAATCTCTTGCTCAAAAAGCTCACTTTGGCTCAGGTCATGTCTGCCTAGACCAAGGAGACGGAACGGTGGCGTTGGACCTGCAGGATGCTTATTTTCACATTCTGCGGTTCACGGTAGGCCATGAACACTTTCAGTTTACCGTGCTCCCCTTCGGTCTTACCAGTGTCCCTCGGGTGTTCGCCAAGGTGATGGTGGTGGTTGCAGCTCATCTGCGCAGGTTAGGGGTGTCAGTCTTCCCCTACCTAGACGACTGGCTGTTGAAGGCGTCCTCACCACAGGCAGTCGTCTCCCACCTTCAGACTTCAGTGAACCTTCTGCATTCGCTGGGGTTCTCTTTAAACGTGCCAAAGTCACACTTGACTCCTTCTCAGACGCTCCCTTTCATCGGAGCTGTTCTGGACACAGTGCAGTTTCGGGCTTATCCTCCCGAGCAGCGAGTCCAGGATATTCAGGTTATGATTCCGATGTTTCAGCCTCTATCCTGGATTTCGGTGAGGTTGACTCTGAGGCTGTTGGGTCTCATGGCCTCCTGCATCTTGTTGGTAAGACACGCCAGGTGGCATATGCGGGCTCTGCAGTGGGACTTGAAGTTCCAATGGGCACAGCATCGGGGAAATCTCTCCGACGTGGTTCAGATCTCGGAAGGAACTGCGAAGGATCTGCAGTGGTGGTTTACAAACTGCGATTGGGTCAGCGGCAGACCTCTCTCCCTTCCCCAATCAGATTTCACAGTCGAGACGAATGCATCACTTCTGGGATGGGGAGGCCACATGGGAGAGGAGGAGACCAGGGGTCACTGGTCTCCAGCGGAGATAGGGCTCCACATAAACTTGTTGGAGCTCCGAGTGATTTGTTTGGCATTGAAAGCATTTCTTCCCTCTGTCAAGGGGAAGCTGGTGCAGGTGTTCACGAACAACAATGTGGTACTGCAACAAGCAGGGCGAGGTGGGTTCGTGGACCCTTTGTCGAGAGGCCCTGCATCTCTGGACATGGCTGGAACAGCAGGGCATAACCCTGGTGGTTCAACACCTGGCAGGTTCTCTGAACGCCAGGGCGGACGATCTCAGCCGTCATGCCTTCAGGATCACGAATGGCGTCTCTGGTCGGAGGTGGCGCAAGGTCTCTTTCAGCAGTGGGGGGAACCTTGGTTAGATTTGTTCGCCTCCGAAGAGAATGCGCAATGTCAGCGGTACTGTGCGCTGGAGTTTCCAAGGAGGCTATCGCTCGGCTACGCGTTTTGTCGCGAGTGGAGCTCAGGCCTCTTGTACGCCTTTCCGCCCATACCACTCCTGCCCAGGGTTCTGAAGAAGATCAGGAGCGACCGGGCCCATGTCATTCTTGTGGCACCGGACTGGGCAAGGAGGGTCTGGTATCCAGAGCTTCTGAGCATGAGTGTCGATCCTCCGATCAGGCTGCCCCTTCGGGAGGATCTTCGGTCGCAGCAGCAGGGGAGGGTTCTCCACCCGAACCTGTCAACTCTGCGCCTCCATGCGTGGAGATTGAGCGGCGACAGTTGATAGCTTTTGACCTTCCTCCCGAAGTTTGTGATGTTATTCTGGCGGCCAGGCGGCCCTCCACTAAGACGGCATACGCCTGCCGTTTGCAGAAATTTGTTTTATACTGTACAGAAAGGTCTATTGACCCTCTTTCTGCTTCTCTTTCTACTGTCCTTTTATTCATTCTGACCCTTGCCCAGCAGGGCTCGGCCTTGGGAACTCTCAAGGGTTACCTTTCTGCTCTGTCTGCTTTTTTGCGGCTGCCAGACCAGCCTTCTCTCTTTAAATATCCTATTGTAAATAGATTTCTGAAAGGGCTGGGCCATTTATTTCCACCTACGCCCTTTGTTATGCCACAATGGGACATTAATTTAGTCCTCACTTACTTGATGTGCGCTCCTTTCGAGCCTTTGCACAATTGTCCCCTCTGGCTGTTGACCATCAAAACAGCCTTCTTAGTGGCAATTACATCGGTCCGGAGGGTGAGTGAATTGCAGGCATTATCCCGCGCGCTTCCTTATCTTATGTCCTTTCCGGACAAGGTGGTGCTTCGCACCAGGGCATCTTTTTTGCCAAAGGTTGTGACCCCATTCCATCTGGGTCAGTCCATCACTTTGCCCACCTTCTTCGCTCCCCCACATCCTTCTAAGGAAGAGGAGCGTCTCCACCGTCTGGACCCAAAAAGAGCGTTGTCTTTCTACCTTGACAGTACAAAAGAGTTCCGGGTGGACGACCAACTCTTTGTGGGGTATGTGGGAGCGAAGAAGGGAAGGGCAGTGCAGAAAAGGACCATCTCTCGCTGGGTCGTTCTCTGCATTAAAATCTGTTACGCCTTGGTGAAGAAGCAGCCCCCTGAGGGATTAAGGGCCCACTCCACCAGGGGAAAGGCTGCGACTACGGCCTTGGCTCGGGGTGTCCCAATCCAAGACATCGGTCAGGCAGCAACGTGGGCATCGTTGCACACGTTTGCTAAACATTATTGCCTTGATGGTCAAGTGCGCAGGGACGGGCATTTTGCCCGTTCAGTCCTGAAAGACTTCTTAGTCTAGTTCATGAGTCCGCAACCCACAGCCGGGATCGTATGGCTCGGGTATCTGATTCAAAGGTAAGGAATCTGCAGCTAGAAGTCTCTATCAGATGAACAAGTTACTTTCCTTCGGTAACGCATTTTCTGATAGAGACTCTTTTCTAGCTGCAGATTCCTTACAGCCCCACCCATGCCTCCTCGAGTTGCGGACTGATGTAGTAGGACTAGGGTTGTTTCCCATTTCAGGGCCCTAGTTTTTGCACACGACTACGTCAGTTACTTCGTGGTTCTGCGCTTCTGGCGTGGAAAATACGAAAAGTACTGATGTCCGCGCACCTGGGTGGCACCTATATAGGCATCAGGATGTCATAACCGACGCTACTGACGACGTCACACGGAGCCGAATGGAGCCACCCGACGTTGCACGCAAGGGGTATTGCTCAGCAAAAGTTTCCGGATCCAGCCTGACGCCTGGGAAATTCAAAGGTAAGGAATCTGCAGCTAGATAGAGTATCTACCAGATAATGCGTTACCAAAGGTAAGTAACTTGTTCTTTAAGAATGTCTGCTCTGAAGTTTCTTTCTTCTCTTTATTTGCTTAGCCCTTTGGAGCCTGGAAAATGTCCGGCAGACAGGTGTTGCAGGCAGGCACTGAGGCTGTGAAGGACTCCTTGATGTCTGGGTTTGTGCCAGTCTTGCATGGAGACTGTGCATTAGATGCAGGGCAGCAGTGCTGCATCCTGTCGGGAGACACCATTATCGAGGTAAGGAAACTGTGGTAGCGATATGCATCAAGGATAGTCCAGTGATCAATATATCTTAGATATGAATGCCATTGCTATGTTAAGTACTTTTTGTATGATGCAGCATTAACTAATTACTTGGGCTCTTAGTTAGTTAAATAACAAAAAACCCCACAGAATCTGCACAATCTAAGACTGAAAGTGTTTTATTGAGTCTTGTTTAAAACGAAAGTAATGAATATTTCCAGAAAAAGACAGAACACTTAACTTAGGGGCACATATATGACCATTTGTAGGAGTCGCAAATGGAGATTCGGGCCATTTGCGACTTCTAAAAAAGCTTTTGATATTACCAACCCTATTTTGCGAGTTGGTAACCTATTACAGACTCGTAAAATAGGGTTTGCAAGTCGCTATTAGGAAGGGGCGTGCCAAAGGCGTCCCTTCCTAATAGCGAGTTGTAGGGGGATGTACGATTCTTTTGTGACCGGAATGCGGTAAAAGAACAATCGCAGTTTACCGCTTGCTTCAAGTAGGTGGTGAGCTAGTCGCAAATGGGAAGAGGTCCGTAGGGGAGCCCTTCCCCTTTGTGAATGGTAGCCAAAACCTTTTTTAAGAGCAGGCAGTGGTCCCACGGACGACTGCCTACTCTCTCTCAAAAAAGTAAAAGAAAACTTTACATTTTTCTTTTTTAAATGCATCTCGTTTTCCTATAAAGCATTTAAAAAAAAACCTGCTTTAATTAAAAAGCAGTTTTAACCATGGTGGTCTGCTGACCCCAGCAGGCCGCCATCCCTGTGAGTGCCGGCCATTCTCAATGGGTCGTAAATTGCAACCTGCCTCATGAATATCAATGAGACAGGTCCCTTACAACCCATTTGGGAATTGCAAACAGTATCTGAGACACTGTTGTACATCAGATTTTGCGACTCGCAAATTGCGAGCCGCTTCAAATCGCAATTTGCGAGTCGCAAAACTTGACGGTCGTACATGTGGCCCTAACTTTATCAAGTTTGGCCGTAGGTGAATATCTTTCAGGATGCTATTGCACACTCATTCTTCTTTGTCTGTTCTTCTGGACTGGCTTTTAGAACAAGGAATTTAATGAAATGGAATGGAAATTATCCTTAGTGTTTTGCTGACATAAACCTCATCAGCCTCATCAGCCTCAGCCTATTAACTTTATGACTAAGTCAAAATAGTATTGTCGTCCGGTTGTGATCCAGGCATAAGAGACTGTCCAGTCCCTTCAATGCAATACATCTTGGAGAAAAACTTTGAAATTAAAAACAAATGTATAAGAATTCAAATAAGAAAAATATGTCATCGAAATTAGGAAAATAAAATGAGGTTAGAGCTAGCTGCAAGTTTAGACTAAGGGTAAAGGTCAGTGCCAATGGTCGTCTTAAAGTAAAGGTCAGTTTCAAGGGCAAGCTTAGGGCAAAGGTCTGTGTCAAGGATAAGCCTAGAGTAACGGTCATAATGAAGAGCAGGCTTATAGTACGTGCAAAGGTCAGTGTCAAGGATGCGTAAGGGTAATGGTTAGGATTTCATTAATCGTCAGGTTAGTGACAGTGTAAGGATAGTCAATGTTAAGGTAGGGTTCAAGGTGTGTTAGGGTCAGGGTTTGAAGTAGGCCTCGCGTACGGGCAGCATAGGGGCTATGTAAGAGTCCAGGTAGGAGTTCTGAACCAAGATTAGAGTTGGGGTGTAGGGGTTAGGATTTATGCAAGGATTAGTAACACTGCATATGTAATGTTAGAGTTAAAGGCAAGGTTTGGATGACGTAACCGGTCTGAGTTAGGAACAAAGCTACAAGCTGGCTAAGATAAGTTCTGGGGCTAGCTGAATAAAATAGGTTGTCAGATATTTATGCACAATATTTTATAAAAAAATACTAATATCAAAACGTCTGGTATATCATTCAAAATCTATACCATTTTCAAGATAGTTTTCATTGAAATATCCATTTTAATCAATACATTTATTTGAAATGTGCACAGATGAAGTGACAGTGATGTATGAAAGAATGTTTTTACATTTATAGATCAGGTCTGCATGAGCATAGAGTGCCTCACCATGAACAAAATGATCTACTGCTCAACCTACACCTCATTTCTTACCTCCTGACTGAGCAACAGTGACATCCACCCATTTCAATACTTCACATTTCTTTGGCTGAGCAGGAATTAACACTTGTACAAGTATTCTAACATCTAAGAAAACACAAGAGGACTGGATCACAGAGGGGGGTGATGCTACTTTTGAGACATGCTTTTGATTATGAAGTATCCCCCATACCAATTGTGGTAGATAATGTGGTCCAGTTCGTGTGTAGCCAAGCAAGACTTTCTAAAGCACACTCTTTTATTGCATCAAAGTTTGAGTAGGAACACAATTGGCAAGTGGAAGAGGCAATAATATTACTATGTTCTAATGGCAAAGTTTTGAAACAGTTCAGTTACCAAACAATTGGGGCACATATTTGGCTTGTATACAATGTTGCAAAGTACCTCAGTGCAAGCTCTCTCTCTCTGCCAACACTTTAAAATTATTATGGCAATTGCAGTTTTGTTTGGTAAGTTTGAGACTTTGGACATAGGAAATGGAAATAGGAAAACGGATTAAAGAGCACGGGAGAAAGCGTTACAGGAGGATTTGGGCAAACGGCAGACCTGGGGGATAGGTGTGTTGTTATTACAGGCTCAGTACGTTGATAACAATTCACATCAGGCCAGGAGATTTTGTATAGTGGAATGCCGTGGTAGGACTCCCCATATACATACATTTCAATAAATAGAACAAGCGAAAAACGTTTTGCGAACAAAGGTAATTTATAGTTAATGTGGAATTTTGCGTATGGTTTGAAGGTCAGGGAAGTTGGAATGTGGTCAGACAATGTAAAATGGAGGGGGCAAAGGAGGGGTGGTTAGCACTTGGCAAAATTGCCGCCTACGAATGGAGCTCCAGCAGAAGGGAGAAACTCTACAGCTTCTTTAGCAGATTTCTGAATCCCTATCCAAAAACGAGGAAGACCGATGAAGCGATAGGCAGTCTGAGCCCAGGCAAGGGTTCATTGCTGAATTCCATGACCGAAACATATCGGAACGGGAGGGGCAATGATGCATTGATTCTCCAGCTCTGCCAGAGTTTGCAATTATTGCTAAAGTTGATTCTGCCCTTTTTGGTTCATCCGAGACCCCTCCCCATATGCTTGTTGGGCTTCATCGGGGTGGCTAACCACGGCCTATACTGTTGTCTAATTTACTAAGTGGGATTGGTGGAGGGTGGGAAAGGTGGAAGTTTCCTCTTTGATTTACCTTCTTTGTTTATCCTTTTTGCTTCTTTTATTATACTGTTTTTCTCTCTTTCTTTGATCCTGTACTTGGAGGCGAAACCGTGCATCATGAACGCCTTGCCAGATTTATACACTTAGATGACTTTGCCCTCTAGACTTTTAAAGATATTATCCCTTAATGTTGAGGCCTCAATCACCCGGTTGAAAGACAAAAGATACTAGATTGTCATAAGCTTAAAAGAGATATTATCCTTCTCCAAGAAACAAGAATTGGTCTGAAAGAGGCACAGCGTATGAACAATACATGGATCGATTATTGTTCATGCTCCCCAGCTGGCAAGAATAACAATGGTGTTGTAACATTGATTGCAAAACAGGTAGGGGTCTCTTGCACAGATATCATTTACAGCAAGGATGTCAGATAGCTCTGAACCAAACTAGATATGAATGGAGTAGACATTTATATTTTTGATTTATATTCCCCAGCAGGAGATATCTGGATTATAGCTATTCTAAACCTGAGTAAAGAATTTGCAGGATGAATGAAGAATTACTTGGTGACTCTCTGGCAAAAGAATCAATCGTAAAAGCGCATACTCAATTCTTTGAGGAGAATTACTCAGATTCCATTGCTGCAACCACCTTATGAGATGCAATGAAAACAACTTTGCGTAGTATTATGATTGCCATAATATCCAATAAAAACAAAATGTTAAATGCTAAACTTAATTCTCCAGAAGAATTCCAACTCACTAAAGATAAGGATCTGATTAACACACTGAAGCCTCTTAAATAGGAGTATAAAAGGTTCTTAAACAAAAGAGTAGATGAGTGGGTTAATATGTTGAAAGCCAAATCTCTTATGGAGCTTAACAAAGCCGGCTAGCCAGCTACCTCGGGCACAAGAACAATACATTTAGTACTGTACCCATTAAAGACAAACATGGTAAAGTCCATCTTGACAGAGAAAACATCTTAAAAACTTTCCAATCCATGTATACTATTCTTTCTAATCCCCGGAAACCGGTGGAACCTAAACCAGGATTACCTCCCTAATATGAACCTGCCCACACTGAGTGAGGAACAGATCTCCGAATTAAATAAACAGATTCTCAGAACGTAAATTACTAAAGTCATCCATTCTCTTGCAAACGAGAAAGCCCCAGAAACTGGCAGCTTCCTGCCTTTTTATATAACATCTTTCAGGAACCACTTCTTCCTACCTGGAAGAGCTTTTAACCCACTTCTCGAAGTCTGGATAGGTGAAAGGTACGGCCTCAGAAGGTACTATATTAGTAAAACACAAAGAAGGGAAAGACCCACTGGAACCTAAAACCTACAGCCCGATGTCACTTCTGAACGTAGACTGTAAAATATATGCAAACATTTAGCAATGCGCTTAGAACAATTCCTTCCTAAACTCATCCACAACACCCAAACAGTTTTCATTAAAGGACGTTGCGTCGAACAATATAAGACTTTTCACCAATGTCCTAGAGAAGCCTATATTTCTTTCCATCCCAAAGATGGCCTTGGCCCTGGATGCAAAGAAGGCCTTTGATAAAGTCTCCTGGACCTTACTGTGTGTGGTAATGGGAAAATCAGCACTCTGCCATACTTAGGAGCATGTGGTAATGACCTTATACTCTCACCCATCAGCGCACATGAGAGTTAATGAGGACATTTGAAAAAGCTTCAACTTTGCACAAGGAACAGGGCAAGGTTGTCCCGTGTCTCCATTACTCTTTCTACTTGCTACTGAACCCTTACTGCTCCACATTCGCTCCACTACTCAGATCAAAGGTGTACCGTTCGACTCAGGCCCTCAAAACATGGCCGGCTATGCGGATGATGTTCTAATATTTACGGAGGAAGCTGACCAAGCTATTCCAATAATACTAAACATCATTAACAAATATGCAACAGTTTGAGGCTGCTCTCTTAATCACAACAAAACAAAAATCTTCCCACTAAATATATGGTCATTCAATAATTATAGGATCAACTGGATTTAAATGGCAATCTAAGAAATTGAAATACTTGGGTATAGAATTTTAGGAAAACCTCATAGATAAAAGACTCCATATTGAAAATACCCTATCTATGAAAATCAAAATCTCTTGGAGACATAGTCTCTAAAAATTAATTACATGATGGGGCAGAGTGGACTGCGTTGAACTTATGATATCCCCCCCAGATTAACTTTATCACAAGCATGTTTCCTCCTCTGTCTCTCTGCAAATTTTTATAAGGAAATTGATAAACTTAATGTCTTACTACCTCTGGAAAAAAACTCTGCCAAAATTGACTCTATACAGCGGGCCATCACGCAGCCAGACACTGAAAAACAAGGAATGAGGGATATCGATGAGTAGCCTTGGAGTTGGCTGCAATCTGATATTATGTTAGTAGTGACTCCACCAATGGTCCTCATTTGTCAGGATTGGTGTTCGGTGAGGCTGCAAAGGATACAGATACAGGAAGCCAAACTATGTCTCTGAACTGAGGGTAAAAGTTGAAATCATTTGTCCTACTTACAAAGCTTAATGGGACTACTTACAAAATCTGACCCCTCATTCCACTCCTGCCATACACCTACAATCAGCCAACTTACATCATATTCAGCAATTGACTTCCACATGATTAAAACATGCAGGCAGCTCATTCGGTATTTTGGATCCCAGACTTTGGATCGCCTTCAACTCTAGCCTAAACTCTTGAATCAAAGACTCCTGTTTGTTCTGGGTGTTATCTTTAAATTCACCCTTTGTGTTACTCAAATGGATCTCAGGTTGTTAAACAAATGGTGCACTATTATTATTATGCAAATTAAATGCTTTTCAAATGCACCTACTTAATATGTAACACTGTACATTTATGGAGGATGCTTACTTCCTCAGGTTGTTCAAAAATCACACAGAAAACTCTCACACGATATTCTGCAGACGCTTCAGAAATATTTCAAGAGAACAAACATGCCAAGGCACCTTGAACGGACACCTAGATGAAAAACCAATCATAGCTACTCCTTGCATATCAGAAAACTCACAGTCTGCACTTATGAGTCTCCAGAAAATGGGCAAACACACCACCTCAGAACAGAACTATACAGAATGATTTCTGTTCTTAGCCAAAGCTCATGTGCAAACCGGAGAACTCCCAAAGATAGAAACTGCCCAGCGTGTAAAATGGCTGGAGACATGGTCACAAACACTTCCATGTTCACATGTTGACCTGTCTTACGAATAGGTGAGATATGCATGATACTGCAAATATACAGTGCTAAACATTATGTGTGCATGACCATTTCCAGTAAAGCTGGTGCATGTTACACGATCCCTGGAACAGTTAAGAGTTCTCAATAAACTTACTGCAAGGGCCAAAACACAATCACTTGGGTACTAACAGGCAGAGTGCCGATTGTTAACAAGATTCATGAGCAACTGTCTTCCAGCTTCACTTCTTTCCAGAGCCTAGGGGCACCAGCAGGCATCCCTTCCAGTATGTTTTTCCAGTATAGTCTTATCTTGCAATGTCTTCTCAGTTTTCTCAGTGACCTCTGCCCAGTCCTCTTCCACAAGTTGCTTCTGGCTGACACAACTGGAGTCTTTGGGGGGTCAATCAATCAATCAATCAATCACGGCATTTATAGAGCGCGCTACTCACCCGGGAGGGTCTCAAGGCGCTGGGGGAGGGGGTAAGTTACTGCTCGAACAGCCAGGTCTTGAGCTGCTTCCTGAAGGAGAGATGGTCCTGGGTTCGCCGAAGGTGAGTGGGGAGGGAGTTCCAGGTCTTGGCTGCCAGGTAGGAGAAGGATCTTCCTCCGGCGGTGGCTCTGCGGATGCGTGGTACAGTGGCGAGGGCGTGGCTGGTTGATCGTAGCTGGCGGGTGGGCGTGTAGAAGGTCATGCGGTCGTTGAGGTACTTGGGGCCCAGGTCGTGGAGGGCCTTGTGTGCGTGGGTGAGGAGTCTGAACGTGATTCTCTTGCTGACGGGGAGCCAGTGCAGGTCTTTCAGGTGTCCGGTGATGTGGCTGTGTCGGGGGATGTCCAGGATGAGTCGTGCGGAGGCGTTCTGGATGCGCTGGAGTCTTTTTGAAGTTTGGCTGTGGTTCCGGCGTAGAGGGTGTTCCCATAGTCCAGTCGGCTGGTGACGAGTGCCTGGGTGACGGTCTTCCTGGTTTCAGTGGGGATCCATCTGAAGATCTTGCGGAGCATGCGCAGGAGTGTTGAAGCACGAAGATGAGACGGCGTTGACTTGTCTGGTCATCGACAGGGAGGAGTCCAGGATGAAGCCCAGGTTGCGTGCGTGGTCTGTTGGCTTGGGCGCGGTGCCCAGGGCCGGGGGCCACCAAGAGTCGTCCCAGGCGGAGGGTGATGAGCCCAGGATGAGGACTTCCGTCTTGTCTGAGTTCAGTTTAAGGCGGCTGTTCCTCATCCAGTCGGCGACGTCTCTCATCCCGTCGTGTAGGTTGGCTCTGGCGGTGGTGGGGTCGTTGGTGAGGGAGAGGATCAGCTGGGTGTCGTCGGCGTAGGAGATGATGTTGAGGTTGTGTTGGCGTGCGATGGCTGCGAGGGGCTCATGTAGGCGTTGAAGAGGGTTGGACTGAGTGAAGATCCTTGTGGAACGCCGCAGATGACTTCGGTGGCCTCGGATCTGAACGGGGGGAGGCGGACTCTCTGGGTTCTTCCGGCGAGGAACGAGATGATCCATTCCAGTGCTTTCTCTCGGATTCCGATGTTGCTGAGGCGCTTCACTAGGGTGCGGTGGCAGACGGTGTCGAACGCCGCGGAGAGGTCCAAGAGGATGAGGGCTGCTGTTTCCCGTTGTCGGTTAGGGTTCTGATGTCGTCGGTGGCTGCGATAAGGGCGGTCTCGGTGCTGTGGTTGGCCCGAAACCCGGACTGCGAGGGGTCGAGGATCCATTCGTCTCGAGGAAGGCGGCAAGCTGTCTGTTGACGGTCTTCTCGATGACTTTGGCCGGAAACGGAAGGAGCGAGATGGGACGGTAGTTCTTGAGGTCGGTGGGGTCCGCCGTTGGTTTCTTCAGGAGGGCGGTAAGCTCGGCGTGCTTCCAGCTCTCCGGGAAGGTGGCGGTGTGGAAGGAGGAGTTGATGATGTCCCGGAGATGGGGTGCGATGGTGGCGTCGGCTTTGTTGAAGACGTGGTGTGGGCAGGGGTCGGTTGGTGATCCGGAGTGGATGGAGTTCATCGTGCGGGTGGTGTCTTCGGTGTTGATCGGGGTCCAGTTGCAGAGGGAGGTGGTGGCGGGCGTTGGTTCGGCGGTAGGGTGCGTGGTCTGTGCGTCGAAGCTGTTATGTATGTCGGTGATCTTGCGGTGGAAGAACGCGGCGAGTGAGTTGCAGAGGTCTTGCGAGGGGGTGATGTCGTTGTTTCCGGCGCTGGGGTTGGAGAACTCTTTGACGATGCTGAAAAGTTCCTTGCTGTCTTGGGCGTTGTTGTCCAGTCGTTCTTTGAGTGCCGACTTCTTGGTGGCACGGATCAGCTGGTGGTGTTTGCGGGTGGCGTGCTTGAGGGCGGTCCTGTTGTCTGTGGTCTGGTCGAGTCGCCAGGCTTTCTCGAGAGTGCGGCAGTTCTTCTTGGATTCCTTGAGTTCGTTGGTGAACCAAGGGGTTTTCTTGCTTCCGGGTCTGCTGGGAGGGTTTTTTAGTGGTGCGAGGTCATCGGCGCAGGCGGTCAGCCACTTGGCGAGGTTGCTGGCTGCTTCGTTTGGGTCCGTTGTGTTGGTGGGTGTGTTCTGGCTGAGGGAGGCGGTGAGCTGCTCGGCGGTGATCTTGCTCCAGCTCCGGCGGGGAGCCTGTTGCGGGTGGTGGTGGGTCGCAGTCTTTCTGAAGCTGAAGTGGACGCAGCTGTGGTCGGTCCAGTGGAGTCCGGTGGCGTGGCTGAAGGAGATGTGCTTGCTGGAAGAGAAGACGGGGTCAAGCGTGTGGCCGGCGTAGTGGGTGGGCGTGTTCACCAGTTGCTTGAGTCCGAGGTTGGCGAGGTTGTCCAGCAGGGCGGTGGTGTTTCTGTCGTTGTTGTTCTCCAGGTGGAAGTTGAGGTCCCCTAGGAGGATGTAGTCGGCGGAGGGCATGGCGTGCGGGCTGATGAAGTCTGCGATGTCTTCGCTGAATAGTGTGCGTGGTCCCGGGGTCTGTAGATGAGGGTGCCTCGGAGGGTGGTCTTGGGGTCAGTGTGTATCTGGAAGTGTAGGTGTTCGGCGGCGGTGAAGGTCTCGTCGGAGTTAGTCGAGATGCGGATGGTGTTCTTGTGTACGATGGCGATGCCTCCTCCCGTCTGGTTGACGCGGTCCTTCCGGGTGATCTTGTATCCGTCCGGGATGGCTATGGCGATGTCGGGCGCTGAGGAGGCGTTCATCCAGGTTTCGGTGAGGAAGGCGACGTCCGGTGCTGTTGCGTCGAGCAGGTCCCAGAGTTCCACGGCGTGCCTGTGGACGGAGCGGGTGTTCAACAGGATGCATTTCAGGTGGTTGCTGCTGGTGCTCGACTTGGCGGAGGTGGTGCACGTCCGGGGGCAGGTGAATCGGCAGGCTTGGCAGGTGAAGGGTCCGTGGGTGCGTCTCGGTGAGGCTCGGTAGCAGGCAGGGTTCCGGCCGGCATTGAGTGCGGTGAGGGTGGCGGCGTCGTAGGTCCGTCGAGTAGTGTTGCATCGGTGGGATCCAGGGGTCCTGGCGCTGGGCGCGGACGGGCGCAGACGGGCTTACCTTTGGCGCACCTTCGGCGCTCCGTCGGTGCTCCCGCTGCGCGCGGCCGCTGCGCGGTCGCTCAGGGGGCGTCATAAGTAAGGAGCCTGGAGGGAGGAGCAGCTGGGTGGCGGGAGCGGGGCGGCGAATGGAATCACGGGGGGGCGGGGCCGCAGGGAGGCAGTGGCGGGAAGTCCCAGGAGCAGCGGGCAGCGGGAAAGTCCCAGGAGCAGCGGGAAAGTCCCAGGAGCAGCGGGCAGCGGGAAAGTCCCAGGAGCAGCGGGAAAGTCCCAGGAGCAGCGGGCAGCGAGCGAAGGAATCTCCAGGCAGGAGGCGGCAAGGCAGGCAGGAGCGGCAGCAGTGAGTGGGGCGACCAAGCCCTGTGGAGGGTCAAGTGACCGATCAATGGTGGCGCGTCCAGGGCGCACACACAGATGTCCCTTCATTGTCAGTATAAATTCCATGTAGGGACTTCGGTCCTGGAACTAGGCAGGATGCAGGCACTTCAGTGAAAGGGATCTTTATTTGTAGATCTGCTTCACATGTACTTGCAATGCCCTACTAGGAGGCTGAGCAGGTAGATCTTCCTTCTCCTGGCACCGTGTCTTGTATGTGTATAGGATGAACCTGCTCTACAATTAAAGTATTTTTTTCTGTTCACCTGCCTTCAGCCTACTTGTGGTAGCCAGGAACTTGTACTTGGAATATTACAGAAATTAAATGGGAGGGCCTGTTTGGCTGACACAAAAATATCAAGGCCTTGTTTATGAAGCATCCTCTTCTTCTCGTAGCTCTTGATGATGAATGCTAGATAGAAAATTAGACAAAATGCACATCCTTTCTGTTTTATGATGTATTTTGCAAGTATGTGCTGATGCTAGCATTGAGAGCTGCCCATCGGGCACATCCACTCGTGCTGCTCCTCAGGTGTCCTCCATCTTGTAATCTGATCCAGCGCGGCTAATATAAATTTCTCCTCAGGGCACGAATCCAGGTAAAATTATTCACAATCTATTACACCAATATGACGGTGGGGCCATAACACCGCATATCATACATTCAACCATTCACTGGATTACACATCAAGGAGAAATGTGTTGCTGGAGGAACGGGATACCTTGTTAAATTAGACAGAATAAAGCCTCAGACAATCATATACATTAGCCTTTGATCCTGTCGGTTCCAAACATCAAGGTATTCCGCTCTTTGGTCGATGGACCAACTAGTAGAATAAGTTGATGGTGATTAAGACCAGCTCAATCACTGTAAAACCTTTAGACTTTAAACTTATTAATGAACTAAAGAACCACAGACTCATTGTTAATTAGAATGAAATTTTATCTAAATTTTCATTTAAACGGGTGAGATTCTTAATTTATTAATCACTTTAATACATTAATAACATTTATGTGAAAAGTTCTAATAAAGAATTTAAAACTTATGCATTACCCATTTAGATGCAGATAGGAATGGTTCACCAAAAAGAAGATAAACCGTAGATCACAGAATAGACTCCCAAACTGACTGACTGTCCCGCTAATGGCCTCCTCGACCGGACCTCCCGTACAGATTTCCCGCAACGGTCTCGTTCCTTCCCCAGTCAAGTTCGAAGTCCAAAAATGACAATATCCTTTAGTTATATTGTGGAGGAAAAATGGAAAATAGGAAAAAATGGTATGGCAAGAAATACCAACGGCGGCAGTAGCATCAATAGCAGCGGCCACAGCAGCACAGCAAAAAGGCAACCCAAAGAAGTAACCTATAGATGCAGCAGCCCCTCCCATATAAGAGCAGTCCCTTTTATACCCTACTTCTAGCTTACTACACAAAACGTTGCAATCCTTAGGGGCAGGAATCACGCTAATTGGTCCATTTGGGGGGTGGTGATAATCACCTCATCGCCTTCCTTGTTCAAACTGGTTTCGGGGATAGTTAAGAGTACAACGGTTTCTTATGACCTTTGGGTAAAAGCAGTCCAATTTGTCCATTCATTTTGTTGCAATCCCGATGGTCACAATTTGGTTAGTCCTTTGTTGCTCATGTACTTTTCTCATTTATTCCCACGAATACACGCTGAGTCTTTCTTGGCACCCTCCTTATGGCAGGTCACTGCGACCTTGACATCTCTCACTCCGTGCACGGGCCGTACCCACGTGGTTCAGCTCCTCTATTTCTTCCGCTTGGAGGCCATCTTTAACTCATCATGTGACCTCATCTGTCTCTGCAGCCATTTTCGCAGCATGGCCTAACAGGCCCGAACGAAGTATCATAAGAACAAACACAATCAAAATTAAAACAAAGAAAATAAGCCTTTCTGTTTACCACCCGCCATTCTAAAGACCCATGTTAGGTGTTACCTAGCAGAAGCGACATTTAAAGCCATTTTACTTACCATCCGCATTCTTTGCCACAATACAATTCTACCATATAGCATAAATCATGCGATTTTACTCTAATTAGTACGCAAATCACAATATTAATGTCAATCAACTTTACAATTGTAAATAAATTAGATTTTGCACAAATTGCGGTTACCCTTTATGTAGTGTTTACTAAAGGTGCAATTGTTGATTAATTCATGCTCCATCAGACAATTAGTATCGTTAATTCATTAAAACTCATTAAATTTCTAAAGAGGGGGGTACAAATTATTTTTATTTACCCTGCTCCATCAATCCCCCTTTGGTGATTTTTAACATCACCACAAAACCCTATTCTACAATTTATCAGATAAATGTTTCTTGTCCACTTGCTTTTGTTAGTTCATACAACGGTGTTTTTCTCATCTTGTCTTTTAGACCATTTGTATATGTTCTCCTTCAATTCTTCCAATTCTATTTCTCCCATTTCCCGTTCTTTTCTTTATTTTTCTTATTTTCTCTTTTTATTCTATTTTCTCTTTTTCTCCTTTTAATACACACATATGCTAACTTTGCTGACAACATTACTAATATTATCACTGTTACTGATATTAATATTTTCCCAATAAGAGAACCACCTATCTCTGTGAACCATTTTTGCATTGAGGAAAAACTCTTACCAAGTCTCTCCCAAACACCTTCAACCTCCAGTGGAGCAATTTCTTTGTGCAAATCAGTAATATTCTTTATACTTCTGTATATTCTCACTTTTATCTGGAATGTAAGTGCAACAATGTTGGACTTTCAGCATTCCACAGACTGCACCCTCTTTTGCCAAAAGAATGTCAAGGGCAAGTCGATTTTGCATTACCATAGCTCTCATGGCAACCATTTCGGTATTTACCATCAAGAACCCTCCAGCAATATTCGTTGATAAACGATCTACTACTGTGGACAATTTCCGAATCTTGAATGCATTCAAAGATATACCCACTGCTGGTATCAATGCTCCAAAAATGTCACCTACTATTTCTGAAAAACTTTCCCTCCTCCTACGTGATAATATTGTACCTATCTCGTGTATTCCTTTTGTTCCTCTCTCCATATGAAAAATCTTTGGAAAGACCAGGCCTAAATAGCACGTTCCGTACCAATGGTCCGGCAACCTATAATAAGCTCTATTTCCGCAAATATAATAGATCCCTGGAAATACTGGATCTTTTCCACCTTTAAATCCCCATCCTCCTAAAATTTGATATGTATCTCGGCATTCACTGGAACCCACAAAATAGTTATCATATATAGTCTTATTTCTACTAATACACAATTTTCCCTGTTGGGGCCAATCCAGAACCATAGCGGCATTTGTTTCTCCTTTGTCATGATTTTTCCCTTCAAATGCCCAAAGTGGTGTTTTTGTCTTCTTCTACTACCTTCCTTTGAAACTTAACTCTTCTGTTTTCTACCATATCCAAGAAAATCTTTTCCTCTTTCTTTAATTCACAGGTAAGATTGTCTCGAACTATATATTCTAACGTTAACTCTTTATTTTCTAAGAAAAATTCTCCAAACATTTTTGCATTTTTCACCTTATTTAGTTCAGGGATTACGGGAACTTTCGCAAAAACAGTGTCTATGTCAGTGTAATAATATTCTAATCTACCTGTTTTATAAAATAAACTAGCTAAAACGCTACAAGTTATCCCATACGTCAAAGGAAGGTGATGATAAGTCACACCTTCTGTGACAGACGCAGGTAACTGCATACAAACTGCATCCCTCACATCCATTGTCTCCACATATTCATACAGCAGTTTCGTGAAGACATTCTTGGAGAAATCAGTTATAGACTTATCCTTATGTAAATCAGTACTATCTACTAATGCTGCAGTGTTTTGTGTGATAGCTTCTTTATCCTTTTTTGTGTTATTCCCTATTGCAGATGTTTCTTCTACAATTAACCTAAGTGGTATTACTATTGCTAAAATAAGCCAAATAACCATCAGCAATCCTGTACAAAAGAAACACATTCTACACCATCTACGTAGAAACTCACATCTAGATCTTCTATTCTCAGTGTCTACCATGTTGTACTATTATCTAACTGTGTATATATATATATATATATATATATATATATATATATATATATATGTACAGAAAATGTGTCACCACACCTCAGAATGACTTTTCGGCACCTCTACCCTTTACTTTGTCTCGTTTTGGTGCTTTCTTCAGCTCTTTCCAGAACTCCTTCTTGTCTTGTTCGGTTTTTATGTCCAGTCCGGTTTTCGTGCTTTGTCTTTTCAGTTTTGGTGCAATTCACTTTCATCCATAGGTTTACTGCTTTCGTCTGGGCTTTCGTGACTGTTATCTTCTTCTTTAATGTCGGTCAATGCGATGTATAGCCACACGGGTGACTTATATTTCAGGTTAGGTTTCTTCACTCATTTTGTTTTCTGTAATTGTTTTCCACTTTGTTTTCCTTGTCCCTTTTGACTAGTTATTTAATTTACTTGTTCCGCATCATCTCTGTTCAAACTTATTATCTTATATCTCAATCTTTTAACTTTGTGGGGCCAGTTGTCTCCTTTTCTTGGCCTTTTTAGTTCGCTTTCTTCTTCCTCTCGTTCAGCTCTCCAAGTTCTCTTTCTTGGTCCTAGTCTTTGCTTTCTTTCTTCTTCACTTTCTTCTGATTCCGTTTCAGACCTTACTTCACTTCCTCTAACCTTGAACCTTATGATCTCTGTTTCGTTATCTGAATCTGAACCTTCTTGTGTCTCTTCTATTGGGACATTTGATTCTATCCCTCCTCGATTGTCTTCCGCATTTATATTAATCTTTCTGTCTGAATCTAAATTTCCCTGTGTTTCTTCTATTTGTTGGTCTGTCCCTACTACTCCTCGGGTTTCTTCCGCTTCCTCCCCTATCTCTCTGTCTGAATCCAAGTCTCCCTCAGTTAGCTCAACTATCTCTGGAGGAATTCTTCCATAACTTGTACTTGGTTGTTCGCTATCACTGTCTCTTGGTTCAGTTTCTTCTTTTATAATATCAGTTCTTGTTTTTCTCTTTTGTCTCTCATCAGATTCAGGTTGGTCTGTTTCAGATGCTGAACTGGTGTCTGATATTTCCAGATGTCGACTTACAGGTTGAGCTTCAAGATCTGGAACTTTGGTCGTTTCAGGTTCTTCTTCAGTTTTCAAACTTGTACCTGGTTCTTCCAGAAGTCGACTTTCAGGTCGAGCTTCAGGATCTGGAACTCTGCTTGTCTCAGGTTCTGCTTCGGATGCTGAACTGGTATCCGATTTCTCCAGATGTCGACTTACAGGTCGAGCTTCAGGATCTGGAACTCTGATAGTATGACTGGCATGAACCCAATTTTTCATTCCTGCACATTTTACAGCAGTCGTTGTCACCAGGATCACTTGACGTGGCTTATCCCAGCGAGGAACCAAACAGTTTCTTCTTCTGTGGACTTTTATGCGGAGCCAGTCTCCTGGACTCAAATCATGAGCTGGTTTTCTTTCAAGAGTGGTCGCATCCGGTCCAACCTGATGAAACACAGAATGTACCACATCAGCCAATCCTTTGCAATAGTCCAATACGAGATCATCAGTTATAGTCAGCAGTTTGTTGACAGGTACATGTGCTTGTCTCATTGCTCGTCCCATGATTATTTCATGAGGACTTAGACCTGTTTTTCTGTCAGGTATGCTTCTGATAGTCATCAGCACCAATGGCAGGGCATCGGGCTATTTGAGTCCTGTGGCTTGACACATTTTCCCTAACCTATTCTTTATTGTTCCATTTACTTGTTCTACTACTCCAGAAGCCTCTGGTCTGTAGGCACAGTGCAATTTCTGTTGAATGTCAAGAGCTTCACATATCAATTGGATCAGTTCATTTTGGAAATGTGTTCCTCTATCTGTTTCGATCGTTACTGGAAAACCATATCTCGGAATGAATTCTCTCAGTAGGAGCTTAGCCACAGTAACTCCATCATTCCTTCTTGTCGGATAGGCTTCCACCCAACGAGAAAACAAACAAACGACCACAAGAACATATTTCAATCTATTGCTCGGGGGCATTTCAATGAAATCTAGTTGCATTCTGGTAAAAGGACCTCCCTCACGTCCTATCGTTCCTAGACTTACTACTGTTTTCCTTCCTGGATTTATCTGTTGGCATTAAAGACATCTTTGACAGAGACTTTCAGCTATATCTCTAAATTTTGGGTTGTACCAAGTCTGTCTGAAAAGTATGATCATGGCATCCCTACCAATGTGAGCTTGTCCATGGTACATCCGTGCCATATTAGAAATCATGCTATCAGGCATAACTGGTCTTTCATCTCTATAAACCCAAACGTCATCTTCCTCTCTTTGTCGGAAACCTGCTTTTATTCAACCATCTTTCTCCTCTTCATTTGCTTCTTCCTGCAATTGCCTTACTTCATCCCAGGTTTCGACCATGTTAGTAAACAGCAAGGGACATGAAACATTCTCTTTTTCTCTTCTCCTATTCAGTGAGACCGTATTTCTGGCACAATATTGGGCTATTTCATCTGCATATTTATTTCCCACTGTAATATAGTCAGTTCCATTTTTGTGTGCAGCGCACTTCACCACTGCAATCTGTTTAGGCAGCCGTATCGCCTCAAGCAATTACTTCACAAACTCACCATTCCTTATAGGAGTTCCTGCAGACGTCAAGAAACCTCTCTGGGACCAGATCTGTCCAAAATCGTGGACCACTCCGATAGCCATTGGCTATCCGTGATCACCGTAATTCGGACGTTCTTTCCCAGTTTGCACGCCTGAATCAGAGCAATCAGCTCAGCCATTTGGGCTGACCGTATCCCTCTCAAACAAGATGCTTCCATTATAGCTGGTACTGTACACACAGCGTACGCAGCACTTAAAACTCCTTCACTCGTTCTCAGACATGACCCGTCCACAAACATCACATAATCTGATTCTTTCAAGGGCTCATCTTTAATATCTGGGCGAGGTTTTGTGCAAAATTCAAGCACATCCAGACACTTATGATCAACTTCATCCTTAACTCCTACATTTTCTTCATCTGGCAATGAAGTTGAAGGATTCACATTTGTGCATCTATCAATGGTTACATTGTCTGCACTCAAAATCACCTTTTCGTACCTAGTCAGCCGACTATGCGTCATGAATTGGGTTTTGGTTCTAGTCAGAAGAATTTCAACAGAGTGTGGAACATATACTCTCAGTGGACATCCCATCACAATGCCTTCACTCTGTTCCAGACTCACACAAGTAGCAGCTACTGCTTTCAGACATCCAGGCAATGCCTTTGCTACTGGGTCTAAAACAGCTGAAAAATAAGCAATTGGTCTTTTCATTTTTCCATGCCTTTGCACTAATACTGAAAATGCACATCCATCTCTCTCACTACAATACAGTTCAAATTCTTTCTCATAATCAGGCATTCCCAATGCCGGCGCCTCACAAACTTTGTTTTCAGTTCTTTGAATGCCTTCATTTCCTCCTCATTCAATTCAATCGGATCTCTGACATCTCTTTTTGTCAATCGCTGTAAAGGTTTTGCAATTAATGAAAATCCACTTATCCACTGTCGGCAATATCCAACCATTCCAAGGAACATTCTCACCTCTCTCATTGGAGCTCTCATTCCTCGGATAATCCTTATTCTTTCTGTCGTTACTTTTCGCATCCCTTTCTCAATCTTATGACCTAGGTATTGTACCTCCTGTTGACAAAATTGCAGTTTTGACGGAGACACTTTGTGCCCTCCTTCTGCCAAATGATTCAGTAAAGCAATTGTGTCGGTAACACATGCTTCTTTAGTCTTTGATGCCACCAATAGGTCATCAATGTATTGGACCATCACAGATTTTTCAGTCATTTTTAAATCTTCCAATGATTTCTTTAGGATCTGATTAAAGATTGAGGGACTTTCTGTATACCCTTGAGGAATTCGGCACCATGCCAAAATACGCTCTCCGAACCGGAATGCAAATAATGGCTGGCTATCTGGGTATAACGGTATAGAGAAAAATGCATGGCACAAATCAATAACCGTGTACCATTCTGCATCATGTGAAATCTGATACAGTATTACAGCGGGGTTTGGCACAATTGGACAACAAGGAATAACGATTTTATTTACCTTCCTCAAATCCTGCACTATCCTATATGTCCCATTCAGCTTTTTCAACCCCATTATAGGTGAATTACATGGGCTACTCATTAATTCTTTTAGAATTCCTTGTTCGATCATTTTATTAACTACAGGTGTTATTCCTTCAATAATTTCTGGCGTTAACTTATACTGTGGAGTATTTGGGTAATTGGTTCCTTCTCTTACAGTGATTTTTACAGGGTCTACTCCTCTCATTAACCCAATGTCTTCACCTGTGAGATCCCATACATCAAATCTGACTGTTTCTTTCAATTCAATTGGGATTTTCTCTGCGTCAAACACAGGAAACATGTCATTTACTCCTGGTTCTAATTCTGCCATTGTCATTTTATACAGAACATCTTCATCTGGTGTCTGGAAAGCAATACCATCCGGGGTACAATAGATGGTGCAATTCATTTTACAAAGCAGATCGCGTTCTAGCAAGTTTACAGGACTGCAATCACATACCACAAACCGATGCATTTCTTTGAATGGTCCAACTTTCACCTCTACTGGTTTGGTAAGTGGCGCTTTAATCTGTTGATTTGAAACACCTACAACTTGGATATATTCTCCTGAGAGAGGAAGATTTGGAATTTCCACTGATCTAACAGTAGAACGAGTAGCTCCAGTTTCCACAAGGAATGTAACATTTACACCATTCACTTCTCCATCCACAAATGGACCTGACTGATCTACCTCTAGAGTTGCGCCAAGCACACACTCTTCTTCCTCTCCTAGGCACCGTCATAAACTTTCATCCGATTCATTTCCATCCTGCCATAACCAATACTGCGACACTGCAGCTGCGCGCGGCAATTTTGTTACCTGCTCTCCTCTGTAGAATCCTGTCTCTGCACTGTATCTCTGGGGGTTTACACTCTTGGGAAGAGGTGGTTGTGGCACCTGACTCTGTTGAGTAACCACCTGCGGTTGTTGCAGCTGTTGGTAACTCACCTCATTCTGCACCTGTGGATTTAATGGTTGATTTTCCGTATTAGCTTTGGGAGGAAATTTACACTTGTTTCTCCAATGCCCTAACTTTCCGCAATTATGGCATGGCCATTTCTTTTTAGCCTCTTCTATACTCATTTGACCTTTTCCCTTACCTATATTTGGTTTGGATTTAGTCTGTCCTGCATCACCAGACTGATTATTCATTTGAGCCTCTTGCTTTTCTGCAACCTTTACTTGTGCCCACATCGCTTTTTCCTTTAGTTTACGCTGTCTACACTCGATGTCATCACTACAATATTTGGCATACCTTAATACCTCATCTACAGTGCTATTCTGCCAACACAACATATGCTGCTTAATCATTTCACTTATTTCTGGTTTCAATCCATATACAAATCTATATACGAAATGACTCATGTCCTTTTCACTCAAAGTCTCATAACCGCTATACTGTTTGAAAACCAAAAGCAACCTTTCATAATAGGCGTGTACAGATTCCTTACTCTCCTGAGTTGTTCTATCAATCTTTACCCAATCTGTCTCTTTCGGTGGAATCTTATTTTTCAAAAACGTGACAACTTGTTCATACTTTCTCATTACTTCTGGACCGGGCGCTCCAGTCTTTGCATCTCTAGGATATTCTTCCTTCGGCCAGTCAATTGTAAACTTACATTCTGTCCATAAATCTGCTGGCACTACAATTTCAAACAATCCATCTAGATCTTCCCACAACACCTTTGAAAAATCTTTCCACTCGTCTATACCATTCTACAGATTTTTCTCTCAATCTTGGGAAGTCATTTGTAAATGACAATATATCTTGTCTGGACCATGGAACATGTACATAGCTACCTCCTGGAGTTTCCCTCATTGGATATTCCAGTACTATTAGTTCCTTTTCTTTCACCGGAAAAGCCAATGATGCTTTATCGGTCGTTCCCTCCTTTCTTCTTATCCACCTGCTCCTCCATCTATCCACATCTCCCCATTTTCTCAATAACACAATCAGTTCCTTTATCTGAGTTAATTGTCCTGATGTGTTCAGATTTTCTATATCCTTTTCACTAAAATCTACCCTATACGGTTTCTGCAGTCCTCTGATTTTTCCAAACTCTACTCCCAGTTCATTCGCTGTTTCTTCCAATTTTTCATGCAAATTTCTAGCTCTCCAAGTAACACTCTTACACATAAACATAAGTTTGTCCTCCTGATAGGATTTCAATCTATCTGTACCAATAGTCCCTAAAATCAACTCTTCCATGTCTATCTTTAATCTGATTACATCCAACGGTTGTGGTTCTGCATCTTTCTTCTGTAAATTCCTCATCCACTCATTTAATTTTTCTGGTGTCGGACCTACACGGGTACTATTTGTTTCTATCCAATTTGTACTTCTCTCAGGGGTCTCAGTTGCTGACTCAGTTCCCATAGGAATCCTATTTATCTGACTCTCATTAACCGTCAAATTTGTAGGTGGACTCGATCTATATGAGCCAACCAGATCTCTCGTCTCTCTAGTTTCTGGAATTATCCCTTCTCTCATTCTTTTCATATTTGAGTTCATTGGAATTGTCAAGGAATGCTCATCTATTCTTTGGTTTTCAAATACCAGTATTACTGGTCATATTGTCACTGGCACAGTCACGGCTTCCATGTTCATAGTTAATTCTCTTATTTTCTCAGTCAATTCTCTTGTGGTTCTTGCTAACTCAGCTGTATTACCACTATCAGGCTTCGAGGAGCATGCCCAATGATGAAGCATGACACCCAGCGGGCTGGGTGTGTGAGGGCACTATTTCCGAAAGGAAGGATTCCCCATCCTTCCTTTTTGTTAGCCAGTTATTGATACTTCCATCGCTATTTTCCCGCCTTTCACTTCAGGAACTGCATACCCTCTTTATTGCTATTCATGATTTACTCCCCATACTCTTCCATGGACTAAACTATAATTCTTTGCACCTCTGTGTCTTTCTCTTTCATACATCTCATCTTCCCATTCACCTAACGCTTCAAACTGTGTTGGTCTAGGTCTCGGTTCAAGTTTCATCATTTTCGCTCTCAAATTTCGTAGTACAGCCGTGCTAAACGAACCGTTTTCTGGGAACGCTAATGCTCAATCGTTCTGAGTATATTTTGTCCAATTTTCCAACAAAATGCAAGTATGATAACCATATTTCAACATCATATGAGAAGCTGGCGTTTTCGGCGGAGGAAGTACTTCTCCTTCCCTAGTCACTACCTTCTTGTCCTTTTTGAAAAAGTTTTTAATCTTCGCCATCCATGACGGTTTCTCTCTACAATACTCATAATAAGCCATGTTACACGTTTCTTTCTCTCCAACAAACTCACGACTCTGTTCTTTCTACTGTTTGGCTATTCGGACCTATCCCAGTGCGTCTCACACCAACACACCAATCCGAAAACTCTACGTCACTCTCAACTGACCAATACCAGCGTGTCTTTACACTAACACGCCAATCAGGAAGCTCTTTGTTTTCCCACAACTGGCCAATACCAGCGCGGTCTTTGTTGACGTCAGTACTACTCCTGTCTTTTCTGACCCCTCCTTTACAATAATTATCGGCAGTTTTCTTACCTTCTTTTCTCGACTGAATTTTATTAGTTACAACGTAAAACACATTACCATTGTCTGTTTTCGCTAAACAAAAGAAATAGTTTGCTCTATCTTGCAAGAATACTGTTTTGTTCGATAAGCGTAGCACTTCTCTCTACCTTACCCTTCTCTCAAGCAAGGGGTAAACCCGTTTCTCTGGGGATAAAACACATGCGGAGACTACACTGCTCCTGAGAATTAAGGCCAGAGTTTCACAAGAAAACCTGTTGCTATTTCACTCATACGCGTTTTATACATGAAATGTCCCTATCATAACACAATCCTGTGTTATCACCAATTTTGAAAATTCAGACAATGCACAATTCCATGTGACTTCTCTTGCCACAAGTGTCCACTACCTACTTCCCGGAAGCTTCAAAATTTCGACTTACACATAACATAATACAATTTGACACGAAGTGTTAGACATCAATAATCAATAATCACCAAACTAATCTATAGAAACCATAACTCTGCTACCAAGAAATCTGATCCAGCGCGGCTAATATAAATTTCTCCTCAGGACACGAATCCAGGTAAAATCATTCACAATCTATTACACCAATATGACGGTGGGGCCCACCGCATATCATACATTCATCCATTCACTGGATTACACATCAAGGAGAAATGTGTTGCTGGAGGAGCGGGATACCTTGTTAAATTAGACAGAATAAAGCCTCAGACAATCATATACATTAGCCTTTGATCCTGTCGGTTCCAAACATCAAGGTATTCCGCTCTTTGGTCGATGGACCAACTAGTAGAATAAGTTGATGGTGATTAAGACCAGCTCAATCACTGTAAAACCTGTTAGACTTTAAACTTATTAATGAACTAAAGAACCACAGACTCATTGTTAATTAGAATGAAATTTTATCTAAATGTTCATTTGCACGGGTGAGATTCTTAATTTATTAATCACTTTAATACATTAATAACATTTATGTGAAAAGTTCTAATAAAGAATTTAAAACTTATGCATTACCCATTTAGATGCAGATAGGAATGGTTCACCAAAAAGAAGATAAACCGTAGATCACAGAATAGACTCCCAAACTGACTGACTGTCCCGCTAATGGCCTCCTCGACCGGACCTCCCGTACAGATGTCCCGCAACGGTCTTGTTCCTTCCCCAGTCAAGTTCGAAGTCCAAAAATGACAATGTCCTTTAGTTATATTGTGGAGGAAAAATAGAAAATAGGAAAAAATGGTATGGCAAGAAATACCAACGGCGGCAGTAGCATCAATAGCAGCGGCCACAGCAGCACAGCAAAAAGGCAACCCAAAGAAGTAACCTATAGATGCAGCAGCAGCCCCTCCCATATAAGAGCAGTCCCTTTTATACCCTACTTCTAGCTTACTACACAAAACGTTGCAATCCTTAGGGGCAGGAATCACGCTAATTGGTCCATTTGGGGGGTGGTGATAATCACCTCATCGCCTTCCTTGTTCAAACTGGTTTCGGGGATAGTTAAGAGTACAACGGTTTCTCATGACCTTTGGGTAAAAGCAGTCCAATTTGTCCATTCATTTTGTTGCAATCCCGATGGTCACAATTTGGTTAGTCCTTTGTTGCTCATGTACTTTTCTCATTTATTCCCACGAATACACGCTGAGTCTTTCTTGGCACCCTCCTTATGGCAGGTCACTGCGACCTTGACATCTCTCACTCCGTGCACGGGCCGTACCCACGTGGTTCAGCTCCTCTATTTCTTCCGCTTGGAGGCCATCTTTAACTCATCATGTGACCTCATCTGTCTCGGCAGCCATTTTCGCAGCATGGCCTAACAGGCCCGAACGAAGTATCATAAGAACAAACACAATCAAAATTAAAACAAAGAAAATAAGCCTTTCTGTTTACCACCCGCCATTCTAAAGACCCATGTTAGGTGTTACCTAGCAGAAGCGACATTTAAAGCCATTTTACTTACCATCCGCATTCTTTGCCACAATACAATTCTACCATATAGCATAAATCATGCGATTTTACTCTAATTAGTACGCAAATCACAATATTAATGTCAATCAACTTTACAATTGTAAATAAATTAGATTTTGCACAAATTGCGGTTACCCTTTATGTAGTGTTTACTAAAGGTGCAATTGTTGATTAATTCATGCTCCATCAAACAATTAGTATCGTTAATTCATTAAAACTCATGAATTTTCTAAAGAGGGGGGTACAAATTATTTTTATTTACCCTGCTCCATCGGTTCCCATGTGGAGTAGCAAATGATGTACAAAATCACCAACACGCAATGCAACTTGTGGCTTCTGTCTCCCTTTTTCAGCCTGAGGGTTGCCCGTTTCCCCTACCACAGTTTTACCTCTCTCTTTCTCTGATGCCAGAGCCTTTCACAAAGGCACAATGTTATTCACAAACTGCCCTTGCACGTTTGTTTGGTTGTTTTATTATATGGTCAGTATATGTTGAGTTACATCATTTAGAGTTGTGTGCACCCTTACACTTTCCTAAAGATGCAATGGAAATACTGACCTTTTCTCAAATGTAACTGCTACACAATATTTTGCTCTGTATGTCTGAAGTTTACCACTTACCAGTCAAGCATAATTTTCTGGGTCCTTTCCACTAAGCTTTTTTAAGGGTCATCTTATTTTACCTCGGATAATGCAGTCTGTTCAATAGAGGGTCCCTACTCCAGGCTTGGAGTCCAAGGTGTTGCTGAATTATGGCGTTTTCTTTCCAGGACAGCTGGGGCAATTCACGCAAATCTGCCCAATATCCTTTAACAAAAAGACTTATTGGCTTTGCCAGTTTTTTTATTTCGTTATTGTGGTAGATGCCATATTGTATTGACAGCTGCAAACTATATTTTCTCTCTGCCCCAGCCTGCCCTACTCTGTCCCCTTCCATCCTGCATGCTCTCCGTAAGCTTTCCCTGCCCCTTTAAGCACCAAACGGCTGCCAAGTTTTTGGCAGTCAAAAGTTGTGTTTGTTCCATTTCTCTGTCTCTCTCGACCTCTCCTCATGTGTTCCCTACGAGACCGTAGGCACTGTAAAGGTTATCCTTATCCATGCTTGCATATTGCTGCAACCATATTGCATTGGTGTTCCTGGTTGCTGCTTTTTTTTAATGTGGTTTCCTCTTCATCCAATGCTGCTGACTGACCTACGCAGCCCCTATAACCTGCACTGCTGCTGTCTCTTTCCTTTCTCCTCCTTATGTTTCACTTTAATTAAGTGTGGTGTAGTTATGCATATTTTCTCAGCAGAACCCCTAACTATTTGTGATGGTCTCTCCACGCAGACGTTCTGGGGCCGTATTACAGAAAGTGCCCTGGGGGCGCAACGGGCGTTTGGTATTACAGAAGGGGCGGCAGACGCTTGTGCGCCCCCTTCTATAATACCGATAGCGCTGGCGCACTTAAAGCACCAGCGCTAACTTCAGGGGGCTTTCCCTCATTTGCATGGGGGCTTGCCCCATGCAAATGAGGGAATCCCTTTGACCCTGCGCTCGTCGCTGTATTACAGTTCGGGCGCAGAGGCAAAGACACTCTCAGGAGGCGCACTGACAGTGCCAAGGACCATGGACCCCCAGACATCCCCTTGCAGGTGGGTGCAGTCACTGACAGCACCCGCCTGCAAGGGGCTCTCTAATCCCCCTTCAAAGTACAGGCGGCTTGCCGCCTGCACAGTGAAACACTGATATGCTTCATCTCATCTGTTGTTACCACTACCCCTCCTTGCCCACTCAGCTATTACGCCACCACGCCTTCCTGCTCACTGTCAGCATTGACTTGCTGCCCCCAACTCTTGCTTCTCTATTGCTTCCCTGCCCCTCCCCAGCCCCTTTTTTTAATGTAATTTTAATTTTTGTAAAATATTTTTATGAGAGCCCACCTGCTGCAATTTGCTACTGGCTCGCTCCTTTCTGTGAAAGTGTCTTTCTGCATTTTTTTTTAATTTACTGCTCCAGGATATGGGCACTTGCTAACTTGGAACAGAAAATTTAAAATAGTGGGAGCCAAAACATGAGTTATTTGTGTATATGTGGTGACACGTGCACACGCATGTTGTCATGATAGGGCCAAAATTTTAAATGGCCATACTTCATAATGTATGAGGTGGCACGTTATCACATAGGGGCCTGATTTTCCCTTTATTTATTCATTTTTATGATGCTATTCGTGATTGGCAATAAGCATTTTTTTCTTTTCACCAATGCTGTTCAGCATCAACAAAAGCATTAACAAAGTCAAAATGTTGTCTAAAACCTTCCAAAGGCAAAAAATATTGGCTTTGCCGGTGCTTTTTGTTCACAAAGAATGATACATAATTAAAATGATAAAAACTGTCTTCTTTGACTTTTCACAACTTAAAGAAGAACCTAAAAAACACTTGGACCTCGGAAGACCTTTAAAATGGTGAAAATTATCCTGCCACTTTTAAGAAAAAATTTCTGATAGGTTCCGAATTTTTTTACAATGTTGATGTGTGCAGAACTGCTAAAGTAATATTCGGGTAATCTTGCAAAAGTACAATTCTAGATGACTCCAAATACTCGTGTGAGTCATTTTTTCTTACCTAATATCTCTGTATTGTAATTGCATTTATATAGCGCTTACTACTCCTGACGAGGCGTTGAAGCGCTTTTTTGGCAAGTAGCACGCTACTCCGGAACCCATAAAGGATTAGTGGTGAATTAGCATAGTGAAATATGAAAGTAATTTGAGTGGTGGATATGCTAGTCAGTTATTTGGATTCAGAAGAATAGTGGAGGGATAAAAGAGGGAAAAAGGTTTGCATTTATATAGCCCTTGCTACCCCTGATGGGGTGTTGAAGCGCTTTTTCGGCGAGTAGCACTCTACTCCGGAACCCATAAAGGATTAATGATGAATTAGTATAGTGAAATATGAAAGTAATTTGAATGGTGGATATGTTAGTCTGTTATTTGGATTGAATAGGACAGTGGAGGGATAGAAGAGGGAAGGATTTAGACTTTTTTTTTTATTGTTTTTTTTTTGTTTGTTTGTTTTGAAACTCATAGCAATAGGATGAGGCCTGGGGTGATCAAAAGGGATGTGGAGGGGATAGAGCCAGTGGGAAGGGTCCAGAAAGGCCTGTTTTGGGGGATCGGAACAGCAAAGGAAGTATGAGATGATGCAAGGAGGGGTAGAGTAGTACATCGTCTACATAAAAGCCAAGATACAATGCACTGTTCCAGAAAGTAAAAGTGTTTGTGTGTGTGTGTGCGTGTGCGTGTGCGTGCGTGTGTGTGTGTGTTGTAGACACTTACATGTGCAGGCTCCTTACTGTACCTTACATAACTGCACACATGGCACACACTATTCTAACAATGTAACACGTGGTGTAACATAACATTAAAAAGTATATTGCATACTATGCTGTGCAACCTTAATACATGGCACAACTCTGTGAACTCTTCCATGTTATCCATTGATCATCTTAGGCTTGCATTGACGCCTAAACTTTTCAATTTTAAACTATTTAAGACTTGTATTTACTGTTTATATAATGTTGACAGTAAACTTAATTTAAAAAAAATTTACACATACATATAAGTATATTGTATAAAAAATGACAATACTGGATATTTGATTTAATAGAACTATCAACAGGACTAACGGTTTATGCTTATACCATCTAAAGGCAGAGACATACGAAGAAGCATACTTCCCAAGGAGCATTATTTTATCGATATACCCAAAGCATCTCATGTACAGGATATACTTGTTTCTATTTCTGTTGCTAGGACAACATAGATCAGAGGGAATCACATTCTGGAAATGCCTCTAAATTGCTCCAAAGCCGGTTGTAGGCATCCGCGTCTGCACATCGACATAAAAATCCCTGGAGTGCACAGCATAGCTCATAACACTTTGGAAATCACATGCTGCGTTTCTCATTATTTGGTTGTTTTAAATTATCATTCATTCCTTGGATCGATTGACAGGTGTCTTGACACTATTTACTTTACAAGACCTGCAATAAGTCATGTTGTGCCTTTTTGCGGAGAAGATTGATTACAAATGATAATGGGTTTCTCTTGCGTGTTAATTTACTTTGTCTATAGGTCTAGCCAGTTGTATTTATTTATTTTACAAATCGAGCACTAAGTGTTATGGATCAGTGTTTGTCTTAGGAGCCCACAGTTGCCAGTGCCAGATAATACTAGCGTTGCCAAATATCAAGGCTGTCAAGATTTGATTCAACCTCCTGCCTCTTTCTTCCTCTACCCCAGACGTCGTCTGTTGATCTCACTTTTTCAGCTTCTTTTTCCACCTATCATTCTCCACTTGCCACAGTTTTCTCATCTTTATCTTCCTCTTTGTTCTTTCTTTTCTGTATTTTTCCTCTTTCTCCCTTCTCTTTTCCTCAGAATCAAAGTCCTGATGATAAAAAAAAAAGTTCTTGTCCCCAGAAATGAGTGCTTGAAGCCACCAGCACTTGCATGTCTTCAGCCTTAAGTAGGTGACAGACTAGATCTATGCTGATGTGGGTGCTTAGTCACGTGGAACTTCCGGTTGTCTGTGAACATAATCCTTTTTTTTTGGTTTGGGTGCTATCTAGAGGCTATAGATTGGAGGCTAGAGACACCGAACCCCATTTCGCTATTTTTTAAACCTGTATTTGTTCTAAGTATCATACCATCGACTGAATGGATATTGTTGCTGAAGCAGATTCTAAGAAGGCTAACCCCCCACCCCCCATCCCCCTTTGCGGATAGAGCAGGTAGGAAACATGTTACACAGTGACCAGAGATAAAGGGTGGATGTATGGTCAACCTGCTCACATGCCCTCCCCCAACCAGAAGAGTGGTAGAGTACTATCAGATCATTTCAAAGGCGAGGATACAGAGGCTATGTTGGTTTTTGTGAGAGGGCTTTTTTTAATTAAAGAAACTCACTTTTTGAGATTATTTCTTGAATTCTGTGATTTGTTCCAGGTCCTGTCTAAGGAATTCTCCCCAAAACAAGTGGTGTTTCTCACAGACGTAGATGGTATTTATGACCGGCCTCCCAACTGTCCAGGTAAACGCTTGCATGTTTTGGTGCTATCTTTCCTTCTTTTTGCCCTCAGATGGTCAACTCTCAGTTCGCTGTGCTAAGCCTTTCTTTCCCTGTTTCCCAGTTCTGCTCTGAAGTTCCCAGGACGTTTCCCGCTCTTTCTTAAGGGCTTCAAAAGTCAAGCTGCAGAAATGCTTCAACGCCTTATTTAATGTTCTTCCTTCTTATTTTCCACTCTCCCCATCTGGCTCCTGCATCCCTCCCCACCCTTTACCAAGCCTTCGTGCTATTTCCTCTCCATTTCCTGTGAGAAATGCCTCCTGTGAACCTGACCTGCGAGGCCTGGTAGCGTTCCATTTGGTACTCCCGTAGGTTTTACAACTTTGCAAGATTAGCACACCACTTTTAATTGGAGGCATATATTTTGGTGTGGATTTTCACTGACCATGCAAGTGATCTTGATCTTAGATGAAAACTTAAGCATAATCTCTCTAATTCAGGAAAGGGGCGGAACAATTTCCAGACTGCAGGGGGGGGGGGGGGAGGGAGTACTACAGAATGTGGATGCAGGAGTCCCTTTGAAGCTAGGGTTCTATGGAGGTGTTTCAGTGCTCTTTTTGTGGGAAGTTGGCATGTATGCTCTGAACCAGATGTCTTCAAGCCACAGAGCAGCGACATATGGAGAGCAATTGTATAGGCATGTAAGGATTAAGATGGAGTTTTGCATGAAGGTGGCATCCCTAGCACAGATGGACAAAGGGAGTCACTGTAAATGAGTTACAGTTCTACCTCTGTTTTGGTACTCCATTCTGTAGCGGCGCTCATTGACTGCGCTTACCCACTTTTCTTGATGGTCATGAATAAGCGATCATACTTCCCTGTCCCTTTGTACCATTGCTGCTGTCTCTTTACTGTTCACCTCTAAATGAGCCGCAGACTGGCCAGCTCTACATTCTCACTGATGGTACCACATTATTGGAAAGCCGTTTTCTTAAATCTGGCCTATAAAGACGAAAATGCTGTTGCACCACATTTGCAGGGGTTTGTCATGCATAGGAAACTCCTCCTTGTTTGCAGAATTTGTGATAAATGATCTTTCAGTTGTTCGCCTTTAGAGTAATGGTAAGCAGCTCTGTTCATCTGTATATCTGAGATAGTATTTAAACAAATCTTTGAAACTTCTTTTCGCTGCACTGAGATAAAGCACAGTTCTGTTCTGGCACAGGTGCACAGCTGCTGAACTCCATCACAGTCAGCCTCTCTGGACGCTTGGAGCCTGCGGTGACCACGTCCACCCTGGCGCATGATGTCACCGGAGGTGCGGGCCTAAAGATAAGAACAGCAGTCTCCATCGTCACCCAGAGTCAGGGGGCAGTGCAAGTCTTCATCTGTAAGCTGGGCAGCCCAGGAGCAGAGAAGGCATGTTTACAGGGAGAAATTGGACCAGGTGAAGGCACACGGTTTGTCCTAGCTGCACCCTGAAGAGGAGTCAATATGGAAGTGGTATCCAAAGAGGAATCGGTGATACCTCACATTCTTCAGTATTGACTGTGACTGATGGGCATCTGATTAGATGGAGGATTTAGGTTTGTTGAATTTCAGCCCTAGGTCACAGACACCAACTGGATATGGACACAAGGTATCTTATCTAGACATGAACGGTCAGTAGAATTCCATGTGGCATCAGAAAAAGAAAGTTATGGAACTAAATAAGAATACAGTTTAACAAAAATAACATAAACACAGAAAAATAAACACTTGTCTGTCATGTCAGAATTTTGCATTCGTATTATCCCAACTTGTCAGTGCTGTGACTAACACCCATATTTAGACCTGGGAGGAGGCAGAGAGACTGCCTACATCTCCAACACTGTTCCTGTTAAGCGTACCTTCGGAGCTAGGGGCAAGCAGGTGATGACTGCCATGACACATCTTCGTGGCTATTCTTATGTGTTGTTGTTGCTCCAGGCAGCCCAACAGGGGATTTTTTGGGAGCGAGTAGAAGCAAATGCTAGGATTTTCCAGGGCCTTTGGGGAATAGGTAATCCATAGGGTTAACCTAACCTTTGTATGCAGACCCTGAGAGTATATTCACTTGGATTACACATGTCCCTTGAGAGCAGAGGTGATGACCATTGGATGTGCCTTGGAGCATGCCATGCATGAGCAGCAGGCTCTGGGGAACACATAGGGTGTCTCTGAAGCTTAGGGAGGGTGACACAGAGGGATACGGGCAGATGTCAGATGCTGGTTCGTACCAGTGGCGTAACGAAACTTGAGGGGGCCCCCTGCAAAGTACATGGAGGGAACCCTCTCCCCCCGGACCAAGTCAGGAGCTCCCAGGCAAGGGGCCTGCCGCCCGTACACAGTGCCAGAGGGGGCTCCCTGGATCTCACCTCTTCCCCCCAGCACCGCAGGGGCTAACGTTACGCCACTGGTTCGCCCGGTCACCGCCTCTGCCACATTTCAAACTTGGCCGAGCACTGTGGCTCTGTCCTTATGGGGCATGTGCGCTGTGATCCAAATACAGAGCCTAGACACACATGCTCCATCAACTTTGGTGGGGATTGTAACCTCTCACCCAGCATCTGTGCCACTGGACGCCAGGTGTCAGTTGTTTTACCTCCATCTGTGAAAACCTAATTGCAATGTATGAGCAGTAATCAGACTAACTAGAAGTGATATATCACTTCAGCAGTTCATAAACCACTGAGTCGTGAAACTCCGCAAGGTAGGCAGAGCATGTGTTTCATTGTGACTCAGACATATCTTAATGTGTTGTGTACATTTCCCCTACTCTGTGATTGTGTGGTGGATGCTAGGCATGGATTAAGCATATATACGTTTCAGAGAATCCAGCAACTTCAATAATATTTCCGCATAACTCTTCTTTCGCCCTAAATATTTGTGTTTATTTACATGCCCCTCTCATACAGACATTACGAATACAAGATTCATGGTGCATTTGGATGCACTTTCTATGCAACTGTCCTTTTCGCTACTGGGGTAGGCGCTGCCATGGATGTAACATTTGCAATTTTAACAGTTTTTGCATATGCAAAAAGTAGCTATGTTGGTTTGCACTTAATATGCTGTACGGGTCTTTGGGTACTACTCTGAGACTCCCTAAGGCTTGCACGCTATTTCGTGATCATTATAATACTATGCATGCATTGCCTACATTACACACCGAGACAAATTAATGTATATTTTATTTCAATTTAGCTTTTTTTAATCCTGCTTACTTTATGCTTTATATTTAGTGTACATTTTGGTCTTCATATTTGTATTTAGCTTTTGCTTCTCATATGGATGGCCCAGGCAAAGCACAGGGGAATCTTGGAGAAAACAGGGAGCCAGGAAATAATCCTGGTGGAAGCACTGATAAGCCCTTTGCTCCATATGCTTCATCTGTGGGCGTATCACTCTATGACGTGCCATGGCACAATGGTGCTGCTGCAGGCAAGGGAGTAGCCAGAAAATTAAAATAGCCCTTACTTTGAACTAAAGCGCTGACCCCACCAAGCAAGAGAAGCATGCACGCCAAACTCTACCTAGAACAGCTTCCTGGCCTCTTCCATCTATACGTCTATCTATTCATTCTTTCACCCTTCCATCTGCTGATGTCCACTATTTCAAGTTAACATTGTCATCCATCATTCATTAATCCATCATTCTATCTTTCCCATTCATCCATAATCCATTCTGCCATCCATCCACTCTTCTATTCTGCCATTCATCCACTCTGCCATTTGCATCAATTCACCCACTCTGCCAACCATCCATTCATCCACTCTGCCATCCATTCATCCACTCTGCCATCCATCCATCCAATCTGCCATCCCCCATCCACTCTGCCATCTATCCATCCACTCTGCCATCTATCCATCCACTCTGCCATCTATCCATCCACACTGCCATCCACTATCCACTCTATCATCCATCCATCATTCCATCCATCCACTCTGCCATCCAGCCATTTATCCATCAACCCACCCACTCTGGCACCCATCAATTCACTCTGCCATCCATCCATCCTTTCTGCCATCCATACGTTCACTCTGCCATTTACTCGTCCGTCCACCCACACTGCAATCCATCCATCAACATCCATACACTCTGCCATTCATCCACACATCCACTCTCCTCTTCATCTACTCTGCCATCCATTCATCCACACATCCATCCATCCACTCAGCCAGCCATCCATCAATGCACGCTGCCATCCATTCACTCAATCTGCCATCCTTTCGCCTGTTCATCCACTATCTATCCATCCCTTTACTCTGCCATTGTTCTACCTTTCCATCCGCTATCCAGCCATCCCTTTACTCTGCCATTGTTCTATCTTTCCATACACTATACATCCCTTTACTCTGCCATTGTTCTACATGTCCATCCACTTATCCATTCATCCTTTTATTCTGCCATCCATTCACATGTTCATCCACCTATCCATTCACTCACTCTCCCACCCACCCGTCCCTTTACATTGCCATTCTTTCACCTGTTCATCCACCTATCGCTCACTCATCCTTTCACCCTCTCATTCATTCACATACTCATTCATCCACCCATCTATCCATACTTCCTTATCTTCACCCCTCCTTCTAATATTCCACCTTTCTTTCCTTGTTCTATTCCCCCACTGTCATTTTCCCCGCTTCTGCTTGCTCAGCGTTAATGAGGAGTTTTTTGTCTGCAAAGTTCCAGACAGAAGAGGCCCACAAAGAACTCCACCCCGCTGTTGCTGCTAAAGCGGGGGGTTCACGACGTCCCTGGCTGCAGGCCTCAATTTTGCCAGCTAGTTGCATTGGCATCTACAGTGCTATATAAGGAGTCCAGTGAGGAGGACAGGCAGATTGTCCATTGCAGTTGGACAGAATACAAGGACAGCAGGTGACGGTGGACATAGTGTGTATTGTGGACTCACTCTGGATCTGAAATGTTAGTGCTTTTAAATGATGCTAAGTCGCGTTACCCATCTTTGAGGACTGGACTGCTCCCTGTGGTGTGCACTATTTTGGTTCCTGATTTTACTGTTGCCGGTTACTCTGTGTAGCACAAGGTCGAACATGATGTTATTTGACTGTGAAATCAACAGCCGACTTTATTTAAGAAGCAGTTTACGAAGCACAGTGAGCCATAGTAGAGGATGTCATTCCGAGTTCCAAAAATATGCATATAAAATAGGGAAAACAAATGCATTTTAAAATTTGGAAAACGTATTGTGTGGTTTATATTTTGTGTTTTGAGGTTGGTGTATTGAGATGGCATTGATATGCTAACCGTTTTTTGAAATTTCTAGTTATTTATGTGCTTTAGGATTAAAGATATAGTGTGGATGGTGTACTTGAGTTTTATTGGTTAGAATAGACATTGCCATGCACCCACCTAGTTGAGTTTTGTGAAAACGTGCAGAGCTTAACATGATAAATTGTAATATGTGCATGAAAGTCCACACTGAGCGATGCTATGATTAGCATGGTTGTAGTGTTTATATGCTGTTTTGAAATTTTTTCCTATCACCTACCAAAGAGCATGCACTGCCGCAACATTTTGTTAACTTAGAGTGGGCTTAGAACTCTCCCATTGCTTACCATTGTTTGACTTCATTGTCTCTCTCACTTGATTGCTTCCCATTTGTTAGCTTTCATCTGCTTCCCTTCCTCTTTTTGTGTTTGCCCCTCCCCTGGAGCATGGACAAAGCTCATATGTTTTTCCACAGTTTTTTTAATGGAATACTCTTTTCCTGATTCAGGACTTGAGAGAACAGTTTAAAAAAAAAAAAATAGCTGTCTCCGAAATGTGTATCTACCCCCTCCACGACTGCGTTCTTCTTGTTGCTTGCCTCCATTCATCCCCTCCATTGTCGCGACCTTCAGGTTATTTTACTAATTGGTCTCGTACTTTATTTTTCTTACTCACTTACTCACAACTATACCCTCCTTACTCATGTTTCCCCACGGTTCTTGACTGCATCTCTGTGTTCTTAGTCTTTCTTCATTCTATCCGTCCCCTTTATGCCTGCAAAGTGTTTCGCAATTTTACAATTACTATGAGAGTGGGTTTTGTGCCATGCTAGCATTGAATTTACACATTCACAAACTTTTTATGTATTGTCTTTTCGTTTTCTTGTTAACACAGTTTCTTTGCTAATCATTTTATCGTCAAATAAAGTCTGCATTTGTAGTCCTTTTTACACTGTCTAAGGGCAGCCCTTATATGTACGCGCTCTTATTATTTTGTCGGCACACATTCTTTTCATGGTAACAAATGCAGTTTCTTTGATTTCACAACAAAATCTCCACTACTTGATAAGTTTATTTCCAATAACTCCGATTTATTTCAAAGTGGAGCAGTTTTTAAAAAAACCTATTCCTGAACTTCCTATTACTTTTGCATCTTTTGCCACTACTTTTGAAGAACTTATAATCACATTCTTCTTTTTCACAACCAAATCTTTAGTACTTAATAGGTTTACTTCTTCTGATACAGGTGTGTTTCAGAGTGTGCCTTTTTATGTTAATTAACGCTTTTTAGTGTTGAACACTGTTATGGTTAATATTTGAATTCCTTCCTATGTAGCATATTTTTTTTAAACTCAATCTGCAACTTCCTATTATTGCACCTTTTGACACAATTTAAAACAAAATTAACACAAACCTTACTATAATTTTACTATACATGTACTCTCCTTTCTACTTAATGTCCATGTTTTTTTTTTTGGGGGGGTGTCCCTTTTGTAAGTGTTCTTCATTAGTTCACCTCATGCTCGCATCCTTCTGTTGCTTTTACAGCACCTGCGTATTTTGTTGTGATCATTTTGCATATTGGCCCTTAAAATTACACTCTTTAGAGTGTCATTGGAATGCTTTACATTTCATTTCCTGCATGCCCATGTTCTTTGAGTTCCTTCCATATCTATTTAACTGCCTAAGTTGAGTATCCATCGTCTTCATGCCCACGCCTCTTGTGGTGTTTCCCTCATATGTCCGGTGCATAACCACGTTATTTGTGTTGTATGCGTTCTTCGTTTTACTTTACACATCTTCCCCTTGTCAATACATGGCCCTATCCACACTATGTTTCTTTGTTGCACCATTTTACCCCTCTATGACTGGGTCCTTTGTGTTGCTTGCCCCCCTTCTGCCCTCTCCACTCGCACTACCTTTGTGTTGTTTCTTTATTTGTCTTCCTCATGGGCTCGTTCTTCATGTTGCTTACTCCCATCTGTGTCCTGTATGGACACGTTCTTTCTCTTGTTTCACACAGTTCTTGGCTCTTTATCACGTTCTGAGTCTTCCTTTTTGTATCCGTCCCCCTCATTACTGCAAAATATGTTGTAATTTTACAGTTGCTATGATTTCGGGTTTTTGCGCCATGGTAACATTAAAATTACATATTCACAAACCTTTTTTTTGTACTGTATGTTTGTTTTCTTGTTAACACATTTTCTTTGTTAATGTTTAGAAAGCCAAACAAAGTATGCTTTTTCAATCGTTTTTACACACTACGTGAGGGTAGCCCTTATTTATTTGTTACCTTTTTATGTTGTTGGCACTTATTCTTAACATGATAGCAAATCCTCTTTCTTTGATTTCTCAATGAAATCTTTAATACTTCATGGGTTTATTTTTTCTGATGGCACAACTTTGTTTCAAATTGGTGCTGTATTTTCAAACTTAATCTTCAGCTTCCTACCACTTTTGCATCTTTGTCACTACTTTTGAAAAGTTTATAAGCACTTTCTTCTACGTCACAATTTATTCTATTTATTTCTTTCGATGGCACACGTTTGTTTCAAAGTGCAGGTGTTTCTCTTTTATGTTAATAAACTTTTTTGTCACTGTTAAGTTCATTATTTCCATTCCTTCCTATGTGACTTATTTTTTTTAACTCAATCCTCTACCTATTTTCATTGCCCCCCTTTGCCCCTACTTTTTACAAATTAGCACACGCCTTATTTCAATTTTACTTGAGACGTGATGTCCATGCTGCTTACAATGCACGTCATCTTTTTTAGGTCTCGCCTAGACAGCACTGCCGCTTCGAGACATGCTGTATTCAGGATATGGTCTTAAAACTCAGCCTATGTTCCGCCCATGTATTTTATTGGCTCCTTTCAGTGTCTTTTAGAATTTTTTATTGGCTTATTTCTTTAATAGTCCCTCCTTCTCCCTCTTTTGTACCTCATTCTCGTCAGTTGTAACCTCCCATAAGGACAACCCCTCTTACATGTGACTTTACTCAGAACATTTTTTTATCACTTTCTCAGCACTTATTCTTAAAGACTTCTTCAACGTAGCTGGAGTTGTAGGCACAATAGCCCCTTCCCTGACCGCACTTCCCCGACATGCCCTCTCTTCGGGGTGCAGCTGCCTTCTCCTCCATGCTCCTGCTTGTTATTATTTATTTATGGATATGGGCTTTAACCTTTTTTTAAAAGTCTTTCTTTTATTAGCATTCGCGGCACGCCACGCTTTAGCTTCACACGTTTAAAGCTAAAGCGTGGCGTGCCGCGATTGCTACAAAAGTAAATAAATTAGAAAAAAAGGCAGGCCGCCACTACCTTTCTTTTCTATTTATTTACTTTTGTAGCATTCGCCGAACACTGCGCTTTAGATTCACATGTTTAAAGCTAAAGCGGCGTGCGTTGAATATTTTTAAAAAGGCGGGCTGGCACCTTTATATCCTTGTCAGCTTTCCCTTTCAACATGGCGGCCTCCCACCTTTACTTTCTATTTATTTACTTTTTAGCATTGACGGCACGCCGCACTTTCGCTTTAAACACAAAGTTATTTGCGCAAAATACCACAAAGGCTACAAAGCTTAAAAAAAATGCTCGCACTCGTTAATGCTCCCTATAGTTTTATTCACTTTGAACATGGCGCCCTCCCGCCAGTCATTCCTTTTTATTTCCCTTAATAGCATTCGCTGCATGGCACGGCATGCTTTAGCTTTAAACATATGAAGTTAAAGCGCTGCATGCCACAAATGCTACAAAATCAAATAAAAAATGTTCGCTCTCGTGCCTTAAGCCACTGCGTAGTTCTATTACCATATAAGGTCTCAATGAAAAGGCTGTTACTAGGTGTCCCTGTGGAGTTATAAAGTACTGCACCTCAATGCAGATATAAACGGAACATTTGTTCTTATTGGAAGTGAAATTTTTATAGCTGCTTTTAAAAAAAATACACCATTTTTGTTTATTTAACTTTATTTCACAAACAAAAATAAATAAACAATGGTGCATTTTTAAAACGCAAGCTAACAAAAATCTCACTTCCAATAAAAACAAGTGAAAACGTATGCTCAGCAGCAACCTTTTCTCTTTATAATTTCCATTAAGGGTGCAGTACACTATGTTGCTAATAGAGGTCCCTTTACAACTCCACAGGGGCACCTAGTAACAGCCTCTGGTACTGCACCCTTTCCTTCATTCGTGGAATTTCATTTACTATTGCTTATGCTACTACTGGGATATTTTTAAACAAAAAAACTAATCAAAAACAAACAATCATTAGTATTTCAAACGCCAATAGCTCAATGTTTCACTAATGCAAGACCTATTGCATTGCAAATGCTTGTTTTGTTTTTCACTTCTGTATCCATCCCCTCTATGCCCACGTCCTTTCTCTTTCTCCCAACCAAAGAACCCCTCCATTCTGCGTCCTTTGTGTTACATGCCCCCATTTGCTTCCTCCACACCTACGCCCTTCCTGTTGCTTTTACATTCGTCCATGTACTTTGTCATAGTCATGTTCATTTTGCACATTGGTCCTTTACTTTGGCTCGCCTACTTCGTTTCTCTTTTGTCTATCTATCCACCATGCCCATGTCTGTTAGGTTCCATTCTTCATCTTTCCCCTTTATGTCCATGTCTTTTGTGTTGCTTTTCCTATCCGTTCCCTCTGAGCTCACATCCTTTTTCTTGCTTAAGCCCTCCCATGTACTTTCTCTTCCTACCCCCATAACATTGCCTACATGTTTGTTTCACATTATATGGGTGTGGATTCCATGCTTCTTTCTTAGCGCCAACAAAATCAATTTAATTAAGGAAAAACTAAACATTAAAACAGAAATTCTTTCAGCACCATACTTGCCAAATAATTTATTAGATAATAGGTTATTACATACTTTGAAGTTACGTACAAACATAGTTAAAATATAATCTATACTTACGTCTTCACCATCTCCTTCAGTTACTCTTTAGTAGGACAATAATTAAATGTGTACTGTAATTTCCACAAAACCACAAATTTGTGTCACGCTTGGGACATTTGTCCAGTTCAACACTCAGGTTTGAAGGGGCAGCACTGTGGGGACCACCATGACCTAAAAGTACCTGATAAATTATTTTCACACAGAAGTACAATACTGCCACTAACACATGCCAGAGAACTGACATTGCTTTCTGCTTTAGACATTTCTCTTTTGAAATGTAAGATGCACCTTGTCAGATGGGACAAGCTTCCAAAAATATGTCACAACTACCAAAACCCTTTAGGCCACTTTTCTGTGCTACTGGGCACCACTGTGTCTCACCCTTCAGCCTTTGGTCCTTTAATACGGGTTATTTGTAATTTATTTTAAAATCACCCTCCTATAAATACATCCTTAGGCAACAACAGAAACTGTTACAGTGACATTATTTATACAATTTGGGAAACATTACTTTCATTAATCACTTCATGCACGTCATGCTTGCTTTAGATAAATATTCAGGACCCCCCACAGGATATTGTGGCATGGAGTTGGAAATTTTGTGGCACAAAAATGGAAATTTGCGGTACACTCTTGCGTTTTGTGCTGCATTGTTGCACCTTTTTTTAGTGACATTTAATAGTTATGACCTAATTCAAAAGGACTCTTCAGGAAAAGAACATGGAGTATGCTCACCTAATAACAGAATTCTGTCTATCAGCCGCACTCTAGCTCCTCCGCTAAGTCTTAAGGACAAAGCCGTAGCCTTTGATGTCAGAAGGAGAACCATCCAGTTGTTCAAGTGCACAGTATGAAACTAAAAAAGTTGCAAACCAATCCCAGCTTCCTGCTTGACGATATTGTGTGATCTTAGGCAAGTACTTTATTTGACTGAACCTCCATTTTGTTCATTACGACATACAAGAGCACCTTCAAATATGTCAATTCAGAATGTGCGATTCACCTCTATTGTGTTCGATATAATACTTATAATGTTGCTCCATCTATAATAAGAATCCAGGCCATCTATAGGGAAGGTATGACAACTGACTTGCCAATTGGTTAACTAATAGCATTGTATCAGAATTTTCTTAGAGGTTCCAGAAGACGAGCATAAGCCTTTCACTTGTAGTGAGTACTACTATATTTTTCAGCTCATGTTCCTCTTCTGATAACTCTTAAGAAATTATTGATACCTGCCTGGCTTCCTCCCTCTCCCCACTTCCTGAAGCAACTTCAGTAACAGGAAGGAGGAAGAGGAAGAGCAAAGGAATGCCACTTTACATTATTTAGAGCACATTTTTGGAGGGTGGGCAAGCAGCAAAAAGACACGCCGTTCTGCTGCCTAGGAATGTCATAGCGTGCTGTGTTGAGAGCCAGGAGGCAATAAAACAATAAATAAATCAAGGAAGCAAAACGTTTGTTATTTTTCGTGGCAGTCTGACTTGAAATTTTGGGCATTGTGCACCTTGGGCAATTTTTCAGTAGATTCACGAAAAATATGGGTCTACATATTTGTCCCAAAGTATACTTTCTCAGCTAGTTTGACAAACATACATTTCCTACAAATAATTCTCCTCTTGAATTAAGCGTTACACATTTATTTTAAGCTCCATTCACTCGTTCCCATTGAATGCTTTAATCTCCTTTTGGGTTCCTCCGTGTCTGAAACTTCTTCCTTCTCTCCTCTGTCATGAAACGTTTGCAAGTCATTGTTAAATGGGGCACATACAAATACGATCCACTTGCTAACTAACAAGTAGGTTCCTTTTTATATGGTACAACCATTTCTTACATTTCATGCTTTCTTTGAACATCGCACAAGTTTGTGCGACACATTTAACAAATACTTTTACTTTTAAATTCTCCTTTGTGTTAAATATTAGTCACTTATTTAAGTTATCACTCCTGAGTTCCTGTTACTTTCTTAACTTTTGCCTTTACTTTCATCCTCAGTACTCGTGTCATCCTGTAACACATTCACTGCTTACAATTTTCTGTCCAGCTTTCAATCTTTTAACCCTATCTACTGCATTTCAGTGGTTTGAAAGACACATTTTGTTTCCACAACATATTCATCATAACATTTCATATTATTTCTCTGTTCCATTGGCCATGCTTATCTTTTTTCTATTTCTTGAACTTCCTTCGATTTCTTTAATACTTAATACTACCATTGTCCAGTTTTTGACATACACTTGCAGTATTCTGGCTCTGCTACTGCTAACTCAATGCTTTGCATCTCCCCTCCTAGTCCATACTTTCTCCCTCTTTGTTGGTCAATACACTGTTCAATCTGTTGACTGTTCATCCTCTACTTCATCTTATCAATACATGGGACAGTACTCCATGTTGCTTTTTTTCATTTGTCCCTTGCTTTCATTCAGCCGAGTCATCACCTTTGTTTTCGCATGAGACAGTTTATGTATGCATTTATGCTATTTGATAAACATTCTTTTGCTTTACTGATGTTCATCTCATATATGCATCCTTTACATATTGGTGCCAACTATTTGATACATCATTAATTACAGTCTTACTGCAAATGTTCATTTAGCCTACACGTTACTGGTGTATGTCCATACATTCCTGAAAACTGTACTGCAACGTACACTACATGGTGTTTGTAAAGAAACAAAACATTAGTACATGTTTACTTTTCGTAAAGTATTTGTAAACAAACAAAATGTTTTAAGCACTTTCTGCAATTATGCCTCATAGTCACAAACGTTTTACTTTCCAAGAATTTCCTAATGCGCATAGAATCTTTTCATTATACATTTAATGGGATGAACATATCAACCATTGTTAACTACTTCTTTATACACAATATTGCATATTTCACATTCTATTCACTCTCCTCCTTCATGCTTATTTCCAAACACTTGCCACCTTTACTTTCTACATCGCCATGAAAGTACATTTAAAAAAATAGTGTTAACATAAAAATGTTTATAGCCTAATGCATACATACATGTATCCAAACACAGACAGTGATCCTACAAGAATAAGCAGTTTGTTATATTGTGCTAACCAATGTCAGCAAAGGTTTCTGTTTACCATTGCCTTACAGTCAATGAAATTACAACCTGTGGCAAAATACTCCATCCTCATTCGTTATGCTTCCCTCTTCATTGTTTTGTATTCACTTTATTCAACAACTGATCTATAGTATTGAGGTTTCAAATGAAAATTATATTGCTTATAAACTAAACGTTTTTAACATTAGTAGAGTTAAAAGAAATACTCCAAGTATCTATGTGAAAACACAAAAGGCAAGTATCTAAAAGCTCAATAACAAAAAAATTAGTTGTTTCATTGACAAATACACGTTTTAATACAAGGAAAATACATTTATACCTATTCAACAACCATTAACACTTTCTTCTTCATGTATACCCTTAAACACACAAAACATTTATATACTTTCATCACAAATCGCATTTACAACAATATACAAACAACATATAGAAAAAAAACTCAGAATCAGCAACATATCAAATAATTACACACTTTCACAAACAAATTTTACATGGGCCAGAGTACATTTGCACACTTTGCAATCAATTAACAATCCTCAAATCTATCACACAGATTCTAAACCATCCAATGTTTTTACGCTGCAATGTAACACCAAATATAACAAGCTATATATGTAACACTTGTTACTTTTTATCCGTACATTACCAAAAATGCAATGAAATTTCAAATAATTCCACCACTGTTACTTTTATAAGATTTAGAAAAGAGATTAGGTTCACCATGAATTCCATTTCTACAAAGTAGAATATTACCATGGAGTTCACAGCTATCATTGTCTGGTGTAGAATACAATGTATCCTCTAATGTAATGACAACTGTTAGAGTTATACCCAGAAAAATAACTGATGAAAAATAACTCCTTTTTCAAAAGTTCGAAACAGCAAACCATAACAAGTATACCAATGTATACTCGTGACGCACGTCCTCACCCTGTGAATACCCCAAAAACAAGAGTTCCGATTGATTATGAGCCTTTTCTTTGCTCCAAAAGTGTGCCCATCCACCGCTCCTGCCGTTCCCAAGGAGCAGTCTCCAAGACCAATGTTCGTAATTACACAAATGTGGAGTGCACCACCAAAGAGGTCGGAATAATTATGTCCATCCAATAGTGTGAGTGATTCCTTTATTCCTTCAATACAAAAAAGGGACAGCCGACGTGTTTCGTCCATACAATATGGACTTCATCAGGGCTGTAAGGTACACAAAGCATACAATGTATAATATAACATAGAAAACATCACAGATGGACAATTGTAACAAGAACACTAATAGCTTCACATACATATATACATATAAACACATTACAATTATTCTAAAAACATACAAAATAAGTTGAAAAGGATGTATAGAACATGTATGAGAAATATATAAAAAGTGAATAAAATAATGTATAAAAGGAGTATAAAAAAGTGTGTAAAAAGAGTATAAAAAGAGAAAAGAGGGAAGACACAACCCAAGATTGGGTGATATTGGTTGTGTGTCTTCACCGAATATGGCGGTATAGTAAAGGTTTTTGAATAAAAAGATTAAAAAGAAGAGTTTAAGGCCACAGCAGATAGGAAATGCGAGGTGCGACTCCATGATAGATCTAATCGATATAATGGAGATAGATGAAACTAGAACTCAGCAAGTCATAAGAAGAACAATAAGGATAGAAAACCATCCCCTGTGTTGAAGTTAGTTTGAGTACTATAAAAATAAGTATTATTTCCTATTTGTTTTTAGATTTGTTTGTCAAAAAAATCCTAATACCTGGTTAGAAGGAGGGCAATGATCACATACCTTAAAAATAACTCCCTTAAAACATGGAGTCTCTAACGATTGCCATCTTAGACTCTCACCTGTCCAATCTTAAACCTAAGCCGTATCTCTTGATTGGTGTAGATTTTAATGTCACCTTTGAGCCCCTAGAAAGTATGCATTTGATAACGGAAGAAGAATTAGTAAGGGGTATTCCATCACTTGAGTGCTCTTTTGCACCTATACTGTAGGCGCAATACGGCTTGCCCAATTGACACAGCCTCACAGCATGCGTGGCTGTAATGGCCGGTATAAATATGATCAAGCTAGATCATATACTTTTACCAGTGGGAGGCACAAAAGTAGGTTAGACTACTTCCTCTTGGACATAGATCTGTGGGACAAGATGCTTGAGTTTATAGTGATTCTTAAATCAGTAGCGACCATTGTCCATTGCAGCTCAGTCTCTAAGTGATTCAAATCAAACAGAGCCCCTAATTAGTAACAATAATATGTCAATTAAGTGGCCAAAGATGCTAGCTAACCAGGAAGCTCAAATCAGGATTTATGATTTCTTCTGCCTGGCACTTGCACCTTATGCTGACCTACCGTGACATGAAATCCCTATTGCTGAGATCCATTAGCTATTATTTGATCAACTAATGGAACTCTTCCAATGGCCCACTCACACAGTGCGAAATCTCTTCTTATCCAAGCAATTAAATCTTTTCTTCCTTTCTCCATTAGAGTAGCCCGATTACATTACCAGCACATTTTTAATGCAAGCAAAATGGAGTGGGATAAGGCTGTTTGGGTGGATCTTCCAGAGGCCTGAAGGGTTAATGATACATCTTCTTTTTGGCACAATATTGCCCATGGCACTAGACTAGGTAGCTGCTCTACCAACTATTTCATCCATCCAACACTGTGGGTCTCCCACTTTGAGAGTCTTAATTCTTTTGCTCTGAACTGGAGATTATTCTGGTTGCCCACCCGCATCATTTTCCCCAGATTACTTACACCCACATTTGAGGTGCACCCATTTTTCTCTATGGAAGACACTCCGCCTGCTATTATTATAGTGAAAGCAGGCAAAAGCTCGGGCCCCGATAAGATCCCTGGCAATCTCTTTTGTCACGATGCCCAATTGTGGACTTCTTATATAAATCTACTTTCAAATGCTATCAATGATGGTGGAGAGATCCCCAAGACATGGCGAGGGGCCAAAATTGTCCCTACTTAAAGGGGGCTAGAGCAATACCGGAGAAGTACCGACCTATAAGTCTAGTGGAGATCCTTCAAGATCTTTGCCAGGTAAGTTCTGAAGAAACTTGAACAGTGAATGGCAGACAGTAACATTTTATCCCCTTTTCATGTTGGATTCAGAGCATAAGTGGACATTATTGACCAAATCTTTCACTTTTGACTTATTCAGTGGAAATATACCTACATCTTAAAAGATCCCTTGTTTATTACATTAGTATATATATGGTCAGCATTTGACCTCGTTCCTAGATGGGGATTGTGGGAATCCCTCATGTCAACAAGTGTCCCAGCTCCACTTTTGTCCACTATGATCAGACTAAATAAGAATAGTTATGCCGAGGTGCGCTAGGGCAAACGGGGAGCTTACTGAGTGATCCCCGTGAAAAGAGGGGTTAGGCAGGGTTGTGTTCCAGCCTCCACTCTTTTCTCTATATCGGCGATGTTTTTAAAATTCTTACGGATTGCATTCATGATTTGTCTAATTTAAACGATTTGCCCATACCTGTCCGGTGCATCTCAGACGATGCCCTTCTTCTATCCAATACGCCTAAAGGATTGGCAACTCTTTTAGCTAAGTTCAAAAACTATTGTGATCACAAGAGTCTAGAAATTAACATCTCAAAAACTAAATACATGGCTATGAACCCTTATAGGTCTTTCACGGATAATATTCACAAAGGCACTATACAACTGGAGAAGGTGGAAAGATTCAACTACCTGGGAATAAAGATCGACAGTAGATCCTCTTGGGGACCTCAGATAGAGATGAGTAAATCTATTCTACAGGACTGGGCAGGTGCTGTCTTGAAGCTCTAGCATGCAACAATTACTAGATCTGTATCTCCAGACTTGGAGATATACAAAACTAAAGGTCAGTCCACAGCCCTTTATAGGGCTGAGATAGGGGGCTATGCAAATACACCAATATTTTTTTTTCACAACAACATTTTATTGTCAAGAGCCGTATCAGCACTGGTTCATCCAGGGTTTTCAGTAATACAATATACATAGTAGCAGTATTGATGTCAACATTTGCAATATCAAGATAAAGCAGTTTAGGATCTAGGAATATCTGAATAAGTACCCAAACAATAAACAGCAGTGTCATGTATCTGAAGTAAGGTCTGAAACATGCAGTTCCCGGCCACCCAAATCGAATGATTGCATAGTTATATCTCAATTTGTCTCTCATCATCCTGTCGTCACACCAATTCCCCAATTGTTGGTGCAGGGGGAATGGGCTCCAAATATAGTCCCCGATAGTCCACCCACCTCTTCCAAATCCTGGGGTGTTTCTGGGGGCATCCCCTCACCTTGAGTATTGGTATCTCTAGTCCCATGCAGAAATCAAGTCCCCTCTTCCAAACCCCCACTGATGGCGGGGACGTGTCTTTCCATGCCCGGGCAATATCCCATTTTGCCAATGTAAGGCCAAGGAGTAATAGATGGCACTTGTACCTGTTAGCTTCTATTCCTTCAGTAATATGTAGCATGGCCAGTCATGGTGAATATGGAATATCCCATCCTAGCACTTCCGAAAGGCAAGCGATCACCCCCCGTCAGAACTTCAAAAGCGCTGTGCATTGCCACATGGTATGTATGAGAGTGCCATCTGTGATTTTGCAGTGCAGACAAAGAGGAGAGGCGACCAGTCCAGCCCGCCAGAGCCTGCGTCTAGTGAAATAGACCCGATGGAGATATTTAAATTGTATGAGTCGGAGGCATGCCGCGGTAGCAGTGCCACGCGGTGACTCAAGCATCTCAGCCCAATCATCGTCATCTATGGGGCCTAGGTCTTTTTGCCAGGAGTCCCGTGTTGTGTTGAGTGTAGTGGGGCTATTAGTCACGAGTGTTCGGTATATCTTGGTAATTTTATGGTCGCCTAATTCCCCCATAAAGACTTTTGCCTCAATGGTATTAAATTCGGGTATGTTTTCTTGATGGGCAATGTAGGGGGAGAATGCATGGCGAAATTGGAGGTATTTATAAAACTGAGAGCGGTGCATGTCATATTCTGTTTGAAGCTCCTGGAAGGACTTTAAAGTCCAACCATGCAGAACTTCCCCCACCGTAGAGATACCGATGGCCTCCCAGCCCCAGAATCCGGACAACGTTGTTAACTGTGGTAGAAGGCCGTTGCGCCAAAGGGGGGCCTCCTTCGTCAGTCTACCCCACCACCATTCAGCGCTGCATTTGCCTCCAGACCACAAATACCGTCCTTGTTGCTGGCGGCAGCATTTTGAGCTTCGGATCCGAATATAGGATCAAATGTAATGACATAGGGGCTTATTACGATGGCGGTCGGAAAAGCATTCCGACCGCCGTGGTAGCGGGAAATTTCCGCCCGCAGGTACTGCGGCAAAACCGGCATGCAGATTAGGATGCACCGCCTGGAACTCCCTACTGCGGCGGTCGGATCCCAGGATACACCGCCGGGAACGTGCGGAAAAGCTGAAAATCCGTCCGCGGCGGTTGGAATTGCAGCGGTAACACCCCAAACCGCCGTCCGAACTGCGGTCAGGAGTGTCCGGGAGTGGATCTTCGCTATCCGCAATAGTGCTTCCGCCGTCCTCGCATAGCCGGATTCTCTGCTGCGGTGTGATTGGCTGTTTGTGGCATCGTGATTCGACTGGCGGTCGTAACCGCATTCCGCATGGCGGTCCCTCTCTATTGGCTCCGTCCGCCACCGCTGCGGAGGGGGATTTCTGGCAGTTCCCGAAACACTGCAGCGGACGGGAAATGGGCTATCTTTGCCCATCGTAATAAGGCGGACGCAAGGACTGCCGATGGAGTCTGGAAAAGATCAATTTCCGCCACCACCGCGGTTGTGCCTCCGCCCGCCATCGTAATCAGCCCCATAGTGTCCATTAACCAACGTTCGACAGCATAAGCTGGATCTCGTCTGTCCCCATACCACCAGTCGTTAAGGATAAGAAGGTGTGAAGCAGCATGGTATGCCTGGATGTCTGGAGTCGCCATTCCGCAGCAATATGTGGACTGAAAACAGGTTCTTAGGGCTAGCCGTGCTAAGCCCCCACCCCAGAGGAAGTGACCGAGAATTGCATTCATTTGTCAAAACCAGGTGGGTGGTATTGGATAGGGGTGATTTTGAAGTTGATAGATGAGGCGAGGCAGGGAAACCATCTTAAATATGGCAGATCTGCCAAACAGGGAAAGTGGTAAGTTCGACCAAGAGCGCACCTGCTCCTTGACCTCTACCCACAGTGGGGCTAGATTTTTATCCCATGAAATGGGCTGGGAGGCCGACAGGAACACCCCGAGATATTTAAACCCGTCTGCGGCCACTGTCACCTCACGTGTCCATTCACCCAGTTGGCTTCCACCTCGTAATGGCCATAGGAAGGATTTACCAGCATTCATATAAAGACCAGAGGTCTTGCCGAAGACCTGCATAATCCTAAGCAGCGGTGGGCCCAATCTATTGGGGTGTGTAAGAAAGAACAGTACATCATCCACATAGAGCGCTATGCGGTCTGAGACCTCTCATGACCACTCAAAGCCACGGACCTTGAGCGTCTATCCTTACCCAAGCTGCGAGCGGCTCCATAGCCAGTGCGAAAAGGTAAGGGGAGAGGGGGCATCCCTGACGGGTACCCTGCCCAATGGAAAAGGTTCGCGAGGTTGAATCTGCCACGCGAACAGAAGCGTTAATGTTGGTGTGGAGAAGGTGAATATATGTGAGGAGGCGGGGCCCAATATTCAAGCGACCCAGGAGTGTGAGGAGGTAAGTCCAGCTAAGCGAGTTAAAAGCCTTGTCAATGCCTGCAATGAGGAGTGCCGCCGGTCCCTCTAGACGATCTACTGTCTCAATGGCATTATGAGCACAGCGAATATTGTGCCCTGTAGCGCAACCTGGCATAAAGCCAGCTTGGTCGGGGTGAATCAGGTCCGTAATATATGGGACAATATGGTTGGCGATGACTTTGGCCTGGAGTTTAGCCTCTACATTAAGAAGAGATATTGGGCGATATGAGGTATGGAGTTCAGAGGGTTGACCCGGTTTTAAGAAGACAACTATTTCCGCCTGTTGCCAACCCTGTGGGAGGCACCCCTTATCCACAGCGGCGTTAAGTGATGCTAAGTAGGGAGCTGTCAGTTGGGATTGGTTCTTTTTGTGGAATTTGCACTGGAAGCCATTCGGGCCAGGCGCTTTACCCGAGCGCATATCGGATAGGGCACTGTGTAGATTGTTAGTGGGGCGTCCAGTTCTTTTCTCACCGAGTCAGTCAGGGTCCGCGGAGGCAGATCATCCAAGAACTGGTGGATAGTATCCGCCGGAAGGGTCTCCCTGGGAGCGTATAAGTCTGTGAAATACTCAGTGAAACTCGCCGCAATTTGTACTGGATCAGTGAGTATCTCCCCGGCGGGACCGCGTATACCTGGGATGGTGAAGGGGCAGAGTGTCTGCTGACCGAGACGGTGGAGCATGGCACTGAATTTGTCTCCCCACTGATATATCCTACTGCGGGTAGCTAGCCATGCCATTTTAGCCTCATCTAACAGTTCGCTGGCATATACTTGTTGCGCATTAAACAATTGTCGGCGTGCCAAGCTCCCATCCTCCCCCCTACTCCTGTGCTCCAAATCTATGAGGTGGGCTTCCGTCTGTATCAGCTTCTTGCGGCGCTGTTTACGCTGTGCAGTGCAAAATGCAATATCTACCCCCATGAGAGTTGGTTTCATAGCCTCCCACAAGGTTTCAGGGGACTCTACCGTCCCTGTATTGTAAGAAAAGTAATCTGAGATGGCTGTATGCATGTGTTGTCTGTATTGCTCATCCTGCAAGTGCCATGGTGAGAGCCGCCATCAGAATGGGGAGCGTCTTGGGTCTAGCCGCAGCGACATGGGTGAGTGGTCAGAGAGGCCCCTAGGCAGAATTTCTACTGTCTTGAGTCTATGGAGGTGGATTGCAGGTATGAAAATGTAGTCGAGGCGAGAGAAAGACTCATGGACACCAGAGAAATATGTAAATTCTTGATTTGTTGGGTGTAGACTCCTCCAGGTGTCTACCCATCCCATCCCCTGAATCAGTGACTGTAGCCTCGACTCCCGTATTCCCACCAACCGCACTATACTGCACCATCTATCGCTTTGTGGGCACAGTACACCATTCCAGTCTCTCCCAACGGTCGTCAGGCCTGGGGGGGATCTCCGTCCACAGTGTCATCAGGCACTCTACAAGGTTCCGGGCTAGAGGCAGGGGGGTATATACGCTACCCAGAATGAGTTGCATGTCGTATAATGTACCTGATACTACAATGTACCTGCCCTGGGGATCCGACCATGTCTTGTCGTGAGGTAGGGAACTCTGTGGTGAATTAAGATCGCTACTCTGCGGGAACCCCGGGTAAACCCGGAGTGAAAAGTCTGGACATAACCAAACTGTCAGAGAAAATGTCCTCTTTGGCTAAAACCGAACCATCAATTACAACCACCTCACACATCCATACTGCATCATCAGAGCATAAACGTTCCAATCTCAGAAATTTAGATAAATTGTTTATTTCAAGTAAAGTACAATATAAAAATAAAATTTAAAAAAAAATTCTAAAAGACCTAAAAATTTCATGCACAAATAAGCATAATGTCACAATTTATAACATCAAAACCAATAAGATTTGTAATGAACACATATAAAGATACACAATAATTATACACACAAAACGGGAGAGAAAAAATAGACATATAACGATGTTCACAACATTGTATATGTACACCCGCAATTATTGGATAATCTGCCAAGTTGCAATACTTTATATAATTTCATAAACTTACAGATACCCTAGTAATCAAGTGTCTATACATTAAAAGCATCGACGCGTTTCGGTGGGTTGCAGTTTGATAAAGACCACCTCCTTCAGGAAAATTGATGACTCCCGGAAAAATTGTGATTTCTAAAATACATATACATAGACAAAAAGAAAAATACAAACAACAAGCATCAAACATAGCAATATCTAAAGATTTACGTTTCTTTTAAAAAAAACATTTATAACCTGATGATACAGACAGTCGGCGGACTAATTCAGCCAACTAAAACAGGTTCCCACATTCCAACACATACTTTCTTAAAAACTTTAAAATATGTAATACCTTTCTAGGTTATGTTCCTGGCAATGCCAGTCATTAGAGCATTATCAATCTACTCTACGGATGTCGAAGACGAGGGCCAAGAGATCTCTGATCCAATGTCCTGACACCAAAATGTAAAATATATAAAAAAAATTGTCAAAACATGAGTGGGACATCTACCAAATCCACAGCAGACTATATGTTTAGAACAAAGGAGGTCATTACCTGAATATTTAAGGTCAACCCAAAATCCTCCAGGGGTGTGTGACCGAATAACTCTGGTCCAAAATCCCCACAGATAAATTAAAATCTATGGAGAAGAAAAGTTCATTGGTTGTTTAACCCTACGATGGATTTTATAATCCCTACAGCCCACTCCCAGTCAGAAGCATGGGAAGGCATTACCTGTCTGTCAGGGGCCGATACCCAGTATCAAATAATGATAAAAGATAATATTTGGGCATCAATATCTGTGGAGAAGGAAGAGCAAGCAGTCAATACCCCAAAATCTATAAAGGGTTCAAGGACAAGCTATTACCACATGCCTATCTTATGTTTCCCAATACATACCGATTCCTTAAATAAACAAAGAATTTAAGCTGCTATTCATCTACTGTTCCACAGGTAAATGCGGTCCACGCGTATCAAAGCACCAGACTGTCCCAAGCACGGCGTCTGTTTACCTAACAGGTGGGTTTCTTGTAAAAGCAGGACATCCGCTTTGTAGCGTTTAGCCTGTCGGAGTATGGCACCCCGTTTGATCTTATCTAGAAGACCGCAAACATTCCAGCTAATAATAAAGAGCCCCCTCCCTGGGACATCTGTCATGGCTGGTGGTGTGTGTGGCGGTGGGGCATATGGATGTGAGATGACTTACGGATGGCATGGTCCGACGGGGAACTGCGTATGTAGTTAAGAGTTATGGCACTGGAAACAAACAATAACTTCTCATTAACCCCCCTCCCTCATCTGTCGCGGGACGGTGAGAGTCCCACCCCCAATGGGGGGCAGAGTTTACTCCCTGCCAACGGATCCCCGATGAACTTCCCTTGTACATAAAAGCATCTTGAAAATCAAGGGAATGTGAGTACAAAAGTAGCCCTTTTGTTCTTGCCATCGAGCACGAGTTGAATATGTTTCCTCTAGTATCTCAAATGCTCAGAACTGCCCTAGGACCTTGTTTAAGGTGGTTAAAGAGCTATCTGGGTCAGATTGTCAGTCCATCCCTTTAATCCTTAATGCAGTACAATGCGAGGATCTTGCCAACTTCTTTCTGAGTAAAGTTGAAAAGATTTATACTGCACTAAATGTGGACAAGCTGGCTAACACCTTACAGCAGGATAATATCCTCTTTCATGCAGCTAATAACACCGGACTTGCTAATTATATATCTTAAAAAAAACTGGTAACTTGGTATCCTTTGGATATGGACTCTTTTCAACAACTTTTAGGTAGCTTAAAATCTGGTTCACCTTGTGACCTACTTCCTATACCAGTGTTAAAGCAGCTTGAACTGCCTTCACTGATGTTAATAATGGAAATTCTTAATGCCTCCCTTCGGGAAGCAACAGTCCCGCCCGAATGGAAGCATGCCATGGTTCTTCCTCTTCTTAAGAAGACGAACGCCGACCCTTCTCAATTTTCCAACTTTCGGGTTGTTTCACTGCTCCCAGCCTTTTCTAAAATTTTGGAAAGGCATGTTAACTCACAGCTATCCCATTTCATTGAAACCCATAACCTCTTGCACCCTTCTCAATCTGGTTTCAGAGCAGGCTTTTCTACGGAAACTACCCTCTTGGGTGTTACCGAAATGCTTCGGCACCGTTTGGATAATGGAGATACGGCGGCCCTCATTTTGCTTGATTTGAGCGCTGCATTTGACACGGTATCTCATACCGTGTCACTGAAAGATCTACAATCTTTGAGCATTGGCGGCCTGGCTCTGAAATGGCTTGATTCCTTTTTGGCTAATCGCACATTCCAGATCTTTTCCTCTACGGCCAGCTCCAATATCCATCCTTCCCCACATCGAGTACCGCAGGGCTCTGTGCTGAGTCCTCTTTTATTCAACATATATGTTAGACCTCTGGCGACGATTGCCGAAGAGGCAGGACTGTCTCTTTTTTCCTACGCTGATGACACCCAGATAATCTTTTCGCTCTCCGCTATGCAAGACTCTGACTCTTCTTCTCTTCAATCTGGTCTGTCCAAAATTGCGTCTTGGATGCAAATGAACTTGCTAAAGCTGAACGGCGAAAAAACTGAAGTCCTGATTTTTGGGAAGAACAAAGATCTTTGGGGTCCCCAGCATTGGCCTTCAGAAATGGGCGCTTTACCCTTGCCGTCTCATCAAGTTCGTAACCTAGGCTTCATCATTGATGACCAACTGTCTATGAAACAGCAGGTCGTCAAGGTAGCCTCAACCTGCTTCACCATTCTTAAATGGCTCAAGAAAATCCTTTGGATGCTGCCGGGCCCCACTCAGAGAACCGTAGTCCAGGCCCTTGTCACCTCCAGGCTGGACTACGGTAACATTTTATATCTGGGTGTAAATAAAGACGTGGTGCATAAATTGCAGGTGGTGCAGAATGCAGCCGCTAGACTGCTCTGCCAGGTGCCGAGGACGGCCTCCATCTCTGGTTCTCTTCGTGATCTTCATTGGCTCAGGGTAGAGAATCGTATTAAATTCAAGGCCCTGAGCTGCATGTTCAAGATTAAATCTGGCACAGCCCCTCTGTACCTTCAATCTTTGGTCCATCGTTACGTACCTGCACGTTCTCTCCACTCTGTGTCGCAAGTGAAATTTTCAGTTCCCAGAGTTAGACTAATGCGCATGGGTGGTCGATCTTTTGCCTATCTAGGTCACTCCCTGTGGAACTCTCTTCCCTTGACTTTACGTAATGAAACACTCTATGTGCAGTTTCGCAGAGGACTAAAAACTTGATTGTTCAATCAGTAATCTTTTTACTTGGCCCCTTTCCTTTCAAGCAGGCGCCGGGAAACCCCTCGGGGTAGCTGTGCGCCATACAAATTTAAAATAATAATAATATTGTAAACCAATGTACAGCTCTGTAGGAGTTGATTAGGATGTTGTCAGCTCCAGCTGGCCTCTCATTGAGCGCATGTGGGGCTTGCTGCGAGTCTTGGATCGACTCTTGGAGCGCGACCTGTTGCGTTGTTTGTCGGCGACCTTGGGGAGATTATAACTGGGGCCCCCAGATGACGAGTCAGAGTATATCCTAGGTGGAGTATGGGGTTTGAGTTTCACAACTTAATCTATCCAGTTGAACACCTCCTCTGGTGTTTCGAAGAAGTGTCTCCTCGATAGGTAGGACACCCTCAGGTGGTCCGAGAACAGCAGGGAATACTGAATTTTCAGACCACGCAGTCGGGCCTAGCTTCCACAAAGGACTGTCAGCGCTGCTGAACCAGCCTAGTATAGTCCGGGAAGATCATTAGGTGGTGGGAGGTGTAGGTAAGGGTTTCCTTCAGACTGGCTTGTTGTAGGATGACATCTCTGTTCTTGTAATTTAGAAATCTAGCAATGATTGTTCTGGGACAGGCGGTGGTTTCTGCAAAAGAGCCCGATGAGCACGTTCGATTATGAAGCAGGGAGACATTGAATTGGGTGGAAGCCAGTCTGTCAACCATTTGGTAAGGAAGTCCTCCATGCTGCCTTCCTCACAGCCCTCGGGAAATCCCATGAAGCGGAGGTTATTCCTGCGGGCCAGTCCCTCCGCATCCTCCATGCGCATCGCCAGGCCCTTCGTGAGTGTCTCTAGAGTGGATACTTTCTTTTGAAGAGTATTTACTGTGTCTTCAACCGTCGAGATTTGGGATTCCGATTCAGTAATGCGCTGCACCGCATTACGGAGGTCCTGTCTGAGTAGCATGATGTCTGAGCCCACCGCACCGACTTGGCCTCCAGCATATCTCTAGATTGCGTGATTGCTGCTAACAAGGCAGCATTATCTGACATGGGTGATGTCGCGTCCCCAGGGTCGGGTTCTTGGGCCACAGTGCCGGTGTATTTATCCATTGTGCTTTGCTTTTTGTGGGCAGTTTATCCTTGGTCATCCTGTAAGAATTAGTGGAGGGGGGCCACCTTTGTGAAAGCAGTGCAGGGCCGTGCGGCGCGCACCACATCCCAGCCGCCACGGCCTGAGCAATCTGCGCCAGTCTCCTGATAGGGCCAGTCTCTGCACCCAAAGCCGTGGAAATAAAACAATATATTCCTGAGGGGGTCAAATCTCTCAACGTCTGAGACTACCCTCAGCAGGCACCCTACGGGTCAGTCGGGGTGCCACATCGTGATGACTTGGACCCTCTTGTACCACCAGATTCACCCGGAGCTCCACCCGGTCCCGGCAAGAGAGGAGCGAGAGGGGAGAGGGGGGAGATAGAGGACTCTCACCAGCGTCTTTGTTGTCCCTGGTCCAGCCAGCCAATCAGCTCGTGTTTGGCCCCGGGTCCCTCCTGTCAGGGACCGTGCATCAGCAAGCCCAGCAGGAGAATTACTGTCGGGCCCCACCTCAGACGCCCACAGCGACGCGGGCCCCAAGATGGCTATGCCGCGGCCCGATATGGCTGCCGAGGTCCGAGAGTAAGGCATCAATCAGGGCGAAGGCAGCCCGCGACTCCGGTCCCGCCGCCCTCCGTTTATGGCAGGCCACAGATCACGCCTGTCAGGGGTCGCATAGTAGGCAAGCCCCCAGCTGGAAAGTTGCAGTCGGGACACCGCCTCAGCCACTCACTGCGATGCAAACCCTGGGGTGACCGCACTGTGCCGCGGCCCGATATGGCTGCCGAGGTCCAGGTGCAGGGCGTCAATCAGGGCAGTAGCAGCCCACGTCCCCAGTCCAGCTGCACCCACGCCGTCACACAAGGGTTGCCCCTCTCCGCCCAGGGATGCACAGCTCAGCTGCAATCTCTTTGTGTACGCGTCGCGGGCTTTCCAGGCAGCGCGCCGCCCTCTCCGGCATGTCTTCCTCCCTGAGGCTAGGGATCTCTAGGCCTCAGTTTAGCCGCTGCCGCAGGCCATTTAACATGCGACTTCATGGGGGTCTCGGGTGGCAGCAGAGCAAGGCAAGGAGCTGTGCAGGGTCAGAGAGGTAGATTACTGAGCCGATGCAGCAGGATTATTGACGGATTTCTGCAGGGCTACAGGAGCCTCGCTAAGGCGCGTCCGCCATGTTGGAACACCAGGCCATGCCCCCAAATACACCAATATTGGCTGTAATATAAAACTCCTTTGCCAGAACTCTCTTTAATCTCCCACAAAGCACTCCTTTAATTCCCTTGTTCTTAGACATTGGGTTACATAGAAGTGAGCACTTGGCTGTGCTGAGACCTCCTTTACACTGGGTACAAATATGGAATATTGAAGAACTGGCCCCCTACAAGGTGAGCCTTTCTGAAATATTGAAATTCTGGTATGTCTAATACCTTGCCCTGTCTCTGCCATCCAAAATCTTTGCTAGGTATGCTAGGATTAGAAAAGTAGTGTATTGAGCCAACATTTCTAACAGCTGCCGCCATAGCCACCATAAAAACATCCTGTTGGGACCGTGTAGGGGGCCAGATACAATTCCAAGCCTCGGGGGGAGTCTTTCAGCCAAATATCTAGAATTTAAACCTTTACCCTCTTTGAGACTTTTGTAGATGAAATCTGTCCACCTCGAGCAAAGACTCTGTACATGAGGTTTCGGTTTGGTATCCTTCACACTTAATGTCTCACATCCAGCTGGCCACCTTCTCAATCCCCTGGTATATATTGTCCCCTTTGCAGTTTTCTGGAAGTAGAGAATATTGAAAGTTTTTTTTGTTTTTTTTCCTGGCCTACCTTGTAGCCAGGAGGAATTGGATTCGCCCCTCTGCCTCCATCCGGGTTCTTTGCAGTACTTGCCTACTTTACGAATTTTTCAATCTGACACCTCTTGGCCCACCTGGTTTGCCTTAAGTTGATATTTACATTGTGTGTGGTTCACTAGGAAACGCTTATGCGTGCTGCTACAGGATCTATAAAATTCCATCTGGTTTAAATCCCAGGACCTGCGGACCCAAACTGAGGTAGACGAGCTTGATACTGACTGAGAAATCTTTGGGCTCTGTGTATATTTTTATCTTGTCCTATGTCACTTTTTAAAATATTTTATAAGATTTTATTTGTTCCTTATTTATTGCATGATGCTTTCTTATTGTATTTTGTATTTGCTTGTATGTTTTATGCAGACGTGTCTGCAAAATAAACTTGTTGACTGACTAACTGATGACATGACAATTACTACTAAATTAAAGTGAAAATTATCATGTAAATCTTTTACACACTTTCAAAACATTACATCAGATAAACTGAAGTATGCAGCACTATGGCTAGCAATAAATAGCAACACGTTTCAAGAATATGGAGTAACAGTTAACAAAGATTGGACGTATATATCACAAGAATTGCCAAATAATAGTGAAACATCACAAACAACAGATTCTTCTGATACTTCTGACAGCATACCAGCAGGAAATCTAGACACCATGTCAACTAGTGAAATTAATACCACTGATCTCTTTGGTTTCTTATGCTTCGCATCTGCAGAGCATAATGAACCCAATGGTTTATATGAAGACAAACATTCAGAATTCCTAACTTTTCCTACAATTTGGTGTGGAGGACGCAGAGCTGATAATCAACAGTGGCAAACACCTGTGCATTACATTACAACCTGTCAATGTAAAATTATGAAGCTGTGACAGAAGAGTGGCAAAATCTATTACTAATATTTTCTTCTGAAAAAATAAACATCAAGCAATTCAAAGGCAAATTTATTTTTCATTACATGAACATTTTAACAATGTAAAGTTCATTACTGCTGAAGATATTAATCACAATTTGGAAAATATTATCTATTATAATTAAAGAGGATACAAAATACTAAATACTATCCAGAGCTTGCCACCACATTGGGAACATTGCAAAAAAGAACTTTTTGCAATAAGACAATTTGAGATACCATTCTTTTTTTACTTTATCTGCAGACGAAACTAGATGGCACCATTTAATAAACATACTATTAAGAACAAAACCGCAGCAAGAATATATACAAGAACAGTTTAAAAATATGACGTGAGAAAAAAATGCACGTGATTTCAACTAGATCCTGTTACATGTGCTAAGCATTTTGAATTTTCTTTATTTGCATTTTACTACATGAATGTAATCCCATAAGGAAAATTGTTGACTTCTTTTACTGCGTTGAATTTCACATAAACATGCATTATTATAGATTCAAAATTCTCCACAATATGGAAAAAGTGACATTATTGAAATCATACAGTTTAGATTTATGTATATCACATGTACATAATCTAAGGATCCAAAATTAGAACATTTAATGCCACTGCAAAAGCATGCATATAAAAAACAAGTATCCTAAAAAAACACAGAAGAACATGCAAATCCCACTACCCTAAATGCGTAATGTCCCATACTATGGTCCTTGAACAGTTATCAGCTGAAAGAACAGAAACAGATTTGAAACATCCGAAAATTCAAGAAGCTATTAATAATTCTAACTGTAACACTTTCACTTATCAGGATTTCGTAACTAAAAGACAAGAAAATGAAAAACAATGTATTACGTGTCTGAGATTATTCATAGAAAAAACAACAATATCTTTAACAATTGAGCCATCGGAATGCTTTATAAATAATTCAATACTTTTACAAGCTTGGAAAGCAAACTTTGCCTTACAGTTTATACCAGATACCTATGCTTGTGCTGTGCACATCATATCTCATGTCAGTAAATCACAAAGTGGCATTAGAAAATTAATAGCTCAAGCTGCAAAAGACTGTGATTCAAATATAAAGGAACAACTAAAAACGCACAGGAAACCAATTTTTAAACAGTACAGGACATGTATCTATTTACCCCATTCTACAAATACCATTACTAAAAAGCTCAAGATCATTTGCATTTATCAGTACTAATCCACCAAAATAATACATATTTAATGAAAGATTTTGGAAGCATACATTCGTTATCATTCATCAACTAAGAAAAATATGACAATATGCTACTAAAATACAAAAAAGAATAAAATGGATTAAAGACGTGCATTAGCAAAGTATGCATCCTTGTATAACCACATTGAAAACAAGAAATTTGGAACAATAAAAATTACAAACATTTACTTCAAAAACAAAGTTTTACAGTTCTGATGAAGAAAATGTTAAAGTAATAAACTGTCAACAAGATAAGCACAGTACTTCAAATAAAAACAACATACATAATCAATATAATTGTGGGAGGGCTTGGTGGATATATAAACCCGGAGGCTGGGTAGGCTTCTGAATATTGATGTTTACTTGGGGTATAGCACACAAAATGAAAGTTTATCAATGGCATCTGTGGGACAACAATATTAACGGTCTGTTGGCTATACTGATTGGTTGTTGGTCTCCTTTTCTCTACAGGGGCTTACTTCAGGATGGTGCCGCCCAGAGGCCGCAACTTTGCGGTGCTGTGGTGGCTCTTCAGCATCCTCTGGTGGCATCCACCAATCCTCGCTCCTTCCAATACGTCTGCTTTGCTGGATGGCTTCTCCCTCGATCGCTCCACATTCTCCTTCTTCTGACCTTCCTGTTTCTCTCTTGCTCTCTTTCCTTCTTGCAGCAGCGCCCTTTTCTTCTCCTCCTCACCCAAGGGTTTGGTTCTCACCTGTGGTAGTTCCGCCTCCCTGTTCGGAAATACAGTGGTCCTTTGTTATTGTTGGGTTCTTCCTGATTTAACCCTTTCTCTCTTTTTATTACAGGTGTTTCGTTTTTGTCAGTGGTTGGTGATGTGGGCATTTGTGTTGTGAGTAGGATGGCTCAAAGCCTGCTTTCTCAAATCCAGCTTCTTACTAGTAAGACATTTTTGCTGAGATATCTAGACAAAAGTCCGCATTCAACTGCTCAGTTCCTTTCCTGTGTGAGGTCTGAATTCAGAATGGCTGCAAGGCCAAGAACCATCAAAGTACACGTTCATTGTAGCCTTTGTTGCTGGGCTGTCCACTCAAGAGGGGCATGATCCATTAAGAGGGCAAATTCTTCTCCTTCTAGATAGTAACACAGTGTTTCTATGGCCCATTTGATTACTAAGGCCTCTTTTTCCACAACTGGTAGTTTTCTCTCTGCGTGGAGTACAAGTGCTTCACGTTTCATACTGTACTTTCTGCAGAGCAGGTTGAGTCCAGCAGGCAGAGTTAAGATATCAAGTGTCTATATTTATTTTTCTTCCCACTCCCCTTTTCACAGGTCTACTGCTAACCAGCATAGTACTCCATGCATGGTTATCAGTTGCTTTAAAGAGGTGAAGAGATCATCCCCACTCCTGTCGGATCCGAATTGCCAGGATAGTGCAAATCTGAATCTTAAATCCAACACCAGCCTCAAAAGTCATGAAGCCTCCCCTCTCTGAATTGTAAATTAGTGTGCTTCTGACAGATATGACTCCACACATGGTCCCCATCCTTGGGCATGAACAAGATACAACCAGTCAACACATCCTTGCATTTACAAACCATAGACCCTCTTGTCTCCTCTTTTGCCCAAGAAAGCAGATCCCCACAGCCTCATAAAGATCCCCATTCAACTCCTAGTTACTCCAGTTTCCCCATTGGTTTATTCTGCATTGTAGTGTAGGCTTCATCACGTTCTGTGATTAAGCACAATCTGGAGGCTCCTGATACAATCATTTACTTTGACCTTAATCTCCTGATTTCAAACAAAGCTTGCCTCAGTGACACTTCACAGAACCTCATGGACATTCTCCTCCCCCTAGATTACCCTGTCATAAGTTTGACCAGAAGGACAGGTGTGGGGGTGGACCTGTAATCAGCCACAAGAATTTAGTGAATTTCGGATCAACCCGGATCAACAGCCCTCATTTCAGTGCATGCTTTTGGAAATATCTTCTCAAAAATCTCTGATTCTGCTTAATACTTCCAAACGCAGATTCCTCACCTAGAACATAGCCAGGTGATTGAATGAAAGAATGAGTGGAGTTTGTGAAGCCAAACAGCTACCTAGAGGGGTTTCCCAGCACTGCCCATAGATCAAGACCACACTGCAGCCAGTATACTCCGATGTAGGAAAAACATAGGTTGCCGGATGTATCCAGAAACCTTTTCCACCTGTGCTCCCACATGCTGGTAGGTAGCGCTACGTGGTTCCATGGTGAAGCTGTACCTTACCAGAAGTCATTGGAGCCGCATATGAGCAGGTTAGCCCTATGCACTGTCTGTTCCTTTCTTTCCCCGCCCTTCAACACTGTTCCAGAGCTCTGCCAGTCTTCAGATTACTTCAAAGTTGTACAACAGTGCACTTAGGAAAATGTCCCCACTAAATGTATCAGAATAGAAAGCAGATGTAGGTCACAGACCCACATGACTTGTGTCTGTGAGACTTGAGCTCTGATCAGGACTTGAAGTTGTGTGACAGTTGTGCCCTAATGCCCCCAAAGGCAATTAGGGAATGGGAGACAAAACTTTGTCACTGATCATAAGAGGAGCGCGCATTCGAAGCAAAAGTCCTGGGCCGCTCGTAGTCTCAGATACGGAGTCACTATTGTGAAATGTCAGTTTCCTGGTCTAGGTTTTCCAGTAACTCCAAGCGAAAATTAGCTAAGTGGAACTCAATCCCATCCTGCCACTCTAACTACAGTGAGAAGGCGCAAGGATGTCAAGCTGAAGATCTCACCCCTTTAATGCCACCTGAGCCTGGTTCTGGTGTGCCCCTATTTTACTCGGGGCTTTGTTGAACCTGCAGCAGATGACAGCCTTCAAAGAGGCCAGACTGCAAATATTTTAATAGTTGCTGGCTCCCTCTGGTGTCTTCGGGCCTCACAGAGCTGAAGGGTCTACCATTTGGACTTCTGCAAGCTGGCCCTGATGCTGACCGACCCCTCTGGACCCTATACTAAGCCCATACCAAGGTCAGTTCGGACCTCCTCACCGGCCCCGGGGTCCACAGCAGTTGCTTCCTTGATGGTGCTAACAAAGACTCCACAAGCGCCAGTCCCATATCTGGTACGAACTCTGGTCTGATGCAATTCAGAACATACCTACTATTCCTCGTGATACTGATGATGACAAGGAGGGATAATTCACTCATAACTCATTACAGTGATGAGGACTTCTAGTTGGACTTATAAAATTCAGCTCAGCACATTGACCACCAATGGAAAAAAGTGCCTCTTGGACTTACAATTACCTACTATTGAGACCAAGGCGAACATACTAACAAACATTCTCCAGACTGGGCAAACTTAATCCAAACCACTTTTGCCATTTAGTTAAACTGTCATTGACATTGATGGCAAAATGGGGTCAGCTGTCCGGTTAGTTGACCTGTGGTTGGCAGCCTATACTTGCCCATGGTGATCCAGATTTTTTGGACTAGGCATTCTAAAACCTAGGTAGATCAGAAAATAATTCAGTTTGTTATAACTAGTCAAAGCCTGACAAGTCACCTAGATAGATAGTCTAAATGGATTGATGCTTTCAAAAAGGAAAATGTTCTCCTCAGCCAACTTGGCCCTCTGATCTCTCAGTTCAGTGTGCCTTTTGGGAAGGTACGCCCACACTTCGTGGGACATGACCTGAAAGATCTTGACCGCTTTTCTAGATGACATCACGGCCTTGTTGGCCCACGTATTACAAGATCACCAGGACATGGCATGTATGTTCTCTGTGCAGGCCTGAACCCCACAGATGGCATAAAAAGAGGTATTGCCAACAGAATCGTGCTTTGAAGGTGCACTTGAATGAGCCCAACCAGGATTGCAGTAGATGTAGAAGCGTCCTTGATGTATATGCGATTTGATAAGTCCAGATTGTTCGGAGAGGAGGCTGATTACATATTACAGGAGTTTAAGAATAGCTCCACCACAGCTCGATCTTTGGGACATTTGTCATCTGCCGAGCAATTTTACCAACAGTACTGAAAATTCAGAGGCTATTTCAGAGGGCTGACTTACAGACGAGAGTATCTGGCGTTACTGGCTGAGCTTCTGTCTTTGGCAGGAGACAACCTGGTTTAAGTCACTGTGTCCGCATACCATTCTGTGGTCCTGGCCAAATCAGTTAATCCCCTGAGACTTAAAAAAAATAAATATATTTTTTAAATTCATGCGACCATGTCTAATGTAACTGGTGCTCATGTAAAGCGTTCCAATAACTTTGGCTCGGGTTTGTGCTACATAAAACTGTAAAAAAAGAAAAGACCCTCCCAACCAGTGTTACACCAACAGAACTCATTCTTTCAGAGCAGAGGACGTGGTAGCGTCCGAGGCAACTCACATCAACATGGGCCATAGTCCTCCAACTCTTCTTCCAAGCCACTTTAGTTTGCCTTCATAGGCTCCGGTCCTGACGGTATGAGGCAGGATATTCTGTTTGCTCCCTGGCTGGCAATCCTTCACTCGAGACAGCTGGGTCTTGCTGATTATTCAAAAGGGCTACACCCTGCCTTCCATCTCCTAACTGCCTTTTCTTCCTCCCATACCAGATCGACTTTCAGGGGAACATTTTGCAATCTTGATGCTCAAAGTCATGCTTCTCCTTGCCTCGGGTGTCATCCAGCAGTTGCCGGACTCAGAGAGAGGGCAAGGGTGCTCCTCACGCTACTTCCTAGTGCCAAAGAAAGATGGAGGCCTCAAGCCTATTCTTGACCTCCAGTCATTAAAAACGTTTCTAAGAAAAGAGAGATTTAAAAGGCTCACTTTGCCACACATTTTAGCCACTCTGAACCTAGGAGATTCAATCAATCAATCAGGGAATTGTAAGCGTGCTACTCACCCGTGAAGGTCTCAAGGCGCTGTGGGGGGAGGGGGGGGGGGGTTTGTAGATGAGTCTAGCCGAAGAGCCAGGTCTTGAGGGTCTTCCTGAAGGTGTTCAAGGAGGGGGCTCGTCTGATGTCTGCTGGTAGCTCATTCCAGGTCTTGGCTGCAATGTGGGAGAAGGATCTTCCACCTGCTCTGGCTCTGTGGATGCGTGGGGTTTCCGCCATTGCGAGGTTGGTGGATCGGAGGTTTCTTTTGGGTACGCGGAAGTTGATTCTGTCGTTGAGGTATTTGGGTCCATTGTTGTGTAGGCATTTGTAGGCGTGAGTGAGGATTTTGAAGGTGACTCTTTTCTCCACGGGGAGCCAGTGGAGTCTTTGTAGGTGCTGGGTGATGTGTTCTTGCCGGGGGATTCCGAGGACGAGTCTGGCGGCGGTGTTCTGTATTGTCTGGAGTTTGCGGAGTAGGGATTTGTTGATGCCAGCGTAGAGTGCGTTTCCGTAGTCCAGTCTGCTGGGGATGAGTGCGTGGGTGACTGTCTTTCTTGACTCAGTGGGGATCCACTTGAAGGTCTTGCGGAGGATGCGGAGGGTGTTGAAGCAGCTGGAGGTGACGGCGTTGATCTGGTGGTTCATGGTGAGTGATGAGTCGAGTACGATGCCGAGGTTCTTGGCGTGGTCTGAGGAGGTAGGTGGGCTTCCGAGGGCGGTCGGCCACCATGTGCTGTCCCATGCTGATGGGGTGGTACCGAGGACGAGGACCTCTGTCTTCTCGGCATTGAGATTTAGGCAGCTGTTGGTCATCCAGACTGCACCGTCTTGCATTCCTTTCTGGAAGTTGAGTTTGGCGGTGGTGGGATCTTTGGTGAGGGAGAGGATGAGTTGGGTGTCATCAGCGTAGGATACAATGTTGAGGCCGTGTTGTTGGACAATGGCTGCGAGGGGGACCATGTAGATGTTGAAGAGGGTTGGGCTCAGTGATGACCCCTGTGGGACTCCGCAGGTGATTTTAGTGGGGTCGGAGAGGAAGGGTGGCAGTCTGATCCTTTGGCTTCTTCCGGTGAGGAATGATTGGATCCAGTCCAGGGCTGTTCCTTGTATGCCTGCATCGTGTAGTCTGGTGGCTAGTGTGCGGTCGGAGACGGTGTTGAAGGCCGCTGATAGGTCGAGTAGGATGAGGGCTGCAGAGTGGCCTTGGTCCAGGAGGGTGCGGATGTCGTCTGTGGCGGCGAGTAGGGCGGTCTCTGTGCTGTGGTTGCTTCGGAATCTGGATTGGGACGGGTCAAGGATGGCGTTCTCTTCGATGAATCGTGTTAGTTCCCTGTTGACTGTTTTCTCTGCGACTTTGGCGGCGAAGGGGAGGAGCGAGATGGGCCGATAGTTCTTGAGGTCGGTGGGGTCAGCTGTGGGCTTCTTAAGCAGGGGCCTGACTTCTGCGCACTTCCAGTCGTCTGGGAAGGTGCCTGTTTTGAAGGTGGTGTTGATGGTGCGTTGTAGTTCGGGTGTGATGGCGGCCGTGGCTCTGTGGTAGATGTGAGGGGGATAGGGGTTGGTGGGGGCCCCCGAGTGGATGCCTTTCACGGTCAAGGCGGTGTCATCGGCCGTGATCGGTGTCCAGTTGGAGATGGTGGGCTGGCTGGTGTCTCTGGGGGGCGGGGGGGCCGTCTGTGGCGCCTGGTGGATGGTCGACGAAGTTGTGGTAGAGGTTTTTGATCTTGAGGTGGAAGTAGGTTCCAAGATTGTCGCAGAGGTCTTGGGATGGGGTGATGTCTGTGGCTTCGCTGCGTGGGTTGGTGAATTCTTGAATGACGCTGAAAAGTTCTTTGGAGTTGGCGAGGATTTTGTTGTGGATGAATTTCCTCTTGGTGGCTCTGATTTGGTTGTGGTAGTCCGTCATGGCATCCTTGTAGGTGGTGTGGTTTTCGGTTGTCTTGGTGTTTCTCCAGTTCTTCTCCAGGCGTCTGCAGGTATGCTTAGCTTCTTGGAGAGTGGTGGTGAACCAGGCGGCTTTCCTGGGGCGTTGTCTGTCGGTGTTGCGTAGCGGGGCAAGCTCGTCTGCGCAGTTGGTGATCCAGGAGATTGAATAGTCTCCCTGGACTTTCATGATGCATATTTTCAAATACTTATACCACAGTGCACAAGGGGTACCTTTCAGCGGGTTTGGAACACTTAGAATTTTCCCTTCTGCCCTTTCGTCTTACTTCAGCTCCTTGGGTATTCACAAACGTCATGGTGGTGGTTGCTGCTCATCTTCAAAGGTAAGGGGTAAATTTAGTCCCATACGTGGATGACTGGTTGCTCAAGGTCGATTTGCTGCAGTCAGTCGCTGACCATCTGTGGACAACAGCTAAACCTCTGACATTGTTGGGGTTTACCATTGTCAAGAGCCGAATCACTGACCTGAATGTTCAAGGAGTCCATGTAAGTGAAGGAAGGACCACTGAATTTGTTGTTGGCAAATCCAACTAAACTGAGAGCCTGAACCAAATTACTCGTCTAGGTAATTAATAAGCAATGAAGGAGCTGTTCCAATGATTGGTTTACTCTTTCCATTTGCCCTTCAGTTTGAGGGTGATAAGCTGAGGACAAACGGAGATCGATACCCAAAGATGTACACAACCCTTGCCAGAATTTGGTGACAAATTGGGGGCCCACGGTCAGAAATAATGATTGAAGAGTTTCCCTGCAGACAAATCGCATGTTGGAGAAACAGCTCAGCCAATTTTGAGGCAGATGGCATCTTTCTCAGGGGTAAAAAATGAACCTGTTTGGTGAGCATGTCTACCATGACTAGGATCATTGTGAAGCCATTCAGGACTAGCATGCAAGTAATAAATTCCATACTCTGGGTGGGCCAGGGTGCCAGTGGTATTAGAATTGGGCGTAAGAAGCCAGTAGGTTTGGTTGAGCTGATCTTGCTTTGAGCGAAAATGGAACATTTCTTCACAAAGGATGCAACATCTTTGGAAATATCCTGCCACCATGATCAATGGATTGTTTTGTTTTAGTTCCCCAGGTGGACAGATAGTAAAGTGAAGTGACACCATTCTAACTACTCTTTCTGTAATTCTGGGGTGGGTATGTATAGTAGGTTGGAGTGATAGAAATACCCATGTCTGATGTTGTGGCCTGATCTTTTCAACCAATCTCGAGGGTGCTGTTTCTCATATTGCTGTTGTAATCTTTCTCAAAAATCGGGAACTAAATTAGCTCCTACAATTCTTTCTGGGGACAGCATATTAGATGGTTTTCCCACAGAGTAGTTTGTGTTAACTGAATAATGTATACAAAACAAAGCAAAATTTTAGCTTGTTTAGGTCCTGGGCGATAAAATGATATATATAAATTATTGAAATGAATGACGTTTAGTTTATTTTGATTTATGTACTTGTAAATACAAAACATAATCCCCTTAAGATCCAGCTTCAAGGCAGGGAACATTAAACATATGTAGGAGTGAGTTTAGAATTGATAAATAATGTGTGTTTAAGTTAGAATAAGTAGGCCGAAAACTAATTTACAGAGCCTTAGCCTGGTTATACTGTCAGTTAAAAGAAACATGGCTTTTATAAACTGCATTGTGTGCATGTTTTCATTTATTCTGTATCTTCCTTTCCTTCATAAAATAGAGAAACGTTTCCTCTGCTTCATGGTTATGTTTATTGTGTGATGTACCAATGTATGTGCTCCAGAGGGAGCCTGCTTCCCTGCCAGAGGAACACAAACATAACGTTTCAATTCTCAGGTTGATATTGTTTGCTATTTGAACTGTGCCTCAATCAAATTTTCAGGTAGCTATTGTTTTGTATTGCAACATCACATCCACTTGTATGTAAGTTTAAAAGTCCTACTTGATTATTTTGGGAAGGTTTCAAGAGTGCGCTTGATTTATGATGATTAATTACTGCAAAATTATCTTTATTAGAGCAGCCCATGGTGCCACTTCACACCACAAACAGGGATTGATTCTCCACTGCTGAAAACCTATACAACATGCTTTTTCTGGGATGTTTGCCAATATGTTTCTTTCTTATTCTTTGGGGACAAGGTTCATGTTAGTCTTCTTACTGACACACTCAGAATATTTTGAGACTTTTCTGAGATACCTACTGAGCATGTCCCTATGACAAATTGCTCTTTGACTTTATATTTAGAATATTTTATTCTTGATTTAGGATATTAATGCTGACTTGAATTGAGTAACATTTGCCTTTTGTCTTCTGTAATGATTCTAAATTTTAAATGTATGGTTTATACTTTGATCTTTGTCCTGTGTGGATTTTCCTTGTTGATTTCTGGTTGTGGAATTCTTTTATTTCCCTAGGACCCTTGTTCTTTGGAATACACACATGGCCCCAGTCCATCCAATTGGCTTTGACATTTTTTGGTAGCAGAGATGGTTAAAGAGCAAACCAGATGACTATAAGTAAACTGGATGGTTTCTGAGCAGATTGATGCAAATCTTGATTGTGATTTTGTGCTCTAAAGTTTTCAGGGTGAGACTCCCGGGTTCCTAGAATTGTGTGGATGTGATTATATACTGGTCTGGTTCAAGTACTGGATAGTAAGGTTAGATAAGTATATATGGACTTTGTGAAGTGAGTTGTCTTTCATACTTGGAACTTTGTTATGTGCATAGTTATGCATTGCAAGGCGTGTAATTTAGAGTGAGTTAATTGTACTGCGGAGTGGTGCAGATCGCATTGCGGTGGTGTTATGTTATTTGTGTTTCATGTTGCGATAGCGTTGAAGTGTTTATTGTAATGTTCTGCACAAATTATTGAAATTGTGTAAAAATGTGTTTGATGAAAAATATTTTGATTGAATGTGTGTTTGATTTTATGTGTAAGGTTAGCGAATTCAAGTAAATCCAAGATCTCAAGATAAATATTGAAGTTGTCTGCTGAAAACAAGCAGTGTCACGTCTGATTATAGGTTAAAGTCCTAGTAGTCTTTAATGGTCTAGTTGTGTATAAAGTATTTGGAGTTCTGTCGATCATTTCTTTGTGCACAAAACTGGACACGCTCATCTACCTTCCAGAGTTTACCGTTGGTTGGAAACCTATCTTAGTGTGATTGAAGGTTTTTAGTGTTTTTTCACTTCTTGTGGTGAGTTTGTTTTATCCATCCCGTATCCTAGTAGGAAGGCAAGGTATTTGTTTGGTTTTGTGTTACATTTCAAATCTCATTTTGAAATCTTGTAGTGATTCGTTGAATTAATTTTTGTGTATTGTGAGTTAGGTTAAGTGCAAATGGGTTCCGCTCTAAAAGTGGAACAATAATATCTGTGAAGGAGATAAGATTCCACCTGAAGGCTCACATGCACATGAAATGTTATGTAGTACAGGACTTCATACTTGTTTGTGGCTAAATGATTGTAATAAGGTTACTGCTGATAAAAACATTACATTTCCTTTGAATGGTCCTTTTAATGTGCGAAAGATTGAGTATTTGAGGCGTACTATGTATGAGGTGAAACTATAGCCTAGACCTGCACAGTTCAAAGCTTGGATGAGTGGGATCATGTAGCAAATAAAAAAGAGGTAAAGTCAAGTTAGAAATGCAGTGAGCCAGTGGTTGAATGCAAGATGGCTTATGCAAAAGAAAGCCTCAAGAGAACACATGATTGAGGATGTGCATGTGTTCCATGTGATTATTAAAGCAACAGAAAAAAGAAAATATATGATAACAAAGATGCAGCCAAAAGTGAGAAAGAGATACAAAGTGATTGTGAAGAGGAAGATGGATTTTTAGATTTTTTAAATTCGAGACCACAGCTTTATAATGATGAACCAAGACTGCAAGAACTGTAGAGAGGGGATGGAGAGCTGAGTCCACATGAAAATGAAGCACGACCTGGATTGCTTGACAGTGCATCAGCATTGAGTGAGCCAGTAAAGAAGGGAAATTGACATTTGGAGACAAAAAATAAAATTTGGAGAAATTGTTAATGATACTGTTAATTTAGAAAGAATAACATATAATGAGGAAGAATTAAGATACATCAGCAAGGAAGCAGCAAGGTGTGAGTGTGATGCATATGAGAAGCTTGAGGAATTTGTGGATGAATTTAATGTGGATTTGCATAAAAAGAGATTATGCAGAAATTATAGAATGAATATGAGCGAAAATGAAATATAAGGAATGCGACTTGTGAGCTTGAAAGCACATATTAGAGATTTAACAAAGAGTATACATGAGTAGGAAGATTTGGAAGCATTTACAGATAATTGTTCGAAGAAAAGAGAAGACACAAAAGAAAGTTACAAAAGAAACAAGCACAAGTGATTCTGAATGTGAAATAGTTAGGGGTTACCCATTGAGAGAAGGGCATGAAGGTGCATATGTTCTTGTTCCGTGGATGAGAACTGATCGGTGTACATTTATGAAAAATGTTCCAGAGCTTGGAGACGAACCGGATAACTAATATGCGGCAGTAGAAAGGGCTGTCACAATTTCAAAGGTACTTTGGATAGATTAAAAATATTGTTTGAGGTTATTATCTGAAAGGATTTGTGGATCGAGTGGAAAGAAATTGTAGATTGACCAGATGCAGAACCTCAAAGAGTAGTTCCCATAACAGTTTAACACCTAATGTAATGGATAAATATGAAGATTGATCGCTTGAAGACTAAGGTTCCAGAGCTAAAAAAAACAAGTGGTCTAAAATTGTAAGGGCGACACAAATGCCTAAAGAGTCAGTACATGCATATTATGAGAGATTAATGCAAATTTACTGACAGTATAGTGGAGTTGAAGACCCCTCAAAGGAAGGCATTAGAGGAGTTGTTTCAGTGTCTGTGTTGGGTTTGCATCTAGAAATTAGTTCCCATATTCAGCAAACTGTGATATGTTGACAAGCAAAATCTTTGGATGAGATCCTCAAATATGCGAGATATTGTAGTGATTGTTTTGAAGTTAAACAGAGAAAAATTAAGAAAAAGCTGATGATACGGAAGACTAAGGGCCCGATTCTGATGCGGGTTGGAAAAGCTTCCCGACCGAGGGCCTGATTCTGATGCGGTTAGGAGGGCCTCCTAACGGCATTTGCTCCTTCCAAATCGGATCGGGAACGTGTCTTCCCGACCGAGGGCCCAATTCTGATGCGGTTAGGAACAAATGTTCCCATTGAAGTCAATGGGAGTTCAACCCAATCGTATCTGGAAGCATCCGGATGCATCCTACTCCGCCGGTCGGACTTTCCCGATCCGAGTGGGTCGGAAACCATTTCCCAACCGATTCGGTCGGGAAGCTTTTCCAACCTGCATCAGAATCGGGCCCCAAGTATTTACAGAAAGGTGGTAAGAAAGATTCTCACATGTCAGATGCTAGTTTTGATTCTTGTTTTAGTGCAGGTGAAAATTCGGGCATGTAATGAATTGGTGTACAGAGTGATGATTTTCAATGTATACAAACCAGAAATGTTGTTTCACACGTAAAAGATAGAGGTTTTACTAATAATCACAATTTAGGCAATGCTAACATTACTGTACAAATAGAGCAGCTCCATGTCACATATGTGGAATGCTTGGGCCTTGGAAACAAGAGTGTAGATATAATCCACAAAGTGCACAAAATGAGGCACAAATGGCTCATCAAATGACAAATCATGAATCAAATGCCACAGAATGGCATGACAGTCAGGAGCCACAGCCCAACTGGCCTCTGTGCAGAAGGTGAAAAATAAAAGGCAATTCAGTAGAAATAGGCCTGCAGCCACAATGATGCATCATAACATGCAGAATAAAGTGTGGAATTTTCAACAAAATCCTTCAGTAATTAGTAACAATTTTCCTCAAAGCTCTGCAACACTGTTCCCACTGGACTGAGTGTGGCACAATGACTGAGCATGAGGGGAGAGTAGGATTGCATGCTTAATGCAGTCCTAGGGGTAGACCAGATTTCCCATTTGTAGATTGTGAGGTGGATGGCCACCCAGCATCATTTGTGAGCGATACAGGTGCTACCCGCTCCATGGTTAAACTGATGGAGGTCCCCAACCTTCCCCCCTTGGGAAAAAGAGTCAAAGTTGTAGGCATTAGAAACAAACAAATCACTAATAAGGTGTCAGAAAATGTCCATGTAAAAATTGGTTCATTGAAACCTATCTTCAGGTTATAATATGTGATACAAGTCCCTTTGTAAAATGAACTGTCATTTATTGGGCACCGGCTGGTGTAGCAATGCAAACACCTGGTGAAGATTATGACAAGAGTGAATTTATTCACAGTTCTTACAAAAGAGGACTTGCCTCCATATTTAAAGCACACAGTGAAAAAAGAGGTTTGGAATTTTACAGGAAAAGAAATTTGGTTAATAAAAAGTGGAGAGCCAGTGTAGATCAAAATGAAACCGAATGCGGTCTGTCCTTGAAAAGATAATTGAGCAAGGGAGTGGTTGGGTACTGTCTTTGGTCGATCCCTTACTTTACCCTGATTGCAAAGCCTTTACGAAGGCTTACTCACAATGAAGTGAGCGATCTGGTACCATGGAACAAAAAAATCCATTAATGCCTTCCTAGAGCTCAGACACAGTCCCTGTGTGTACCTTCTCTTGTACTGCCTAATTACAAAAAATATTTTTATTTATTTTGTCAAGAGAGAGAGAGAAGGGTGATCATTTTCAGTACTTGGCAATACGGAGGAGCAAAGCAGTCAATAGCTTATTTTTCTATTACATTAGATCCAGTAGCCACCACACATCCAGTTTGTATGAGGAGTATTGCTACAACCTCTTTTGCCATTCAGTAAAGTGAAGGGATTGTGATGGGTTCTACACTTATTGTGTTGGCCCCCATTCAGCAGAAATGTTGCGAACTTGTACTCAAACTCAGCATTTGAGAAGCAGTCGCCCAAGAAAGTATGAGCAAACGATTCTTGTGGCTGAGAACATTTCAATCAAACATTGCAGTACCATGAATCACGCTACACTTTTGCAAATGCAATCATGACTGCATTGAAGTGGCAGAATTGTGTACCAAAGCAAGACCATACATTCACGATGTACCACTCAATTTGGCTGATTTTATTTTATTTGCAGATGGTTCATGTCTGATAGACCATCAAGGAACATTGAGAGCAGCATATAGTTTGCACAATGCAAAAACAACAGTTGATGGACAGAATGCAGAACAATGTCATACATTCACCCCAGTACAGAGATCTGGGCCTAAATCCATCGTTTTTTTGCTCACCATGCCATTCCAGTTTGAACCCAGCCATATGCAAATCAGTCTTGACCCTGTGCCTCATGGGAACAGTCCAGCCCGAACTGCCAAGCCAGGTCCTCCCTGGACTGGAAACAAGCATCCTAGGACCGGTTTCGGGGTTTCACCCCTCTTCAGCCAGGATAGCTTGATTCCAGTGGCATGGAGAGCACGGGACCCACGTCTGGGCATACCCGTCCCACTCGGGGTGACAAATGCAAAAACAACAGTTGATGGACAGAATGCAGAACAATGTCATACATTCACCCCAGTACAGAGATCTGGGCCTAAATCCATCGTTTTTTTGCTCACCATGCCATTCCAGTTTGAACCCAGCCATATGCAAATCAGTCTTGACCCTGTGCCTCATGGGAACAGTCCAGCCCGAACTGCCAAGCCAGGTCCTCCCTGGACTGGAAACAAGCATCCTAGGACCGGTTTCGGGGTTTCACCCTCTTCAGCCAGGATAGCTTGATTCCAGTGGCATGGAGAGCACGGGACCCACGTCTGGGCATACCCGTCCCACTCGGGGTGACAAATGCAAAAACAACAGATCCCTGTGCAAAAGAATGATGGATTTAACCCAGATCCTTGTGACTGGGGGTGAATGTTGGCATTGTCCAGCATTCCGTCCATCAACTGTTTCTTTTGCATATGTCGCCCTAAGTGGGAAGGGTATGCCCAGACTTGGGTCCCGTGCTCACTACACCACTGGATTCAAGCTAGCCTGGCTGATGAAGGGTGATGCCCTGAAACCGGTCCCAGAATGCTTGTTTCCGGTCCAGGGAGGACCTGGCTTGGCAGTTCGGGCTGGACTGTTCCCACAAGGAACAGGGTCAAGACTGATTTGCATATGGCTGGGTCCAAACTGGGGTGGTGTGGTGAGCAAAAGAATGATGGATTTAACCCAGATCCTTGTGACTGGGGGTGAATGTTGGCATTGTCCAGCATTCCGTCCATCAACTGTTTCTTTTGCATATAGTTTGCACAATAGCATACATTGTTTAAGCATCATACTTGTGTAATGTAACTTCAACACAAGTAGCAGAATTAATAGCCATCAGAAGAGCACGCTACATGGCCAATAGATTGAGTGATTAGAACTACACTGATAGCCATTATGGTTTTGGAGAAGTCCTTGATTTTGGGAAGCTGTGAGCACAAAGGGGGTTCTTGACGGGCTCTGCAATATGCAAAACAATGTGTCTGATGATGAAAAGAAAACCATGGTTTACAGCAGGTTACAGCAGATATTACTAAAGATGATCATGATTTGCGGATGTCAGTTGATGAAAGATATGTTTTGTCAAACTGTTTTTTAAATCAAATGACAAGATATATGAATGTATCTACTCATGTTGGAACGTGATGGTATGCTAAAGTTGTGTAAACATTTTGGTGTAATCCTCATTTCAGAGCTGTAGCTGATAGCTTGTGTCACCGTTGTGTTACTTGTTAGCGGTTTAATGTTGGCAAACAATAGCTTGTCTCACCATTGTGTTACTTGTCAGCGGTTTAATGTTGGCAAAAAAACAACCTGTGACTATAAGCCACATTGGACATTCTGAAGGTCCTTTCACAAGAGTACAAATTGACTTCATAGAGATCCCTCAATGTATTGGGCTACAATATATTTTGTCTGTCTCTTTTCCAGGTGGGAAGAGGCCTATCCAGCTAGAAGTTGGAATAGTTTACTGTAGCCTAGCTCTTGTTGAGGTAGTTAATCCCTAGATTAAAGTTGCCGACCTGCTTTGAGTCAGAATGGGAAAGTCACTTTAAAAGTGAATTAGTTAAAATATCAAATATGGCACTCCATTTGGAGTAAAGATTCCATTATAGTTATCATCCAGAAGCATCAAGTATAGTCGAGAGAATCAATGGTAGTCTTAAATCGAAGTTGTCCAAGGTGTGTAACTCGGGGTCACTGAAATGGCGCAATGCTTTACCACTGGTACTGATTGGTTTAAGAAGTACACTAAATAAAGTGACTGGTCTCTCGCCTCATTAAATGATCATTCATCTCGCCTCATGAATCCTTGCAGATTTCTAGTATTCCTTCGGCTGCACTTGTTCTCAACTATTGCGAAGATCAAGCTGAGGTAGTATGTTCTATCTCCCACCAGGTGAAGTTGTAAACACATTCAGCAACTGAAGATCCATTCCATGACTTGGAATCTGGTAACTGGGATGTGGGAAATAATCATGTTTGAAGGAGCTGCCAGGAGCCAAGGTAGTGTGGACCCTATCAAGGCATACTTGTGATGAATAACGCTGTGAAATGCGCAGGCTTGCCACAGTGGACTCACACATCTCACACAAAAAGAGTGATGACTGCAGGTGAAGAAGTGGTGACACCAACCACTGACTTAGTGTCAAAGTCTAGTTCTCTGCATTGATCCAGAGGGGGTGGTGAAGAAATTGTGCAACAACAAGAAGAACAAGCACAACAAGAAAATCTGAAGGTAAATGTTCGAATATCAAAAGCCAAAAGAGCAAATCAGGTTGTTGCATTTGAAAACTGGACAGGTCACTAACCAAGTGAAAATGAAGATGCAGCAGTTGTCATAAGGGGGTCTGCAGATAAAAACTTGATGCAAGATGGATAGACTGAGAGTGGCAGAGAGAAGAAAAAAGTGTCAAAGCAATGAACCAGCCCAAAACCAATTGGAGAAGAGGCAGAACAAGAGCCAGATCAAAAATAAATGGATGCGAGTAACAGAGAGGCAGAACAACCAGTAGTTTGAAGATCTACAACAATAAGAGTACCAATTAAGAAGTATCCAGCACCTGAATGGGTATATATAACAACAATTAAACGGGCAAAGAGTCTTTAACCTGAGAACCTATCAGTGTGTTTTTGAAGAACATTCATCAACCTGTGGTGAAATGAACATGGAGAAAATCAACATTGAATTATTTTTTTAATTAAAAATGTCTAAATTTAAAAGTGCCTACATTATTTTCTTCCTGAGTTAGTCTGATTTCTTACATTCAAAGAAGATTAATTTTGTACCTGCGGCATCCCATCAAATATAATAGGGTTTCTCAAGAACATTTTGCTCTTGAACTAAATTTATTATTGGTGACATATCAACCTTTGAAGTTTTTGATTTTTGTACCATATCTAATAGTTTAGATTTTTGTTTTTGATAGGGTTTTTGTAAATCGAAAAGTATGGCGAAAATTATCAGAGCTGTTGTTTAGCATTAAGAATAGTTTTTACAATTTTGATATTATTAATTTTCATACGTATCCTGGCTGTCGTTCACACCTCAGTTAGAAATGTTTCTCATAAATCTGTAATTGAATTACATATTAATAACAATACTTCTTCGGATAACGAGGTAGATTATAGTATATTTATGCTAGTTTGCTAAGTGAGTAACTTAGCCTAATGAATGTCACTTGTTTCTTTGTATATCAGTCGTAACCTAAAGAGTTTTGTCTTTTAAATCAGACCTTGGCACATTACAGCCTATTAAGAATCACTGGAACTACACTACTGTATATATCCGTTTTTAAAACTTTTAGAAACAACTGTCCTGAAAAATGTTATCAGATGTTGTATATTTTAAATTGTTTTATTTTTTGGATGTTATACCTTTATGGCTTTTAGCGAAAATAAAGTAAATATCGATATTGAATGTGTTGAACTGTTATGTATGTACATACCTGCCGACTTCTGTTTCAGAGGGGGTGATCTACATTCAACTTCCACTTTCTTATTGGTTTTCATGTCGCATCCGCACAGGCTAGTTGAGGTCTTTTAGCTATATTTTGATTGTTTTAGCAATCTGATTCTTTTACTTTATGAAATGTTATTGCACTAGCACTTAAGCAGAGCCACATTTACCTTTTAGGCTACTTGCGCACTGCCTTTTTGCTATTTCGCCTTAGCTCCTCACTGCTGCTGCTGCCTTTCTACGGCTCTGTGCCTCGCCCGCTCTTTGTTCCACCGCGGGATTTCCCGTTTGAGTGGAGAGAGCGAGCGAGTACGAGCAAGCCCTCAATTCCAGTATCGGTGGGGGCTACAGGAGTCAGCGGTCTAGCTGCTCCCTTGGCCCCTATTTAAACTGCATGGCACCACTGGCACGCAGCGTGCGCGCAGCTGACGTGCCAAAGGCAAGCCTGTCTGCGCCCAGCCATTGCCAGGACCCCTGCATCTTTTATGTCAACAGTCTACAAGATGGCCGCCTGATAGGAGCTCACCCCAGAGGCTCCTGGGTTTGGGACTACTAAATCTGTAGAAATCCCGTTGTTAACCCAGCCATCCACCGCTATTTTATAGATTTCCTGCAACCAATCTTTCTTGTTTTCATTAACAGCTAGATTGCAACGTATCTTACCCTTCCGGAGACGAGAAACGGCGACTTGACGACCCTCCAACTCGCCAACCTCGCCACGCCTCACTTGGAACGGACCCTCCGATTCTGATCTCGGCGGGTCCCCGATGCTCTCTGACCCTTAATGGACGATCTCGCCGGCTCCTTTCCGCTTCAGCTTTCCGGCCTCTCCAGTGCCTAGACGCCTTGCCGACTCGCCCCGCCTGATCCGGACCCTCCGGTTCGAATCTCGGAGGGGCCCAACTTTCATGGAACCATCCTGGTTTACCTCGCCAGATACAGCCACAACTACCGGCCGCCCCAGCCTCCAGGCGCCGTTCTGGCTTGTCGTCCAGGCCACTGGATCCGCCCTCCGGCTGATCCGCGCCCTCAGGCTATTCGAGTCCCCGACCCCCTCGGGCCCATGCTAGAGTGGCCTCTCCAGCATCGGACCCGTTGACCTTACGGCTGGATGACCAGCCGCCTTCGCTGTTCCCCGGCTCCCGCCTGTGCCTTGTGCCCCGCTGGTGCTCGCAGAGCCGTGGAGTGGTTTTCCCCTGGGTCCCTTGGATTTGGGATATCCCGCCGCCACTTGCAGTCTTATGCGTGAGCTTGACTTTCCCAGGATCAAGCCCACACCAGATGATCCGTCGGCCTCCTGCACCGTCACATGACCGGTACCTTCCTTCCGCTGCGAACGCCGCCTCATCCCGCCCTGATGCCCTTTGAGTCCCCGTCTGGCTGACCTACACACCTCCTGGGCTCAGCTCTTCGACTGGAGCCCTTCCGCCAACAGTCGTATGTTTTTTATTCCACACATCCGAAGCTGGAGCCTACTATTCTCCTTAACAGCAAGTATCGATCATTTTACTTACACCCCAACATTGCAGAGGCTTAACATAGCCTAGCCACAGGGGGCGGTCTTTTCGTCCACACTAAAGAACTCAAGAGGTGGTTCTCAATCCTCTCTCCCCGGCCTCGACGCAAAAGGTCTACTGAAGCCCGTCGTGACCTATCTCACATCCCGGCTCCCACCGCAGCTTCCCCCCCCCCCCCCCCATGACGGAGCCTCTGTACTGTGAACTATATGAGCCCGGACGCCCTCCCCGGCCCCCTACCGCCGCACTCTGTACTGTTAATCAGAACGAGACTGAACTACCGGGCCCTCTACCTCCGCACCTCCCCCCTCCCCCATTACGGAGCCTTCGTCCCGAAAACAGAAAGACTCGGATGTCCTGCCTATCTGTGGATGTCTCGCTACATTGCGCGCTGCTGGCCTAAGGACATGTTCCCCTCACCTTTCGTTCTCCCTTCGGCTCACTCTGTTTCAATTCGGGACTCGAGCTGTTCTTAGCTGCCGGCTGATGCTCATCGCTACTTACACTAATAGATTTGTGACTGCATCCCCCATGCTTATTTCTTTATGTTATCTTCTTTGCTCTGCTTACTGTTCCCACCTTGCTTGTATATTGGTTTCTGCCTACCCCTGTTGCTCCCACTTGTTTTTCTAACTGCTCCAAGATGCCCTTCTCCCCAAAATGGTGGTCCACCGACGGTCCTAAAATGGCAACTATCCTCTCTTCCCCCCCATGTGGGCTAACGTCGCGATCTACAGTTGACCAATTCGATCCCCTCCCCTCTCCCCCTGCCTCCCCCCCCCTAACTTGACCTACATCGCCCTTCCCCGCGCCCTCTCCCGGCCGCTGCCTGGACACAATTCCTGATCCTCTTGGATGTAGTGCTTCCTCTCTGGCCCTAATTTGCCTATCATCCCTGCTCTTTCCTTCATCTCTTCATTAAAAATCTCATCCTACTAGATAATCACACCGTTTTGATCCTCTCATCTTCTTATTCTTCCTACACACACTCTGCTTCCTCCCTCATTCTCTACCCTCCACTCACTGCATTATCCCCAACCCCTTTGCGCGGACCACCAATTTTTTCCGTCCCACGACTTCTTTGCCCATGACACACTCTGCCCTCTACTGTAACTCCTAGCATGTACTAGCCTATTATTCCTTAACTCCACTGTTTACTTAATATTTTTGAAAATGGTGCTTCCATTGGTGCCCGACTAGGTTACTTTCTATTGTTTTCATTGATGGGGCCCTGATCTCTTTTGAGCCTAGGGTTTACACTGCTATAATTGTTTTATACTGCAATTAATATGGCACCTTAGAGTGTATTGTACATAATGCATATTATTGTATGATAACTACCAGTCCACTACTTGATTCCTGATTGCGACTCGACATCTCTACCATCCAACCATGCGCTCGCCTAACCCCTCCCGGAACTCTAATCTCGTACGCTACGGGCCCAACTCCTGGTCCATTAACTACCCACCCAAATTGTCCAGTAATGCAAAAAAGAACTTCAAACACAGCACTCTAAAACAACACCCGGAAACACTCATTGTAGATAACTACCACACAGCGACCAACGGCAACACCAAAACCAACTTCATTTTTTACACTAATCGCCCGACTAAATGGAAAAACACCTTCTCTCTCCAACTGCAAGTCGCCAAGTCAGTAATCATTCCCTATGGTGAAAAAATCTCCACTACCATATCTCCGACCTTCAAAGGGGAACTCACCATCTCCATCTACAGAACTGGAACCATTCTCATACAGGCCGCCGACCCGCACCTCACCACTTTTGACCGCCACTTCCCCACATTTCTCTCCTCGCTAACTCAACAGAGACATCAATCCCTATCTCCCTATCCCCCACCACCCTCACCAACAACGGGGAACTGTTCCAATCTCCCTGCCCTGAAGAACCTCTCTACAACTCATGGACGTCCACCATCACTCACTACAATCTCACTACCCCTATCATTACTCTCCGTCGCCAAACACCCACCATGATTACTTCAACTGTTCACACCAAGAACAACAAACTCACAACAAATCCCACAAGGCCGACCTCGACCTTAACTGCTCGGACCCTAACCTTAGCCCTCCAGCGACTGAAATCCCCACAGGCACTCCCCTCTTGACCCCTGATAATCGGAACCTTCCCGCACGTTCTACCCATTCCTCCAACACTGACCCTGTTCCTCCGACTCTCACTTCCCCCTCGTCCAAAGCCATCTCCAATCCAGCGGTCACTCTCCCCCCTACTACCACTGCTCTCTCCCCTTCCGATGTCACTCTCCCCCCTTCTACCACTGCTCACTCCCCTTCCGATGTCCCACGTCCACAGGCACAACCTGCCTCCACCGCTTACCTCACTGACAACCCCCGTGACATCCCCGTGTCCAACATCTTCACCAACCCAGCAGACACTCTCCCCCCTATCTCCACTGCCCACTACCCTCCCGCCGTCGCACACCCACATACACTAACTGCCCCCACCGCTAATCTTATTGACATTCCCCAGAACTCCGACTTCCTACCTAGAACTTCTCTCCCTCCTCACTTGGTCAGCAGACCCACTACTCCCCCTCTAAACTCCTTGAATGGGATCACTACTAATCTGGCTCCCCGCATCCAACCTCCCCCCTCTCCTAATCCCACTGATTCCGTACAACCCTTGACACCGGATCACTCTCCCTCCATAGACCCAAGTCATTCTCGGCCCCTACCTAAAACCTTAAACTTTTTCAGCTCAGTAACACAGCAACTGAACAGAATGGAGCGGAAAATTAACTCCCTTGCGTCCGATTTACTATACTTACAGCAAGACCTTCTCAACAGGACCAAGCCACCTTGCTCCCTCTCCCCGGGTAGATGTGCTCCTACCCCCCTCAATACACATCTCATGGCCCCTCAGAGCACCCCTCACCCCCCCAGTCCGTCAACGAGTCAAGCACTTCGACCCAACCGGGATCGCTAACCCTTTTCGGTACCGAAACCTGTTGAGATCAACGACTCTTACCTCACTATGAGCCTGAACTCAGCCCCTCTCCCCATACCTGTTATTATTGGCACTAACAGAATCCCAAAAACTGTCCACTCGCCCAGACCTCCTGCTCAATACTCCTCTATCCACCTAACTCCCCCTTCATCGAGGCCCCCACCCTCTCTCCTGCATGCTCCTAAACTGCAGATCAGCAGTTCAACACGCCACAGACATTGCTGAAGTTCTTCTCACTGAAGAAATTGACATCGCTTTCCTCACAGAATCCTGGCTCAACGTCCACTCCACCCCCATTCTTGACATTCTCACCCCTCCAGGGTACAACATCATTAGACAAGACAGACCGATCAAAAATGGGGGGGGACTAGCCATCATTTACAAAGATGGAATACAGCTGACCAAACTTAAACCTGCAGAATACCTATCGTTTGAATACCTAGGTGTCGAACTCACTACCAAAAGCACCTCTCCCATCAAATTCCACACCATCTACCATCCGCCTGGAGAGCGTACCCTTTTCCCCGAAGAACTAACAGACCTAATAACACGTTTCTCCATGTCAGACACAAAAGACGTGTTCCTGGGTGACCTCAATATACACTGGAACGACCAAGATGACTCCACTGTCCAAAACCTATCCAACCTACTTAGAATATACAACCTCAAACAACTCTGCAACAAACCAACTCACATCAAAGGTGCAACACTGGATGCGATCATTACCAACAATGATCTGGTCTCTCTGAGAGCGATCTCTCCCATTGACTGGTCCGACCACCACCTCATTCTGTTCAAGATTGATGCACCTGTCAGCCACCAACCTATTCGCGATGACAAACCTAAACACTGGACCAGAAACATCAAAGAAGTCCCTTTACCTGAACTTGAATCCTTGATTCATGCTCATCTGCAACTCCAACCTACATCATGGACAGCCGATGACCTCACCACACACTTTAACGCAAAAATGGCTGAGGTTTTAGACCAAGTAGCCCCACTCAAACAAATGAGGCGAACTAAATCTAAACCCTGGTTTAACGTGGACCTGAATAACGAAAGACGTCAACTCAGACAAACGGAAAGGTCTTGGAGACTCAACCCCTCAACCTTGCACCTTGCGCAACTTAGATCTGCTCGGCAGACATACAAAAAACACATTTTCAGTGCTAAGGCGTCCTTCTTCCGCAACCAACTAGACCTGGCGAAAAACAGACCGAGAGAACTCTTCAACATTGTCAAAAGCCAAACAAACTACACTCCCTCTCAAGAAATCAAAGCCACCGAAGAGCGATGTGAAGAAATTGCCACCTTCTTCACTAATAAAGTCGCAAAAATTGATCAATCCTTCGTCCAACCAGACCAATCAGAAAGAGTTCTTACCAGGGACAATCAGGTCTGCCTCCAGCTAAAAAACAATGTGCATTGGTCCGACTTTCAGCTAATGTCGGAAAACGAGGTCTTCAGTATAATTTCTAACCTAAAACCCTCCTCCCACACTATGGACCCCCTCCCATCCACAACTATTAAAGAACTCAACCACACCATTTCCCCTTTCTGGACAAAAATCATCAACGCCTCTCTCACTCAGGCTGCGTCCCAGAATCCCTGCAACTAGGACAAATCACTCCCATCCTCAAGAAACCAGGGGCCGACCCTAATGATCTTAACAACCTCAGACCTATCTCCAACCTCCCGTTCCTTGCTAAAACATTGGAGAAATGCGTTCTCCACCAACTCAACAAACACATAGATGAATTCAACCTCCTTGACACCTTTCAATCAGGATTCAGGAAAGGCTGTAGCACTGAAACAGCTATGCTCAACGTCTCGGACGATATTCACAAGGCTTTGGATGAAGGTGATGCCTGCCTTCTCATCCTTATTGACCTTTCTGCTGCATTCGACACAGTAAATCATCCAGCCCTTCTGGAGACCTTGTCGAAGCGCTCCGGCATTAATGGCACAGTACTAAAATGGTTCACCTCCTTCCTTCAACACCGCTCGCAACAAATTAAAATCAACTCCTGTCTCTCAAAGCCAACTCAAGTCACACTAGGGGTCCCGCAAGGCTCGATCCTCTCCCCGTCCCTCTTCAATCTCTTCATGGAGCCCCTCACAATCATCTTGAAAAAGCTGGAGTGAAATACCACCTATACGCTGATGACACCCAAATCTATTTCAAAATCAAGTCTCCCAGCGACATCCGACACCTTAATGTCACCCTTACCGAGATCCAATCTTGGTTCAACGCTAACCACCTAAAGCTCAACCCAGATAAAACGGAACTAATCCTATTCTCTCCAAAAAGCAACCACCGACCAATCCAAGAGTGGCTCAAGAATCTGGTTGCCCTAAACTGCCCCCTCGTCCTTTCAGACTCAGTTAAGTCTCTAGGCATCACCCTTGACAAGAACTTATCAATGGAGGCCCACATCAATAACTCTGCAAAAAGTGCTCTTTTCTCACTAAAACACCTCAAGAAATTGAAACCTTTTCTTCCCCATGATGACCTCAAGACAGTAGTTCAATCCCTTGTTCTCTCTAAAATCGACTACGGGAACGCCATCCTAACAGGGACCCCAAAAGCTCACCTAGCCCCACTGAGGGCAGTGCTAAACATGGCCGCTCGTCTCATATCTGGAGTTAAAAGATTTGAGCACATTACTCCAGCTCTCAACTCCCTCAACTGGCTGCCCCTGGAAGGGAGGTGTATCTACAAGCTGGCATGCATTACACACAAAACCCTACACTCACCGGCCCCCAACTACTTGAATAACAAACTGGTAAGAGCAGGTCAATCTAGAACGCTGAGAAGCTCCAACTCTCCTTCTTATCCCTCCGAAACTGAAAAAGAAATCCACCCAATACCGATCGTTTTCTGGCAACGCTCCCAGGATGTGGAACGCTCTCCCTAGAGTCCTCAGATGCAACCCCTCCTTCTCCTGTTTCAAAAGGGACCTGAAACTTCATCTCCTTAACAAATACTTCCCTGACCAACGTCAACTAACCTAGACGGCATCATCCGAGCCGAATCCTCTCTCTCTTAACATTCAAGGATAATGGGTGACCGGACTGCGTTAACCACCCTCGTTTGTTCTCTCTCCCTCCGATGCACTGTTTACCGATTTTTCTTGTTGTATTTTCTTTATTTCCATGCGCTTCATTACTGCCATCCTACTATGTAATGCAATTTCCTTCTGTTTATAGTGTGTATGTAAAGCGCTCTTATACCTACGGGTCTTGCTAGCGCTCTATAAAACTTTCAACAAAAAAAATAAAAAAAATCAGATATTGCCACTTTGCCGAGATGCTCCTATTCGGCTGAGGAACTTGCAGGTATTCGATTCTCCGGCAGGGCCCCTTGCTCAAATAACTCTTGTGGTATGGCTGGTGCTTCTCCCAATATCCTTTATCCTGTAGATACTGTCACTCTCAGAGTCTCAGACTGAAGCAGAAGGAAGTAATACAGCCTATCCCTGACAGGGTGGCTAGGAAATTAACCCTTGGCACATCCCTTTTCCCCTCTGACTCCCCTCCCTTTAAGACTGCTTGTAGGAAGGTAGGATCCTTCTGCATGGTTACCCCCATTTTTTGCCTGTGTGCTGTGATGGTTTCTGACTAGTCTGACTGGGATCCTGCTAATCAGGACCCCAGTCTCTGTCCTTTCTCCCTTAAATTGGTATGGTAAGTACTTGGGTACATCCCAGATTGGACACTGGTGTACACTTGTCAGTCCCTAGTACATGGTACTAAGGTACCCAGGGCATAGGTGCACCAGGGGTCCCCCATGGGCTGAAGCATGTATTATGACACCCATGGGAGACCACTCAGTTTGCAACTACAGGCCTGCCATTGCAGCCTATGTAAGCTGGTGCTAGCACCACTTACGAAAGATATAGTTTCCCTATATCTAAGGTCACTGTGCTTAAAACCTATAAATCACCCCTAGAGCAAGCCTTTCAATCTTGAAGGCAGGGTGCTTGGTTCTAAGTGTGAGGGTGCCCCTGCATGAACAGGACAACCCTACAGCCTACAGAGCCCATTCTCCTGGGTTGTAAGTGAGACAGCCATATGACATATAAAGGGGCACCGCATCATTACACGGTGACCATCTCGAAACTGGCTGTAACGAATCCTATCATGTTTGGTATCAAACATGTTAGAATCATACCCTCACACCGTAAACGGTGTGGGAGGTATGATTCCATGCACCGTAAAGCTCCTTTGGGAGGCCCTCAGTGCTCCCAGTACCAGTCTTCCAGACCCAGACAGCAAGCTAGGGCTGATGCCGGCCAGAGACACGTTTCTGCCCTCCTGCTGCTGAGCCAAGCTCAGGCAGGGGAAGGCAGAACAATAGGTATCCTGTCACAGGGAGGTGTGACCACATCCCATGCAGGGTTTAGTGTATTGGGGCAGGGTGGGGGTGCTTGCCAGCGCCACATAGTCTGTGTGCAGGGCACACTTGGTGCCTTCCATACATAGTCCAGTTCAAACCAGTTCAGGGAGCAGTTGGCTCACGCTCTGGCGCGAAACTGGACAAAGGACAGGGCAGTATCCTCCCCTTGTCCAGCCCCTCCTTAGGGAGGGACCCCTGAATCGTCCCAACCCTTTCCTTAGGGTATTTAAGGGCTTACCTGTGGGTGGGTCCCTAAATTCGTCATGGGACAAGATCCATTTCAGACACCATTTCTTCTTCCGTCTGGGCACTCTGGACTTCGCTCTGGGCAACAAGGCTGCAACCGGGAAGACTCCTCCTGCTCCTGATCTCGTCGCCCTGCTTGTCTGCTGCAACATCCGTGCCTGTGCACCATCCAGGAACCTTTCAAGGCCTGTGGGCATCCAAGATACCTGAAGGAATGTCCCTTGAAGTGAAGGAGTCACTTCCCTGCATCTGCAGGCACTGCAACTAAGCTGACCGGTCTGCTGATCCTGGGCTCCCATGGACTCCGAAAGGCTCAGCAACACAGGTGGTGGTTCTTCACACCCCTCGAGGCCTGCCCTGTCTGCTCACCGAGTGTGAGGCCAGTATCCCTCGTCAGAGCTGCAGGAACTGAACTCCTTTGTACCGTGTCGACTTGCAGTTGCAAAGGCTTGCTGGCTTCCTTCCACCAAGATCTTCGGGCTCCAGGTAGCCCCAACCTCAAGCATCTCCAGTGACCAAGATCTTTGTCCTTACCACATCTCTTGCATCGTGGGCTTGCATCTTTGGTGAGCTGCTTGAGGTCCTCTTGTGACTCCAGTGCCTCCGGCCTGTAGGTCCTCTTGAGGGTCATCTTCATATTCTTTGGGCTCCCCTGATTGCTTGGGGCCTGTCCTGACTACCCTGCTTGTGGTGAGTCTCCTGGACCTTGCTGGTCCCGACATTGCACCTTCTTCAACTTCCACCGTGGTTGCAGTTGCCAAGGCTTGTTGGTGCTCCTGCCAGACACCGACCCCTCAACTCTAGACATCCATGTGTATGGCTCCTGGTCTTCCACAATGTCGCCCAGTCTTCACAGCTGCAGTTCCAAGGTCACCGTCCGCTCTCCTGCAACACTCGACATTCGTCTTCCGTGCCTCCTAGTCACTCCTGAGTGGCATAGACACTGTCCCCTCTGCTTGCAGGTTCTTCACATCTTGAATCCACCTTTGGGTTCCACCGGACATTTTCACCTTCTCCAGCAGCGGCATCTTCCTGAAATCCCCCATTGGGTTAGATGGCGGTTTCCGATGCCACTTCACGCCTATGCACCCGGCTTCCCTGGGGCAGGAATCCTGGTTCCTAAGGTATCCACGGGTCAGGTGGCTCTCCAACCTTCTGTCTTCCAAAGGGGTTTCTTCAGGGTCCACTGGTAAGGGTCCTTCTTCTTTAAAATTGCGACCGCGGCTTACCCATTGACTTGCATTAATCCCGCGGTCATGTTCCCACTTAGCACACCGCCTCCGTGGGGCTCCTGGTTACTTACCTCTGGTGCTTCCTTGGGTCCCCGGCACTTCTACATCTTCTGGGTATAGTCTTGACTCGAGTCGTGGTCTGCATACCACAATCTTAGTATATGGTTTGGTCTCCCCCTGGAGACCACTGTGTATTGTGTGCTACTTACCTGTTTCAATTGAAACGTATTGTGTGCATTGTGTCTATCTCCAGCTTGGAGATACCTGAATGTGTTAGTGAATATATTATAATGAATACATATTTTTATAAATATACTGTGTGGTTCTTGTTTACTTAATCTATACCTAAAAGATTACATTCTGGTAAAACAAGCTGCTTTACACTCCTTCTGGACTAAGCCTGAAGGCTGCTCTCCACAGCTACCACTTAGAGAGCTTTCTAAGGTTGTCTAAGACCACTAAAATCACCATAAGGGTTTTCTGGATTGATGCAGGGTGCCCACTTACATAAGTGTGCATCATATACCAAGCCAGCTTCTCAACTGCTCAAGTTTGGAAATGTTTCTTGAGTAATGTGAGATCTCTGCCCAGGCACACTGTCGAAATATGGGACTTGCTTACCTCAGAAACACCTGATCTTGGATTCCTTACAGAGACATGGCTTAAACCTGCCTCCATTCCTTCTATTACTTTGGCACTCCCAGTGAACTATCACATTCAATGGATTGACGGGGAGGAAAGAGTGGGGGGAGGCATTGCCTTCATTCATAAAGATTCTGTGCAAGTATCCATAATTGAAAATCATTCGGAAGATAAGATAGAGATTTGCATTTTCAAAATTGATCTCTCGCCCCTAGACTGTTGGAAAGGTGGCCTTGTGTACCGCCTCCCAGGACCCCTTTTGCGATTTCGCCCTTAAATTGATGAAATTGATTGCTACCCATACTAATTCCTTTAAACATTTTGTTTTACTAGGGGATTTTAATATACACAGTGAAAATACCTCTAACACGGAATCTACTCGGCTCCTTTCCGACTCGGCCACCCTAGGCCTGAAAAAGATTAATGAGGGTCCTACTCATTTGGCAGGCCACACGCTGGATCTCATTTTGACCAACTCTCCTTGCATCCACACCCAGGCCCCCCGGCCGGTGGTACGGTTTTATCATTCCCTGATTGATTTTCAATTCTTGGGTACTAAGGGGGTTATTCCCTCTACCAGTGCATCTCATAGTTTCAGAAGACAATGTCGTAAAATCACTCCGGACGCCTTCATGAAAGAGATCACGGTGCCCACAAATCAGGAGTCGGGGGATTATAATTTAAATTTACACGACTATCATAACGCGCTAAAATTAGCCATAGACAGTATTGCCCCTTTGAAACGACAACGCAACAACACACAGAAACCGCATGCTGCTTGGTACTCACTTGAATTGCCTAAGGAGAAGGCTAATTGCAAAAAACTGGAGAGACAGCATCATTCACACAATCTGAATGAGAAAGAGACCCATAAGATTACCTTAGCGCTCTACTACAAGAATATAAAAAAAGCTCAAGGCCCACATTGCCTCATGACTTAGCCAGGCAGGGAACTCTTCTGAAGAACTATACAAAGTTCTTAAATCTTTCACCAACCTGATTGCCTGTACCAATGACACTTCTCAAGTACTATGTGATGCTATCGCTAATTACTTTGAAGGAAAAATGATCTATGATAAATTTCCTGGAGCTAGTGATTTTTTTAAAGCAGCATCAAGTCACACTGTACCCAATTCAGACAATGCCTGCCTTCTAAAAAGTTTTATAGTCGTCGGGGTGGATACAGTGGAGGCAATTCAGAAATCTGCCAAATCAGGGTCACATTTGGATTTAATCCCAGCTAGGATTTCCTCCCTGTTATCCAAACAACTTGCTCCTTCCATTTGCCCGATACTAAATCTATCATTGAGCGAAGGTCAACTTCCATCAGAGTGGAAAGCCGCACAGGTAATTCCAATTCGCAAGAAGGCGAACTCCCCGGCAGCGGACCTATCAAACTATCAACCCATTTCCCTTCTGCCCTTGATGAGCAAACTCCTAAAAAATCACATTAACAAACAACTCACAGAATACATAGTCTATTGGATGTCTGGATCCTTCACAGTCTGGTTTTAGACTTACGTACAGTACTGAAGCTGCAGTGATAGCAGTAACATATTACATCAGACATTCTCTTGACAACAACCAGGTTGTCTTGTTGGTGCTGCTGGATTTATCGGCAGCTTTCGACACAGTATCCTATCGTAGCCTGCTCCAAAGATTGGAGGAGATTGGGATCTGTGGGCGAGCCCTACTATGTTTTTGATCTTTCTATCTCAACGCTCATAGACCATTAATCTCGGACCTTTCCGTTCTCAAACCTTTGAGCTCAATAAGGCAATAAGGGAGTGCCACAGGGTTCCTGTCTTAGCTCCACATTGTTCAATTATTATGTGGCACCCCTTACGAACGTTATCAGAGAGTATGGATTCACTCCGATTTCATACGCAGATAATACCCAGCTTCTCCTATCATTTGATAAGAGTACTACGAATATTCTATCCCGCTTCTCTGAAGGCATGAAAGCAATCTCATCTTGGATGACTGAGAACTATATCCAGCTGAATGCTGGTAAGAAGGAGATCATGCTCTTTGGCAACGCCCAATCGCTCTGGTCCCCAGAGTGGTGGCTCTTTGAGTTGGGTATAGCACCAGTTCCTAAAACAGTGGTTAAGAATCTGGGTGTCCGATTAGACCACAATCTCACTATGAAAGACCAGGTAGTGGCTACCACTGGCTCCTGCTTTCATATGATGAGCCTTCCGCGTAGAGTATTTCCTCACCTCCCACTCTCTATGCAAAAAGCTCTCGACTATTGTAACGCTCTCTTGGCTGTGGCAAATGATTCCTTATTGAACAGACTCCAGGTGGTGCAGAACACAGCTGCCCGACTAGTCCAGAATATGCCAGCCAGATCGGCCTCTCTCCCTCTTCTGCGACAACTGCACTGGCTCCCCATACGTAAGAGAGTTAGGTTCAAGATCTGCTGCTTAGTACATAAAGCTCTTAATGGTAGTGGACCCAGTTATTTAATAGAAAAACATATCCCTTACCAGCTGAGTAGATCTTTACTATCGGGAGAGAAATCCCTTTTTGTGACTCCCCGTTTTAGGAAAACTCTTACTGGTGGTAAAGCCTTTTCCTACCTAGCTCCCTACTTCTGGAATCAACTTCCTTCCAACCTTCGGAAATGTTCGGATTATCTTCTTTTTAGGAAACTTCTTAAAACTGAACTCTTCTGTAACTAATTCCCTCTTGTCTGTGTCATCTCCACCATTAGCGCGGAGATACCCCTTCGAGGGTGATACAGGCATTTTATAAATTAATTAATTACATTTAAATTAAATCCTTATGTCAATTCTTTGTGCTCACGATTTCTTGGAAATAAGTTATATAAATGCTGATCTTCTGTTGGAGGATCTGCTTAATATTGGGTAGTTAGGTTCTGTTTCTAGGCATTTTGGACCAATTAGACAAATTAACATAAAAGCTAACTATGAAAAGAGTGTGTGTAGATTAAGTGTTGTAGAACAAACTATTATTGAGAATTCAATGAGAGAAGAGTGACCATCAGTAGTAATTTGAATGACGCAAAAGATATTGAGTTGCAAGAAGAAGCTGAAGAAAGATTCAGAAATTCAAAGGTACATACTAGACTCAGAATTGCACAAGAGAAGAAATAAGTTGTGTGTATGACAATTGAGAAATCTTAAAATCTAGAAACTTTTGAAATTAGTAGAGAGAGTGAATGCAGTTATAATTTTGTGGTTGAAGATGATCATAGCCTATTATAGAAGAATTTATTATTTTTGTGGAAAGTGTATTTAATTTTCCACGCAGTTGGTTGGGCATCTGTTATTTAGCTTTAGTTTTCCCTACAATGTATTGCGTGAATGAAATGAGTGAAAGTGGTTTTAGAAAAGTGAAACGTGGATTTGGACAAGTGCTTATGAATATTTTTGGTGTGTTGATTCCTCCTATTGGTGTGGCTTTGAATGATGTGACAATTAGAACGTTGCCTATTCTGGTGGATGGACTAGCTGCTAATGCTGCAGGTAAATTAACTAAAATAACTGAAGAAATAATTGCTATCACTACGATCTTCATTCAGAACAGAATGGCTTTGGATATTTAGCTTGCAAAAGAAGGTGGTGTACACCATGTTTTGAAGGTCTATTAATATTGTGCGTAAGTGCCAGATATTAGCAAGCTAATTAATAAATATAGTAGTATTATTACTAACATTTCATGTGAGGTAAAGGCTCTTGAAGTAATGAGTGAGTGGAAGACTGTTGGTTAATGGTTCAGAAATATTGGTGAATGGTTGGGTGATGGTTGTATGATGTGGGTGGAGGACTGATGTGTAAACTACTAACCCTTACTATTATTATTTACTGTGTATAATTGGTCTAATACTTTTGTTTAAGTTTTTAGAAGTAATATGCTTTAGAAATAGGTGAACTGTGGGTACAACAAAGAGAAGATAACAACAAAGAAAAGAAAAGGAAACAAGATTGAACTGGAAGATATGAAGATGAACATTTAAAAAAAAAAACTAAACTTAGGAAGAAATGAGAAAGAAATGGCAAAGTGTTATGGACAAATTTCTGTGGAATAGTGTGGTTTGTGATGCTTTATATCACCAGACAGGGGAATTGTAGAAGTGAATTTAGTACTAATAAATAATGCGAGTTTAAGTTAGCATAAGTAGGCGGACAACTAATTTACTGGGCCTTGGCCTGGTTTCACTGTCAGTTAAATGAAAAATGGCTTTTAGAAATTGCACCACGCGCATGATTTCATTCATTCTGTGTTTTCCTTTCCTTTATACACTAGAGGAAATTGTGCTCATGGTACTGTTTATTTTGTGGTGTAACAATTTACATGCTCCATAGAAACTCTGCTTGCCTGCCGGAGGAATACAGACATAATGTTATAATGTTTCAATGTTGAAGGTTGATGTTGCTTTCTAGTTGAACAATGCTTCATTCATATTTTCAAACAGCCATTGTTTACTGAAGCAATGTCACTTCATTTGCATGTAGGTTAAGTCCTAATTGATTATTAATTTTGGAAGGATTTCTAGAGTGAACATGTTTTGCTTAAAACGTTTTCTAAATGATGATAGGTTACTACAAATGTATCTTTCTTTCAGCAAAAGACACGCAGATGATGGACGGAATGCAGAGCAAATCAAACATTCACCCCCAGTCAATAGAGCTGGGTTAAATCCATCACTCTTTTGCTCACCATGCCACCCCAGTTTAGACCCAGCCATATGCAAATCAGTCTTGATCCTGTGCCTCACGGGAACAGTCCAGACTTAACTGCCAAGCCAGGTCCTCCCTGGACCGGAAACGAGCATCCTGGGACCGGTTTCGGGGCATCACCCGTCATCAGCCAGGCTAGTTTGAATCCAGTGGCACAGTGAGCTCTCTGTACTGGGGTGAATGTATGACATTGTTCTGTATTCTGTCCATCAATTGTTCTTTTTGCATTTGTCACCCTGAGTGGGACGGGTATGCCCAGACGTGGGTTCCGTGCTCTCCATGCCACTGGATTCAAGCTATCCTGGCTGATGAGGGGTGAAATCCCGAACCCGGTCCTAGGATGTTTGCTTCCAGTCGAGGGAGGACCTGGCCTGGCAGTTCGGGCTGGACTGTTCCCATTGGGCCAGGGTCAAGACTGATTTGCATATTGCTGGGTTCAAACTGGAATGGCTTGGGGAGCAAAAAAACTATAGATTTAGGCCCAGATCTCTGTACTGGGGTGAATGTATGACATTGTTCTGCATTCTGTCCATCAATTTTTCTTTTTGTCTTTATTAGAGCAGCCCGTGGTTCTATTTTACACCATGGGAAGGGCTTGATTCTCTACACCTGAAACCCGATGCACTCAGAATATTTTGAGGCTTTTCTGAGACACTTACTGAGCATGTCCCTATGATGAATAGCTCTTTGACTTTATATTTAGAATGTTTTATTCTTGATTTATTACACTGATGCTGATTTTGAATTGACTAACATTTGCCTTTTGCCTTCTGTAAGGATTTTAAATAAAACTTTATGGTTTAAACTTTGAACCTTGTGTTGCATGGATTTTCCTTGTGGATTTTCATATGTGGATTTCCTTTATGTGCGAAGACTCATCATTTGGGAATCACACATGGCCGTGATTGTCCAATCAATCCTTTTTATGGCAAATGTACCAACACAAACAAACATATGTACATGAAAAGAGACAAAAATAAAGATAAAATTGAAAGGCTAATAAGCAGAAATTAAATCTGAACATCAGGAACTAGGTTGTAATGAAGCACAGGCATTCTAGAGTTCAAGAGTGCCAGCATCATAACTGATTTAAGTGGTTCTTAATTCCTTCCTTGAAATTCTCCACTTGCTAATCCTCCTCACCGTCACAGCAGGGAGGCCCAGATGGTGGCTCATTCAAAACCCATATTTATTCTAGTGCTATTTGGGAGTAAGTAGCTTGGAGTCTTTATAGGAGTACCGAAGCCTTTTTGGTGGGAGCAAGGGGAACAAATGAATGAGTTAAGAGGGAGATTTATGATTAACCATTTTCCACACTAAGCACAAGACCCTTTATGGAATCTGCTTGTCAACTAGAAACAAGGTCAGTTCCTTCCTTTTCTCAGACATATAATTGTGTTTTTTAGCTGGTGTACAATGTGTATTGTCCTATTTTGAATTTATTGTCTCTCGAGTAAGTATTTTTGGCAGGTCTCGATATACTGACATGGAGTACTGGAATATCGACATTACTAGAGCCGAGATCAACGCTTTCTCCTGTTTACGTTTTAATGCTGGCTCCAGAATATCATGTACAAAATATCAAGGACCAAAATATCGAGAAGTGTATGTAGGTAAGTATAGGTTTAATTTACTTAACTCTACATACATGTACTTTCATGATGTATAGATCTTCAGGGTACGTAGATATGGAGTTAAAAAGAGTAAATCTAAATTTGCCTACAGGCACTTACATTCTCTATATTTGGACTTGATATTTTGGAAGATTGATGTTTCTGTAATTCGTATTGTAACATGCAACTTGGTAAAACATTTGGTGGAGCTTAAAGGTGATTATTTACAGTTTCCATTACCTCTGTACTTGGAGCAAATGAGATCTCAATCATGCGATACTCCGCTATTGCAGGGTACCTGGGAGGGTGAAGGAAGCAGGCCCACTGAGAGCCTCAACTGTGTTGATATTTTTATACCTAGGAGGATATGGTCCATGTGGCCCCCCTGTAGGCATTAGCCATTAGAAGACATGGAGCTCTTAATGCCAATCAGGCAGAGTACATTGTTAGCAGTGCCTTCTGGTTCTTCGCTTAAATTCACTAGATGTTGAATGTCATCCGCAAACTTTCTCAATTGAGTTTTTTATTCATTTGAGCATGGAGAAGCATGTTCAGACTGAAAACTAAAGAGGATAATGCAGAGCCTTGTGGTGACCTGCAGATCAGAGTAATGGGAGTGGAGATCAACATACCTAATTTGATAGTTTGTGACAAATCCTCTACTGTCTACTGAGAGGATGTGGTCTCATGGCTAGAGCTGCTGACTTTGGAGCTGGGGAACCAGGTTTGAGCCTCGACGTGGGCTCAACATCCTGTAATTCTGGGCAAATCACTTAATCTCCCCGTGCATACCAAAAAATGAATGTGTCCTTGGGTAACATAACTGGTGCTCATGTAAAGCGCTCCAATACCTTTGGGTCGAGTTTGCGCTATATGAATCTGCAAAAAAAACTGTTTGCAGTAGAGTCTCATGGACCATGGCATCAATAGCGGCCGAAAAGTCTAACAATATGCGAGTCGCCAAGTAGCCTTGGCCTCTTAAATATAGTGTCTTCTCTCCGATATCTAATACAGCTGTTGCTGTATCCCGCATGAGGTGTAAACCAAATTGTGAGTCTTGTAGGCATTTACTACTGAGGGGCCGATTCCGATCTCGGCCGGTAGGGCTCCGAATAGGATTCGGCTTTACCGGATCCGATTCGGAGCCCTTTTTCCCGACCGAATCGTACGCGGGTCCGGCCGAGCGAGTACGATGCGACTCGCCGACCGACTCGTCCGGGCGACCCGACCGCTCCGACCGACTCGTACCCGGATCGTACCGCTCCGACCGACTCGCTCGGACCCGATTCGCACCGCGCAATGGAGACGTTTTCCGGCCGGGTAAGTACGATGCGCACCTCGACCGCTCCGACCGACTCGCGCCGTCCGACTCGAACTCGCTGTCGGAGCCGTACTTTGGGGGTCCGTGTCGGACCCCCTGTACGCGCGTACCGCGCGAGTCGCACACAGGGGGACCCATGGGTCCCCCTACCTGTGCGTGTACGCCGCGATGCGCTTCGCGGCGTACTCGCTGTAGGGGCGCCCTTGTCCGCCTCGCACCGATTGGAGTCAATGGGAGCCCGCGTACGCGTTGTACGACCGGCTCCCATTGAGTTCAATGGGAGTCCGACCGACTCGTGTCCGGTGGCATACGAATGCATCGGACTCGTTCGGTCGGACTGCACGGGTCCGATTCGGTCGGAAATCTCTCCGGGTCCAACTCGGTCGGAGAGATTTCCGGCCCGAATCGGAATCGACCCCTGAATGTTTTCAGCTGTTGATATGCATCGGACTGGATTATTTTGGCAAGCTAGTGTGGTGAAGCAATTTGCCGATAATTTGCTGCCAAAGAATGATTCTTTTTTGTTTTTTAAAGACGTGCGACCGAGGCTTATTTTAAGATGTAAGGGTAAATATGTCTCTGCAGAGAGACATTTAGAACACATGCTGTGACCTCTAACAATGCTTCAATAAGTATTAATTAATGAGGCGACGCGTGCACCCAGGCTGGCACCAGCAGATTTTAGGTTTTAACCTAATTGATTGTCTTTGGTTGCTACAAATTCACAACCTTTAAATGCAGAACTGGAATTGTTAAAAGGATTAGAAGCAGAACCTACATGAGGGGTGCTATACGGTTTACTATGAGCATATATGTCTTTGATTTTTGCTAGGAAGAACTCAACCAGCTCATTACAGAAAGACAGATACTGTAGGGACGGGGCTTCATTTAATGTTTAAAACTGTGAGTTCTTTGCAGATTTTAAAGAGCTGGGCTATTGTATTTATTCTGTCATTATAGTGAGTAGCTTTGGCTTAGCTTATGGCTTGTTTAAAGGGGGTAGGATGTGTTTTACCTCAACAATTTAGAGAGCAACTCCTTTTACAAAGGCACTGGGGATAGGGTTCAGCCAAAGCAATACAAATGTTTTTCCACTGGACTTCTTGTTAAAACCCAGTCTGTCGCTATGTGGATGCATAATTATCAACCCAAGAATAACAGATATAACTTCAATGTCAAAAAATAACAACTAATTATGCTCCAAATACAATATTTAGAATCTCATAGATATTTAATAAAAATGCACATAAAATACTATTAACATTTGTTAATATTTATCATCTATTGGACCAGATACATCATCAAAAACATTTCATCCAACAATAACATAAAAGACAACTGTATACAATCAAAGTACTAAAAATGGTTATTGTGTTGACACAATATTTCAGTGACTTCTTGACCTTTACCCCACCTTCTTCAGGGCCAATAACTGAATTGAAACTAGGAGAAAACATAAAATATATATCTCCATAAAAACAGTTGTTAAACAGATATCTATACACATACGGTTGGATATACAATGTTGTTCTTACTAATAATCCATTATACATAACACATATTGAGGGAAAAAAGCATAATTATCAACATGATGTATATTTATATTCTACATCTCAAGCATTATTAGACATGATTTCTTTATATATCATTTTTTGCCATGTCTAATTTCATACACATTTAATAAATATGCTCAGTGTATATCATCACCATGAGTATCAGAATTAAAATAAAAGCCTAAGGGATATTCTTAATTTTCTTCTTTTACATTTTAACATGGTATAACTGTGTTCTTATCCATTGATCCTCTTCAGGGTTTTATATCATGTATATTGAAGGTGCTGTGCTTTTATTGTCCTTCACCCATGATAGTATGCATAGTCTATTTCTTTCCCACTGAGATAAGAAACTGTACGAATAAAAGGCTTTTTTCATTCTTTTATAATGGCAATAATAAGTTATTATTAATCCATATATGTCACTCAAGGTCTTACCTAATAATTAAGACTTTCTTATTTTAAAACGCTTAGCTCAAATTTCATGTGGGTAAACCAACTTTAGCAAGTCTACTGTTCCTTTCCTGGCCCGGGCAAGACCACTGCTGTGATAATGCATATATCAGCAGTCAATAAATTGTTCCCTAAAGTGGCATTTTCAATTACCTGCACAACGTAAAAATCCATTTAATAACTCAACTTATATTGTATGAGGTCAGTTTTTACCATGCTCTCTACCATAAAAGTATCATAAATCTTAATTTTTATAGCTTTTCACTAAAACTCTCACCTGTCTGTTCAACGCGGTTCACACAGTTTATTGTGTCTGCTAGTTTACGAACCAACAAGGTCTTGCAGACTGTCAATACGGTGCCCTGTGCCTTTAACCCGTTTACCGCGGCGGCAATTCCGCCGCAGTGCGGGCGTTCCACGGAGTGGGCGGGGCTGCGTCGGCCAATGGTCGTTCGCAGCACTGGGGAGGTAGTGCTAGCGACGGCCGTTGGCCGACGCGAGCACGGAAGGGGTTAAAAACACATATAAACATATTTAGATTGATGTTATGTTAGGAGCCAATCATTTTGCCTCATTAGAGCTCACCTCTTTAAATTCAAGGTCCAACAGGAACTCAAACCGTCGTTCCTTTTTTAAAAAGAACAGGGACCTATTGCTATCCTTGATATATACAGGAAGATAGATTCCCATTCATCCTTTATTTAACCAATACGTACCCGTACCTATTTCGACTTCCTGTTCTCATATCTGTGGATTTCCATTGGTCCCTTACCTGACCAATCCATACCTTGTATTTTAAGCCTACCTGTTCTTGTAACTGTGGTTAGTAATTGGTCCCTTATCTATCCAATCCATACGCTTATCTTTTTTTACCTGCCTGATCTTGTCCTTATACCAGCATGTGAATAACAGGCAGCTTGTCAATGTGAATTCTATACATTATTCCAGTTTTATTAATCCCGTTGTGGCAATTAGATATCAAATTCTCAGGCACGATACCATTTACTACACCTCTTGAACTTTATCATTACACAGTGTCATTATTTTTATCCAAATGAGATAGAACTCTTATTATTGTATGCAATATCCCCAAATGAAGAAAATCTTAATATTCTGTCCGGCTCTTCACGATTATTTAAGCCTTTACAATGGGTAGCGAACTTAGACATGAAAAACTGTTTCCTCTTCTTTCATTTTAGGGTTCCTACTCCTTTCCAAAATGCACCATTTCATGTCACATTCATTATGTTTTATCTCTTTAAAATGCTCCATGAGTGGTGCATTCTTTTTGTATATCCTAATTTCAGATCTGTGTTCATTGAGTCTTATTCTGATTTCTCTTCCTGTTTTTCCAATATAACCTTTACCACAGGGACATCTTATAAGGTATATCCCACTAAAATCCTTTAAATCTAAATTGTCTTTATCTGATGACAATAAATGTCCCAACTGTATAGACCAAATTGAAACTTATGCCCATGTATTATTCATCTGTCCAGCCTACGTGGGCCCACACAAGAAATGGCTATTACAGACTTGCAAGAACCTAGGTACCAGATATTGCAATGTTGCTTTGAGAATACTGTGTACAAATTCCTCTCTTCAATATGCTATTCCTGTTGCTAAATTTTTAAGATGGATGTGGATCATTAGATCAAAATTGCAGTGCTCCCTAGTGAAATAGCAAGGAAGTGACACTGGAATCCCCTTGGAACCAACATGTTGGACTGGGCTATGTTGAAGATTTTGCCCTGTCCAATTACGTGGAGCCAGTGTATCACTTCTATGTATTTGTCCCTGTCCAACATCTTACTGTTTTTATCTTTATATATTTGTATTTTATATTGTACATTACCCTTATGACATTGACTTTTTCCCATTGAACTATGATGAGCTAACACTCTATTCTTATTTGTTCATATATGAATGATGTTTTATTGTTTTATTCCATATATTTAAATTTTTATATAACACAGTGCTTTTATGACATGTTTTGTCGAAATAAAGCTGATTGATTGATTGATAAGGTATATCACACTGTTGCTTTTACAATTCACCCTCTGATTAAAATATTGCACAACACCTTCAAATGTGATATTCTTGCCTTTTATTATGCTATTATAGTTGCCACCCTGCCCACATAGGAAATTCCCCTGGAGTATACTATTATCCTGTGTACTCCTCTGTCTGTTCCTTATCGCTTCTTTATAGGTGTGGGCAAGATAATTATGTATAGTTTTATTTCGTCTATATGCAGTAATGGGTCTCTCTAGTTTCTCTCTACCTGGGCATTCCAAAATGGACCAATTCCTATTAATTGCATTTTTAATCCTATTACTCGTATTAAAGTTGGTCACAAAGCTTATTAGTAGTGTCTCTAATTTTTCGGTTCCAGCATTACCTCTCTATTTTGATATTTGGCCTGCTTATATGTATGTCTAATCAGTCTGTTTGGATAGCCACGTGCCCTCAATTTCCCTTTAAGGACCTCTGCATGTCTTTCAAAATCCTGCATATTGGTGCAATTCCTCCTCAATCTGAGGAATTATCCAAAGGGGATGTTGTCACGTTGACTCCTTGGATAATTATTTTCATAATGTAACATCGTATTATGGTCCGTGGGTTAAGTATATAGGTCCATTTCAAGGGACTCGTTTACAACTATCCTTTGCCCCCCCACAACTAATTTGAATGGAATTGAAGCACTAACTACGGCTCAACCCCCAAAGAGATAGCACCGATTAACCTGGGTGAAAACATGTAAATGGATGCAAGCATTGCCAATTTAATAAGCCTATAAGGAATGGCTCTTTTATATCTCTGTGGCGCTGGGCACAAAAAGAGGACGGGATGAGAGGTAGCGTTTTCACATATGTTTATTTCAAGGGGGGTATTAGTGTATGCAGTCTTGACAGTTCTATGCGTAGTCCGCTTCACTCAGCGTCCAGACAGGTTGCAGGGGAGTAGTTACATCCTCCTAGGATCCTCACGTTCCCCGGGTTTTAGTGGAGAAAAACAAACAAAAAAGAATACCATAAGGCTGGGTCCCACTCGGGTATCAGAAGTGATTTAGGGAAGGGAGTGTGGGGAATAATACCCGCGTTCCACCACCAGTGATGCTCGTGCGACGCCTTATGCCTCTGCACAGCTTATGGCTCACAGCGTTTCTCCGTTCCTTACTGCCCTCCCTTTACTTCCGAGGGTGGCTTCCCACCTCTGGTACCCTTCCCCCAAACGGCACGGATACGATCACGTACCTCTTGGAGCCAACTCCTCCGGGAACGTGGCTGATGTGGGCGCAGTGCCGATTAGGGTCCGGCTCCCTCTCTACGCTGGCGGAGTCACCTTCCGGTACCTCCAGGGTTTCTCTCCGTGGCAGCAAGGGCTCCGCTCCTGAAACTTCAGGCAGGAGACAGCTGGGCGGCTCCGATTCCGTTCCGGTCCTACAGCGGGGCTCTTCAGCGTCCTGAGTCTGGGCTGGCCTCGTTTTCACGTCCTCTGCCGTTCCAATCTCACTGCCGATTGGTGCATGTGACCAGGTCACATGGGCTGGTGACGAATCCCGGATATCCAAAGCATTAAAGGGATAGTGCAGGCTTTGGAGACCGAGATCGGAGGTAGACTGAAAATAGAGGAGAGGGGAGATATAAGAGGGGAACAAGTCCGTATCGTCCTCTCTCCGTACGACATGGGCAGGCACTTCGCGACAATCTCCTACCAGAGTAACCAGTGTTTACCCCTTTCAAGCATGTCACATACAAATTCAGGCAAGACAGATAAACCTGTTACTGCTTCTTCTAGCAATAGGCATGTGCATCATTTATCCAACACAAAAAGAGTTCTTCAGCTCCCTCCAGAAGCTATGCCATTGGTAGTGATATTAAAAAAAGTTCTACTTCTCACTCAGGATGAGGTGGAGACCCCTTTTCAGTTAAAAAAATAAGGTGGTGCATTGGCACACTAGAAACTCTGATCTCTATAATCATGATTACCTTTTTGACAATATCATAAATGTGGAAAGGTCCACTGAATTGTCTTTTAACCAAAAACGACGTGGGAGACTGTAGAGTGGTACATTTTGCAAATAAATTTGTCACTGGAGCACTATTGCAACAACCTACATGAACCAAAACCCCGGCAGGAGGTATAAATACAGTGCCACTTGGATACTTCTACAATCCGCCTGCTCTGAGGATGTGTAATATCACTGACAACTCCTGTGCTCAAAATCTCTATAATATCTCGACCGCTAATCTTTTTGCCCCCCTGGAACAGGCTGACTGACTGTCCTACTTTAAACATGCTAAATCACATGGAGTACATACGGGTATGCCTCCTTTGCGATTGCTGGAGCATGTACTAACTTTATTAAATAGTCTCATCTGATCCCTTTGAGGACCCCCACGTGGTTTCCCAGATAGAAGATGACTGTTTCTCTTCAAGGGTGATAGAGTCTAGCTGCTCTAGCATCTCCCTTGATATGAATATATGCACGATTCCAGGCCCTGCTGTATTGCCACCAGTTATTAAGGAGCCCCAATCATCTGTTGTCTTAAATCAGTCTCTTTTTAAAAATGAATATTTTTGAGTGTGTCTGGCTTTTTGAACAAGGTCAAAAGTGATGAATGCTATAACCTAGTTAAGAATTATAGCATAGTTTGTCTTACATAGATTGTTCTATTCACACGCCTGTGAGAATGTCTAGAGGTGGCTATCATAAAGGTGGTCTTTTAAGTTTAATTATAGCATTGGAATGTGGAGCACTCCATTGAAGACAATGGAGTGCTCCGTGCTTCTACGAGCCAGTAAAGGCCCGCAAAGCAACATTCCAATGTTGTTTTCACAAAGGCCTCTCGGAGCCCGAGGGGATTTAAACCCCCTCGAACTCCAAGAGGCCTTTGTTTTATTTGTTAGAACATTCTGCCCTCTAGTGGCAGAATGTTCTAATAGCCTTATAGCCCTTCATAGCTGGGCTATACCTGCTATTAAAGTCCCGCTCCCTTGTTAAAGTCCCTCGCCTTCGGCTCGGGCCTTTAATAGCCGGTATAGCCCGCTACGGCAGGCTATAAGGCTATATTTCTACCACTCTTCAAAATAGGGTTCTTAAAACCTATTTAAGCTCCCCTCACTTTCAAGTTATAAATATGCCATTTGATCCAAAGCTTGTTCTTGTCATAGTGAATTTTTACCACAATAATTTCTCACCGAACAATGTGAACATAGCACTGTCACTTTATAAATACCTTAATCACTGTCTTGACGAACACACAACAGAGTACTTTGTAATCTGGGGAGGTGATTTTAGTTGTAAATTGTGCTCCATACTGGATTCAAATGTATGTGGAATGTCTGAGTAGGACTCCGATGATTCTGCTCACTTTGAACACATCCCTTGTGATATTTTTAATTCGATACTGAACAAGGTGTCACTTTTTCTTACAATCGATCTTATTAGACCACATTTCCTTTCCAGGTAGAGGGCATGGTAGTCTCATAGATTTTATTGTATTCTCTCAGTTTTACAAGCCACAGGCTATTGAGTTCGACATAGTTCCAAACTGTTTAAGTGACAATTATCCTTATAATTTGATTCTGGTAAAGATGTACAATCCCCCGTCCATGTATTTAACACCCCATTAACACACACACAAAAATAAGGGGATTATACAAAGGTGAGCTACAGTAGATTCTCAGCGTGTCCTTAAGGAATTATTGAAAGAGAGTGGGGGTCAAGTATTTAACTGCATGGACAGTGATCTTGTCTCCAAGATGGTCTTAAATGCCTTTCAAGAAATAGGTTTTTCACTTACTGGCCTTTTGACCATCAAAGAAAATACACTGGAAAGCAAATCACAACATTGGTTCGATAAAAATTGTTCACTAGAGGACTATGTCAAACTAGCCATTCTGATGCTGTGGAGAGCCATTTGGCTTAAGCCTGAAACTGTACTCAATCAGACTATAATTAATGACTGTACATCTCTAAACAAAGCTTTCACTTGGTTGAGTTACGTGAAAGAGCACCTTGCCCTGATGGGGAGAGAGGACTGCTACCACAATCCATCATTATTGGTTGATATTTCTAGAAAACAGCTAAAATATGAATTTCTTGCCATAAGAGCACAGCAAAAGCAGGAGATCGAGAAAGGAAAAAGAGATTAGCTGATTTTCTCCCCCTCGTTACCACGAATACTATGGAATCATATCTCACATTTCCACTTACCCAAGCACAACGTTTCTATCTGACTAGATTTAGGCTTGGCATTGCGCATTATCTGGTATCTTATCCAAGCTGCACATTTCATGATTCTATGCCAGTGCCATGTCCGTGTGACTCTAAAACGAACAGTCTTTGTTACATTTTTTATTCCTCTGTAAGTTATATACTTTACAGAGGAAACAGTTTTTAATCCCATTGCTGAATACACTGAATATTCGACAGTGTAGACCAGCTTTATTTTATTTGTAGCTTCTTTAAATGGAATACATATTTTTGATGATCTATAAGTACATTTCCTCTGCCGTACGATTAAGACAGCTAGTGGGAACATCCGATGTCACATATATATCGCCTCAATTAGTGTTTGCCACTTAGGACGTTTTTACCTCATGTGCTCTTATATTGGCTTAAATCGCACTGTAATGGTATTAGGGTTTTATGACTGACCTCTTTGTGCTCTTCTATTACGATATCTGTGTCTTATCTGTGTTCTATTGTCCTGTATTTCTTCATGCAGATTTTACTGTCATAATTTGCTCTGGACCTATATTTAGAAATGACATGTTCTGTGGTGTTTGGGAATGGGACTTTCTTGTTTTTAATTGTTTTTAACTCTCTGATTATGCAGTCTGTTCAAATTATTAGGGTTCTATGTGTTGGTCTACTCCAACAAATCTGTTTTATCTGTGTTATAAATTTGCGTCTGCTTATCCAGAGCTCACTGTGGTGCAAAATGCATTGTTATCCAGATTTGACATTTTTTATTTCAACTGGAATTGAATTGCTCTATCTCCTGTCCAGAGATGTAGTTTTTTACAAACTGTCTGTGTATTGTTTTTATTCTTTATATATTTATTGTATCTTTTATAGTTATACCTTTTGTATACCGAATAAAGATGTCCCTTACCTAATGTAACATCATATTACGGTCAGTGAGTTTAGTATATATTTCCATTTCAAGGGACTTGTTTACAACTTCAATTCGGAGATCTAAAAAGTCTACACTATCATTACTCTCTCCTGCAGTACATTTTAGCTTGGGGTCCCCACAATTGATGCATTCTAAAAAATCAGTAATGGATTCCCTTTTACCCTGCCAAGCAAAAAATATGTCCTCAATATACCGTGAACAATAGGTCACATTCTCCAAAAATTGAGCCATTTCATTATAAATATGCTGGTCTTCAAAGACTCCTACATATATACTTGCTAGACTCGGTGCATAGGTTGCGCCTATGCTTGTCCCCTTTCTTTATTTATACAGGGTATTATTGAAGAGGAAAATATTGTTCTTCAGAATGACGCGCATGAAGTCTATTATGAGCGTAGGTTGCGGTGTCACATTACTATCCCCCTGCAAAATCGTTTCTAATGCTTGTATCATTAAGTCGTGTCTACTGATGCTTGAGATGTATAATATATGGTACAGAGCAAGAATATCGATGTATAAATATCGACCTACAGAAATATCGAGCGAAAAATATCGTGGGCAAGAAATATTGATGTAAAAATATCGTGGTAAAGAATATCGATTGTTAGGTAATTAATATCGATTGCAAAAATATCGAAGTGTTAAATATCGTTTACAAAAATATAGTTGTAAAAAATATCGATTCATTATTGTTATGTATTTTAGTATTTTGTATGAGAATTGTTTGTATTTTTATTATATGTGTTAAAATTTTAGCAGTTAATATTGTTTTTTAACTTGAATTTTGCGTTTTAGTTCCGTAGCGGGTTGTGGGTTTATAGGGGAATAGGGTGGGAAGTAATTTAATTATATAGATTTTATTTATTATTTATAGTAGTTAATAATTTTTTTGAAATTGAATTTTACGTTTTTAGTTCCGTAGCGGGTTGTGGGTTTATAGGGGAATAGGGTGGGAAGTAATTTAATTATATGAAATTTATTTAATAATTTATATTTATTCATAATTGTATAATTGTGATGTTATAGAGTTATACATGTGTAAATTAATTTATTAATAATTGTCTGATAATTAGTTGTTAATTATTTTAAATTAATTAATAAATAATTGTTAATTTAATTAATTTTAGGTGTGTGTTGTGGTTTTTATAGGTGTAAATGGTGGGAAGTAATTTATTTTTTATTGATGATTTATTAATTATTTGTTAATTAATTTGCATTAATTAATTTGTTAATTAATTTGTATTAATTAATGTGTTAATTAATTTGAATTAATTAATTAGTAATTATTAATTGTAATTGTGTAATTCATTTTAGATGTGTGTTGTGGATATTATAGTGTTAAACAATGTGTAATTAATGAACGTTCATTATTTTTTTAAATAATAATATATTTAAATTTCAATATTAATTATGTTAATAATGGAAATAAAATTTAATAAAAATGTTGATGTTTATTTTTTTATTGGTGTGGTATCCAGCACTTTCCCTACTGTTGCACTCACTGGAGTGGGAATAGTAATTTATACCCCTCCGCTATCCAGCACTTTCCCTGCTTTTGCACTCACTGGAGTGGGAATAGTAATTTTTACCCCTCCGCTATCCAACACTTTCCCTACTGCTGCACTCACTGGAGTGGGATTAGTAATTTTTACCCCTCCGCTATCCAACACTTTCCCTGCTGATGCACTCACTGGAGTGGGAATAGTAATTTTTACCCCTCCGCTATCCAACACTTTCCCTGCTGCTGCACTCACTGGAGTGGGAATAGTAATTTTTACCCCTCCGCTATCCAGCACTTTCCCTGCTTTTGCACTCACTGGAGTGGGAATAGTAATTTTTACCCCTCCGCTATCCAACACTTTCCCTGCTTTTGCACTCACTGGAGTGGGAATAGTAATTTTTACCCCTCCGCTATCCAACACTTTCCCTGCTTTTGCACTCACTGGAGTCAGAATAGTACATTTTACCCCTCCGCTATCCAACACTTTCCCTGCTTTTGCACTCAGTGGAGTGGGAATAGTAATTTTTACCCCTCCGCTATCCAACACTTTCCCTGCTTTTGCACTCACTGGAGTGGGAATAGTAATTTTTACCCCTCCGCTATCCAGCACTTTCCCTGCTTTTGCACTCACTGGAGTGGGAATAGTAAATTTTACCCCTCTGCTATCCAACATTTTCCCTACTGTTGTATTTATTGTGTTGCAAAATATCTTTTTAATATTTCTTTTAATAGTTTAATGTGTTAATTAATTATAGAATGTTTTATTTTATTTTAAATTATTCATATATGTATATATTTTAATTTATATAATTTAAAAAGTTTATAAATTAAGTAAAGATAATAGTTAATAAAATGTTTTTAAGTAAATATATGTATTTGTACACATTTTTGTTTATATTTAATTTAATTAAGTTTATTTGTTATATTTAGTTAAAATATATATTAAATGTAATTTATTTTGTTAAAAATATTAATATTATTTAATATATTTTATTTAAGTTATATATCTTTTTAAGTCGATACTTTTTACATCTATATTTTTTACTTCGATTTTTTTGTATCGATATTATTGTACTTACCTGTTTAAGTATAGGGAGTCGATATTTTTGTATTCGATATTTTTACCACGATATTTTTGTAAACTATATTTTTTATCGATATTTAATCAGGGAACCATAATATATATATACATTATGTTGATTATTATGTTTTTATTCCTCAATAGGTGGTATGTATAAGAGAATTACAGTAAGAACAACATTTTATGCCCAACCGTATGTGTTTAGATATCTGTTTGACAACAGTTTTTTTTATGGAGATATACATTTTATGTTTTTTCCTAGTTTTAATTTAGTTATTGGTTCTGAAATAGGTGGGATAAAGGTCAAGGCGCCACCAAAACGCTGCATCAGCACAATAATCTTTTTAGTACTTTGATTGTATACAGTCGTTTTTTATGTTATTGTTGGACCAAATGTTATTGATGATGTATCTGGTCCAATGGATGATAAATTATATTAACAAATAGTAATAGTATTTTATGTGTATTTTAATTTTTTTTTTTTTTTACTTTGATGTTGATAAGTAAGCATCCACATAGCGAAAGATTGGGTTTTAATAACAAGTCCAGGGAAAAACCTTTGTATTGGTTAGGATGTGTTTTACACATAGGTTTGTCAATAGGATCAATTCTCTTGTGCTGCTGGTGTTCCCAATGTCTGCCATTTTGTATCATGGAGACCAGCTCAAAATTACATTTTCTCTTGTCTTCTTTAGTGGGGATATGGTGTACAATGTACTTGTACATTTATCAGCAAGTTGACTGACTATGGTATTAAATTACTTAATGATGTTAATAGTCAATGAGGAGGAAATATAAGTGATAGAAAATGTGTCTTGTGAGATCTGTTTAAAGTTTCTGGTTACAATAGTCTCTAACTGTTTTGTCTTGTGCTGTTTGGATTTTGCAAGTGTTGTTGTTATCTCCAACTTAAATAAGGCTTGGTTGGACCAGCAGTGTAGGGAAATGGAAGTTGTTTTTAGGTCGAGCTTGGGCAGCGCATCAGGTGCTCTGAGAGCCATGCTGTATTGGAGTATGTACTTGAAGACCCGCCCACTCTCTGCCCATATTTGTCATTGGCTTGTGTCATTGTCCTTTGTAAATGCTGGCTTCTGATTTGATAATAGGCTTGTTAGTCCCTCCTTAGTACAGCCTTGTGTTCATTTGTAACCTCCCACGAGGACTGGCCCTTTTTTTTTCTCGGTTGTTACACGGTAGTCTTCTTTAGTCTGTAAGCACTATTTTCTTTAATGAGTTTCTCTGACTGCAGGAGGGTCTCTCATGCGCAGTTGTGACCACCGGCTTGTTTAACTCCTAGCAAACGGGGAGCTCTTCATGGGCCATGAGAGACAGAAGGGAGCAACTCCGCGATGCCTTTAGGGAAGTCAAAGGTGTGTGATGTAAATTCCGCAAGATCTGGCGTGTTTATTTTCAGAACGAACATCTATGTTAAACATGAATATGCTTTAGGTTTCCTCCTCCGCTCACTTGCTGGAAACCATGACTTCAACAAAGGTCTCTTACCCTCTTTTCTCAATTTGTTCCTCTGTGAAATGGATCCAAAATAGAAAAACTCTTTGGCTGCAAATGTCTCTTTGGACACACTCTCCCGCAACCGCGAACCTGACCGGAAGGTATTGGAGCGCTTTACTGAGCAGATCTCCAGTTCCAAAGTGGCAGCTCGCTGCGCTTTGCTCCTCAGCTCAGATTACCTGTAAAGGGTGTGCTTTCACCCCCAGCTTAACGTTTCTCTCGCTCATCTGCTTTTCTCTCCCTGCCCACCACATTGCTCTATCGTTTGCTTCCCTATGCCCTCCGTGACCCTTCCCCCACTGCGCCATCATTTTTGCTTCCCCACACCCGCAGTTTTGCTTCCCCACACCTCCCCATCTGTGTTCCTTCTGCTGCCTTTTGTTTGCAACCACCCCTCTCCCCCTCACACACACACTTTTAAACAAGCATATGGAATGCAATAGGTCTCGCATTTGAGAGTTTAAGCTATTGGCATTGTAAATGACAATGCATTTTATTTATATTTTAAAAACAAACACATAATTTATATAAAAGGCATTGTCATTTACAATGCCAATATCTCAAACTCGCTTGAATGCGAGACCTATTGCATTGCAGAAGCTTGTTGTTGTTATGTTACAGTCAAGGATTAGATCTTACATGTGGCCAGCCTTCTGTGTAGGGCTATTTTAGTTTTTTGAAACCCCGTGCTTTCTAGAAGGAGCAGGGAGTCAGTTGCTAATGGGTTGGATGTATCTGTGTGAATATTAAAGTCAACCATGATTAGTACTTTAGAACTATGATGTTGGAACTCTTCTATTAGCTCTTGAAATTCAGTAAGGAAGAGCTTGACATTTTTGGGTAGCCAAAACAGAATAGTGACTAGTAGTGAGGCATCTGATCCCTCTGTGCATCTAATGGTGAGATGTTCAAAAGACTGATGGTGTAGGAAACACAAATAAGTATAGATGAACATGTCTTATTAAAATAAGCAGCCACCTAGTTCCCTATGCAGAGAGTGGTTATAAAAAAAAGCCTGGTTTTAGGGATATACTTAATATAACAGCATTATTTTCAGAAAACCATGTTTTGGTAAAGGTTGGCATGTGGAGTCCATATATATATAAATGAAGTTATCAATGTGCAAAGCATTCTTAATAGCTGACCTGGCATTGATTAGAGCCATATTGGATTGGCTGAGAGCTTCAGTAGCTGCAATTGGTCTTATAGGTGTTGGGGCACAGCTTACCATGTCTGTGTAAATATGTGAAAGAAAGACTACCAATTTTGGTCAAAACATCTTATACCCTTACAAGAGCACTAGATAGTAACAAGAAAATCCAATACATTGCTCCCCTGCTCCCCCACGCTCCGACATGCTCTATAGGCAAAATCCTTGGATATCACCTTTGGTGGATGCCCACATACTCAGATCATAGAGGTGGGTAAGCTGGGCATTGAGTTAGGAAATGGCAGCGTGGGGCTCCGAATGTTGGCAGAGTGGCCTTTTAAACACGTGGACCAAAAGCCCTATATGGAAATTGGAGCGAGTGGTCCGTGAGATGGGGAGACTGCAGCCGTTGATTGTAACTGGTAGATATGCTGTCTTTGACAGAATTAGAGGGAGTACAGATGTAGAGAGCATCAATGGAGAGGGGCCTCCTAGTCATGGCACGCCTCATCCAGTCAGAGTCCTCAGATCACAGAGACTTCAGGTCTGGAAATATTTTTAAGTTATTGGATGGGACATATAAGGAAGTGAAGATTGTCAGCTTTTTTGATTATCAGGGAAGAGATCAAATCTTTTAATGTTGTTGGTACATATTTTTGCAATTTTCTTGTGTGATAGTATATTTAGGGGCCGATTCTGATGCGGGTTGGAAAAGCTTCCCGACCGAATCGGTTGGGAAATGGTGTCCGACCCACTCGGATCGGGAAAGTCCGACCGGCGTAGTAGGATGCATCCGGATGCTTCCAGATACGATTTGGTTGAACTCCCATTGACTTCAATGGGAACATTTGTTCCTAACCGCATCAGAATTGGGCCCTCGGTCGGGAAGCTTTTCCAACCCGCTTCAGAATCGGGCCCATAGTATTGCAACCCCATTAGGATGATATTGAGTATTGACAAAACAATATAATGAACTTTTCGTCCTGGTGAAGCCTGATTAAATTGCTACTCCAGTCGAAATGCCACATTGACGTCACTGTATAACCCAAGTACCAAGCTAGAATCCATCTTCTATACTTAAAAATACTATTTCACTGGCAGCTATGAAGGTATTGTCCATGTTGTGTGCTCAAGTAGGGTTGGTCCTTTGCTGCTCATGGGTGGTCTTGATACAATATTCCTTGGTGGCATGACAGTACCTCCAACGCCGTTTGGGCCTACTTAACTGTGCAGTGCTTGCTGCGGAGTTGATCCCCTGTTGCTTCTGGGTGGATACTATATAGCACTCCATTCGTGGGCTACCAATGCCTCCCTGAGTTTTTTTTTTGCTGTTATCTGGGGGCAACGGGACTTCCACACAGATGCAATAGCACAAAAACAATAACCTCTTGTAACCATGATAGTTCATCTTTAATAAGTACCTTCAAGTGTAACTGTGTCTATTCTCATACTCTCAGCTACATGCCATGCTTATGTTGCAGCGTGATGGGATTTGCATCATGCAGATCGTTAGTGCAAACTCCAGTACAAGCTGCACTTGAGCAGATGAACCTTTAGTCATGGGCTGAGGTTTGACATCAACAAATCAACAATACATCAGTGCATCAATGACAGTGAAGCATATTAGGCCCCACAAAGATGACAGAGAGTAGTAGATTTGAAAGCCATGAAGGTTTTTAGCAGATTAGCAAAGTTAAAAACTCAAATCATTTAAAGTTATCAAAGATGAATATTCAGTTATATAGAATGAATAATTTTTATTGTTCAGTTAATTAAAACTACAATACAAACAGGTAAAGTATAACACTTAATTAGTTAAGACCACATTAAAAAACCCAACTGTCCTTATGTTTTTAACTCCTCAAACCTGGTGATCCTGTCTCCATTTATGACAGTAACCGTAAGCTATTTTGTACTGTTGTTACAGCAAGATGTGAATATGAGATGAATGGGGAGGCAAATAGGATCATAATCTTGAAGGTTCATAAGGCAAAGTGCTTAGTGCATTAGCAGGTTTGCCGAATGCCGAGTTGAAGTGGACAAAGTGCAATTGAAAAGAGTAGTCGATGACAGTTCTAACCATGATCTTGAGATGCTTAGGAGATTAGCAGGTTTGTGATATGCTAATTTGGAGTAGACAAAGTGGAATTCAAAAGCATAGTCGATGACAGATGTAACCATGATTTTAAAGGTTCACTAAATTAAAGTGCTTAGTGCATTAGCAGGTTACAGAACTAAGCTAAAATGAACAAGGTGCAATCAAAGAGCGCAGACCATAGCAATTGCGTCCATGATCTAAAAGGCTCACCAAGTATAAGTGTTTAGTGCATTAACAGTTACAGTGCTAGATTAAAGTGGACGAAATGCAATTCAAAAGCATAGTCTATTCCAGTTGTAGCCTTGATCTTAAAGGCTCACGAAATGAAAGTGATTAGTGCATTAGCAGGTTACAGTCCTAGGCTAAAGTGAGCAACGTGTGATCAAAGAGCATAGTCGATACCAATCGCATCCATGATTTTAAAAGCTCATTGAGTATGAGTGTTTAGTGCATTAGCAGGTTACAATAATGGAATAAAGTGGACGTAGTGCAATCAGAGAGCGTAGACGATGAGAATTGTATTCATGATCTTAGAGGCTCACTAAGTAAAAGTGCTAAGTACAATAGTAGGTTACAAGATGCTAGGTTAAAAGTGGGCAAAATGCAATCAGAACATAGTCCGTAAAAATTGTGACCTGTCACCTTCAGATTTTACTTAGCCAGTTTTCTTTCTGCCAGTGACATAAATTTCGAAATCTTCCCACAGAGCACGAGGTCCTCTCTTTGAAGACAGATTATTACTGCCTGTCGGCATGTGCACTAATCCTTTATGGGTTCCGGAGTAGCGTGCTAATCGCCAAAAAAGTACCTCAACACCCCATCGGGGGTAACAAGCGCTATATAAATGCAAACCTTTTTCCCTCTTCTACCACTCCGCTATCCTTCTGAATCCAAATAACTGACTAACCTATCCACCACTCAAATTACTTTCATATTTCACTATACTAATTAACACTAATCATTTATGGGTTCCGGAGTAGCGTGCTACTTGCCGAAAAAGCACTTTGACGCCTCTTCAGAGGTAGTAAGCGCTATATAAATGCAATTACAATACAATACAATGTGCAGATTCCTTTCCTTAGAAAGTGAGATTTCAAAAGTCCTTTTCCCTCTGTCAACAGCGCGGGCATGTGCAAACAATGTGATTGATGTTTTCCTTCGGGTGTTGGCACAACCGGCATGAGGTCACAGTGGTTGGTCTCAACCAGGCAGGGGAGTTGCATAAGGTATTAAAACTACCCAGCCGATAACTCAGCAACTTGAGCTTTGCCCTCAACCCAAACAGTTCTCCTAGATATGGTTGTGGCTTCAGGAGACTGTATGTGCCAATTGTCATCCAAGCGTGTGATCTGGTAGTCAGTGAGGCTTTGTCAGTGAGGAAGAAAGCTTCTTGGCTGCTGAATTGATTGCTCTCTTAAAAGTGGCCTGAGTGAGGGTTAAGGCTCAATGTGTGTCAACTTGCAAGGTTTTTAGGGCCAAATCCCTATATTCATGTGCTTGGGAATTACCTGGCTCAGAATTAGCACTCCACAATACATTGTTTAGTGTGCCTCCTGGCTCTTTTTTTTTTAATTTATAGCAGATTTTTACGTAGGCTCCAATAACTGGATAGGTTCTGCCTCTGTAGCCCATATTCTAGTCTTATTTGGGCTTGAGAGGTATGTCGTGGAAGGCTGAACACCCGCCGGTAAGTACCAACAGTAGTATTATCAATTACTTTGTCTGCTCTCCACCTGAGAGCTTCTGCTCCATATGCTACTGAGGGAGCGAATTTTGTGGCCATAACTTGTAGTAATGGTTGGAGAGACAAACATTTTAGTAAAGTTCCTTAAAGAGCAAAAGGCAGACATAAGGGTATTACTATTTTTTAGTATTGAGTGAGTGTGCTTTTTAAAGGAGACTCTTGAATGAAAGATTACTCCCAGATACTTATACTCTGATACCGATTCCAAGGTTGGGCCTTCCAGGTGGAACGTTGCTGGTGGGCTTCTTCTTGTGCTGACTAGCATTGAGTTGGTTTTCTTAAGATTGACTTGGAGCCCATGCTCTGCCGTATAAGTTGCTGTGGTGTTTATTGGCCTATGCAGGCCAACCTTCATGTAACTGTTCAGTACTATGTCGTCAGCATACAACATGTGGGAGGCATTAAGACCAGACAGTTTTGAGGCGTGCAAGTTTATTTTATTAAGATTTGTTGACAGGTCTGTTAAGTAAAATTGAACAGGAATGCAGCAAGGTCAGTTATATAGCTGTCTCCATTATATGAATCAAATAATTTCAAGTTTAGCAAAGACAAAGCAAAAAACTAAGAATTGTCATAAATCAAACTGAGCAAATTCAGTTTCCCATAAAGGGAAAATTCTCTAATATGCTAAGCTAAAGAAAATCGGGGAAATTTGTGATAGTCGTCAAGCAGGAGGTGTTAGCAAGTAAAGCCTTTAAAAAGCAGAATCAAGTAAAGATTAGGTTAAGTAAGTGAGAATGGATTTGCTCAGGAGTCTAACTATTTGTGCAGGTGCAAAGGTGAATGTCTAGTCTTGAGAGTGTGGAAAGGGGCATCTGAAACTAACTAGCTCTCCAATGCACAATTAAAATATTTCTCAAAGATATGCAACACTCCCCACAGTTCTCAGGGAGAGGAGGCCAATCAGAATTGAGCATTTCAAGATATCAGAGGTTCAACTCTCTTACCAGTCATCACACAATGGAAGTTTTCTGCTGCACAGTCTTCAAGAGATATCTCATAGCAGGATGATACATCGAGTCCGCCTGTCCTGAGCATGGGTGCAGAAATGTATTATTCACTCTCCATGAAATACATACAGATAAACAATGCACACAGACACCAAACGTTTTGTAACATTTTAATTAATGTAAACTACTGCAGCTCTGCTCCTGATATGAGAGAAAGAGAGAACCAACACAGCAGCCAAAAGTACAGTTTCATGTTAGCGTGAATCATTTTAACTGAGGCCTAAAGCAACTGTGACTGACTTAACGTGAACATCATACTCTTTACATATGTGACTATGATGTGCAGATTAGTGTATGTTATGCAAAGCATAAAATAGTGACAGAGCGCCACCACTTATGCCTCATTTGAAGTGCTTCCACCACGCACGGCCGCACTACATTCCTTTAGGCTTATCAAGGCCGTACATGCTCAACGGAGCGATTATTTAGATGCTTAGAGAGCGGCTCCGGTCGCACTGGAACTTTGTGGAACACTCCATATGATTTCGTTCCTATTGGAAGTGGAGGCTTACATTTACTTGTTTTTGAGACTAAGATTCTTTTTTTAAGAACAAATTTTATTGTGATTTTATTGGTAGTACAACATGGCCTAAAACGCCTGCATATAAAAATATATCAGACATTGCGCAATTCTGAGTAATACCAATGTTCCATAACTTCAAGAGCAAGGCACAAACCGAATACTACTCCCCGAACCCCACAGGATAATAGTCCACAGTGTAGGAGTCATTAAAGCTCCGGGCTACTGTTGGGTCCAAGTCTATATGAACGTGCCTACATCTCTATAAGGGATTCGGAGGGTTGTACAGAGGGCTTGTCAATACCCCTATATTCTGCCGAGCCTAAGATTCTTGACAAGATTTCGGACGTACTTCTCATTCTAGTTGTGGATTATCTCCTGACTACGGGACACCCAGCCTTGATAAAGTCCAAAGGACGAAACGCGTGCCGGCTGCTTTTGCTTGTGTATAACAGAAACTGGCTGTCTCTGTTTGAAATGAAAGCAGCTTCATGCAAAAGGATCAAGAACTGAATGGACTTTATACTTCAATTACCTATTCCATTTATGGATCTTGTTTGTGTGCTCTGGTACTCACCACGTTACATAAATTGTGCCAAGGACTTTGTCCTTGACAATCATACACCCTTGGTGGCAGGGTGTCCATAGTACCATGGTAGCACCATTTATACTATATCAAAAAATACTGTGCTTGATTTAATATCCTGAATAACAGTGTTGAACTTGGATGTGCAACTGCCAGGAGCATAAAAAAAGCAATAGTGTGTGCCTTCTTTGAATTTTGAGGATATATTTGAATGCTCTTTAAATAAGTTAATGGTACATTATTGATTTAAACTATATATGTACCTCATGCTGTTTATGATTGTTTCAGACAACTAAAATTTAACATAAGTCTAGGACCATTGTTTTTCTATGCCAGGAGCATAGCCGCCATTTGTTTTTATAGATGCTTCCACCACAATTTCAGACCTCAAGCACCTTATGCATCATGTCCATATAGACAAACCACAAACAACACCCTTTAAACTATGCTCTACAAGGGGGTCCAAGGGCCTGATGCAAATTGAGGTGCTTCGCAACCTCCCTAGGGCTATGAAGAGCAATGTAAATATTAGGTTTGAACCACCCAGAAAGCACTACATCACAATACCTATGCATTGCATTCACCAATAGTTGTTCTCACACTTTGTATAAAGCCATATATTGAACATCTTCTGCCATCTTGTGTACAGCCTTGCTCGGAGTTTATAGACTTTCTACATAAGCGTTATCGCCTCGAATGCCTTTTTAGGTCTCGCGCCTAGCGTTGCAGTGCGCAGCACTGCTCGCGCAGCGCGAGTCCTCTAGAAAGGGCTTCTGAAAGCTACCCACACGCTCGTGCGTGTGGTTTTGCTTTCGGAAGCCCACATTGGCTGGAGCGTGCGTTTTTGCTGAGACGGCACGCCATTGGTCAAGGCGGGCACATGTCCCGCCTTTGCCGCGCCCATTCCCGACGGTGGCCAGAACGCGCAGCAGCGCGCGTTCGTCTGCTGCCGCTGCGGCGCTCCCTCCCCCGCTCCTCTGTGTTGCGCGCGCACCACTAGCTTACTCGTTGCTCCTCGCAGCTGCCTGGGCCCAGGAGAGAGTCTGGTCTCTGCAGAGAATGGCAGGTTATTTCTACTATATTTATCAGCAGGCTCTATTTATCAACGCGGTGCCCTTTCAAGAACGCCGCGCTGGTTTCGCTTTCATTCTCCTGCCCCCCCCTCCACCCCACTCTTTCTGCTCTCTCTCCCTTGCAAATTGTCAGGGAGCTCCGGCTTGCCTCCTAGCAGAGCCAGGGGGACGAGAGAGAGGGCTGTGTTGCAGGCTGCCTCAGAGCAGGGGCACTGCTGCCTGTGCCTGCCCTGCTCCTCGCAGCTGCCACGGCCGTGGCGTGGACTGACTCTGATCTTTGTTCGTGGTTGTTTCCAAGCAATGTGACCCCCATCAAACAGGATGCGAAAACCAGAGCAGCTGTTGCTGATAAGTATCCCTGCTCGCGGATCGGCTTGTTTTATTTGGTTCCCTGCAACCAGTTGTGGGTTTAAAGTGCAGTGTGACCTTGCCGTTGAAAATGCTGGTTTTTTCTCCTTTATGTGTGCCTTAATTTATATGCCCACTAAGCGGTTTTAGTATGGCACGCTGTCTCTACCACACATACAGATAAAGTAAACACTGCACTGTCATATGCACTGTGCTGCCGCACACAACATTGCGTCATTGCTAAGCTCTTCCTACTGCGCCCGCACTGCTCTTTGAAACAGGTACACCGTACTGTTCCACAGCGGTTAGATCTAGGCCACCAGAAAATATAGCTTCCATCTCTACCCTGGCAAACTTGTAGTTAACAGCTCTACTCTCTCTCATCTTGCCCTTCTTTGCTGATTTTCATCACAGTGCGTACGTCCACCCCAATGCTTTCACAGTATCCGTGACAACCATGTCGTCCTCCTCTTCATTAAATGTCGTGTAACATTTGAAGTGGATGGTTCGCATCTTGAGACTGCAGAGGCACTCTGGCACCACGATGAAATGTGGGTTAAGGGAAAGACGGCAGGGCAAAAGGGGTGGGTTGTATTTATATTCTTCAGAATTCTGTTGCCGCCTGGTGAGTGCGATTTTTACCATCAGCTGTAGCTGTTTCCTACGTCTCACCATTCGGACCAGTGTTTACCTATGATACGTACCATTCCTCCCACACGATATACACTTTGGTTGCATATTCTACGATGTACTGGTATGTTATATAACGCTTGTAGGTTATGTGTGTGTTAACACTCCCTGATTTGCATTGTTGCATGTGGGACGTCGGTATAAGTCTGCATGTACTTAATAAGACATGTTTATTTTTTGCTGGTTACTTATTCATACACATTCGCACAGACCTACTTATTCCTGTGCATACAGAACACGAGGCAGGTAACCAGTGCGCTTTGTATTTTACTTGGCTCAAAATAGCACCACTTAAAGCCATAATATTTTTACATTCACACAAGGAAAAAACAGATTTGCCCAATAACACTTAATATTAGGCCAGGACAAAACTGCATTTTCATCCCCAAATCCGGCACATTTCTTCCTTACACCTCATCCTCTCCACAATAGCCTTTGCCTGTCCGATTCTGATCCTTCTTTCCAGCACATTCTTTTACCTATTTCATCGGCTCCCTTTCTCTTCTGCTCTTACCCCCTCTCATACTTTTCTGTTCTTCCCTGTTTCTCCTTCTCTCCTCCACTTCTCTCCTTATCTCTTCCTAATATATGTCACGAATTTGAGGATTTAAACTACTACTTACTTTGAGCCAGAGTCTTCCAGTGCGCACCAAAGCACTTGATTATTAGCACCTGCTCTTTGCCCTCACTTCCTCCATTTCTCCACACCACTCAACTTTTCTACACACCACTCAGCTTTACTCTCCTCCCAAAACCATTACTCCACTCTGCTCAGCTTTACTCCAATCCACTCTGCTTTACTACACTCCACTGCGCACAACATTCTGCTTTATTCCACCCCATTCTGCTTTACTCTGGCATTACTACACTCAACTCCACTCTTCTTTACGCCACTCCACACTACTTTCCACCACTCCACTCTACTTTAATACACAACACTCAAATTTATTCCACCTCACCCCACTCAGCGTTACTCCACTCCATTCTGTTTACTCCAGTCCAGTCTACTCCACTACACTTGACGCCACTCCGCTTTACTACACACCACGCTGCTTTACTCCAGTCCAATCCACTCTACTTCACTCCACACCACTCCCTACAATGCCACTCTGCTTCAGTCCACGACACTCTCCTTTACTCCACTCCGCTCAATGCAACTCTACTTTAATTCACTTTACTTTACTCACCCACACCCTACTTTACTCCACTGCACTCCACTCTACTCCACTCTGCTTTACTCCACACCACTCAGCTTTACTCCCCACCACTCAGCTTTACTCCCCACCACTCAGCTTTACTCCCCACCACTCAGCTTTACTCCCCACCACTCAGCTTTACTCCCCACCACTCAGCTTTACTCCCCACCACTCAGCTTTACTCCCCACCACTCTGCTTTACTCCACACCACTCTGCTTTACTATACTCCACACAACTCCATGCAGCTTTACTCCACCCCACTCTGATTTACTCCACTCAACACCACTCTGCTTTACTCCACACCACTCTGCTTTATTCCACTCCAGTCCACTTTACTCCACTCCACCCTGCTTCACTCCACACCACTCTGCTTCACTCCACACCATTCTGCTTTACTCCATGCCACTATCCTTTACTCTATACCACTCTCCTTTACTCTATACCACTCTCCTTTACTCAAACCAATCTCCTTTACTCCATGCCACTCCACTCAATTCCACTCTACTTTACTCTACTTTACTCTGCTTTACTCTGCTTTACTCCACGCCAATCTGCTTTAATCCACGCCACTACGCTCAACACCACTCAGCTTTACTCCACGCAACTGTGCTTTACTCCACGCCACTCTACTCCACGCCACTCTGCTTTTCTTCATGCCACTCTGCTTCACGCCACGCTGCTTTACTCAATTCCACGACACTCCACCCACTGCACTCCACACCACTGCACTACATGCAACTACACTCCACACAAACTCACTCCACTCAACTGCACTCCACTCTACGCCACGCCACTCCATACAACTCAGCTCTCCGCAATACCACTACACGCAACACCACTCAATACAAAACCAATACTTGCAACGCCACTCTACTCTATGCCACTTCACTCTATGCCAATCCACACAGCGCCACTCTACGCCACTCCACACAATGCCACTCCACACAACTACGCTTCACTCTATGCCATTCTGCCCCACTCTACGCAACTGCACTCCACTCTGCACCACACCAATGTATGCAGCGTCAATCAATGCAGCACCACCCACACAATTCCAGTTCTTGTAATATCACCCCACTCTACACAACACCACTCCACGCAACCCCACTCCTCTCCACACAATGCCACTGCAACCAACTGCGCTCCACAAATTACTACACAACTGCACTCCACTTTACACCACTCCACTCAACGCCACACCACTCTACTCAATGCCATTCCACGTAACACTACTCAATACAATGCAAATTCATCCAACCAAACCACATAACATAATTACAATCCACATAATACCACTTAACACCACATAATTCAACTACACCTAATTACACACTTCTCAATATCATATAAATACACCCCACATAAATCCACTCTATACCACATAACAATCCACATAAAAACACTTCACGCCATGCCATATAATTCCACTCAAAATGTCACTCTATACCAAACTATTCCATGCCAAACTATTCAACTTCACACAAATCCATTCCACACCACATATTTAATTTAAAAAATTCCACCCACAACACAATTCCACTACACACCATATATATCCAATTACAACACATCCATATAATTCCACAGCACACCATTCCACATAATTCCTCTATAAAAATCTAATCAACGCCACACAATTACACAACTAATCCAATCCAACACACATAATTCCATTACACACCACATACATACATTCCATAACACATATGTAAAACACATTCTCATTTAGAATGCCAATAGCTCTAACTCAAACAAATGCGAGACCTATTGCATTTTCAATGCTTTTTACTCTTACTTTTCCCCCTACTTCCTTCCTCGCCCTCACCATCTTTTGCTATCCCGTCCCACCAAACAGATGTGCACTCCCGGCTGCTCGGGCAAATCTGTGGGCATCTCATCCAGACCACATCTGGAAAAATAGCAAGGAGAAATAGGGGATGGACAGACACTTTTGTTTTTAGTGGCTAGCATTCATCTTTCATTTTGGATTAATATTCACACAAAAGGATGTTTGCACTCATCTCTGGGCAAACCAAAGCGGAATCCCAAGTAATAATTGTAATGATTCATTATCAATATTTAGTCCGGTCTAAATAATAATAATGAATTATTACAATTACTACTTGGGATTAGGTTTTGAGCCACAGATCATCCATCACTTGCTGTTGTTGATAGGAATCTTACAGTTCCTAAAACCTTGGTAGAACAGTGAAACAAAGCAGACCGGCTACCTCACCAGGCTCAGGCCCTCACAAATTAAAGGTGGGAGTTACCTCTCAACCCCCACCAACAGCCCCCCATCTTTATTGTGCTTTAAAAAACGGAACATTCCAAAACCTCAATATAGGAAACTTATTGTAGGTTTGTATATCTGTGAATGCCTGTAAGACCATCTGGCATGGCATGATTGTTGTTTTCCACAAAGAGTGGTTCTACTACGCAATAAGAAAACGAGCATTTGCTGTGCAATAGGTGTCGCATTTGCAGAGTTTGAGCTATTGGCATTGTAAATACCAATGCCTTTTATTTCTGTATTTTTAAAACCTGCAAGCGGTGCGTAAACAGGCACTTTGTACTTGCAGTCGTTGCTTACGAGAAGCAACGCTGGCAGTAACTATGCCTCTTTTACTGCCAGCCTTCCTTTTCGTAAGCAAGGACTATAAGTACAAAGGGCGTGTTTATGCACCGCATACAGCTTTTCGAAACACATAAATAAAAGGCATTGGCGTTTACAATGGCAGTAGCTCAAACTCTTGCAAATGCAACACCAATAGCTCAAACTTTAATAATGCGAGACCTGTTGCATTGCAAATGCTTGTTTTACAATGCCCCTATGTGATCTTCATTCAGTAATACTGCTTAGTTCAGTCTGTTTATTTTCCCGTTTGTTTTGCATTTATACAAAAGCTTATTAAAACTTATTGAAATTAAATAAAGATAGCACTTTATTCCTCAAAAGCAGTAAGAAAGCGCTATGCAAATACACTTCATAATTATTTATGGAACTAAGTTGTTGTGCAGCGTCCTGATGCTTAGAATGGCAGGCCCCTGCGCTCCATATCTGTAAATAATGTAATTGGGAATAGTTCTACATTGCAGTAGCACCAAGCGCTACAAAAAGGGACAATGGTGAGTGAGAAGGGGGAGGTGTGTAAACTCAAGGGTTGCCGATCAAGGAAAGAGCGGTGAGAGGAGTAATAGGGAGGGAGGGGCAAGAGTTTTTAAGAGCCCCACTCGTCCTCAACTGCAGTCAGTCCCGACCGGAGAGCCCCTGCGAATGGTGAAGAAAGCAGCTGCGTCTGTGGTTGCGCTGGAAAGGTTCGGAGTCCGAGGGTGAGCAGCATAATCACGACGCGCGCTTAGCTTCAGCCGCCGGAGACCTTCTCACTGACGTCACTAGAACAAGAACTTCCAAAACCTCATCCCTCCAGCGGCTTAAAAACAGAAATCTACAGAACGTTCTCCGTTCTTCTGGTGCAGTAGCCCTCGGGGACACCTGAATAGAAGAAAGAAAAAAACGGGGACACCTGAATAGGAAACAAAAAAAGACACAAGAGAAGGGGCGATCTTCGCGGATATAGTGTATGGCCTTGAATTTCAGTGCCACATCTTGGACGCAGCACAACTAGTTGGTTTGACAGAACGGTAAGATTTATATTTCATTTTAAACATGTTTGGTAGTGACCTTTAGACTTCACGTTAGGTTAACAATAACCATTTATTGATATTATATTATTTATCTGATTAACCGCATAGAATCTTATATCAACCAAAAAAAGAAGGTATCTTGTAGGGGACGGCCGAAGAATGTAGCACAGGCTCCAACGAAAGCACATGTGGAATGAATGAACTACTCAGTCGAGCAAGAGGCTCCCTTAGTTAGTGGGAAGGGTAATTTCTTTGTGTCTAGACTAGAGCGTGGTAATGGTTGACAAATATGTAAATCAAGTAAGAAGCCGCAGAGCAGCTTTTGTGAAGATGAAAATAATTGTAAATTTTAATTCCAAGCGGCATATAGGCTCTCATTACGAGTTGAAGAATGCTGGTGGGTGCACACTCTGCACCCGTAATGACTAGTACCATGTGGTAACACCCCATCAGTACTGTGCAATTACGAGTGCAACCCCATGGAATGTGAAATAGCTGTGCGGTCCAGGTTACACAGGGCATGAAACAGCACAGAATTAGTCAACCTGGGGGTGAGGGGTGGGAGAGTGGTATTAAATAGGCAATGCACAGATCTGAGGTTGACCTTTTGGCTTTGTCAATGTTTGTTTTATTCTATTATAGTTTTTGAAAAACTTTATTGTTGGGGTCTTAAAAAACACACGTTGTTTGTAGTCATCCCTGGCACTGAAGGGAATTACTTTGTGTGTGGCTATCAGCCGCGGCCGCTGCAGGTAAGAGCGGTGAGGCCGGCTTGGGGTAGGGGGGGGGGGGGAGGGGGATTTCGAGAGACGACCACAATGGAAAATTAAATAAATAATTAACTTTCCCTCGTGGTCGTCTCTCAAAATCCCCCCCATCCGCACCCGCCGCCCCACTGCTCTTACCTGCAGTGGCCGCGGCTGGACTGGCTATGATTCTTGTGAAAGAGCAAAATGCTGTCATTCACAGTGAAGTAAACAAACGGTTGAAATGCACTGATTAATTTGTCCTAGTTGCATGAGGTAGTGGGCAGAATTAAAGTGTGACACAACAAAAGACCAATGGATGAAGAGAGCTGTCTGACAGCCCCCATAAATAAATGCATTCTATGTATGCAATTTTAGTAAAATCAAAAGGTCTAGGCTACTGCCAGGCCTAAAAAGAAATGTGGGCCCGTAGCCAACTTATAACTGTTTGACTGACAACTACGGGTGACTTTTGTCAAGAGGTGTCCCATAGATGTGAAGATAATTCTGTGAAATACATTACAAATATGAGTACAGCTCTGTGGGTGTTCAGCTAATTAGCATCACATGTCCATAACACCAACCCTGATCATGCCCTGTCAACCCCCTCTAGTCTGTTTCTAACAAATAGTGCTTATCTGTGTATTGTGTGTCTCTATATTTTTGTTGGTGAGAGTTGGTAAAATTCACATTCACAATTTGGACTTATGATTAGGTGCTATTTCACCTTTATGAAACAAGCATGACTTGCAACATTATTTAAGCAGACATCTGATGCAAGCCTAAAGAAGCCTTGCAAATTGGGCCCTCAATATGTAAAGACTGGCTTCTGTGGTTGTAATTATATAAGATATGTAACGTCCACACATTTTATGCAGTTATATATATATATTTATTTATATATATATATATATATATATATATATATATATATATATATATATTCGAAGTATTGAACTAACCAACAAACATAACCCAGTTGCCAATCTTGTTTACAAAAAATACAAGTGCGGATATAACGTCTTCACTGTGAATGTATATATTTAATGTGAAATAGATAGGTTGTATAATGTTCACGTTCTTCATAAAAGATTGTGAAAATGACCACGATATGTGCTTACCATAAACAGACAAAAATAGGTCAATACATTAGTGTAAAAAAAACGACCACAGTGCACATTCTGTTCAGAGCGTTTTTTTTTTTAGTTTTTGTTGACGTGACTACAAACTGTCAGCTGTAGTACATCCCCATATTTCAGACAATTAAAATCAAAGACTTGTTTATTAAAGGCTCGCTGGAAAACAGTGGTGAGGGTAGACATGGGGAAATATTGTATAGTAGAGAGTGAGTTTGTAAACTAGCGTGACAGCATCCCATGGTCTCAGAGGTATGTGATCGACAGTGGTATTCATTATTTTTTTGTTTATTTTAATTTATTGAGTTTTGTAAAGCGCGAACTTGACCCGAAGGTATCGGAGCACTTCACAGAGTTGGCACAGCAGCTATATAAGCTCTAGCTAGCCAGAGAGAGATGGTTTTTAAGGTCGAGGTGCGTCTAGCGCAAAAGCTCATTAAAGCATTGGAATGTTGAGAGTTCCATTGAAGACAACGAGTGACAAAGTGCCAGTAATGGCTGGCATAGACCTTTTACCCCACCAATCCAGTGCTTGCTTTTCTGTTTCATGTTGTTTAATTTAGGACATTTTACCAGCAGCGGCTCCTTTATTAGAGCGTGGGGGTGTTTATATTTGCCCCGGCCCTATTTTTATGTAAATAAATCTCCAGTTTAAATATTTTTTTACTGCCAGGGACACTGTGCATTTTGTTTTTATATTGGCCATGAGCCAGATTAGTTATTGATGAGTGGGAGGGGCTTACTAAATACAATACAGGCTCACCAGGTCATCGACACACACTTCAAAGTGCGCATGTCAGGTTGGCCAACTGCCTTTCTGCGAGCAGCCCGACATGCGCACTAAAGGCCTGTCACCATCAATGCATAGTAAGGAGGGTGGGGCGGGCAGGGCAGCTGCAGTCCCCTGCACTCAGAATGAGCGCTGGGTTCACCTGCCCGATCAAATCCTGGCGCTGATCTCATGAAGGACGCAGCGTCTGGATTGGCAAAGACTTGCGACACTAACAGTTTTGTACAAGGAGTCCATGGAGAGAGTTGTGGTGGTTCCAGCCACTTTCCAACCTGACTATAATTGTTATGGCCCTTGACGTTAAAGTAACTCCAGAGAGTTAGAAAGGTAAGATTCCAGCTATGTACCTGTTTACATTACCGACGTTTAATCATTTTATTTGGCCAGCAGATGGCACCATGCAATCACATTTGCACAAATTGACCTTGATTGTGTAACGCATGCATAATTAGCATTACTTTCTATCATTAATTGCCGATACATTTTTGTGTTTATCTATTGGCTTTCATCTCAGTTCTCATAGCTGACTAATGCTTGCATAGTATAGTCGAACAGTCCGCTTCTTCTACACAAAACATCTTGTTCTCAGTCAGACCCATAATGTTCTAGGGCACACCAGGGGTTTCCGGTAGCTGTTCCACCAACTGACGTGACTTTAGACAGGATCAGGGGCGTAGCTAGCATTGGTGAGCAGGTGCAGTGGTACCGCGGCACAGAACCCTGAGGGGCTTAGTGAACCTTGATAAATGCTTTCTTTTACTACTCCAGTCAGTGGGGCTATTTTCCGTCCTTGCACCTGGACCCATGGCATCCTTGCTACGCTACCGGCCACTATCAATGAACAACGAGCGATTCCCTTCTCCTTCCCCTCCTCCCAGACCCTAGAGAGCATGGGTCACACAGACACTGAGTCATACGTCAGTACAATGGCAGTTAGTGTTGCCTTACCACACTTAAGCCAGACCTTCCCCACACTTCTCCAGGGACGTGAAGGAATATGTAGCGCTTCTCCTGGGCTTCAAGTGCCCTGATACATTATTAGTGATGGTTGTGTTCTGTGACCCAACCATGATGGCAAGCAATTTTGTAAGTGATCAATTAGGGGCTTCCACTATGTGTAAAATGTGTTGTCTCATTTAAACGTGCCCCACTTATGGATCTTGTGTGGTGAGAGCCCCAGAGGGTATCCCCTTTACTACTTCCATCTTCCTAATTTCCAGTGCATTGATGTTCCATATTCTGCTGGACCAATCGTGGGGCAGATGGAGAAAGTAATTATTTTTCACATTGTATCTGTCTTCTTTGCTCCCAACCACATATAGAGCACCACCTATAGAGTGAAATCCTTTTTCACACAGCCCCTCCATTCCATTCCATCAGGCCAGAGGCCCACGTTATCACCACCCCAGGATCATCTAGTGTAGGGTGACCTACAACACTCTTGATAGGGCCTTGTATTTATTTCTAATAAGTGTGTATCACTGGGGAATTCCACCACATATGAATATCACCCACCGCCATTGCTTCCAACAGTGTACTTGTCCTGTATAAATTACACATTATTATATACGGCGTTTCTCTATTCTGCACACTTTTAAGGACCTCTTGTCTTTGTGTTTGCCACTGTTCCTGTGTTATACCTTTCTCTAGTGCTTCCCCTTGTAAGTCCACTGCGTCAAGCTTTGCATGTTTGATAGTGCTGCCTGACTGAGGGAATTAAGATGTTTAGTCATGTGTGACGCCTGGTTTCTCAAGAGGTGTTAAATTCCTGGTACGTGCTTCCTTCTCAGTGGAAGACGTCACTCAATGCATTGTCTACAAACACAGAAGCCTTATGAATATCCTATGGTGAACTCTTTTTTTTTTTTTTTTAACATGTATCGAATGATTTGAACTCTTCCCAGTGAAAGAGGTCTTCCAAAAAGCACCATTGTCCATCTCTCCATTATACGAAGACAATGCTGGCATACAGTCAGGGTTATTGTATGTGAGGGTGAAAAGACATAAAAATCTGGTAATCCCGGTCTGTTGTGATACATCATTCCATATGTCTATTAATGAACCTATGACCTCAAGCACCTAATCCACAGCTGATAGAAGAGGAGATCCCAATTTGTGTGGCCCATAAGAGCTCTTTCCATGTGGAGCTAATGTTTTTTCTGAGGCTTTCTACAAACTCTCAACTTCTACCAATAATTGGGCAGCCTTGCAAGGGGTCCCTATATTGCGAAGACCAAGTCCGAATCAACCACTGCCCCACGGAACCCCCAGCAGCCATTTGCATCACTTTTTACGAAATCTGGATCTCATACTCTCCAATATAAATAATAACCACATGACTTTTATGGGTCTAACAAACTGTGCTATGGAATAGATACCTTGAAAGATATATAGCCGTCAGAGATGCATATTCATTTATACTGTAGCTACCCTACCCAGCCAGGAGATTACAACAGAGACACCTTTTTAAGATCTCCTAATATCTGCTATCAGTGGTGAGTAATTTCTCTTATACAGCTTTGGCGCTGTGGGAGTTGTAAATATACCCAGGTAATTTATTTTCCTGCTTGTCCATTTGATTTTTTTCCAGTAGTTCGCGTGTGCCGTGCTGTAGTTCAAACCTCATAATTTCAGTTTAATAATGTTCACCTTGAATCCTGAAATATCCCCAAACGCTCTCAAAATCTAGAGTGCCTTCTTACATAGAAAGTTTGGTTTACCAGAGTCAATAATATGTCATCCACAAAAATGTGGATATTTTGTGGTGACCCCCCCCCCCCACACACACACACACACAAAGGGCATCCCCTCTAAATCTTGTGTTTTCTTATTTTCTATGCTCATGGTTTCATTGATAAAACAAGGTGAAGCAGAGATGGGGGCTTCCCTGCCTTCCTCCTCGCTATAGCCTAAATGACGCTGCCCTATCCCTATTCACAAGCACCCTAATAAGAGGGTGTGTGGAGTTGGTCCAGATATATTTTCATACCTGTGCCTTGTCCAGTCTTTCTTTCATCTGCACTTTGTAGAGGTCTTCATAGAAAGATGGAAGCATCCAGGGAAGGCGTAAGTGCCCATGAAATGTTCTAATGTGTGTTCACTTCAAGGATTTGGAACCAACTTTCCTGAAACCATATGGGGGGGGGGGGGGGGATCCTAATTTCAAAGTCCTGCAGGTCAGAACACCTTATCTCCCGAGGATATGCCTAAGAAGGTGGACTCTCCCTTAGAGAAAGCGCTGGATGCTTCTACTTTTGCCTCCAAGTAAGAGTCTTTTGCATCCTACTCTCTCATTCTCACAAGATATTTTTGTGATGGTTGGACTGCAGCATCTTATTGGATAGCATAAGGGGGGAACCCCCCTTTGTTATGGTGTTTGCTGATGCTGCAAGATGTTGGTTCTTGATCAAGGTCTGGGTGGCAGACCTGTCTGCAAGATCAACGTTCCTTACATTATTATTTCTTGTCCAAAAGCTCTCTACCCTCTACCTAGAGGACTGGTTAAAACTGGCAGCTGAGCAGTGGCAAGTGGCTTATTAGGGCACATGACACCCCAAAAGCCAGGACATAAGCTCAACATCCAGCAAGCAAGGTGAACTGTGTTTGCGAAGGAGTGCAGAGTGTAGCATCCTCATGTGTTTATCCGTCAGTGTTTACTTTTGATTTTTTTCTCATTTTTGCATCTCGCTGATCTATAGCAGTGTTCTAATTTGTGTTTGATTTAGTTTTCACTGAAAATGTGTTCTCCATTTATTTGTTTTAATCGGGCTGACTTGCCACATTGGTTGTGTACCTCAGTGCATGCAATCTTCCACTGTTCATCCTGTGCATTGGTGGTTTAGTCTTCTTAATTCAGAGAAATAATGAAATATGCCAGTTGACAAACATTTAATGTCACTTGGAATTGCTGCTTTACTGGCTATATTTAGTATAAATCTGCCACCCCGTACTGTGTGTGTTAAGTAGAGCTTCTTTGGGTTCTGGGACGACTCTACGACAACTTCAGTGAGTAAACTCCAGGAAGCACCCTCCCCTCCGGCAAGGACAGCCAGCCCACCATCACCACCTGGACCCCAGTCACCACCGAAGAGACCACCATGACCATGAGAAGCACCCACTCAGGAGCCCCCACGGACCCCTGCCCACCGCACATCTTCCACAGAGCCGCCGCCGCCATAGCGCCCGAACTACACCACACCATCACCACCTTTGAATTTGGCCTTTTTCCCGATGACTGGAAGCAGGCTGAGGTCAAGCCCCTCCTCAAGAAACCCTCTACCGACCCGACGGACCTGAAGAACTACCGCCCCATCTCTCTCCTCCCCTTCACAGCCAAGGTCACTGAGAAAATCGTCAACGCCCAGCTTACCACCTTCATGGAAGAGAACGACATCCTTGACTCTTCCCAGTCCGGATTCTGAAGAAACCACAGCACCGAGACCGCCCTCCTGGCCGCCACCAACGACATCTGCACGCTCCTCGACCAGGGCCACACCGCAGCCCTCATCCTGCTAGACCTCTCCGCCGCCTTCGACACCGTCTTCCACCGCACTCTCGAAGCCAGACTCCATGACGCCGGCATAAGGGAAACCGCCCTCGACTGGATCCGCGCCTTTCTCGTCGGCAGAACCCAAAGGATCGGACTCCCTCCCTCCCTTCCTCTCCGAACCCACAGAGGTCAACTGCGGAGTACCCAAGGGATCATCGCTCAGCCCCACGCTCTTCAATATCTACATGGCCCCCCTCGCTGCCATCGTCAGACAGCACAGACTCAGCATATTATCTTACGCAGATGACACCCAGCTCATCCTCTCCCTACTGAAGAACCCTGAAGCAAGCAGACTCAGTTTCCAGGAAGGAATGAAGGACGTCGCAGCCTGGATGAGCAGCAGCTGCCTAAAGCTCAGCTTGGAGAAGACCGAGGTCCACGTCCTCGGACCATCCCCCACGGCTTGGGACAACACATGGTGGCCACCTGCCCTCGGAAACCCTCCCACCCCTACGGACCACGCCTGAAACCTCGGCATCATCCTCGACTCCTCCCTCGCCATGACTCACCAGATCAATGCCGTCGCCTCCACCTGTTTCAACTCCCGCCGCATCCTCAGCAAGACCTTCAAGTGGATCCCCTCCGAAGCCAGAAAGACCGTCACCCACACACTCATAACCAGCAGACTGGACTACGGGAACGCCCTCTATGCTGGAATCAACAAATCCCTTATACACAGACTCCAGGCCATTCAGAACAGCGGTGCCAGACTCATCCTTGGCACCCCCCGACAGGAGCACATGGCCCAACACCTGCGAGACATCCACTGGCTCCCCGTCAAGAAGAGAGTAACCTTCAAGCTACTCACCCAGGCCTACAAATCACTTCACAACATCGGACCCAAATACCTCAACGACAGAGTCTGTTTCCACATATCCAAAAGAAACCTCAGCTCAGCCAATCTCGCCACGGCAGAAATCCTGCGCATCTGCTTAGCCAGAGCGGGTGGAAGAGCCTTCTCCTACGTCGCTGCCAAGGCCTGGAACGAACTCCCTGTCGACGTCAGACGCTCCCCCACCCTGCGCACCTTCAGGAAGAGCCTAAAGACCTGGCTTTTCGGCTAATCCTGGAGCTGTACTCCCTCCTCCCCCCCCAGCGCCTTGAGACCCTCACGGGTTAGTAGTGCGCTTTAAAATCCCCTGATTGATTGATTGAACCTGATGTGTATATAGTACTTCACAAACAGTGATAGACTTGTCTTTATAACATTTAAGTTATACAGCTAATATATAAGATGTTGAACAAGAACAATTTTAATTCAGTAAGATATGGAGCATTTTTATGTGTTTCAATATTTTAAGTCTACACTTTCACAATTGCTTTATAAACCTTCTGGCTTTCTCTAATTTGCTTGAAAATGCGCCGTTTGCCCATGTCTTTTTCAAAACCCCTCGAACTCCCCTTATGACTGTCAGGCTCGGTCTCTACACTCACTCACCACAGGACACTCATCACAAACTTTTACGCTGCACCTCTTTCAAATGTCACCAGCCGCCACTGCATTCTACTCTTTGTGGTTGAATTGTGCTAATAGCCTTACATATTTTGCTTTGCTTTGCTGGTCGTTAAAGGCCCTCTCTCTGGCATGGGGCCTTTTGCGATTGGTAACGTCCTCTGCATTAGGCAATAATTCTGCATTAGACCTGTTTCACCCATTTTGGTTGTGCAGTCTGAAAATTTTGCAAAGTAAACCGAATATTCAGCAGTTGAATGAGGCACTTTTTAGGTCTTCACATAGAGATGCTCCATGCAAGTCAAGTGAAGACTCAGAGGTGTAACTTTGGATATATTCACAAATAATTTGGTGGCTCCCTTATACTGTTATGCACTTCTAAACTTAACACCAGAATGAACCAAACATAATTGGTGCTAAAAGTGTGAAAAACATAGAACATCCCCATTTTGCCAGATGTGTGAGCTAAGGGAGAGAATTACATGGAAACACATGTTTTCCACAAGAGCCGAAAAATAAAAAGAAGTTATACTTAAGATATAGGTAGGGAACACAGGCATATGGCTGGGATGTTTTGAAGGGATATCTCAATGTATTGTGCTGTCGCATGTGCAGTAAATTTGTTTCTCTTTAGCAACTTTTATTTGGTACCCATGTAGCTGAAATCCCTTTGCATGGGTTCATCATTGGCAGTTCCAGTAGTGAATGCCATGTCAATGCCCTTTGTAACCTGGGCATAGAAAGAGCCTTGAAGCTTCACAAGTCATACTTTTCCCTTGCATATGCCATACGGTCTTAAGAATCACAGTTAAAAACATGTATTGCATAGGTGTCAGGCTGGGTTCCATGGAGTGGGAAATTATATAAGCCACAGGGGTGGCTCTCTAAACAGGATGAAGCTCAAAGCCCCTAGCAATCATCACTCAACGTACAGAGTCCCCCAACAGAAAGTGAGGGTCACTTAAGCATCTTTAACTCTCTGGGCAGAGAGCAGCCCAAGACTTAACGCAAAAGAGTAGGGGGTAAATCTAGGTAGAGTACGGCACATCTTTCCAAGATACAATAAAGTAGAAATGTCCAGTCTAGAGTTGTGTGAACACAATTATTTTGATTCATATTTTCAATACATTTACGGTACTTAAAGATAATATTACCCACTAACAGACGGTGAGCAGTAAAAATATCTAAAATAAAATATCGAAATACAATAATATCGAAGTTAAAATATCGAAGGGACAGAATATAGATGTGAAGAATATCGATGGACAGAATATCGACCCTAAGGTAAGTAATATCAAATTTTTTAATATCGATGTAAATAATATCGAAGTTAGTAATATCGAAATCAAATATATCGATGTTACTAATATCGATATTTGTATTATCTATTTTATGTTTTTAGTATGTATGTGTTATGTGTTTTTGTTAAGTGTTCTACTTGTTTAAAAATATATGTGTACAATTTTTATATGTTATTACATTTTTTTTTTAAGTTAATTATTTTTTTTGTACTGTAGCGGGTTGTGGGTTTATAGGGAATAGGGTGGGAAGTAATTTAATTATACTAAATTAATTATTAATTTTTAGGAATTATAAATACATTTTAATTATATTTTTGCGTTTAAGTTCTGTAGTGGGTTGTGGGTTTATAGGGGAATAGGGTGGGAAGTAATTTAATTGTAATTAAGTTATAATTTATTTTAATTAATTGGTATTGATAATTATATTATTGTTAATTAATTAATAATTGGTAATTAATTTGTATTAATTGGTTATTAATTTTTATTAATTGATTAATTGATTATTATTTAATTGAAATGTAATCAAGTTAAAATGTATTTTAATTAATTGTTATTGATAATTATATAATTGTTAATTAATAATTGGTTATTAATTTTTATTAATTGGTGATTAATTTTTATTAATTGATTAATTGATCATCATGTAATTTAAATGTAATTCACTTATAATTTATTTTAATTAATTGGTATTGATAATTATATTATTGTTGATTAATTGATAATTGGTAATCAATTATTATTAATTGGTAATTAATTATTATTTTAATTAGTTATTAATTTTTATTAATTGATTAATTGATCATTATGTTAAGTGTATTATTTTATAATTGGAGTGTGTTGTGCGTTTATAGGGGAATACTTTTGGAAGTAATTGAAATCTAATTAAGTAATTATTAAATTTATATTTGGGTATTGATAATTAATTTATTGGATATTAATTATAGGTATTTTTTTGAAATTACAATTTTTTGGTTCTAAAAATTAATTTATTGTTTTATCATTAATTGGTAATTACATATTATTAAATATTATTTATTGATGCATGTAATTAATAGATTAAGAATTATTTATTAATTGATAATTAATGTTTATTATTATTGGTATAAAAAGTATTTTTTATTGTTCAATATTAGTTATTTGGTAATTAAGATTTAATAATTTATAAGTTTTTATATTAAAAATATTTTATTATTCAATATTTATTATTTAGTAATTAATATTTATTAATTATTATGTATTGGTATTTATTATTAATTTATTGTTAATACATTTTCTATTGGTAATTATGTTTTTAATAATTATTTATTGGTATTGGTAAATAGTTTAGTTATTTAATAATTCACTAATTATTAAAAAAATTTTTTATTTATAAGTATGTTATTTGTAACTTCTACGCTATCCAACACTTTCCCTACTGTTGCACTCTCTGGAGTGGGAATAGTAATTTTTACCCCTATGCTATCCAACACTTTCCCTACTGTTGCACTCTCTGGAGTGAAAATAGTAATTTTTACCCCTACGCTATCCAACACTTTCCCTACTGTTGCACTCACTGGAGTGGGAATAGTAATTTTTACCCTCACGCTATCCAACGCTTTCCCTACTGTTGCACTCCCTGGAGTGGGAATAGTAATTTCTACCCCTACGCTATCCAACACTTTCCCTACTGTTGCACTCTCTGGAGTTGGAATAGTAAGTTTTACCCCTACGCTATCAAACACTTTCCCTACTGTTGCACTCTCTGGAGTGGGAATAGTAATTTTTACCCCTACGCTATCCAACACTTTCCCTACTGTTGCACTCACTGGAGTGGGAATAGTAATTTTTACCCTCACGCTATCTAACGCTTTCTTTACTGTTGCACTCCCTGGAGTGGGAATAGTAATTTCTACCCCTACGCTATCCAACACTTTCCCTACTGTTGCACTCCCTGGAGTGGGAATAGTAATTTTTACCCTCACGCTATCCAACGCTTTCCCTACTGTTGCACTCCTGGAGTGGGAATAGTAATTTCTACCCCTATGCTATCCAACACTTTCCCTACTGTTGCACTCTCTGGAGTTGGAATAGTAATTTTTACCCCTACGCTATCCAACACTTTCCCTACTGTTGCACTCTCTGGAGTGGGAATAGTAATTTTTACCCCTACGCTATCCAACATTTTTCTTACTGTTGTTTTTTTGGGGGTTGTAATAGTAGTTTTATTTCCTACGCTATTTAATATTTTTTGTATTATTTTAGTTAATATAGTATATAATTAATTTTAAAAATATTAAAAGTAAATTATTTTTTTAAATTTGTTATACATAATTATTTAATTTTTATTTATTGTATTGTTTTGTGTATAGATGTTTTTGAACTTTATAATATTTTTTAATAATTTATAATTTCTTAAAATAATTATTGAAACTGATTATTAAGTAAGTATATATATTATATGTATATGTTTAATTAATGTTTTATTTAATTATATATGTTACTTATTAATTTTAAATATTATAAAATATATTTAACTATGTTTATTTTAATTATAAGTATTATTTAGTTTATTTTCCATATTATTTTTAACAAAAAAAAACGATATTTTTGATAACGATATTTTTGACATCGATATTTTTTTTCTCGGTATTTTTGTACTTACCATGTTGTGGATAGGATTTCGATATTATTGACATCGATATTTTTGTTGCAATATTTTTGTAGGTCGATTTTTTTACCTTCGATATTTTGTCAGTGATTCCTAACAGACACAAAGCTCAATATGCACTAATGGTATGGGTCCGTACTCTCAACTACAAGATTGACAAGCTTAAGGGGATCAATGAACACCAGCAGAAAAGTTGAAACCACAGTCCACTACTAAAGCCTGGTACTTCAATTTAGTTGGAGAGACCAGTAAGCACCACTCCTGTGTATGCTTTGACACACCAACAACTACACACCAGCTGCTACCACCTATGGCTCGTTCATGGTGGCAAAGTGGAACTACTCCCTTAGGACATAGGTTGGGGGACCAGTGGCTGTCTCCTCTTTCAGGGGTTTCACTAGGGTGACCATGAGACATTTAATCCGCAGGGACATTACTAGGAGCCCCTCACACTGTTGTCAAAGAAGGAAACATCACACTGAGACAAAGAAAAGATGGCCACGACACCTGTTGCACAACTGTGCAAAAACTTTCATCCTTAGTCATAGATCCTTGCATTTGGAGAACTGAAACATTGTAAATAAACACCCCTGCACCCCACCATTCCGAGGAAGGAACAGGCCATACCATCTATGCTCACAAGCCAAAATGAATACCGCACCCCGAGAACTGACAGCAGTCTCCAACCTCCAGCGTTTGGTCCAAGATTAAGGTGTTGACTCACCCCTATGCTGCAAAGTTGCCCTTAGACACGTCAGTGTACTACATAAATAAAAGTATATAACTCTTATATTGCTGCTAGACAGCTTCACAGCACTGAGGTGCCGCTGCCTTCAGCCCTTGGATAGATGCTATTTAGTGCATTCAGATGTACTTTGCAGGGGTAGGAGATCGTAAGGTGCCTGTTTGCAGATGAGTGGGAAGTTCTGCACTTGCGCTGATCCACAAAGCAGAATTGAAAAAAGGGTTAGCAATTATATAAAGAAGAAACTGTGAGGGAGCAAACCTTGTTCAATGCAACCAAATGCCAAGTTGTGAATCTAGGTTGCAGATGCTCTGCAGAGGCACAGTGGGAGTGAGGTATTAAAAGCCATAAAGTCATATGCAGTGCCACTGGAATTATGCGATTATGTGGCGATATTAGCATAACTATAGATTTACCACAAAATCCATCATCTGCTGGATAATCGGCAGATTTTAATTAAAAATAAATTGTTTCTAGCTCAAACGCTTCAAAAGTTACTAAAAGCACAGCGCCACGTGTTACCGCACAGTAAAGCGCCTTTTGCAAAGGTTAACTGGTCACCTTTCTGTTGCTTATTGCCATATTTGGGTATTAAATCGGTACTAACGAGGTGCACCTAATGCCCAGGCAGTGTTAACAAGTGTAAACAGTACAAAATAATAATGTACTACTTTTAAAAAAGGTGCTTCATCACATCGCATATTTTTCCTGTCTGGCCGCATAATTTACTCAACCCTGACACATAATTTGGCCCTCTCCTGCCGCATAATTCCAGTGGCCCTGATCGTTTGTGGTTCACTGCAGGTAGGGAAACATTGTGTCCAGGCTGCGTGGAGAGCACTTGCAGTATTCTGGGAAAGAGCTTGTTATAACCATCACGAAAACTGTTTGTGGTCCCAGTATACACATCAATTTGGATGCATCCTCCGGAATACTGAGTCCTGTTCCTGCTGTCTCATCTGCAGAAGTATAAAAACTGGCTGCACGCAGCTCTGATATTGACGATCAAAGTGGTGCGTGACTTGTAGTGGTTGGAATATAGGGAGAGGCACATCATCTAAACATGCATCCAACCCTGGGAAGGAGGCTGGGGATGTGCCATATTGTAGAGTAAGTACTCTTTGAGCTTGTGGTCAAGATGTAAATCTTTAGGTGAAGACTCAGGAAAAACATGCGGAAAGAATTCTTCACGAAACGTGTGGTAGCAAATGCACACAAGCCACATGTAAAACGTAGTGAAATAATGTTAGAAAAGCTGAAAACAGAGCCACAGTAACTCCCCCTATTATATTTATTTAGGTTTTAACATAATGGCAAATTGAGATATCCTGGAAGTTGTCTAGTGCCCAATGTAAGCCGGTAAATATGGAGACTGGATTCATATGGTGGGCCTCATACGCTGATAAACTGTATGTTTGTATGTAGGGTTTCCTTGAGTTGAGGGACGCCGGTTTGGACTTATGTTAACACAATCAATTCTCTGCAAGGTTTACAAGAGCTCTAAGATTGTTTAAGTTTTTTAATAGCAAGACCTATAAAGAGACCTATTCGGTCAGCCTGGAATCACTTAGATGCCTACACTTGTGTTATTGTGCTATAAGAGTCTCTTTGATCATTCAACTGCCCTGTGCATACTTAATACTAAGAGAATGCTCTGAGAACAGGACCTGCCGTAAATACAGAGGAAGAAAGGCACAGGCTTTGTGAAACAATGCATTATAGGACCAATGCTCGTAGACTATACCTTCATTTAGTAAGAATGGGAGGGTATGCTAACGTAGGATGTTAAATAGCCAGTGTTGCAGTATACCTTCATTGTAATGGCTATATGTGTTGGTTTGTATTTTTGCAGAAGCTCACACCAATCAGTTGAATAGCTTTAAGACGCTTTTTGGTGGCCTGTTGTTAATTTCTTTCAGGTACATAGCAAAGAAAATATATACTTGTGGCACAAACGTTATCATTGGTCAACTGTTTATTTCATAGCGATTTGAAAGTCTGAATTCTTTTTTTAAATGCCGGACATGTGGAATGTATTAATTTGTGTACAATTTATGATTTATTTATTATGATTATTTTACTCTTTATTTATGTATAATGTATGATTTAGTTAAGGTTTTCCTATCGGGCTGCTGTGCCAAAAGTTGTTTTCCATAGATATAAAGAATATGGAGATCTTATAGATACAGTGGAATGATAGTTTACCATATTATGAACGGTGATAGGTTTAATAATAGGAGAATAGTAAATGCTACAGTATTGAAGTTGAACAGCACAGTAATTGAGAGAGAAAAACAAATTGACTATGAATATAATGGGTATTGTGATTATTCTGGGTTACTTCAGACAGAGAAGGAAACATGCGTTTTCAGCATTTTCCTGAAGGAAAGGTTGAGTTCTTAATGTTGGAGGAAAAGAGTTCCAGAAACTGGTTGCAGCAGCAATGGAGAACTGGCTCAATGGAAGAGACCTTTTGAATTGGGGAGTTTAAGAACTAACTTTGCTTCTGAGAGACGTTGCCCACCAGTGATGGATTGCTGTTTTGCTAAATAAAGAGGGGATCCAAGGTGAAGGGCTGTGTATATGAGGCAGCATATGTTGAACTTTATTCCGCCCTCAATTGGTAACCAGTGAATATTTTTTAAAATTGGTGAGATTTGGTTGCATTTTTCTTAGTGGAGACAAGGCGGTCTGTGGCATGGAGACTAATCTTGCTGTGGATGAGGGACAATTGGGAAACACCAGAAAAAATTGTGTTACTTCTGTCCAACCGAGACAGTGATTACTGTATGGTCACAGCACAGGAAGAGCTCGATTTTCTTATATGAGTGTGGAGAAGAAGATGGCAGATTATACTTGTACTCCTGTTGTACTCCTGTTGATGTGGGTTGATAAAGATAATGAGTTGTCTGTTATGAAGCCCAGAGAATTAGCTCTGGGACAGTGGTTGAATTCAACTTGATTTTGGACAGACTGTTGTAAATATGAATTGTTTTTTGAGGATTTAACCTGAGAAAAAGTTAGACATTTACTAATGGGGTTTTATAAGCCAGGAATTGATCGTGTAATGTTTCACAGAGTAAAGTTTTCTAGTGGTATATACTCTTCATAAGAAGAATCATTGACTGATTTTAATTTAGGATGTGGAATGTTGTGGAATCTATTGACAAAGGGAGGGAACGTGGGACACAGAAAGGAGAGAGAAAATGTAAATCAAAGAAAACACACTTAGTGAAAAAGTGAAATCAGGGCAAAGCTGGCTTAAGTTACAGTGTACAGTCTTAGGGAGATTAAGAGGAAGCAAAATTAGCAACTGTGCTAAGGCAGATATATGTACAATTAGAAATAGAACATATTTAAAGGAATCAGACGTCCCTCTTGTTCAGGACGTTTTCAGGCTCTTGCCATAGTTTCCCCTTTAAAACATCTCACAGACTTTATTCAACACATTTTTAATGACGATCTCCACCACTTAGCATACTAGGTGTGAGACGTTTTCTCTGGGTTTTGGGGAAGTCAATGGTTAATGGGCAGTAAATGTTATTTACCATTGACGCCCATGGGCTTTGTGAGCTGTTGCACTGCTCTAAGGTATCAAAGGCTCAAACTTTTGTCGTGACTTTCTTGAGGAAACGAGGTTAAGTAGTCCAAACATAATCCAGGATGATGTTGTAGGTTAGAAACTTAGATTCAGTGTGGCACGTTCACGTAATTAGCAATATAGGCCAATTTCTAGTCAGAGCTATAGGTTTTTATGTACATCTGAGATTTAAAAAAACTGTAAAATGTTGATCAACAAATCAAACCAGAACGTGCGAACACCTTATGTGGCCGAAAAATGACAGAAATTGTAATGATGGTGCTACTGACACTGTAAAATGTAACCCAATGGGGAAGTGCAGATCATAAGAAATGTTTTGTCAACAACTCCATGGGGTTTTAACAGTGTTACGAATTGCTAAAAATACTCTGATTCAGAGTAGTTCACCAACAAACTCTATGATGTCGCCCAAGTCCATGCAGGTAGCCTTTAAGGAAAATGCCACAGCTATGTCCGTGTCAATTCCAAGCCACATAGTAGCCAGCTATCTAAGTGCTGGAGTCAGTGTTGCTGTACATGATGTTTGCAAACACTTGAAATCTCACCAATGTACCAGCCATCCCATGGGTTGCCTGTTATCGTTTCCATTAAAGAGCCAATGGGATTTGGGACAAAAGTAATATTAACTGAAACGTGAGGATGAAATAAAAGCTTATGTGTAAATGGAGATTAGCCCTGTGTTCCTCTAGAGCATGTGGCCAACTTATAAGGGGACCAACAGATGTCAAAGGGATTATTTCTCATCAAGGGAGATTCAAATGGAGGCTCAGAACAAAAGCACATACTCTCCAGCTCATGCCTGCCCATTTCCGAGACTCAAGCCCACCTTTCCAAAAGCTGTGGGACTGCAACACAGAGGACAGAGCAGGGAAGCTAGCTCACCATCCAGACACTGTCTACAGGCCCAAGTCCAGATTTTTGGTGCTCTTGCTTCTGGGTCACTTTGAGCTGCTATGTAGAAGATACAGGGATCTTGAGTGGGCTCTTTTTCCTTGAGCAGGCCTACATACAAGGGCCTCAGACTTTGTCGACAAAGTTTGTGCCAGAAGAGGTCAGTCCACCTCCTCTTCCTTGTAAGGATAGAGCATCTGGGTTGACCCAGTAGACCTGGGCATATTCTTTGTCTAGAGCTTTGCCTCAATACTGGCCCACATCTTCCTCAGTGCAAGAGTAGGAAGTGAAAAAGGAACCACATCTCTTGGTCCCAGTTGCCAGTAAATGTTCAAAGTTGTGAACAATGGAGGGAAAAACAGTTCTCAATCACAGTGTCATCCACCTTTGAATTTTAAGTATCTGTCCAATTCAGTCGAAAGACATCTTCCCATGCTTTCCCCAAAGAAGACTGGGAAAAGAATGGGGAGAGCACCAGAGAGTCAGGCTTGTGCACTGACCCACTCATCCTAGATGGTTTTTTGTTGAGGCTTGGGTCATTCTCCATTTCTAATGCTTCCATTTTCTCTCCTAGATTGTGACAGTATGATGGTATGGGTTTCTATGTGTATCCCCTGCGCACCCTACTCCTCTCTCCTGGTGCCTAATATTTAATGCCACTCAGACCACATCTGGACACACCATGAGTGCCAAAGGTGTACCCAAGGCAAGCCTGTCTGGGCCAGACTCGGCCACAGGGTAAGACATGCTGCCAAGATAGCCGGGATCACCAGCTGTCCTTTGCTGTCCAGATAGTCAACTAAGAGTACTTCACCTCTACGCCAAATAACTCTTTCCTAATGCTGCACAGTGCTTGCATTGCTTGCAGCACTTCAGTCTTGTTAGGACAGAAAAGTCCTCTTCATGGTAAGGGATGAGCACCCCTGCCCTGAATGCCCAAATGTACTGATGCCTGGATCCCTAATGCTGATTTTTGTTGTCATAGGCAATTGAGCAACTGGAGAAGGCGCTCTGAACTACACCTGTACTGAAAGCCCCTGACTGCAGTCAGCCTTTCATTGTACAGACGGATTACTCCGTCAAAGGAGTTGGAGCAATGTTAGCTCAAGTGGATGACAAAGGTAGAGACTGTCTGGCAGCTTTTGCTAGTAGTAGATTACTATCCATAGAACAGAACTGGATGGCTATTGACAAGGAGTGCTTTGCCATAGTGTGGACCTTGCCTAAGTTCCATTTTGATTTCTTTGGCACTATGTTTGTGGTGCAAACAGATCATAAGCCACTGAAATTGTTGATGGCTATGAAGGGAGAGAATCCCAAGTTGTTGAGGTGGTCTAGCTCTTTTCAAGAGATAGACTTTGTGGTGGAGCACAGAGCTGGATTGAGCCATGGGAATGCTGACGGAGTTTCCTGAAGGTTTTAACAATCCGACCATTCAACCACTCCAGGTTAGGAGTTAGTTCGGGTTGTTCTGATCTGGGAGGGGCATCTGATGGGATGGGGAATTCCTCATCTTGGTAATTGGTGTACACCCCGGCCATAAATGCCCAAATGTACTGATGTCTGCATCCCTAATGCTGATTATTTTTGTCATGGGCAAACATGGATTATGCGTGTGCGCCATGGCTTCGGCCTGTGTCACGGATTGTGGTCTTGTAGGGTGGCGAGGGGGCTCCCATAGTGCTACTCTCTAAGAAATGGAAGGTTACTACCTTCACCAGGAGTTATTCTGCACTAGCCAGGTTGATGTGAAGTGCTGCGCAGCACAGAAGTAGTGTACCTACGCTGGGTGTATGTGTGTCAGGGGGAGGGTGTCATACAGAGATAATGCATTATTGAGTAGAGCATGCATGATGTATGCATGTGCTTAAGGTGCATGTGCCTATGAGTGATACAGTACCTTAAGGATGTAGTGCTGTGCAGTGTGTGCAGGATAAGAGCATGTGCTGGTTGTATGTGAACCTTTGAGTGGTGCAATACGTGAAGGATGCAGTGTATGCATGTTAAATGCACTTGCTTTATGTATGTGTTCCTATTAGTGGTACAATACATAAAGGATACAGTGCTGGGCAGTGCATGCATGTTAAATTCAAATGCTGGATGTATAAGTGCCTGTGAGTGGTATAGTACATGGAGGATACAAAACAGTGCAGTGTCTTTATGTTGTATATACACACAGGGTGTATGTTTTCTTGTGGATGGTACAATATATGGAGGGCTGTAGGGTCCATTTTGGGAGACCTAGGACTGCATCGTGAAATATGGAGTCGAGGTAGAGCGATCCCTCCAGACAGATGTGTGGATTGCTGCATTTCTTTATGCTGGGTGGGACACACCCTGGGAAGGGGAGGACCAGGCCTCTCCTTTACACTTCAAAGTTGCTCTTTGATTCAGTGGGAGGTCACAAAGAAGTGGCCTGGGCACATCTCAGAAAGGAGATGGGGCTGGTAAGAGAATCGTAAAGAAATGGGATGGGAGCCCTGGGCTTAACTTTTCAGACAGGTATCTCTGTGACCGACATCCAGGTGTGAGGCATTGTGCTGTGTTGATCGGGCCGGAGCCCGTGGACTTCCAGCAGTGGTACAATATAGGTCACTGGGGGCAAATGAGGACTGTGACTGATTTTACCCCATATAGCAAGTGAGGATGCTGTGGGAGCATCATCGCCCAAATTCGGAATTCAAGGACTGTAGCATCGGAATGACCTTCCTCCATCGGGAGCGTGGTGACACACATTTTGAGGTGTGAGCCCGTGTTCACTAATCTGTATCCATCCCAGAGGGAGCCTTGGACTGCTCGACCATGTTTACCACTGAGGGTCTCATGCAGAAGGGGTACTTGGCCCAGCTGCTCAAAATACAAATCCATAACAGGCCGGGTCCCGGGACATCAGGGGTAACAGGCCTACACTCCCAACCCTGGACCAAATAGCCCCATGGTCCTCTGAGAGGGGTTCTGACAGGTCTGTGTTTTATTTCTCTGCAGTCCTCTCATCCAGTAATAGCCACCCTTTGGCTTTCACTCTGTGGCCATTGCTTCCATTTTTATCCGCCACACATGAAGCTGATCACTTCTAGATCCTTGAGCAACCATGTCCCTAAAATCTACCATATTCCCAACTGCCACTTTGATATTTTTGAAATTACTGGAAAATAGCTTACAGATTTCTGTGTTGTGTCAAAGCCAAAGTATTACCCTCTAGTTACTCTGTTCTGTGCCATGGCTGTGACTCTCCTACTCATGGTGGAGGGTTTAACATTTTTGGAAAATATAAGCCTTCCCTTTGCCTTCCACCATTGATTGTAAACTTGCACTTTCCTCAGATCACAAGATAATCCAAGTGTACTGCCCTCCTGGACACAGTACCACTTATAGCCATCATTTTGCGAACATTGATGCTTGCCTTTCACTTTCTTTCAAAGAAATTCTGGTGATGAGTAACTTTAATCAATGGGTTGATTACCAAAGCACTTCCTCGCATCCAAGCTCAAAATACATGCCCATGACTACTAATTCCCAACAATGTATCATGGGGGTCGCAGACTAAAGGGCCACTTTTGGCTCAAATTAAACCAGAACAATACAAGCTATTGGTGGTGGGTGGTTATGAGGACCAATTGCCCCCAATTGTTTTGCCCATGGAACTGGATATCTGCCCTCTGCCCATGAAATTCATTGGACGCTGATTTGTCCATGTTCTGTAGATCTAGGCAGTCAGGGCATCCTGTTGATACTACTGCAAAGGACTCTTCCTTGCCTTATGCCTCTGAACCTCAATAAATACAGTCATTGTGGGATCTAGGTGAGATCACTGTACTGTCCTCAAAGTTGCATGTATGATCCGAGAAGCCAGAAAATGTTACGCTGTACCCCAGCTCTGCCATTTTGCTGTTGGTTTCAGCTGACATCCACTGTTATTTATAAGAATCTGGGGGCTCTTTTACATCCTGTCGGAGGACCTTTAGCCTTATTTAAAGATCCCCACCTGTCTGTCCACTGAATCAGGGGTCAATGGCACTGCCAACAGTAACCGCACAGTTCCATCGATTCTAATGATTGCAGAAGGAATTCCGGGTTTGGCACGGTGGGTGCGCCTTCGGTTTGCACCATTCCACCCGCTCTGCCGATCCCTCAATGGCCCTCATTACATGTGTGGAAGACCGGAATTCCTGTATGGAATTTTAATCTGTCCAATCATAAATAGCTTGGTGTTTTTGGACTTTGTTTTCAGGGATGGAGGAGCACCGAGCCCATTTTTCTCTGGTAGGAAAAATGGGTGGTAAAATCATTTTAGGCTTTGGCTGCAATAGCAGTCAGTCCTTGTCCACACAAATAAATTAAATTGTTGCTTTCCTGTTGGTTTCCATATGCCTTTTCAGGACTTCTCCCTCCAGGAGAGGAGAGAAGAAAACCAAAACTTAGGGGTGACCTGGCAGCTTTTGCCTGCATCACATTGACTTATGGTCAACCATTTAGCTGACTGCCTCTGTTGTGTTGCTTCCCATTACTTGGGTCCAGATTTACTAACGCTTTGCACCAGGTTTACCTTACTTTTGTACAAAAACTATTTCTTAAAGAACGCACACACCCTCACACTGTGGTGGCAGGGTGTGTGAGTTGGTGCATTGAAGCCTAAAGTGGACCAGCATAAGGAGAGAGGAAAAGAGCCCCATATCTTAGTAGATATGCCAAATTCTGCTTTCTCTCTTGTATGCAGCACAGGAACTGAAGCTGCTGCGCTGCCTTGGTTGAGTTTTTTGTAAATCTGGGCCTTGGGGTGTGAGGAACGCTTGAAATAATGGTTGGGCCCTTCATTTGAATCTCTGTGGAAGAACATAAGGCTGTGTCTGGCCACCGGATGTTGGGTTTGGGCCTTGGCTGGGCCAGGTAATATTGAGCTGTGTCTTGGTATGTGAGCCTGTGCATATGCATGTGGGAACATGTCCTGATGTATCAAGGCAGCACTCCTGGCAATTGATGGCTGAACTCATAGCATATCATGTCACTATGTGAATTATTATATATGTGTGATACAAAAATAGATTTATAACTGCTTTAGAGTGCTTTTGCATTATTTTATTGATCTTCATATAATGTTTAGAACTTTGTTTATTGATGTTATTTTGAGTTTGTGGTATCACTGCCTTAACACCATTATGTAAAAGATCAAACATCAACACTCTCTCTAACATTATCAGGGTCAAAAGGTCATGTGATGTCAATTTCTGTGTTGTAATCAGTGGCTATTTGGATGATGTCACTTCCGCTACCCCAGGCATTTTGGTGAATTGATGTCCAAGGTAAAGAGGGCCTTAGATGCACGAAGCACTAAGAAATTGTTTTTTACATAGCACAGTACCCAAACAATATACCTAGTTATAGAACAGCAGAAACTCTTGACCCATGGAAAACCAACCCATCCTCTCTTACTCTTTGTTTGGTTGGCAGTACCTAGTCTGTAGACTACCTATTTAGTAAAACTATTTTCATTCCAGGGAGCAGGTGCCTAGGCACTGGAAGAATGGGCTCATAAATATTGTGTAGGGAAGACGTTAAGTGAGAGGAGTATACAACCTAGCCTTGAACCTGCCCTTATAAACTAGTCTGGATTTATGTTACAATGTTGTAGAATTAGAGCTGCAATACACGTGTTGATAAAAAAAACTATACTACTACTAAAGGGATGCATTAGTAGATTTTATGGGGTTGATTCATAAAAGCATTTATAAGTGCAGTTACTCGTATTACAGGAGTACTCCTGTACGTACTCTTAAATGCCTATGTGATCCAACAGGAAATATCCCACTCACTGTTAGTTAAAGTGCAAAGATGCCACACAGTCCTATTTGTAATAGTTGTTTATGAATATCCCCTGCATATTTTTTTTAGTTTTATATCATCTAGTTTATTGGAACACCCCATGCCTGGATAGCATTTGCTGGACATAGCATCAAATTACACTGGCTTCTCTAGGTGCGTCACACGTGTTATGACCATTAAAGATAATGGGGTGACCCAGAATCCCTTAGAACCAGGGAAATATAGTGGTATACAACAACCGTTGGTTCCGTGGGGGAGTTTATACTTATGTCAACATGAGATTTAATCACTCGCAAACATTCTATTTAGGATGGCAAATCAATTGTATTTAGGCAAGACAAATTAATGTCAGACAACAACACAATAGAGTTGTAAAGTATATTAATATTCATATACCGTGAAGTGATGTAAACAATAGCAAGTCACAGGGGCACACAGGACTGTTAGGAAACATATACAATATAAGAGAAAAACGTGCAAAAGCATGAAAAAACAGAGATACATTAAATCGTACACTTAGACATAGTTGACATATATTTAAGTACAGTAATAACACAGAAGATTCCTTTTGAGGGTATCCAAAAGGTGAGGATAACTGTAAAGCAAAAGTTCTTTTTACATTAGAGATGGTAATTGCTTGTCAGATTAAGGGAGTACTAGTAGTTATCGTCGATGTTTCGACCCATTATGTGTGTAAATCATAAACATCAACCCGGGTCTTCATCAGGACTGGGCAAAGGAAAACAGCCTGTGTGTGAGAGAATATGTGTTAATGTCAAAAGGTGAAAGACTTAATTAATTGGGGAGTCGAGTCAAGTACTCCAAGTAAGGCTCACCTGTGGTAAAAGGTGAGAAATCTCAACCGTAGATAATCAGTGATGTGGTTTGCTCAGATGCACTTCCAGGACCAAACGGTTCCAGCTGGAGCTGCAAAAAACCGGGGGGAGGATAAGTCAGATCAAAGTGGATTAGCAAAATTAATAGAAGCGCTCAATCCAGCAAGGAATCTTACCTTGGGCGAAAATAAATCACCAAAGAAATCTTAGAGGTGAGCTCATGAATTAGCTCCAATTAGACATTTGTGCCTCCGAGATCCGTTTAGGGATTCTCGGTCTCCGAGATCCTGTTAGGATTCTCTATTTTTGAGATCCGGTTAGGATTCTCTGTGGAAAAAGGTTACATAATCAGTGTTATGGCCTCGGACGAGAACTTGGCCCAATACATAAAAATGAGAGCGCAAAGAGCTAAAAGCGTGAAAAAACTCAAAAACAGATTGGTTAAATAGGCAGGGATGATCACTATTTGGGTAAAGGACTAAAAAGTGCATGCGTTACTGAGAATAGAATGAAGCAAAAGAAAGAGTAGTTGGAGCGGGTGAATCGCCTCTCCTATTTTTGATACAGAAAACCAACACTCGTGTTCTCTATCTTGCTAAAATCAATTAGAGCTGAATGTAGATAAAGAAAGGTTGGTGAATTAACTTTACAAGCAATATGTATACGTGCAAGTGTACTGGCGACGTAAAATCTAAAACACGAAAAAGCTCACCAGACTGCGAACAAGTGAATCGTCCCTCTTGAGGCAGCGGCGCGAATGAGAGCCACCGGTCATGGGAGACGTGGAGTAATTAAAAGAATGTGCCACGTCCGCGTGCATGTTTCAAACGTCAGATGCAACGTTGGTGTCCATCACTATGGAAACAACCGCTTCCACCGTGGAAGTGAAGGAAACTGACGTGTGAGTAATTGAAGTCAGAACCTTTCCCTTGTGACGTTTTACGTCTAGGACCCAGCTACTAGAATGCACTCGACAGAATGTGTACCGTAGTGATTTTGGCTAAGTACATGGATATTTGATCTATAGATCAATACTGTATGATGACATAATAGAGAAGTAATGTTGAAGACTACGATAATTAAATCCACAAGTATAATGTATCGACTGTATCAGTTGGCTAAGACCGTACAAATCGACAACAGTAATGTGCATAACAAATGCCGTAGGAGTTATTTTAACATACAATCACTTAATACAGATGACGGATGTACATTCTGAAACAATAGTTGTATTTTGGTTACATAAGCGTACAAGCCATATGAAGAGGTTACAGTTACAACATTCCTAGTATTATTCCTATATACAAACATATGTGTGCAAGCCATATACAAGCATATGTGTGAAAGCCATATGGAGTGGTTACAAATAGGGAATTACAACATTCATAGTGTTAATTTCCATCTAAGAGAAAGTTGTTCTGTATTCCCACAAGGAATGGTTCTAGTAGAGTAACCAGTAGTCGTAACCCATATTCAGAAGAGAAATTTGTTGAGTTATTACTTCAGATTCATTGAGTCCCTGGTTCACCGTATCAAGTAGGTGAATCCACTTACATTCCCTGAGATTCAATGTGACTGACAGGTCGCCACCTCTTGGATTATGCAATATCCTCTCCAGAACCCACCACCGTATACTCTCGGCTGTATGATTCATACGGTTAAAGTGATCCACCAGTGGAGCGCCCTGTGTATCACAGCGGATTCTGGAGCAATGTTGGAGGATCCTACTTTTAACCTTCTGGCATTTTTGGCCCACATATAGGTTGTCGCATGGGCAAATGATTGCATAAATGACATCAACTGAGTTGCAATTAGTGTGATGTTTCAAAATATACTTTCGATCAGAATGTGTGAAGTCCTTTCTCTCAATTGTGAGTGAACATGCTTTACAGAAACCACACTTAAAGTGACCAATCAAAGGTGGTAGTTGTAGTTGAGATCTTAAATCGGGTGTGGGGGCTGTTTTGAGGTATGATTTTACCACAAAGTCCTTAATATTTCTTCCCCTTTTGAAGGCGAATAGTGTTTTTTGACTCTTCTAGATCATCAGCAATAAGATCCCAGTGGTTGTTAATAATCTTTTTAATCTCATTGCTCCTGGTGTTAAACGTTGTAACACACACTATTCTATTCTCTGAGGTTTCCCCGATTGGGTTTAACCTCCAGTAAAGTTTCACGGGGGCAGTACCAGGCCCTTTTCCTTGATCTCTTGAGTAATCCTTTAGGTTAGCCCCTTTCCCTAAGGCGTGATATGAGAAGGTCGCTTTCATGAAAATAGTCAGATCTCAGGGTACAGTTTCTGCGGAGGCGCAAGAACTGTCCATAGGGGAGATTGTCCCGTAGGTTTCTGGGATGGTGACTGCTGTAATCCAGGAGAGTATTACGCTCCATGGGTTTTCTGAATAGAGTGGTATAAAGTGTGTTGTCTACTGTCTTTATGCATAAATCTAAGAAGCTGATTTCGTAACTGCTGTGTGTAGTGGTGAATTGTATGTCAGAGGATTGTTCATTGATCCATTCAAAAAAGGAAATTAGCCTGGCTTCTTCACCCGTCTAAATCATGAGGACGTCGTCAATATACCTTTTTCAGAGGCAAATGTTCTCTAGAAAAGCATTGGCTGTGTTGTATACAACGTCATTTTCATATTTGTCCTTGTAGAGGTTAGCCAGATCTTGGGGTAAAGCCTGCTCCGTTGGCTACACCCTTTGTCTGAAAATAGTATTCATTTCTGAATAGGAAAATGTTTTTGTTCATAGCTACGCTAAGTAGTTCCACAATGAATTCAGTGGGTACCCATGAGCGACCGGCGCGTCTATTCAGTACTTCCCCCACTACTTGTAGAACCTGTTCCTGAGGAATGCTGGTGTACAGTGAAGCTACATCCATGGTCACTAGCATTTGACTGTCTATATTGATTGGTAGATTGTCAATCATTTTAATCAGGTCCATGGTGTCTCTGATGTAGGACTTTGTCTGGGCTACCCAAGGCTGTAGAAACAGATCGATATATTTGCAAAGGGGTTCGAGAACCGAACCGCAGCCAGATACAATTGGCCTACCTGGAGGTTTGTTCCTATCTTTATGTACTTTAGGGAAGGTGTATGTTAGAACGGGGAGGGTTCAAATCCCCACCCGTTGCTACCCAAGGTTAGAATTGGGGGTCCCCAGTTGGCTGAGGTAGGTACCTGAGCCCAAATAGGGACCCTTGCTTCTAAGTCAGGGAAAGGATGGACACCTTCTCAGATAGCCCCTGCTCACCCCCTCGGTAGCTTGGCACGAGCAGCCAGGCTTATCTCCAAGGCAATGTGAAAAGTATTTGCAATCCCGCTCTCAGTAACCCAATGATGACACCACAAAGGGACTCCACACGAGTTTCATAAAAAACAAGTATAAGTTTATATAAAAAGATATACGATGAGACCACACGATAAAAATCCAACATATGCGTATTTGTAATATTTCACCTGGCCGGTTATTAGGCCAGCCAGCCCTTGTAGGTTCTTGCAGTATTAATGAGCAATTCTCAATTATCCAAATGCAGTCCTAATGCAATGCAGTTCGTAATGCAAGAATCAGGCACTTCGTAATGTAAAAATAATGCAGTTCGTTATGCCAAAATAATGCGATGCGTAATGCAACAATCAGGCAGCTCGTAATGCAAAAATAATGCAATGCATAATGCAACGATCAGGCAGTTCGTAATGCAAAAATAATGCAATGCGTGATGCAACAATCAGGCAGTTCGTAATGCAAAAATAATGCAATGCGTAATGCAACAATCAGGCAGTTCGTAATGGCAACAATAATGCAATGCGTAATGCAACAATCAGGCAGTTCGTAATGCAAAAAGAATGTACTGCATAATGCAACAATCAGGCAGTTCGTAATGCCAACAATAATGTACTCCAGCACATTTCACGGTGCTCTGGACGGACTCTATGCCACTCGTACTGACTCGCGGTCAGCTACTGCCAAAATATGCCCCCAACACTGGTCTGGTGTAAACAAAGTGCAGCTCCACACTCCGGCCCCGGTACTGCCACTCCTCGGCAAGTACGGGCCGCGATTCTAACTTGAGCGGGGGCTCGCGCTGCAAGGATGGGAAAGGCCGAGAGCGTTTCTCTCCGAGACCGCACCCTGCCCTAGGCGGCGACACATGCACACTCTCTAAGCGTTACTTGGGGGGGTGCGATCTCGCTCTCCTCGCGGCTTGGGCCTCCTGGGCGACTTCGTTGATCTCGGGCAGTGGAACACGGACTCCCGACGTGATGGTTCGAGGTCTCTCCTTGGCAAAGGCAGGCTCGGGCCGGGGGCACCGCTCCTCTGGGGTTGCCGGTCCGAGCCGATGGCAAAGTCGAAGGTCTCAGGTTGCAACAGGGCACACGCACACAGCGTCGCTGAGACTCACTTGAGCTTCGGGTGTACACGATCATAGGACAATCCTCACGAAGGTCTCAGGCTGCACGAAGCACACGCACACAGCGTTGCTGAGACTCACTTGGATTCCGGGTGCACACGATCACAGGACAGTCCTCACGAAGGTCTCAGGCTGCACGAAGCACACGCACACAGCGTCGCTGAGACTCACTTGGATTCCAGGTGCCCACGATCACAGGGCAATCCTCACGAAGGTCTCAGGCTGCACGAAGCACACGCACACAGCGTCGCTGAGACTCACTTAGATTCCGGGTGCACACGATCACAGGACAATCCTCACGAAGGTCTTAGGCTGCACAAAGCACACGCACACAGCGTCGCTGAGACTCACTTGGACTCCGGGTGCACACGATCACGGGGCAGTTCTTACGAAGGTCTCAGGCTGCAAAAAGCACAAGCACACAGCGTCGCTGAGACACTCCTCTGGAAACTTTTGTGTTCCTGAGTTTCCACAACAGGGAGCCAGCTCTCCTCGGGCCCTTGGGGACAAGTTACTTCAGGACACAGCAAAGTCCTTTCAAGCAGGGGGACACAGCACACAGCAAAGTCCCTTCGCCTCTCCTTGGTTAAATCAGCAAACTGCAGGCCAGCCCCAGAACACACAGCAAGGGTCAGTCGTTTCCTTCAGTCTCTTCAGCTGTTTCTTCCTTGGCAGAGGCTCCTCTTGACCACGAAGTAGTTTCAATCCTTTACAGTCTTGATCAGTCCTAAGTTCAGGGGTTTTAGCTCTCATAGTTATACCCCTAAATGTCTTTGAAGTCTTTGTGTTCAGGGGGGCACTGACCCCTGTCCAAACCAGTTCTGGGTGTCTCCCTTTGATAGTGGGGGTCTGGATCTTTAATCACTCAGCAGGAGATGGAGCCATTGTTTTATGGCGGCAGACCAGGCCTCTTCACCTCCAGGGGCTACTCCTCCCCCCTACACTCCAGATGCAGGTAAGCCTGTTGCTGTCCCACCTCCTCCCCTGGGTCAAGACATTCCCCAGATCCTATCACTTTCAAATCCAGACAGTCAATCCACAACCAGGCAGAGACACACAGAATTGTTAGAACACAAAAATCCAGCTACTTCTAAAAGTGTGGTTTCTAAACACACAATGCAAAAACCACCTTCACAAAAAGATGTGTTATTAAATTGTGAGTTCAGGCACACTAAACTTCACCCCTCCATCTTAAGCCTATGGGAAGATAGGCTGGAAACATATTACACAGCCTCCGCATTCTGTCCTATGGGCAAGATGGCCTTTCAACAGTGAAAAACGAAATGGAGAGTATTTCACTGTCAGGACATGGTACACACCTCAGTACATGTCCTACCTTTCACATACACTGCACCCTGCCCAGGGGTGTACCTTGGGCCTACCATAGGGGTGTCTGATGTGCATAAAAAGGGAAGGGTCAGGCCTGGCAAGTGGGTGCACTTGTCAGGACAACATGGCAGTTTTAGCAACTGCACGCAGGCACTGCAGTGGCAGGCCTGAGTTCTCTCTATAGGGCTACTTGTGTGGTTGGCACAATTAGTGCTGCAGGTCCACTAGTAGCATTTGCATTACCAGCCCTGGCACACACAGTGCATTTTACTAGGGACTTCCATAGTAAGACAAATATACCATTACACTTTATACAGGGAGCACTTGCACTTTGACACTGATCAGCAGTGGCAAAGTGCCCAAAGCATCTAAGTTGGCAACACCATGTCAGAAAAAAGGTCTAGGGGAAGGCAAAAAGTTTAGGGAACTTTAGCCAAAAAGGGCCAAGTCCAACAGTGTATATTTTAGGAATGCGAGGGTTCTTTTTATTAAGGAACTCAAACTCTTGGTTAGTGAGATAGCCATTGTTCATACCATCAAGGGTAAAATGGTGAATCAGTTGTGGAACCTCTTTGGTTGGGTCACCCCGGATCTTAATATAGTTATCCACTACCTCCAGTTGTGATTTGATTTCCTTGCTGTACTCATCTGTATCTTGTATCACAATGGCACCGCCCTTATCAGCGGGTTTGATTACTATATTGTTATTCCTCTCTAATGATTCCAGTCCTTGGTGTACCTCCCTACTGTTGTTATATTTTATGTATTTTTCATTTTCAAATAGTTTCATTACATCACGAAGTACTACTTGTTCGAACGCCAGAATTTTATGTGACATCAGACGTGTCGGTGGGGTAAATGTTCTAAACAGCGATTGTGTGGCTTGGTCCACCTTCACCTCTTAGCTGCCTCCTTCATCATGTCTGTGTTCCCCACTCTGCCAAGTCATCCACCAAAGTATTCGTAAATGTACCAAAAATAGATTTGTGATGATTGGAACTGTCTGTTTACAAACTACTTGTATTGCAAACTAGTACCAGCAAATATTTGCCTCATTCTGCTTATTTTGCCTAACCATCTTCACTCTCATGACTTTGTCACCAGATCATCATGAAGAAGTCCTCACTTCCAGGGGTGAAGCTAACCCAGACAACTGAAGATGTGCCCCCTGGGTGCAGCCCCCCAGACATAGAGCGGAAGCCCATCCCGCTGACTATGCAAGAAGGTAAGACACAGAACCGGGGGTGGGGGGGGGGGTGCCCTCATGGGCAGGGGTATTCTGGGCCGGTCCTATATTTGTTGCATAGGTCTTGCTCCTGTTAGGACCACAAAGTGAGAAATACTTTTCCTCACTGTAAGGAGTCAGACCCACTGTCTCTGGCTGTGAAAAGGCAGTCAGGTCTGCATAGAAAAAAGGCGTACAGATCTCCTTCCTAGGGCAAATATATAGTTTTCATTCTAGAGGGTCTTGCCATGTTTACACTGCGAAGTTGTAGCAAATACTTTGTAGTTTTGTCAACCAACTGATTCGGCATGTGAACTAATTAAGCAGTTCTCCTCTCTACAGCAATGTTGCCGTCACTAGATCAAGTAGGAACCATTTTGAATGGTCAACTGGATTTTCTGCCTGAATGGCCCAAAAACTTGTGAAGAGCATCATCACTGTGTATTTGAAAGCTCAGTACACCTTCAAAATTAGAAATTAGTTTTTATACTTTACTCTTCCACGCCTAGTTCATTCCAGGGAAGAGGCTTTTTCAGTTTAGCAAAGTAAAGAAATGAAGTTCCGCTTGTTCACGGAGCGAAAATAGACTTCTATATGGTAAGGGACAAAACGAGCCCTTTAACCAGGGTGGTGGGACTTGTCCTCGTGCATGTAGCAAAAGACGTTCAACGCTGTATCAATTTAACACACAGGCAGCATGGTTAAGTTGTGGCTAGGAAGTAGGTTACTGCATTGCGCATTGGACAGCATAGGTATCCCTTCTTCTGAACATCACTGGTCTACCAGACCCTTCTTGTCAGACTTCAGAGCATGTTAATGTTTGTGTTTCTTTATGTCTCTTCTCTGCGTTTGTTAGGCAAAACTGCCATGTTCAAGTTGGTGGTGACAGGAGAACCTAGACCAGAGGTGAGATGGCAGCGTGGCAAAGGAGACCTCAGCAACCCATCCAAGTGCAAGAGCATGTATGACAGCATCATGAACGAATTCATCCTGCAGGTGAGAAGGGCAACCATCCACCACAGCACTCATAGCGAGGAATGGGCACAATACACAGAATAGAAATTGCATAGAAGGACAGATCCGGTCAATGGAACTCAAAGCATGCAGATTAAAACTTCCCTAGAGAAGAACACTACCCTGACCAAAGTGGGTTCAAAATACAAATGTGCAGCAATGCCAAAGGGGCCAAGAAAGATCAATCTTGACGTCAGTTTAGCATTGTAATATCCTTCTTCAAGAAGGAACATTGCTGAGTGTTTAGCAAACTAATAATGAATGAACCCCAGCGCTATGTCGAATGTAGAGAATGTCACTCGAATTTACAGTAATGTGTAGTATAAAGATATATTGGCTCTTATTATCAACATGCCTCACGCCCCCTCTGATCCCAAGTCAAACAGGAGATTCCACACTGGAAACAACAAGGCACACCCAGGTGTACTGGGAATTCTCATTAAGGATTCCAGGAAAAACAGTGGGTGGCCCTGTCTGTGAGGGAGGACGGGGGCAACAGTGCATGAGGGTCAAATTCAACCCTGGCTGGTAAGCTTCTGAGGATGAGAAAAATAGTCAAGGTAGCGGGGGAGATACAGATTTATAAGTAATGTCTTCTTTCAGCGAGCTCGCCTTTCTTGATAAGGCAGGAAAAGATGAGAAGGAGTGGACGGTGGCACTGTCCTTTAGGAAGAAGAAACAGTGACAATAGGAGGGACCGAGTCGGGGGAACCTCCGAGCATGAAGTTATGTGATTCGAGGAGGAAATGTTTGGTCAGGGCTCTTTCTTCAATGTTATTTATTTGGCTTCATTACACTACTTTTCTTTATTTTAGGTGTTTCATGTCACTACAGAGGATGCAGACTCTTATCGGTGCACTGCCATTAATGCATACGGGGAGGCAACCTGCGTGACCAACCTCAGGATCATAGAAGGTGAGTTACGAAAGCACACTGTATCTAGACATCTGACCACCATGCAGGAGAAGGAGGGTTAGGCCACGTGTAGGTGCAAGTGCATTTTTAAAGAGAATGAAGAAGAATCAGGTGATCTGAGGGAAATAAGCTAAAACCATCGAGAATATGAAAGGGCAAGAAAATATATTTGTGCAAACAACCTGAACATAAAGCACTGTAAGTAAAGAAAGAGTGGGGTTATGTGCTTCACCATTATTGAAGGGTGACTCAGTGAATGATTTCTCAACAACTCTCAAAACCCAGTAGACTTCGTCAAGCAAAGGAGATATTTTGGAATCTTTTCTGCTAATTTTTGATGATGGAGAAATGGGTAAAAGCAATCTTTTTTTTCAACAAATGTGTCCCGTTTACGATGACCCAGAGTGATTGCTAGTGGCTGAGACTTTTACAAGCACCAATGTGTTTCATTATTTCAATCTTTCACTACGAGTCATTGTTGGTGCTGAAAAGCAACATGCTTTTTTCACGCAAATGTACTTTAAAACAGGTTTTCTCTTACCTTTTAAAATGTATTGATGTTGCCATCATTTTATCTTTATTTTCGTGTCACAAGTCAAGAAACACGTAAGAGTCCTGATTTTAATTTGAAACCCCACATGCAAAAGATCTACACACTACAGGTAGTAATTGTAGTTTATACAAGAATCACAAGAAGTTTGCTAGAAAAATATACAGCCTCGCACAATATTAGGCAAAATACGCATGACGCACCATTGATGCTAATTTACAAATTTTAGAAGAGTGAAATGCTCCACAGGCAATGCACTAAGAAACCGATGTAAATTTGTATTTATCGCAATTATATGCAAGTCTGTTAACACAACAATTGCCGAACTCCAAGTGCAATTTTCTGATACAAATTTTTCTTAAGCAGTATATGCACTTCGTGCATCATTGCTTTATGAAATTATGCAATCAATTTACAGACTTCAACATGAAATGACAGAGAGTCAGTAGCACGTCGTTAGCCAAGTATTTTTACTGATTTAAGAGTGTATGCAGAGACACTTTTTAATTTCGCACTAAACTGTTTTAAAACTGAAATTGAATTTGTTGCTTTGTATGTTATACTCACTGCGTCCCTTAAGACTTGGGGGTAGCCGACCGAGCCCACACAGAACAGCTGAACGGTTGGAGTCGGCAGGGCAGGAGAGGGAAAACCATAGAGAGGACCTGCCCTCGTGTTTTTCAGAAATGCCTACTTATGGCACCCGCAGCGGGGACGCGTGCAGCGGGCGCGCCAAAGGCAAGCCCGTCTGCGCCCGGACGCAGCCAAGGGCCAGGAACCCTGTCCATTTGTCGCCAGGACCCCCCCGGCACATTAAATACACTACAAAAGAGCTATTACTATGGAGGCCAAGAGTTGCTCCCCAGTGTGCTCATGTATTTTCGGCAGTCAGTTTAATTAGCAAGAAGATCGTCTATCCGCACTGCCAGACCACGGTAAGCATAGGGAACACAGACAAAAATGCACCAGCTGATGGGCCTGTTAAGAAGGCGCAGTGGAAAATAGGACTTATTAATAGTCGATCACTTCCTGCACACAAGACAGAAATTGGCTACTAATCGAGGAAGAGGGGCTTGTTATACTATTCGTTACAGAGACCTGGCTTAAAGCTTGCTCCACACCTAACCTAGCTCAAGCACTCCCTCCAGGATATATGATTAGAAGGCAGGATACGGTTGAAAAGATAGGAGGCGGGTGGCAGTCATATAGAGAGACCAATACGGCTGTATGACAACACCCATAACCATTACTAACTGTGTTATGTCTGGATGCAGGGTTTTTAGTAAATCAGGGAGAATGGCGCACAGACAAGTACGCGTGGTGTAAGTATGCTCAAAATGTGTACGGTGCTGCCAGGTCGGGGGAACTACCCTATAACCCCCGTTAGTGTAGGAGTTGGAGAACCCACACTAAAATTGAGAACACAGTCCCGGGCACACGTATTGGGGATATGATAATGGTACAAGAAGTCTCGTTTAAGATCAAATTGCTTAGGTCGACACCAGTGTAATTGTTGAAAGTTATTTAATGAGGCAACAACAAAAGAAAGCAACCAGCCGACACGTGTTTCGTCATACGGAATGATCCCGTGACTCTTCAGGGCTGGGGAGGATACAAAACATGGGGTGAGGGAATTGAAAACTAAAGTGCCACGTTGTTGCTGCATCTATAGAAAACACTAAAGGGAAAGGGATAACACTAGGTGTATGGAAACCCTACGTACTAAAGTGAGAGGGTGACAAGGAAAGTGACTTGAGTGTATGTGCCGCTTTCATGATGTGATCATCATGACTAGATCGCTGAAAAAACATGGTACATGAACAATGTGACTCGGTATAATGGTGTCTGCAGGAGTGAAGAACGGTTACGTGGTGGGTGTGAAGTGCAGGGGGGAAGAGGGACCCATACATGATGCAGAATGAAAAAGCACAGAACACACTGAGACATACAAAATATTACGTAGGGAAGAGCTTGGCATAAGCCGGGTGAAATGGGAATAGACACTGGAAGTGACAGTTAGCATCGTAATGGAAATAAGACTACACAGGAGACAATGGTTATCAGTTGTGGAAGAGACAAAAAGGAATGCCATGTGGTAGGAACCAGTACGATGGGGGTTGGTGCAAAACAGTTCTGTGAATAAATATAGCCTCCACACATCATGAATACCTGTATTAACAGTGGTGAAGTATATGCCTGTATTGCTAAGTACAATAGGAAGGTAGTTCCTGAGGGGAGGAGAAAACAGCGTGAGCAAGAAACTGCGTGGGGTGATAAGACAGCTGTGTTAAAAGCGCAGTACACATGGGAAGCAGAGCCGTAAAAATCAAAAGTTTCACCACAGGGCCGGTGATGGATCAAAACCGGTCAGGGGTTCCAAGAGGACAGGTCTGGCCCTTGGTAGAGACGTGACCTGGAAGTCAAGATGGCAGTGGAGACGAGCAGGGGCGGGTGCGCCCAGCCGTAGGGGAATGTTGATGGCTAGAAGTGGAGGGTATGCGAGAATAAGGATGCGCATGGGTAAGGAGGGGGAAGCTGGAGTACAAGGACTGTGCCTTACCCTTAGTGACGGTGCCAGAGAACCATCCAGTGTCCGATGCGAGGACGTATTAGGGCGGGTGTGCCATGTGATGGCGGGAAGAAAAGGAAGCTGGAAGGGAAGGGGCAAGTTAGGATAATAGGAAGGGTACCCAGAGTACTACGAATGAATGGGAATAGTGTGGAGGGGTCTTACCCTGGGTATATCACGACGTTAGTATTCCTGGTAGTAGGAGCGGGGTGGCGGGTGCTCCGTACTGTAGGGCGAGGAGGGGAGGGAAAGAGAGACAGTCAGTATGTACAGAACTAAAGCCCGGCAACTTGAGAAAAGTACAAAGGATAATAAAAAAATAAAAGAAAATGGCCATGGCTGGGTACAGCTTACCCGATGTCTGCGAGGTGGAGGCCGAAAGACACTGGTTCCGTCTGTGTATCCGGATGCGGAAGTAGGCGGAACCCCGTGCGAGCTGGAAATACCGGCGCGTCAGACAAGACTAGAGCGCGCACCGGACTGTGTATGCAAGGAGAAAGTGTCTACCGGGGGGTAAAGGGACGTGATGATAGAATAGCGCATGCGTGGTGTTCACGAAAAAACTAGACCGTGCTAGTCCGGTACATAGGTGACTGCCAAAAGAAGCGCATGCGCGAAGGAAAACAGGACGTATGTGGAGAGGCAATCTTAAGTGAAAGCATGTTGACAGAAAGGGTGGATCGAGAGGGGAGCGCCACTGGCTAAGTCCGAGGTGGTTTGTAGAGGAAGGGAGTACGAGACAAAAAGGGTGGGAATGGGTGGAGTGGAGTGGAGAGCTACGTAGGGTAAGAAATGGGGTCGGAAAGGGCAAAATGATGTGAGGAGCTCTAGATAGTAAGAGAAAAGCGATTGGAGGGCGAAGGCCCTTATCGCCGCGCAGTGCCCGAAAGGCATCATCGGTTGTAGAGGGTAGGAGCCCAATGCGAATAAGGTGGATGAGTACCGTCACTGACCCTGTGAGCCTGTATTACCACATGGAAAATGGGTTTACACAAAAATTCTTAACAGTTAACTGTGAATAGGCAAAAGGACAGTTCATTGTATGGCAAACATTAACCCATTGCGACTTGGGTAGAGGAGTACTGGCACCACGCCTGTGTGTCTGGATTAGCCAAGGGAGAAAAACGGGTTAGCATATACACGCTCTACAATTGACTGCGAAGAGGCAAAAGGAAGTTCATAGTTGGGCAGTCATTCACCCAAAAAGTAATGTAGTTCATGATCAGTGTTGAGTCCGTGTTGTACTGTCCGTAGACGCATGATCCATGTAGCTTCTAGACACCTGAGCCTCAGTTCTCTGTTGCCGCCCCTGGCATTGTTCGCTGCCACATCAAATCCGAAGAAAGTGAATCATTTCTTTGCGCCTTTTTTGGGGCAGGAGGCCGCGTGTACTGCCATTGGATATCTAGTGTCCTGATGATTCTATCATCACGTCCCTTTACCCCCCGGTAGACACTTTCTCCTTGCATACACAGGCCGGTGCGCGCTCTAGTCTTGTCTGACATGCCAGTATTTCCAGCTCGCACGGGGTTCCGCCTACTTCCGCATCCGGATACACAGACGGAACCAGTGTCTTTCGGCCTCCACCTCGCAGACATCGGGTAAGCTGTACCCAGCCATGGCCATTTTCTTTTATTTTTTTATTATCCTTTGTACTTTTCTCAAGCCGCCGTGCTTTAGTTCTGTAGATACTGACTGTCTCTCTTTCCCTCCCCTCCTCGCCCTACAGTACGGCGCACCCGCCACCCCGCTCCTACTACCAGGAATACTAACGTCGTGATATACCCAGGGTAAGACCCCTCCACACTATTCCCATTCATTCGTAGTACTCTGGCTCCCTTCCTATTATCCTAACTTGCCCCTTCCCTTCCAGCTTCCTTTTCTTCCCGCCATCACACGGCATACCCGCCCTAATACGTCCTCGCATCGGACACTGGATGGTCCTCTGGCACCGTCACTAAGGGTAAGGCACAGTCCTTGTACTCCAGCTTCTCCCTCCTTACCCATGCGCATCCTTATTCTCGCATACCCTCCACTTCTAGCCATCAACATTCCCCTACGGCCGGGCGCACCCGCCGCTGCTCGTCTCCACTGGCATCTTGACTTCCAGGTCACGTCTCTACCAAGGGCCAGACCTGTCCTCTTGGAACCCCTGACCGGTTTTGATCCATCCCCGGCCCTGTGGTGAGACTTTCTTGATTTTTACGGCTCTGCTTCCCATGTGTACTGCGCTTTTAACACAGCTGTCTTATCACCCCACGCAGTCTCTTGCTCACGCTGTTTTCTCCTCCCTCAGGAACCACCTTCCTATTGTACTTAGCAATACAGGCATATACTTCACCACTGTTAATACAGGTATTCATGATGTGTGGAGGCTATATTTATTCACAGAACTGTTTTGCACCAACCCCCATCGTACTGGTTCCTACCACATGGCATTCCTTTTGTCTCATCCACAACTGATAACCATTGTCTCCTGTGTAGTCTTATTTCCATTACGATGCTAACTGTCACTTCCAGTGTCTATTCCCATTTCACCCGGCTTATGCCAAGCTCTTCCCTACGTAATATTTTGTATGTCTCAGTGTGTTCTGTGCTTTTTCATTCTGCATCATGTATGGGTCCCTCTTCCCCCTGCACTTCACACCCACCACGTAACCGTTCTTCACGCCTGCAGACACCATTATACCGAGTCACATTGATTATGTACCATGTTTTTTCCGCGATCTAGTCATGATGATCACATCGTGAAAGCGGCACATACACTCAAGTCGCTTTCCTTGTCACCCTCTCACTTTAGTACGTAGGGTTTCCATACACCTAGTGTTATCCCTTTCCCTTTAGTGTTTTCTATAGATGCAGCAACAACGTGGCACTTTAGTTTTCAATTCCCTCACCCCATGTTTTATATCCTCCCCAGCCCTGAAGAGTCACGGGATCATTCCCGTATGACGAAACACGTGTCGGCTGGTTGCTTTCTTTTGTTGTTGCCTCATTAAATAACTTTCAACAATTACACTGGTGTTGACCTAAGCAATTTGATCTTAAACGAGACTTCTTGTACCATTATCATATCCCCAATACGTGTGCCCGGGACTGTGTTCTTATTACCAACTGTGATACAACACAATTCAGTATTAAACTATCCCCCAATGTTACCTTCTCAGGCACACTCCTCTGTAGGCCCCCTGGTTCCTGTAACACCTTCCTAGAGGATTTCCCAGATATGCTAGCAAGAACTATAGCCAGTAAAGCATCCACAACCATACTTGGGGATTTTAACCTACACTTAGATGAACTTGGTAACACATCCTCAAATAGATTTACTCAAGACATGGAAGCCATGCAACATAGACAACTTGTAAGTGAGGGCACACATAAAAAAGGGCACTTACTAGATGCAATCTCCTCCAATGAACCCAAATTAAAAGTAGGGACTCCATTGCCAGTTCCATGGTCAGATCACTATTTTATACAGTTCACTTTAGACAACCCCCATCCTCTACACACATGCAGTAAATCCTTCAAGGCGGGTAGTAAATGGCTAGGAAGTATACCAGCCAACATGATCAGCGCCCTGGAAGCTCAGGCCCCGAGCCTGATAGATAATCCAGAAGACACAGATAAGATATGGGCCGATTGGGTCAACCGAGCAGCAGAACATTGCACTCAGAAAGTCAGGTCAAGAATTCACCCAGCCAGGAAAAAGGCTGCGTGGTTTATTACAAACCTAATCTTGCTGAAAAAAACATGTTAAAAAATCGAAAGACAATGGAGGAAAAACTATGACCCCCACCACTAAAAGTCAATATAAATTGGCCATCAGACAATACCACAAGGAAATCACACAAGCCCAAGCCAAGTACTTTGAGGACAAAATCAATTCAGCCCACAACTCCTCCAGGGAATTATTTAAGGTTGTGTGTTCCTTAACCTCCACTGATCAGGAGACGGCCCATCAACCGTCCTCCAAAGAGAGATGTAACGAGCTCACAAGGTTTTTTAAAAACAAGGTGGAAAAGATATACAATTCCCTGCAAGGGAACACTGATTCAAACAAATCTGCTGATCAATCAGGGACCGGTGCTATTCCGGGAACGAAAACAGGGCCAAGTTTAGATCATTTCACGTAGCTAAGTGAGAAAGCCATGACCTCGATCTTGCAGAATATTAAAACCGGTTCTCCGCAAGACCTGGTTCTGCCACACATCCTACTGCAGGGAGGTAAAGCTACAATGAATACAACAGCTGAACTTCTCTCACTCTCTCTCACACAAGGGGTAATTCCCAAAACATAGAAACACGCCATAGTTCGACCACTGCTGAAGAAACCTCACCTAGATCCATTAGATCCGGGGAATTATCGACCCATCTCAACCCTACCTCTCTTAGGTAAAATAGCAGAAAAGCATGTCAATCAGACCTTGTCCCAATTTCTGGAAGAAAATGAGGTGTTGCACCACACTCAAATGGGTTTCAGACCACAACATAGTACAGAGTCCGCCCTGCTGGTGGTCACGGAGGAACTCAAGGGAATCCTAGATCAGGAGTGTGTAGCTGCAATCTTGCGTCTGGATCTTAGTGCAGCCTTTGACACGGTTGATCACAGCACTATGATCCTCAGGTTAAAGGAAGCGGGCATCACAGACACTGCGCAAAAATGGCTGTCCTCATTCCTAGAAGATAGATCCTTCCAGATAATGGAGGGTGAGCACCTCTCAGATATCCTGCAAATATCGTGCGGAGTCCCACAAGGATCTGCCCTGAGTCCCACATTATTCAATTTATACATGCAACCTTTGGCAAAGATAGTGCAGGAATTTGGGTTATCTATTGTATCATATGCAGATGATACCCAGTTGGTACTATCAGTGACTGAGGGCCCACAATCCATACACACCAATTTGGCCCCCTGCATGGTAAAAGTAGCAGAATGGATGAGCAGGTGCAGCCTAAAACTGAATGGAGAAAAAACAGAACTTATGTTCCTGGGAAATAAGTCTGTTCCTAGAAACTTCATCCGCTGGCCTCCAGAACTAGGCAACCCCCCAGTCCCAAAAGATTCTGTAAAAAATTTGGGAATATGGTTAGACCACAGCCTTTCTATGGAGACACAAGCCAAGAAACTGGCAGCCACATGTTTTGGAATACTCTGCATGATCCAGAAGATTTTACCTCTTATCCCGGAACAAACCAGGAGAACTGTGGTTCAGGCCATGGTGATATCACGGCTGGACTACGGTAACTCCCTCTATTTGGATTCCCCCAAATATGTAGTGAACAGACTACAGCTGGTTCAGAATGCCGCCGCCAGGATACTGCTAGGCATTCCCAGACAAAACTCAGAGAAAGCCGCCCTGAAAATACTACACTGGCTCCTGATCCAAGCCAGGATTAAAATTTAAATCGCTTTGTATTGCCCACAAAGCCATGAACGACAAAGGCCCGGGCTTAATAAAAAAGCTTGTAGCTCCTTATGTTCCGGGTAGATCTCTAAGATCCTCTTCAGATCTGCTCATGAAAAAGACGAGAATAAAGAGATCAAGATGGGGAGGAAGATCCTTCGCACATCTGGCCCCTAGCCTGTGGAACTCCCTACCTAAAGAAATGCGATTGCTAAGAGATGAACTGGTATTTAGGAAAAAACTAAAAACATGGCTCTTTCCCTGATAACTTCTTCGACCTGACTGCACCTTCTCCTCAGCGCTGGGAAGCCTTCGGGCAGCCATGCGCTTTATAAATCCATAAACATAAACCTAAGTCAAATAGTTATTTTATGTCCATGTGTGCCACCTTGGGTAGTAAAAATCATAATGTTTACATGCATAACTCAAATTCTGATTAAAAAAATCAGGATTTCTGTGCATATTCATCACATCTACTTCTATGGAAGAGTTCAACTATTGAGGTAGATCTTTATGCAGGAGGCTTCTAAGCGCCAGTGTTGCCAGTGAGCAGCGCTACGATGAGTGTTGTAATAAATCAAAGAAACGACTTCCCACTCCTGTTCAGAAAACCACGGTACTCTGAGGAAGATTTGTTATGCAAGACTTTATCCTTTTGCAGAGGAGTAATGCACACCAACACGTTGCGGTGTTTACACGCCTTTGTCACAACAAAGACGTGTAAACGCCAAAACGCTTTGATTGAACTTTCTGATTGGCTTTTTGAACAGGACTAGGAAGTCGTTTCTTTGATTATATATATTATATATATCAATCAATTACCTACTGGCGGTTGCCAGTAGGTAGTTATAGTTAGGACCTAGTTTTCACAGGAAAAGCATTTTTTGACTTGCCTATATCTTTGGTGCTGGTTTATGAATCTTCATGAAATTCTCCAAAAACAGTGTCATAGTAAGTCTGATTGTGCATGCAAGTTTCAGGGTGATATGTCAAGTGGGGGCCGAGAAAAATGGGGCTCAAGCAAAGTGCATTGTCCCATGTTAATTCCCATAGAACGCGTAGTCGTACCTTCAGCCCGAACCGCTGGACGGAATTACACTAAATTTGGCATAAAGGTAGATGTTGTTACACAGATTGTGTGGTTTTTGTTATTTGGTGCAAATCCATTCAGTAGTATTTGAGAAATTTAAGAAGAAAAAGTTAGTGATGTCCTTCGTTGCAAAGCCTTCATGAAAAAAGACGAGCTCGTGCAAGGAAATGCACAGCTCTGATTGGCTGCCAACACTTCAAGCAGTAAGTGCTGGCAGCCATCTTGGGACTCTGCTTCACTGAGTCCCCCAAAAAATAAGTGAAAATAAAGAAAAGGGGGCAGGGTGGCAATATCTTGACCCCCAAGCCATGGTCTTGGGGTCCGTATGGGACCCAACCGCGCAAAAAAAAAGCATTTTTTAAAACCTTTTACTGTGAGGTCGTGAAAAATTAGTGGTAAAAATTAAAAAACACAAGCGTGGGCTCCCACACTTGTGTTTAAAAAAAAAAGTCCCCAAGTGGGGCAAGTCCCGGGGGCATATGTAATAGTATGCAGGGGGGCGATGCTGGCCCGGAGACAACATCCTCCCCGGGGCAATGAACTATAGAAATGTGAGGGGGCACGCGCAGCCCCCGTAGCCCTGGGGACTGCCAACTCCCGGGGCCATTAATTATATAAATGCGAGGGGCCCATGCAGCTGCCTGCAGCCCCTGGGACTGCCACCTCCCCGGGGCAATGAAGTTTAGAAATGTGGGGGGGTCCAAGCAGCCCTCCCCGCAGCCCTGGGGACTATCACCTCCGCGGGGCAATGAATTATAGAAGGGCAGGGGGGCCCGCGTGCCCCCCCTCAGCCCTGGGGACTGCCACCTCCTTGTGGCAAGTAAGTTATAGAAATGCGGGGTCCTGCGCGCCCCCCTGCAGCCCCAGGGGCCACCACCTCCCTGGGGCTAAATTAAAGTTTGGAGAGAGCGGCATGTGGTCCCCTCTTGGAGTCAAAGATAGCCCTGGGGACCACCACCCCCCAGGGCCAGCTCCTGCTATGTCCCGGGTTGCCCACCCCCGGGACATAGCTGCTTGCTATGGCTTGGTGCGAGCTTTAGTGCTCCCGACAAGCCATAGCAAACTGCGCTCCGCTTTGAGCAAGCAAGAGCATTTTGCTCTCACTTGCTCAAAGCAGAGCACAATTGCTTTGACAGAGAGGGAGCTGCATGTCAGCAGCTCCCTCTCTGTCAGAGCAATGCAGCATCCAGCAGGAGGCGGGGAGCCGGCAGGGACTGCGGAGGCCTTGAGGCTCCCCCCGCGGTCCCCAACAAAACAAACTGGGAGCACAGGGTGGGACCAGGCCACCCAGAAGAGAGACAGGGCCCTGGGGGATGGGGTCCCAAGGTTTGAAATCGGCCTGCCTCCCATTAATTAAAAAAATATTTTTTTAAAAGCCCACGTCCCCGGTGATGGGGTCTCTGGGGCTTGGGGTCCCCGGGGCCCAAATCGGCCCAGGGAAGGCGGGCCACGTGGCCCCCCTCCCGTTAAAAAAAAAGAAATGCAGGACGGGCAAGGTGCCGGAGGCCGCACCCTTTCTCCACTACTCTGCAAAAGCGCCTACTGGTGCACTGCTGGTTGGGGGATGAAGTCCCCTTGGATGGTGAGGGTCCTTTGGGATCAGGAACCCCTTCTGTTACCACCAGTAAGTCTCAGGCAGTGGGATTACTGAGAGGTCTTTAGAAGCCACGTCCCCTTTTTCCACCACTGCACAAACGTTCCTCCTGGTGCACTACTGGTTGGGGAATGAAGTCCACTTTACTCCTTAAGGTCCAACTACCTCTCCTGTTATCTCCAGTAAGTCCCGCACAGCTGGATTGCTGAGAGGTTGTCAGTGGCCATGCCCCCTTTCTCCACCACTCTGCAAACACACCACCTGGTGCCCTACTGGTAGGAGGATGATGTCCTCTTTTATGTTGAGGAACCTTGGTGGCCAAGAAGCCCTCCTGGTACCTCCAGTAAGTCCCACACAGCAGGATTCCTGAGAGCTGGTCGAAGGCCCCGCCCCCTTTCTCCTCCACTCTGCAAACGCGACTACTACTTAAAACACCATAGAAATTCACTGAAAAAATAAAGGTTACAGTGGCGCTATAGTTAGGAAATGAAATTAAAAAACCTTAGAAATTCACTGAAAAAACCAAAGGTTACAGGGGCGTTATAGTTAGGCTGAGGTTTTACTTGTACAAAACCAGTGAAATCTAGCAGTTATAGTTAGCTGAGCTAACTATAACTCACACCCCCTCAATGCACTGCTTATGATCTCACATATTCCATCACTCATGACATGGTCAGTGACATCACTGATGGCATCTCAAATTACATCACTGATGACATCATCCACAGAATCATTGACACACTCATTCACACCCCATAGAACCTTTCATACACCCACTCAACAATTCACAATCACATTCACAGACACATACCACTGCTTACACACCCACTCACTGATTCCTAGATCTACACGCACATCCACTCACTCACCCATACAGCCACTCATACACCCACCCACTCACTAATACAGCCACTGACATATCCACTAATATAGCCACTCACACACTGAGTCAGTCACCCATAGAGCTACTCACACATCTACTCACTCATACAGTCAATCACACAGCCACTTATTCACCCATATAGATACACACCCACTTACTTACTCATATAGATATTAACACGTACTCACTCACCTATACAGTCACTGATACAAACACACACTCACCAATATAGTCACTCATATACCCCATCACTCACCTATACTCCCTTTCACATACCCAGTTACTCACCCATATACCACTGACACATCCACTCGCTCACCCTCACAACCATCCACACACACTCACCCATACAGCCCCTCACACACACACTCACTAACCCACACAGCCAATAACTCACGCACTCATCCATACAGGCAGTCATACACCCCCTCACCCACCCACACAGAAACTCAGACACCCATAGTGTTATTCACACAACCAATCACTCACCCATACAACATACAGCCACTCATGTACCCACTCACACACCCATACAACCACTCACATACCCACTCAAACACCCATACAGCTACTTAGACACCAACTGACAGACTGTTACAGACATTCACACAATCAGTCACTCACCCATACATTCACTGAGACACCTAATCACTCACTTATACAGTCAGTCATGCACCCACTGAATCATCCATACAGGCACTCAGACACCCACTGATTCCCCAATATGCCTTGGTGTGTGTATATATATATATATATATATGTGTATATTATCTACTGGCGGTCGCCAGTAGATAGTTATAGTTAGAACCTACTTTCCATAGGAAAAGCATTTTTTGATGTGCTTATAACTTTGGCGTCGTTTGCCGAATCTTTACGAAATTTTCCAAAACGTTCGTCTATTCAGGTGAACTCCTAACCTGAAAGTTTGGGGGTGATTCGTGAAGGGGGGGCTGAGAAAAAAGGGGGGTCCCAAAACGTGTTTTCTCCATGCAATTTCCATAGGAAACTTTAGACAAGGCTACAGGTCAAACTGCTGAACGGAATTACGCCAAATTTGGCAGGGAGAAAGGTCTTGGTCCAGAAAGCACGCTTTTGTTTAAATGGGGTAAGTCCGTTTAGTAGTTTTAGAGAAATATCAAAATTTATAGATATCGATATTTGAGAATTCTGACATCTGATTGGCTGAGGCGTTACGAGCACGAGCGTGCGGCTCATTGGTTGCAAACTGTTGAAACTAGGAAGTGTTGGCAGCCATTTTGTGACTGAGTTGAAAGGCGTAGGGCGAAACAAAAGAGAAAAATTGTATAAGAGGGTATAGTAGGAACACTGTGGTCTTAGTTTAAGCAGTCTGTACGCTGCAGAGGCAGGGAGTTTGAATGTTGCGTAGGCCGTGGAAATCACGTCCGCAGAACAACGGTGAGCGATATTGCGGCAAGGTTGCGTAGGCTCTGGCAATCCCGTCGGAAAAACAATGCAACGTATTGCGGCAAGCAGTGTGTAGGGTGCACACACAGGTAGTGTGAATGTGCGGTATAGCGGCAATGTTCAGTAGGCTGTGTAAATCATATCGGGAAAATAACAATGCACCGTATTGCAGCCTTCCTTTAATATAATGCGCAGTAATGTTTACTTATAATGCGGTGTTCACTTTTATCACGGACAGTGTCACTTTCTTAGACGAAATTTAATATTATGTGGGAGGGCGTGTTCTGTTCGTGTGTCTGGAACAAAATTAACGTTTAATTGGCTGAGGTGTTCCAACAACGAGCTCAATGTTCATTGGCTGCGAACCATTGAAAGTAGAAGTGTTGCCAGCCGTTTCCTCCCCGTCCGCGGAGTAGCAGGGACATCTGATTGGCTGACGTGTTCCAAGCAGGACCTTCCCAAGCTTAATGTTCATTGGCTGCGAACCATTGAAAGTAGAAGTGTTGCCAGCCATTTCCTCCCCGTCCGCGGAGTAGCAGGGACATCTGATTGGCTGACGTGTTCCAAGCAGGACCTTCAAGCTTAATGTTCATTGGCTGCGAACCATTGAAAGTAGAAGTGTTGCCAGCCATTTCCTCCCTGTCCGTGGAGTAGCAGGGACATCTGATTGGCTGACGTGTTCCAAGCAGGACCTTCCCAAGCTTAATGTTCATTGGCTGCGAACCATTGAAAGTAGAAGTGTTGCCAGCCATTTCCTCCCCGTCCGCGGAGTAGCAGGGACATCTGATTGGTGACGTGTTCCAAGCAGGACCTTCCCAAGCTTAATGTTCATTGGCTGCGAACCATTGAAAGTACAAGTGTTGCCAGCCATTTCCTCCCCGTCCGCGGAGTAGCAGGTACATCTGATTGGTGACGTGTTCCAAGCAGGACGTTCCCAAGCTTAATGTTCATTGGCTGTAAACCATTGAAAGTAGAAGTGTTGCCAGCCATTCTCTCACCCTCCGCGGAGCATCAGGGACATCTGATTGGGTAACGTGTTTCAAGCAGGACCTTCCCAAGTTTAATGTTCATTGGCTGTAAACCATTGAAAGTAGAAGTGTTGGCAGCGATTCCCTCCCCCTCTGCGGAACTCCATGGACATTTTATTGGCTAAAGTGTTCCTAGTACAAGTTTGCTCATTATTGGCTGGGAACGGTTCACTGTTGTGAACCATTTTGTGACGCACTTCAATGGAGTACGGGAAAAGAAAGTAGTAGCGGGGAGGGTAGGAACACTATTAACTCTGTACAGTGGTCACAAGGTGGTGGAGACGGATTGTGAAGGTAAAAATAGTTTTTTATATATTTTAAGGGCCATTTATATAATTGGCGTGGGGTGTACAAATCACGGCGGGAAAATAACAAAGTGTATTGCGGTCTTCATTTTATTAAGTTTGCGGGTGGGATACTTCCCAGGAGCACTGTTTAGTTATAATGTGGTGTTTACTTTTCTGACGGGGAGCTGTGGTTGTGCAGCAAAAATTTCAGTCTAGGTTTGAAATAGTTTTTATTAAGCAATTACAAATATACTTTCTTCGGAAACTGAAGCTGTATATATCAAAGGGGTGACAAATAAAAACGCAATTCATAAAATATCCCTTAAGCGTGGGCACACCCTCCCTTTTTTTTTCTGCTATAGTTTGTAAAAGTGTTGCCCCATATTCTTGATAATATAAGAGGGCATGAGTTACTTTTAGATAAAGTAGAAAAGAAGTGCTACAAGAAACACTCCCGCACTACATCATCTCAGGTCACAAGAACAATAACAAGTAAAAAACAGTTAAACACGAATCACTTTATATTACATAGAAATGTACGCTTTATCATTTTTTATAATTTCTATTCTGTAGAATTCGGGAAAGTTCGGTCGTAGTGCTTAGAGGTCGCTCACTGCTCCGCTAACAAATCACGTACTCCTTTAAGAATATATAGGATAGTAGTATAATAATATACACTACTGGTAGTATATATTCTATAGGGAGAAGGTGAATAGGAACCGCAACAGACAAAAATAGAAATAGTAAAAAAACATTCAGAAATGTAGGGTTTATCAAAGGTATTCACTAAGAAAGTATCTATGGAAACTATTTTTTTTTAAACTGCAATTTCCAAAAATATTGTCACTGTAAAAATATCTGATCAAGTAAGTTATAAAGGTCAGTAAACTGTATTTCAGATGGTTTACTCCTGGTGACGACAAATCTCCAATTCCTGTTGTGTGGAAATATCACACTCTTACAATATACACAGTGTCACTGATGGCACATAAAAAGGAAAATGAAAATGAAGTCATCAATACAAAACAAGATCAATAACGAAATACTTTCCAGCGATGAGTATGTTGAGAGCTTCTTTCCTCCGGGACTTCGAAATCTTTCATCTTAGCGCCAACGGGTCATAACGTGCTCTGAGATCACAATGACTGTTAATATTATAATATACATATTCACAGTATATGATCCCAAGGAAGAAACAGAGTAAGAACGAGAAGGTGCTGACGTTAAATATAAATCTTTAGTCTTCGCGTCGACGGGTCATAAACTCCACTGAGTTCAGTATAAATGTTAATATTACAATATACATACTCACACTATATGATCTCAAGGGGGAAATAGACTACAAACTAGAAGCTGCTGACGTTACATATAAATCTTTAGTCTTCGCGCCGACGGGTCACCAACACTTCTGAGGTCAAGTATAGTGTCAATATTATAATATACAAAGTCACACTATATGAGCTCAAAGGAGCCAGAACAGGAACAATGTTTGCTGTATTCTGTCTGTTTCTGAAAACAAGCTGCTGACGTTACATATAAATGGCAAAAACAACCAATAACACTTTTTTCTAAATACAAGTGTTTAAATATTAACAAATAGCTACGTATTATAAATATCTAGTATGCCATAATCAAACAACTTACAACTCAGGATTATGTTTTGTGGCCGCAAAAGAAGAATCCGACTGTAGAAAAGAGCACCTGCATCACTGAATGGAGACGCGTAAATAACTCGCAAAAACGAAACTAATCAATCAACGGGTGTGGTTTATATACTTTTTGGTTATTGAGTAGTCTATGGAAGGAAGATGCGGCTCCGCCCATTTTGATGTCACGTTTTACAGTTGACACGTGCTCACGTTTTAACTGTTTAACTTGTGCACGTGCTGGGAAAAGTTACAAAATGTGAAGCGGAAAAAGTTTTGATTTCGAACCTAACACGTATAAGGTCCTTAATATGTACATATGTTGGAGAGCTTAAAAACTGTTACCCGGAAAACCGTGTCATTTCCATTCTCATGAGTAAATGCATTTATTAATTGCCGTAATTATAAATAGAAGACATAAAAAAAAGATCTATCAGAATAGAAGGAAAAAAAACGTGATATTTCTCATCACTATGGTTTTAAATTAAAAAAATGCGAGCATTTGTAAAGCGTACAGCTACCCCTGGAAAGGTGTGCTGGCGATCGGGGGCGTCGGAAAGATTAAGCAAGGTGTTGCCCACAGTGACATAGTGGTGGGCTAACGTGCTGCTGGAGCCGGGAATCGAACTGTGAACGCTGTTGTTCGAAGTCGGGTATCATAGCTGCTCCGTCACACTTTTTCCACACTTATATGTTAATTAGTGCTAATTAAGTTTTAAACATTGTTCAATTATAACTTATAACAGACTACTGTTACAGTTAGTTTTTCACTACAAAAAGTATGCACGTCTTTTTTAAATTTAGTTAAAAACAATATAGGTTTCAGGGACATTGTAGTTAGAAATTAGCATTTATAAAACCTTTCAAATTCCCTGAAAAAACCATAGGTTTTACAGACGTTATAGTTGGAAATTAGCATTTAAAAAACCTTTGAAATTCACTGAAAAAACCATAGGTTTCAGGGGCGTTATAGTTAGCTGGACATTTCACTCGTACAAAACCATAGAAATTCCACTGTTATAGTTAGTTCAGCTAACTATAACTCGCGCCCCCGCAATGCACTGCTCATGACGTCACATAATACATCATTCATGGCATGGTCGGTGACATCACTGATGACATCACTGATGACATCTCAAATGACATCACTGATGACATCATCCACGTGAAAATCTGATGCACCTCCTCACAGTCTAATATAACCTTTAATACACCCACTGTAAAATACAGACTACCATTTTCGAAACCATCGAGATACCAATACCAGTTACTACTTACGCACTCTTTGATTCCTAGGTCTACACACACATCCACTCATTCACCCATACATTCACTTATACATGCAGTCACTCATCAATACAACACTATGATATGCACTCATACACCTATTCAGACACTCGCACACCGCCACTCATCCATGGAGTTACTCACACACCTAGTCAGTCATGCAAAGAATCAATCACACTCCCATTTACTCACCTATACAGTTATACACACACCACCTCACTAATTCATACAGATACTAACGCATAATTACTCTCTTATATAACCACTGATACAAGTACACACTCATCCATACAGCCACTCTCACAATCACTCACTCTCACATATACTCATTTATATACAGCATCACTCACATATACTACCTTTTACATATGTAGTTACTCACACGTGTACCACTGAGACATCCATTCACTCACCAACACACCCATACACACACTCACCCACCCATACAGCTGTTTCCACATGCACTCTTGAACCCATACACCCAGTGAATCAACCACTCACACATCAATGCACAGAGTCACACACCTCCAACCCACCCACCCACACACACACACTCAGTCTCCCATACAAATGCTCAGGCAAACAATCAATAACCCATATAAACACTCATGTAGCTACTGACCAACCCATGTAGCAGCTTACACAACAACAGACAGACTGATACACACATTCACACAGTTTAGTCACTAACCCATGCATTCAGTAAGACACGTTTAATCACTCACTTATACAATCAGTCACACACCTGTAAAATCCCCCATCCAGACACTTATACACCCACTCATTCTTCAATACACCTAAGAATATATGTAAAACATATTTAAAAATTACAGAAACATACAGTCACTGGATGATGTCATCAGTGATGTCATTTGAGATGTCATCAGTGATGTCATCAGTGATGTCACTGACCATGCCATGAATGATGTAATATGTGACGTCATGAGCAGTGCATTGCGGGGGCGCGAGTTATAGTAGGCTGAACTAACTATAACAGTGGAATTTCTATGGTTTTGTACGAGTGAAATGTCCAGCTAACTAGAACGCCCCTGAAACCTATGGTTTTTTCAGTGAATTTCAAAGGTTTTTTAAATGCTAATTTCTAACTATAACGTCTGTAAAACCTATGGTGTTTTCAGTGAATATATATATACATATACATATATTCACTGAAAAAACCAAAGGTTTCAGGGACGTTATAGTTAGTTGGACATTTCACTCGTACAAAACCAGAGAAATTCGGCCGTTATAGTTAGTAGAGCTAACTATAACTCGCGCCCCCGCAATGCAGTGCTGCTTACGTCACATATTACATCACTCATGACATGGTCGGTGACATCACTGATGACATCACTGATGACATCTCAAATGACATCATCCATGTGATAATCTGATGCACCTCCTCACACCCACTCTAAAATACAGACTACCAATATCGAAACCATAGACAGACCAATAGCAGTTAGTACATACCCACTCAGTGATTCCTAGGTCTACACACACACATCCACTCATTCACCCATACAGTAACTCATGCATGCAGTCACATCACTGATGACATCTCAAATGACATCACTGATGACATCACTGATGACATCATCCAGTGAATGTGTGTTTCTTTAAAGTTTAAATATGTTATATATATATATATATCACCAAATGCCCTAGAGCTGTTTCCAGGACGCACACGACTGCAGGCCAACCCTCTGGCTTTCGTTGATTTCTCGCAACCTTTGCACCACAGTAGACTAGATGCCTGACGCGTTTCAGGGCTTGCCGCCCCTTAATCATAGGCTGTCACGAGTAATTGGGAGGTGCTCCTGGAAACAGCTCTAGGGCATTTGGTGATTAATATATATATATATATATATATATATATATATATATATATATACCAAGGTGTATTGAAGAATGAGTGGGTGTATAAGTGTCTGAATGGATGATTTAGTAGGTGCGTGACTGATTGTATAACTGACTGATTAAGCGTATCTTACTGAATGCATGGGTTAGTGAGTAAACTGTGTAAATGTCTATCAGTCTGTCAGTTGGTGTATAAGCGGCTGCATGGGTTGGTGAGTAGCTACATGACTGTCTATATAGGTTATTGATTGGTTGTCTGAGTATCTGTATGGGTGCCTGAGTGTCTGTGTGAGTGGGTGGGGGGTGGGTGACTCATGTGCGAGTGGGTGATTCACTGGGTGTATGGGTTCAAGAGTGCATCTGTGAAGGTCTGTATGGGTGGGTGAGTGTGTTTATGGGTGTGTTGGTGAGTGAATGGATGTCTCAGTGGTATATGTGTGAGTAACTACATATGTGAAAGGCAGTATATGTGATTGTTAGAGTTTATAAATGAGTATACGTGAGAGTGAGTGATTGTGAGAGTGGCTGTATGGATGAGTGTGTGCTTGTATCAGTGATTGTATAAGAGAGTAAGTATGTGTTAGTATTTGTATAAATAAGTGAGGTGGTAAGTGTATAACTGTATAGGTGAGTAAATGGGTGTGATTGATTCTTTGCATGACTGAGTAGGTGTGTGAGTAAGTCTATGGATGAGTGGCGGTGTGTGAGTGTATGTATAGGTGTATGAGTGCATATGATAGTGCTGTATTGATGAGTGACTGTGCATGTATGAGTTACTGTATGGTTGAATGAGTGGATGTGTGTGTGTAGACCTAGGAATCACTGAGCGGGTATGTACTAACTGCTATTGGTCTGTCTATGGTTTCGATATTGGTAGTCTGTATTTTAGAGTGGGTGTGAGGAGGTGCATCAGATTATCACAGGGATGATGTTATTTGAGATGTCATCAGTGATGTCATCAGGGATGTCACTGACCATGTCATGAGTGATGTAATATGTGACGTCATCAGCAGTGCATTGCGGGGGCGCGAGTTATAGTTAGCTCTACTAACTATAACAGCCGAATTTCTCTGGTTTTGTACGAGTGAAATGTCCAACTAACTATAACGTCCCTGAAACCTTTGGTTTTTTCAGTGAATTTCTAAGGTTTTTTAAATGCTAATTTCTAACTATAACGTCCCTGAAACCTGTGGTTTTTCAGTGAATTTCTAAGGTTTTTTAAATGCTAATTTCTAACTATAACGTCCCTAAAACCTATTTATTTATTTAAAGGTTTTATATAGCGCTGACTGGACCCAAGAGTATCAGAGCGCTTTACAGGTTTTGGTAATACAGAATTTCAATTTCACTTTAATACAATGAGGTAATGAGATAAAAATAGCACTGGAGGAAGCAAAGTTAGTTAGTGTGAGAGGAGTGGGGAGGGCGAGAAAGTGAAGGACAGCAGTGGAGGGTGAGGGGTAAGGGGAAAATAAGAGGAAGAAGGTAGGCATTACCCAAAAAGTAAAGAGAGGGGGGGTGGAGGGGGTCGAAATGAAAGAATAGAATGGGGGGGATGGGGTGACACAATAAATCGAGGGGACCTAGACTGATGGGGCAAGGGTAGGAATTATTAGCCAGTGACAATACATTAAGAACCCCAATATTTATTGAGAAGGAGCAGCTTGAGGTCTTTTTTTAAGCTGGTGTAAGAGGGGTTGCAACGTAAATCTTTAGGGAGGGCATTCCATACGGCGGGTGCGTATCCAGAGAAAGAGCGGGACTGTGTAGATTTCTTTTTTACTAAAGGAGGGACAAGGACAAGAGCGTTAGTGCTCCTCATTGTTCTAGTACAGCCCGCTTTGTGGATTTTGTCAGAGAGGTAAGAAGGGGTATTTTGATGGAGGGCTTTGTGCGTGATGCATGCAGTCTTGTAGGTGGATCTACCCTCAATCGGAAGCCATTTAAGGTCTTTGAGAACGGGGGAGATGTGATCAAAGCGCTTACAGTCAGTAATAAGCCTGGCAGCAAGGTTCAAAACGGATTTGATCGGTGTTAGGTGGACTTTAGGAGTACCAGCGAGAGTGGCATTCCCGTAGTCAATTTTAGACAGGACCAGTGATTGCACAACTGATTTAAAGTCATCTGCAGGGATAAAGGGTTTAATTTTTTTAAGATGGTGAAGTGTGAAAAGAGCACCGTTGGCCGAATTTTTTATGTGGGGAGTAAGGCTGAGGCTCAGGTCGACGCTGATGCCGAGGGATTTGACTGAGTTAGAGATGGAGAGAGAGCAGTTGAGAGCTTTGATGTCAGAGATCCAGTGTTGAATAGGGAGCGAGTTGTTTTTAGGCGAGAATAGAATGATTTCTGTTTTTTTAGGGTTAAGTTTGAGGTGGTTATGATGAAACCACAATTGAATCTTAGTCAAGGCATCATTGAGATGTAAGACATCAGCATGGGATTTGATCCGATAGTAATGTTGGGTGTCATCGGCATAGAGGTGGTAACTGATTTTCGCTTGTTTAAGGATAAGGGTGAGGGGTTCCATGAATAGGTTGAATAGAGTGGGAGAGAGAATAGAGCCCTGGGGTACGCCCAAGGTGACTGGCAAAGGTTTAGAAAGGCAATCGCTGACTTTAATTTGTTGCGTTCTGTGTTGGAAAAGGAGGTGAACCATTTGAGAACAGCACCATCAAAGCCAAAACGGTCTTTGAGAATATTGAGTAAGGCAGTATGGTTAACAGTATCAAAAGCAGCGGAGAGGTCAAGAAGAATGAGAAGGGAGGATTCCCCCTTGTCTAGGGAGCGATGGATGTCGTCAATAATATTGAGCATGGCTGTTTCAGTGCTACAGCCCTTTCGAAAGCCTGATTGTAAAGCGTCCAAGAGGTTGAATGATTCGATGTGTTTGTCCATCTGGAGCAGGGCGCATTTTTCCAGGGCCTTAGATAAGAAAGGAAGGTTAGAAATGGGGCGCAGATTATTTAAGTCATTGGGGTCAGCAGTAGCGTTTTTGATGATGGGTAATTTGGCCTAGTTGGAGGGACTCGGGGACACTGCCGGTGGCAAGGGAGGAGTTGATGATAGTGGCCCAATAAGGGGCAATGATGTGTTTGAGGTCTTGTACAAGATAGGCCGGGAGGGGATCTCTGGTATGTGAGGATGGTTTAAGCTTGGTGATGATGTTGATGACATCCCGTTCAGATACTGGACAGAAGTTCTTCCAGGATGCATTGTTTTTTAGCTGGGGGGCGGAGTAGTAAGGTTCAGAAGGGTGGCAGTGAGGGGGACTTGGGCGGAATAGGAGTGGATGAAGACAAAGCGGGAATGCTAAGGAGGGGAGGTAGGCTAAGTGGGGGGGGGAGTTAAGACGAAGGATTGATCAATCTTAGTGATTTTATCAGAGAAGCAGCTAGCAATTTCTTCACATCTCTCGACCGTAGCCAATAGTTTAGGAGGGGCTGAGGCAGTTTGGTTTTTAACAATGTTAAATAGTTCCCTAGGTCGATTTCTTGCCTGGTCAAGTTGTGAACGGAAGAAGGAAGTTTTTTCATTAAAGATGTGTTTTTTATAGTTGGCCCTAGCGGCTCTGAGGAGGACAAGATTTGGGGAGGAAGGCTGTTGCCTCCATGTGCGTTCAGTCTGCCTGAGAGCTCGTCTCTCATTGTTGAGGTCCGTATTGAACCATGATTTGGAGGGTTTGCTTTTTTGCAATTTTAATTTGGCTGGGGCAATTTGGTCAAGGGCTTCAACGATGGATTTGTTGTAATGTTCTGTAAGGTCATTGGCACTTTGGGAGAGAGAAGTAAGTCGTAGATAAGCTTTAATTTTTGTCTCCAGTTCGTCCGGAGGAATAAGGTGAAGATTTCTGGTCAGTTTCTTTTGCAAGATGGTGTTTAAGGAAGGGGGGCACAGAACTGTTGATCGTGAAGAGGATGAGGTGGTGGTCGGACCAGTCAATGGGGATAATGCGGGAAAGAGAAGCTAGGTCATTGCTAGTAATAATAGCGTCAAGGGTGGCACCTTTGGAGTGTGTAGGCGAATTGCAGAGTTGTTTCAGGTCGCTGATATCAAGTAAGTCATTGATGAGTTTAACCGAGGGGTCATCATTTTTGTTCCAGTGGAGGTTAAAGTCCCAGAGGAAGAGGTTTTTAGACTTGGAGGTCGCTGATTGGATAAGAAGATCAGACAATTCTTCAACAAAGGACAGAGGGTCACCAGGGGGATGATAGATATTATGTAGGCGAATAGGGGGGGAGCCCTGAGCTGTGAGTTCAGCACCAAGGTATTCAAAAGTAGTAAAGTCAGGGTGCTGGACAGGTGAGAGTTGAAGTTCTTCTTTATAAATTATAGCGATGCCCCCTCCAATTTTATCAAGCCTGTCTTTTCTGAGGATGGTGTAACCGGGGGGAGAGAGCAGATCAAGGATTGATGATGAGTGGGCATTGAGCCAGGTTTCCGTCAGAAAGGCGATGTCAATGTTTTCACTGAGGATGGTTTCAGCGATTTCTGTTGCATGACACGTTGCCGATCGGCAGTTGACCAGCATGCAGTTGAGGGGTTTAGGGTCGTATATTTTTGTGGAAGAACAGGGGTGGATAGTGGTGAGTTGTTGAGGGGGTCTGGGCGAGACTGGGGAGGATGGGGTCCTACTTGTTCCCAGGATCACAGGGATTGATGAATGAAGTGGAGGAGAGTTCGTAGGTGAGGAGGTGAGGGGGTAGGCTTTATTGAGATCAGGGAGGTCAGGGGAGGGAAGATGGCTCATGGAGAGGGGTTGGCTGAGTGAACAATTACTGCAAGATGGTCTAGGTGGTGAATTGTCGTTAGGGGAAATATTCCTTTGGTTATGGAGTGCGGGGTACGTTTGAGTGGAGTCCAAGGGATAGGTGTGAATGGGAAGGTTCCTTGTGGAGAGGGAGTTGACGTCATTTTTGAGAGAAGAGAGTTCTAACATGAAGGTTGAGAGTTGGAGTTCTATATTGAGGAGTGATTGGGTAAGAAGTGAGATAGGGAAGGGGGCTAGGAGATCAAGTGGGAGGGGGGAATGGTCCAAGTTGGTCGGGGTGACGGTCTAGGATGTGGATAAGGTGGGAAACCAGGCGGAGGGTGGAGAGGGGTGTTAAGGTTGCAGGGAAGAGTCGGAATTGAAGGGTATGAGCGGGCATTCCCGGGAGTCAACTTGGTGTCAAGAGAGGAAAAGGGGGCATGGGAGGGGTGTTGGGGGCTGTTAGTTATATAAAGGGGGGGATGGTTAACAGGAGAAGAGATAGGAGTTATTTGTGGAGCTGATGAGGGATCACGGGGAAGTGTTACATGAGGAGCGGGGAGGATTTGGGTGTCTGAGGGCGTAGTAGTAGGGTTACTAAGGGAGAAGGAGATAGTAGTTATTCGAGGAGCCGGCAGGGGATCGGGGGGCGGGTGTTCAGGAGGAGGTGGGGTTTGGGAGGCTGAGGGAGTTGTAAGAAAGTCAGGAGGAGGGGGGATGCTGATGAGGTTGTGGGAAAATGCATCTGAGAATCGGGGATTTCAATGGTGATTGGTGGGTCAGGGAACGGATGGGTAGGGGACAGGGATTGAGGGGACGAAAAGGCATCTTGCGTTTGTGAGGCTGGGAGGATAGAGGTAAGTGTAGGTAGTAAGTGTTGGGATAAGGAGCTGAAGTGGTGTTCAAAAATGGTGAGGTGGTTTTCGGAGGCTTGGATAAGGATATTTCCTGATTTGAAATTAGAGATGTCAATTTCACCAGGAAATGTGGGGGAAGGAGTGGTGGAAAGTTTCAGACCATAGGGTATTTTGCAGGAATTCTTGATAGGAAGGTGGTGGAGAAAGATACTTTTCCATTTAGAGGGGCGTTTGGTGTAGAAGATATAGTTGGTTTTTATGATGGAGGTTAGGCTAAGGTAGTTGTCAACAAATAAGGTTTCTTGGTGGAGAATTAGAAGTTTGTGTTTAAAGTTTTTCTTGCCATTTTTGGAAAGGTTTGAGGGGTAAAGGATGGACCAGGAGTTAGGGCCATGTCTAGTGATGGGAGAGTCCAGTGTCATGAGAGTATGGTTGAGGGGAGGCATGATGGATCCACTATAATGGTTAGGGGGTGAGGGGAAGATGAGCGGGAGGGAGATTGGGGTGGAATACAATGGGGATGGGGATGGGGAATAGGAGAGGGGGGGCGATGGAACGTCAGTGAAGGTGAAGTATCCAAGTGATAGTGGGGGTTCTGTAGTGTGTTGGGTCGGAGGCGTTAGGGGGGAAGGGAGGTGGGAGAAGGGGGGATTCCAGGAGTAGAGGCAGTAGACAGGGTCAAAATTATGAGAACGGGGTGAAAAGGACGGTAGAACCAGCAGGGAAATAAAATAGTAGGGTGAAGTAGAGAAAAAGAGGAGGGAGGGGGAGAATGAGACAGAGGGGTATAATAATGATAAAGAAATCTGTGAGACAATAGTAATAAACAAGTCAGTGAAGAACAGGAGATGAGAGTATAGGAGCAGCTGCACGTCTTTTTCAATGATATACAGTGTAACATATAGAAAAAAAAAAAAATTAAAATTATAACCAAAAAAGATAAGGTGAGGTAGACCAATTTGAGTGCACGTAGTACCAAATAAAAGACAAAATGAGGTAAACCTTAATGAATTCACATCGAGCAAAAATAGATAACAATTAGCACCATTCACGATAAATTACGAACAGCATAAACAATCCAAAAATAAAATAGCAGGATGGGGTAAGTCAAAAAGGAAGGGCATACTGTTATAAATAGCAAAAAATAGATAGATTAAAACATAAAAATAGATAAATTACGAACAGCATAGACAGTCCAAAAATAAATAGCAGGATGGGGTAAGTCAGAAAGGAGGTCATACTGTTATAAATAGCAGTAAATATGTTTGGGTTTGGATAGCAAATAGGGTTCATAGTATCCGGAAATTTTAACAGGTTGAAACAATTGTAGGATGGTTGTTCGGCCAAGGAAAAGGACTATTACTAAATAAGGAGGGTACTGATTAAGTCAGTAGGGTAGGGTAAGAATATCATGGAGAACAGAGGTTCATGCAACCAGGGGGGGAAGTAGGCTGGATTATGGCAGCTCCACAAGTATAGTTAGGGGTATAACTAAATAATAATGACTCAAAGAAGGGGGAACAGGTAGTTAACATAGAAGAGGGCGTGGTGAATATATAATTGAGGGACAGGAATAAAAAGACTAAGACTAAAAATAAACGTAATGAGGAGCGTATTCAGTTTGTTAAATCTCAAGGTTGAATCCCTATAAGCCTAACTCCCTTTCAAGATGGCCACCGTAGTAGTGGAGGGGGGAGAGTCCTTTTTCTCTTTCCACAATTAGGTTAGGCATCAGGATCAGGGAGGGAGGGAGGACAAAATGGCGACTGATTCTTAACAGACCATGCCAGATGGCGTCCAAACTACGTGACCACCAGTTCAGTGTCGCAAAAATGAAAAACAAAACCAGGCCATCAGATCGCCACAAAAGGGGCAGTACTCTGTGACAAACGAGCAGAAAGGGCTGAGAGGCAGGGAGACTTTCCTCCACGTAGAATCAGCCAATGACTCGAGTCGGCCTGTGGAGCAGCAGACAAGGGGTCCAAAGACAAAAGCGTCCCGATGCCACCTATTACGCTCAATGAGGCAGCTCTGGTCTGTCAGGCGCACACGCAAAAACACAGATTTATCGTGCCCTGGAAGTAATGGGTTCGTGTGCGGGTATGGGCGGCGTCCATCTTCAAGCCCGTCAAGAACCAGCACATCAGCAGCAGGTGTGGTCTCCGCCAGGCCCCAGGCAGGCCCGCTCAGTACGAGAGCATCAGCGGCAGACGCCCAGAGAGACGAGGGATCAACCACGGGCACGAGCGTCACCCATCACCTGATCTCAGGCAAGCCCGAACCGGACTGGGAGCGTCGGCCCGACTCCAAACTCACCAGCTCCCCCGGGCAGCCCCGTCGGCACAGCGGCCCTAAACCCCGGGATCCTCCGCGCCCAGGTGACCGTGCACAGCAAGGTGCAGGCCGAGGAGACGGGTGTGCCAGCACCCAGAGATCGCGCACAAGCAAGGGGACCGCAGGAGAGACTGGGGCACCAGCCCCATCGACGAGGGCTCACCGAGGAAATGAAACGAGAATCACCGGCAGCAGCTTCGTCCCTTTGAAGAAGATCCTCGGAGCCCCGCCCGACTCCAAGCGGCGCTGGTGTAGAGCGGAGTCAGTCCCCAGGCAAGCCAGCCTGGGAGGGGACCATCGGCCAGTCAACAATCCCACCAGCTCCCAGGGAGAGCTCCGTCAGACGTCGGCCCGGGACCAAGGGATCCCCAGCGCCCAGAAATCGTGCCCAGCAGAGAGCAAGCAGATGACACGGGGGATCGGCACCGACAGTCGTGGCTCACCGCGGAAGTGATCGACACCTCCAGCTGCCGTTCCGCCCCGCTAATGGAAAGCCTCAGGGCGGTCATTCGCTGGTCTTCAAGTGGCGCCGGTGTGGAGCAGTGCAGCAGACAAGAAAATCCGGGTAAGGAGGCTTCCAACAATCCCTTTTTTAGCATATGTCCAGGGAGGGTATGTAGTTCAATAAAAATGCATGCGGGTGGGGGCCGGAGAGGTGGTTTAAGCAGGGATATCAACCTAAAAGGTTATCCCAAAACTGGGAGCTCCTCGGGAGGCTCCTACTCGCGGCGGCCATTTTGCACCAACCTATGGTTTTTTCAGTGAATTTCTACGTTTTTTTAAATGTTAATTTCTAACTATAATGTCCCTATTAAGTTCCCTTGAATCCTGAGGGTCCCTGGGGGCCAACTAGCCCACCAGGTACCTCCAGTAAGCGCCACAGAGCTGTGTTGCAGAGAGGTGTTCCGAGGCCATGCCCCTTTTTACACCACGCAGCAAACGCGGCTTCTGGTGGTACCTTTTTTGGCCCTGGGGGTCCCTGTGGGACCCCCTGATTAGGCCTAGGGGGTCAGGTTGTTTCTAACTTGCCCCCTTTTCTTGTTTTTTATCTTGTTTTTTCTCTTTTTTTGTGACTCGGTTCTACCGAGTCACAAGATGGTTGGCAGCCAATCAGATTGAAGCTCGTGCACGGGAGGGTTCGCGAACCCTCCTCGGTGCTCAGATATCGATATTTTTCTTTTTTAATTTCTCAGGAACTACTGAACGGATTTACACCATTTAAAAAAAAAGGTCTCTTTCTGAACCAAGGCCTACCTTCTTGCCAAATTTGGTGTAATTCCATTCAGCAGTTCGGGCTGTAGCTTTGTCTAAAATTCCTATGGAAATTAACATGGGGAAAACGCGTTTTGGGACCCCCCTTTTTTCTCGGCCCCCGCTTGACGAATCACCGCGAAACTTTCAAGACAGGAGCTGACCGGAGCGGGCCATTAGTTTTGAAAATTTCGCGAAGATTCGTCAACCGGCGCCAAAGTTATTGGCAAAAGAAAAAACGCTTTTTGAATAGAAACGAGGTCCTAACTATAACTACCTACTGGCGACCGCCAGTAGGTAATATATATATATATATAATATATATATATATATATATATATATATATATATATATATCTCACACCCCCGCAATGCACTGCTGATGACGTCACATATTACATCACTCATGACATGATCAGTGACATCATTGATGACATCACTCATGACATCTCAAATGCGAAATGTGATCTACGCGTTTCGGCTCGTCCGAACCTTGATAACGATACAAGACGTCATTGTAGCTTCCTTATTTAAATGTACAAATGCCTCCAGTTGCCAACAATAACAAAGGACTACATATTACTTTAATCCAAAAAGCTGGCGGCCATATTGGCCTGCTCACGATGTGAAAATTCAGGAATTGATACAATAAAGAAAAGAAAACAAGTGTTAATATGCACACAATGTCATTTCAGCATATCTTGCCCCGTGACCGCCATACCTGTATGTTCATCAACGTGACTTGTTCATAATAAACATACTTAGGATTGCAAACATCAACATAAACAATGGACTACACATTACTTTAAAGTGAAAGGCTATCGGCCATATTGATCTGGGCAAGTTGCGTATTATAATGGTTCTTACACGAAAGAAAAGAAAAAAAAAGGGGGTGTTAATATACACACACTATCCATAAATAAAGTTCTAGCGATTATAGTTCCATTCCATTCACAGCTCATTTGAGATGTCATGAGTGATGTCACTGACCATGTCATGAATGATGTAATGTCTGAGGTCCTAAGCAGTGCATTGCGGGGGTTTAAGTTATAGTTAGCTCAGGAAACTATAACTGCTGAATTTCACTGGTTTTATACGAGTGAAATCTGAGTCTAACTATAACGTCCCTGTAATCTTTGTTTTTTCAGTGAATTGCTAGGTTTTTTTTAACGTTAAGTAAGATGCCTATCACAATGGATGGTGGGGGGTTGGAAGCAGGGCCTGGCCTGGCATTGTGCTACCCCCACCCAAGCTTGCTGCTCCTGCCTCCCCTCCTCCTTGCCATCCATTGTCCAAGTCCATGCCCCTGCTCCCTCATTACAGCCCTGTGTGGCCGTTGTTCTGCCACTGGCCTTCCCGCCTTCTCTGAACAGTTAGCTTGCTGCCCCATCCACCTCCTCCCTATCCTCTGTTGTCTGAATCCATGCACTAGCCTTCTCCCTCCTGCCATGCATGGTCTGATGTGCTGCCACTGCCCTCCATTTAGCATGATGTCCCAGTCCTCTCCTCCTGCCCTCCATTGCCCAATTCTATGCCCCATCATTGATCTTCTGCTTAGCCTCTGTGCTTAGCTTGCTGCCCCTACTCTCCTTCCCCCTGCCCTCCGATGTCTGTGTGCATGCCCCTGCTCCATCCTTTTTGCCCACCATGTTCCATGGACCTGCCCCTCCTATCTACTCTGAGTGTTCTGTTGAGCTGCCACTCCCCTCCCACCTGCCTAGCATTGTCAGATGACTGTAACCTGTCCCTGCCACCTCCACCCTGCCTGTCCACGTTCCATGCTCCTATCCCCTTCCTCCTGTCCTCCATGGTCCATTTTACTGCCACACCCTTCTGCCCTCCCTGGTCTGTTGTGCTGCAACTGCTCCTCCTGCCTGCCCCGCGTGGTCTGTTGTGAGGCCCCTTCCCCTGAACTCTCTTGTCTGTGCCCAGCTCCTACCCCTCCCTTCTATCCTCCATGGTCCTTTCTGCATGCACCTGCCCCCTCCTTCTCGCCCATCATGGCCATTGTGCTGCCACTAACCCTCCCGCTTGCCATGCATGGTCTTCTGTGCTGCCACGGCCCCTCCCACCTTCCCTGTGTGGTCAGCTAGCTGCCCCTGACCCCCCCACCTTCCCTCCATGGTCTGTGTGTATGCCATTATAGTCTCACTGTTGCTCTCCATGGTGTGTCTTGCTTCTAGTGCCCATCCTGCCTGACCTCCATTGTCAGCTTGCTGCTCCTGCCCCCTTACCCCCTGCCCTCCATGTGCAGACCCCTATTCCCTCCCTCCTGGCTTGTCTGTTCCATTGTAATGCTCCTGATCCCTACCTCCTGCCCTTTATGGTCCGTTATGCTGCAGCTTTCTCTCCTGTCTGTCCATTATGGTCAGCTAGCTGCCATTGCCTCTTTCCCCTCTGTTCTCTGTTGTCCATGTGCATGGTCCTGTCCCCTCCCTATTGCTTTCCATGGATTGTTGTGCTGCACTCCCATCCCGCATGCCCTGTGTGGTGTATTGTGCTGCTGCAAACCCTGATGCCTGCCCTGTGAGGTCAGTTTGGTGCACCTGTCCATGTCCCTCCTGTCCTCTGTTATCCGAGTCCATGTCCCTACCCCAATTCCTCCTGCCTTCCATGATCCAATGTACCATACTTGCTAACATTTTGAACTTGGTAAGAGGGAGATTTTGAAAAAAAACCTGGGGTATTGATTTTCCCCATTGACTTACATTGAAAAAGAGGAGATTGTAGACAGGAGACAGATCAAATAAAGCCCATTTGGGCTCAAAAACATTGGGCGTTTCCTGGCTGAATCGGGTCTGTTGGCATGTATGGTTGTACTACCACTGCCTCTTCCTTCTGCCCACAATGGTCTATTATATTGCCACAGCCTCTCTTGCCTGTCCTGCATTGTTGGTTTGTTGCCCCTGCCCCCCTTTCCACTGCCCTCCATAGTCTGTTGTGCTGCCACTGCCCTTCCTGCCTGCCCAGTATGGTCAAATTGTTGCCTCTGCACCCTCCTACCTGCCTTCAATTTTCTGAGCCCGTGCCCCTGGCCTCTGCCTCTCAACAGTATCCTAATGAACAACTAGATTGCTAACATTCTATATTTATTACAAAAGTGTGGCACGCCTGACACCATCTTGATGTAATCAAAACTGTAATACCTAGAGCATTTCCTTTAGAAATTACAGAAATGAGAGGGTCTTATTTGCATCGAAATTATGGTTAGTGCTCTAAAAAACTAAAATGAGGACATATTTTCTGAGTTTTCAAATAGCGACAAAGCACTTTTAAATTAGTGTTATCTTTATGTTTTTTTATCCAGTTGACCACTTGATTAAATGTTGAACTTAGGGGAGAGGATGTGGTATTACTTCCAGAGCTGCAGACTTTGCAACTGGGTAACCAGGTTGGAGTTTCTGCTTCAGCTCGACATTCTGTGATTATGGTCAAATCACTTAATCTCCCCATGTCTATAACCAACATGAATTTGTCCTTGTGTGATGTAACCAATGCTCATGTAAAGCACTCCAATACCTGACCAGTCTGCACTATATAAAACTGCAAAAATACAAAAAATAAAAAGTGGTTTGCACACTTCTGTCATTGGGCTATACGTGGGCTACATCTGGGTGATATTTGTGCTACATTTGGGCTCTTTTGTCTCTGGTGGCCATCTTGGGAGACTTATTTGTTATGAAGTTTCCTAATTTCCTCATTTACTACAGTCTCCTCAGTAGGAAATACTTTCAGTTTTTACTTTGATTCCATCAAGAAGGCATTCAGATGTGTCACACATTTGCCATAAATTTAGATTGTTAGCACTCTAGTTGCTCATTAGATCACTGTAGTAAAGCTACTGCGCACCAGGGAAGTCTGCTGCTGGTATTGAAAGTGCATGTTTCAGTCTGCATGTCAGAATTTTTTATGAAATAGAAGAGGATTTGAGAAGTCACTCAAAATGTGCCCTAATTTTTCTTTCTGCAGCACTAATCATAATTTCTATGGCAAAATGAACCCCCTCATTTTGTTCCTTTTTAAATTAAATGTTTTAAGTGTTACCACTTTATTCCAATCAAGATGGCTTCAGGTGTGACATACTTTTGTCATAAGTAAGACTGTTAGCGCTCTAGTTGTTCTTTAGAACACTCTGGGAAGCTGCAGTAGAACACAAAGGAATCAACTGACAGTCTCTGCCCTTGTTGGATGTACATGTTTTACTGAGAATGTCAGACTTCATTCTCACATGACTGAGAAAGATAATGTGAATTTACAGAAAATATGCTCTCCTTTTAGCTTCTAGATCACCTTCCAAACCTCTATGGGAAAAGTATGAGAAAATAGTTTTCTCTCAAGCATGATTCATGATATCCCAGCAGAAGGCTTTTTCACAGGGTAAAATCACCTTAGAACACACCACAGTTCCTAAAATTAGTATAGTACCATCAACAAATGATTTATAATGTAACTAAAGTCTTATCACCCTTTATACGTTCTCCTTTTGGTGACCCTCAAAACCTTCCATTCACTACAATGAATTTTAATGGGGTGCTATCATGTATATTGGTCCCAAGATGGCTGCCAACACTTCTTGGATGAAGTGCTGACAGCCAATCAGATCTCACGATGAGATGTGTGGTTAGGCTCCGCCCAGATATGTAAATTTATTTTTCCTTTGATATTTAAAAAACTACTGAACGGATTTACACCATTTAAAAAAAGGGCGCTTTCTGAACCAAGAGCTACCTTTTTGCCAAATTTGGTGTAATTTCGTTCAGCAGTTCGGGCTGTAGCCTTGTCTAAAGTTTCCTATGGAAATTAACATGTGGAAAACGCGTTTTGGGACCCCCCTTTTTTCTCGGCCCCCGCTTGATGAATCACCCCGAAACGTTCAAGACAGGAGCTGACCGGAGCACTCCATTAGTTTTAAAAATTTTGTGAAGATTTGTCAAACGGCACCAAAGATATTGGCAAAAGAAAAAACGCTTTTTGAATAGAAACCAGGTCCTAACTATAACTACCTACTGGCGACCGCCAGTAGGAGAGAGATATATATATATAATGTTAAAAATCCGGCCCTGAAATTTCTTTCCTCTCAAACAGGCAGAACACAATCAATATTGATGCATACACATCCAATTCTTTTAGCTTTCCCTGTGGAGTTCCTCAGGGATCTTCGCTGAGCCCTACCCTTTTTAATATTTATGTCACGGAATTGGCCCCATTGATTCAATCCTTTGGCTTTGACCTCCTACGCAGACGACACACAAATTGTGTGTTCGATGCGTAACACTTCCAATGAGATGAGTCATCGCATTCAGCAATGAATGGGACATATTAACATTTGGATGGATAAACACTGTCTCAAGCTTAATGCGGGGAAAACAGAGGTGATTTTGTTTGGGAACAATCCAAATGTCTGGTCAGCTTCTTGCTGGCCGGTCGAATTGGGTCCCCTCCCTATTCCAGTTAGCAAAGCAAAGAGCTTGGGAGTTATTCTAGACGATCACCTAAATTTAGGCAAACAAGTCAATGCAGTAATCTCGTCATCATATAATGTGCTAAGAATTCTAAAGAAAATAATGAATTTCCTGCCCATTGCAGTTAGGAAATCAGTCATTTCCAGACTCGTTTTATAAAAAATCGATTACTGTAACGGTCTCTACAATGGCTTACAAGCCCAATATTTGAACAAACTGCAAGTTCTACAAAATTCTGCAGCTAGGTCATTATTGGGACTTCTTAGATACCAATCTGCCTCCCAGGCACTGAAAGACCTTCACTGGTTGAAGGTCAAACACAGAATCATGATTAAAGCACTTTGTCTTACTTACAGAGCACTTCATAACTCTGGACCCTTGTTTTTGAAAAAAACACTAACCTGGTATACACCTACTAGAAACTTAAGATCTTTAGGGGCTTTTAAAGTCAATTTTGTCAGATTTAAGAAAGTAAAATGGGGAGGAAGCAGTTTTGTGGTGAGAGCGTCAAGAGCTTGGAACCTTCTTCCGCTACCCCTAAGGGCAGCCCCATCCCTTCTCCAATTCAGAAAACATTTAAAGACATGGCTTTTCAATCAGTAGGCTCCCATTTCAAGTTGACTTACAGTTGTTTTGCAGGATTAGTGCCAAGACACCTCCGGGTATACGCTGCGCTCTATAAATTGGCTAAAATAACATACATATATATAGTATTCGGGTAAGGGCGTTTTAAGGGTTTATGGGTGCATAAGGGTATTTGGTGGGAAGGGGATTTTTAGGCTTTTTTGGTGGTTAGGAGTATTCAGTGGTAAGGGTATTTTTAGAGTTTAGGGTAGGTAGGGGTACTGGGTGGTAAGGGTGTTTTTAGGGGTTAGGGGTGGGTAAGAGTATTGGGCGGTAAGGGTGTTTTTAGGTTTAGGGTGTGTAGGGGTATTGTGTCATAAGGTTTTTTTTAGGGTTTAGGGGTGGGTAAGGTTATTAGGTGGTAAGGGTATTTTTAGGCTTTAGGGGTGGGTAAGGGTATTGGGTGGTTAGGGTATTTTTAGGGTTTAAGGGTGGTGGTCAATATGGCAATATATTTATATTTAAACATGAATCCAGTCCAACGGACAAGAAGGATGCGGCACACCAGATCGAAGCATGTATGTTTATTGTGCAAACATCCAACGCGTTTCGGCCAAGTATGCGTGGTATAGACTTGCGTGGTAAAAGCAATGTGTGGTAATGGCATGCGTGGCAATGGCATGCATCATACATCCCATTATTACACATGTTAAACATTTCTTTTTCATGCTACACTCATGCACAGTTTTGTAATACAAAAACAAATGTTGAAGCCCTGTAAATAAATTATGAAACAATAAATTAATATAAGAGTTCATGCTATATTAACAAACCAATCATCAACATTTGGTTTTGTACTTATTTATTTCACTGGGAAGCCGTTAATGGCAATATAGTCAGTTACCGGAACCTGTCATTTGTTTTGTATTGACTTGACACCATTAAATTCATTTTCTGAACGATAGACACTAGATAAATAAAAGCAACCTGATGACTCCATGAGATAGGAGGAGGGGCATTAGGTCTATAGATACCAAGGTTATATTTATTTATTCTTTGCCTTACCAGGTTGTCTTTTTTTTTCACTCTTTTAGTTGGCTTTAAGAAAAAGCCGAACCGGCCCAATGAAAAGGATCAAGAAGGTAATATTCTACTTTAATTCAAAACAAACTATGCCTAAGAAAGATAATGTTTAATTTGCCAATTTCTCTGATTCCAGACATGAAAAAGGAGCTGATTGACTTCCGGAAAAATCTTAAAAAGAGGTATGTCTCTTGCAGACTCTGGTTTGAAAAACAAAACCAATGCCACACTTTGAACATAGTGACTGGATAACTGTACGCCATCCTGGGTACACAAAGTCCTACCATAGCCTCAAAACGCCTGCTTTTCCCCAGGTCATGTACATGCCATCGACAGAAGACACTGGTGGGTGAACTTCTATAAAGTCAAGAACAATATTCTTGGATGTTAGGAGAATTGTTTGCATTTAATGGTACAGACCAACACATTCAAATCTTTCCTTATGGAAGAGCTTTAGAATTTCAAGAACAGACATATAATTGCTGCTGTCTTTGACTGCATCTAGAAAATTCCTTTTGCTGAATCATAATTATCCTTTCCCCAGAATCTACTTCCCTTTCCATGGAATCCCTTGCTCAAGGTTAAGTGCTTGTTTAACTATTCTGAGTTGAGGAAAATGCATGGCACAGAAACTAAATCTGAGCAAACATTGGCTATCTATTTGTCAAGCTGAATTTAGTACTGTTTTCACACTGTTTACTCTGGACTGTTAAAAGATCTCTTTTTCTCTGAAATATTTCGGTATGTATCTCGTGATATGTGCAAGTGTTGTGCTAATTAGCTCTAGTCTTAGTAGCGCTCCTTTTTAGATGGCATTTTCTACATTGGTACCTTGATTACTGAAGACATCTGAATATAACATGGTTTTTTACCAAATATTTCATTGACATAAAACATTTTCCTTTAGTAAGTGGCAGTCGTTCTCAAATTTTTAACGTTACAAAGTTGGTTATAACTGGTTGATCTAGAGTAGCCAGGTGACTTCTTTAATCTCTTCCTCCTTATCTTGCAAAGATTGTGCCTTCCTGTTGCAAAGTCATCCTGTGCCCTGGGCACCCCCCAACTTTTTGCTGACTGGTACTGGTGGTAACTGACTCTGACTGACCCTGGGCTTTGCCTAACCAGGCCCAGCGCCAGTGCTATGCTGAAAGAGACACATTTAGAATACAGTGAAAACACCTACATACACTAGGGTACACTATGGGTTGGGGTACCCCTGTGATTGGCATGACCTACCCTATATGACCCTAGTATATAATAGGGCGGGGGGATTGAAACTACCTATCAGTCCCTAGTATATAGTAGGGCATGGCAGTTTAGAGGCCAGCAGCCTTTTCTGCACTTACATGTGTACACTGCGGAAGCCTGAGGTCAGTTTAAAAGCAGCCCTGGGTTCCATGACTGCTTTTAAAAAGTAAATTGTGCCCAAACTCGACTTTTGTGTTTGGGTCACTTAAAAATGGATAACCTACAATGTTTTGGCATATTAGTAACCCCCAGGGTCTACCCTAGGTGTCCCAGGGGTGGGGGGTCAGGTATTTATAAGGTAGACCCTTATAAAATGAGTTTTATATGCCCTGGGTTAAGTGAAATTTCCCATTTCACTCCCCACATTGTGATAAAGTGCTGCCCAAATTCGACTTTGATGCTAGGAGCACTGTGGAGGGAGGATCTGCAATATTTCTACACATTCAGAACCCCCAAAGTCTCCCCTAGTTGTTCCATGGGGTGGGGGTCCTGTAGATATAGGCGGAGTACTTATAAAATATGTTTTTATAAGCCCTAGTGCTGGAAAAATGGCCCAAATCATTTTTCCCATTGCAAATCCCATGCCACATAGGTTAACATGGCAAGAGGTTATTAACTAATAACTCCTGATAGGAGAATGATAGAACTTCCATTCAAAGACTTCCCAGAATGGTAGTGATAAATCCAACAATATGATATTGTTGAATTTCTCCTAAAATGTACAGAGAAGAAGTTATAAGACTTTCTTGTAGGTTCCGATTCAGCCTTCCAGTGGTCTGTCCTGATTGGTCAGAGTTAAGTGGACTAGCCAGGTTGCTTTGAAGAGGTGATAAAGAGCCCCTGGGGTTAACCAGCTCTGCTGGGAGGGCAGGGTGCTGCTACACAGGAATGCCAGAGCAGGGGGAGGAGTCGTAAACCATGGTCTTCAAAGGGAAGGGGAAGGCCTCAGTGTCTGTTACCACTCTACTCTTTTGACCCCAAGCCAGAGCTAGGATTAAGGGAGGAATGAGCAGACGCAAGGGGGAGAGTCTATGAAAATTAGCGATCCTAGGGGTGTGTTTAGCCAGATCTTACCTCCCTGCTGGAAAATCAGCCATTATGAATTTGGAGGATTTGGTGCACTCTGGGACAAAATAATGCCACACTCTACAGGATGTGGTCATACCCTTAGGGAGTTGCCCTGCTCCCATTGGTCAGGAGTGACCTCCTGCTTGACCCAGAGAACTTGGAATAAGTATCTGAGAGGGGCAGAGTCTCTCAGATTTGCTGCTTGAAACTTAAGAAAGCAAGACGTTGCCATGCTGAGAAGTTGGGGTGCAAATTCTAAGGCCTGCCCTCTGAAGACTGCACCAGCTGAAACTACAGCCCTGTGGATTACCTTGCTGTAAAAAAACTAAAGACTGGACTCCCTGCAAGCTACAGGTTAACAGAGCTCACCTGGAACATCACCACCAAGGATCATCAACCTGGAGAACTACTAGTGGATTTGTAAGGGTTTTGTCCAAGTGGATTGTAGGAACTGAAGTCCTCATCTTGGAGCTTCCAGACCCTTGGAGTGAGTTTGAGACACTTTGGGACCCTTTGGGGAACTTCAGGAAGAAGTTCCAGAAGTTTGGAGAACTATGGAGCAACTTTGGAAAAAAGCTCCATAGGGGGACCGACAACCTGGCCAGCCAAGCCGCCTGCCTTCAACCGCGAGCCGGCCAAGCCATCCAGGTTTGTCCCGCTGAAAACTCCTTGGGTCCGACTTCCAGAGTTTGACCGGGAGTAGAAGAAATCCGAGGCCGGCGAACCCTCACCGAATCCGGCCTGGTGAAGAGCATCGAGGGACCCCGCGAGAAAAAGCTCCAGAAAAGTTTCTAAGTCCGAAGGTAAAAACTGTGACCGGGACCTACCGCGAGGGGTAGACGCTCAGGACTCCATCGCGGTCGGCCTGAAACTTTGACTTTGAGCCGGTCTATCGCGACCAGATATCCCAATATGGTGCTATATGTTTCTAAGTGCTATAAAGTGATAAATCTTTAAAAATTCATATCTCCGGTTCCCTACATTGGATTTTTGTCGTTTTGGTGTCATTTTAAAGATAAAAATATTTCCTATTTTTATAAATTGGTGTTGGATTTTTATTATGCATTGGGTCTTAATTATTTACTGAATTGGTGTTTTTAAATGCTTTACATACCTGTCTTTGAAGTTAAGCCTGCCTGCTCGCAGCCAAGCTACCAAGGGTTGAGCATGGGAATAATTTTCTAAGACCTATGCTGAGTCCTATCGTGTGTTAGTGGCCTTATTGCCAGTGGCAGACCTACATTTGCCCCTACCAATAATCCACTTTCCAACACTTCCTTTTACTCAATCCCTGCAAAACCTTGATTTTAGGGCGTTTAGGTCATATAAAGAGACAATACCTCTACATTTTTGGTGGTTGTAAGTATGCAGAACTTTTTTTTAACAATAGTTTATTCTGTACTTCTATCGTAGAGTTGCCAAGCCTGTGGTCAAGCAGGAGCCGGTGCCGCAGAAGAAGGTCATGGAGGTTCTCCTTAATGCTGATAAAAGAGACTACGAGAAGATTTGCTTCAAGTATGGCATAACCGACTTCCGGGGGGTGCTGAAGAGCCTGCAACAGATGAAGAAGGACCGGGAGGACCAGCAGGCTAAGGTGAGGAGCATAGGAGTATGCATCAGATGATCCAGAATAGTGTGCTCTAGGGTCTCTTTATACTGACATTAAACACTCAGGCTCATGATCTGGTTGGGACTAAGGCTGCAGACTTGATGAGCATAACCCTTAGTCTAATGAAGGGCTCCACTAGATGAAATGACTGTCTGCTAATCTTCAGGCCAGGTATGTTGTGGCTCTTGGTCTCAGGAGAGGGCCATCCATAGTTCAAAGTCTGTGCAATAATAAAACACTGTGAGGTACATCGTGGGGCTAAGGGCGAAACCCTGTGGGGCTCCTACTGAGACACCACTGCTGCTGAACAATAAGGAAGCAGGCAGACTTTCTGACCTCTGTCTTCAAGGAAAGATTTCATCCGCCTCTAGGCTGTACCTCTGATGCCTATATCATGAAAGCGAGCGAGCAGCCTGGAATAGGGAACTATGTCAAAAGCAGCTGTCAGGTCCAACAATACCAGGGCTGCCTTTCATCCGGCGTCTAGAGTGTTTTTAATCAGTTCAGAGACTTCCAAAAGAGCGGTCTCCGTACTGAATTTGGGCCTGAAACCGAACTGACTGGGGTGTGGTAGCTCATTTGATTCAATACAGTTAGACAGCTGCCGATTGACAAACTTTTCCGCAAGTTTTGACGCCACTGGCAACAAGGAAATGGGCCTGTAATTGCCTGGGATACTTGGGTCTTGTTCGTTTTATTAAGGAGGGATAACATTTTGGTCTGTTTCCAGCAGGAAGGATATATAGGTCCTTGAAGTTTCAGACCTTTAAATAGATTATAGTTGGCCATAACCAGTTACTTCAGATTTCTTTTGTCCCAAACCCATCAACCATACCAGAAGGGGTCCCCCCGGCCCCGCCCTTCTCAACGCTAACTAAACTACTACTCCCATGTGGGGTCTCAACACAGATATCTGTCAGTGCTAGTATGTTTACATTTTACCTCGCACAAATGTTAGTGTTTACTTCTAAAAGTGTCCATGTACTTTCACAGTCACTGTATCGAAACATTATGGTACATTGTCTACTTTTGAAGAGTGCGATATTTCTATCTGCGTTTTAGTGGTGGTCGCCATGTTACTGTAATTTTAATTAATTGCACATTAAAATAAATTCTGATTCCGAGAAAAATAGTATATTATGAGCACTTCTCAGCAGGCCTTCTGTGGTTTAATTGGACAGTACCAGCACATAATAAAAGGCCCGTGTACTTTTGATGGGACAGAACCAGCTATCCTACGCAGGGCTGCAATTCTATAACTTACTTTGAGATTCCCTATCACTTTATTTGGATACAGGCATTACCATCGAGGCAGTCATTATTTTGTGTATTATAAAAAAAGTGTCAGGACCCAATATATACCACAGAAGGCGACTGCAGCTTGCACCATCCACTGTCCCTGCCAGCTCTGCCGCATGCCAGTACCGACGCTACCTGTTAACCATCACACTCCTACGGATGTGACAAGATTTAAGCATAAACTGGGTGCCCTGGTATTATTTTTTTCATTTATATATTGTATTTGTTTAACATACTGATAACGTTCTCTGTTTTATAATAGAGAGACAGTGCCACCATGTGGTAGAATGCCATAAAACGTGTTGATGTTCAGAAACCACTGCCGGTGGCGAGCGACAGCAAACTCTGGCACTACAGATGCTCCTCCTTCGAAGCACATGCCTTGAATAATCATGTGGCTTCTTCTGTCCCAGATGACATAACTAAACATAAATTAAATGCCATAACTGAATCAGCTCTGATTACTGTGGCTTGCCTTAATCTTCTTAATGCTAATTCAGTAATTAACTCCAGCAGCAACTCCAAGACTGTGAAATCTGTATTTACTTTCTTATAGTGCCGCGTTGATTTTGAAAGTTGTAACATTTTTGTCACCTCTCTTTTTCAAACACTACTAATAGGAAACTTTCAGAAGCACAACATCAAATCAAAATTGTAATGAGATATATATGAAAAAGCTGCTTTAAATAAAAGCCTGACTTTCTTTGTGGCTGAAAGTGGTTCATAACACATTCTCTTCAGACAGTGATGCAGGTCGGCAGCAAGGTGTCGCGAAATTGGTAGCCAGTAGGACTCGTCGAAAAACTGTGGCGAACCAAATAGGTAGGGATGGCAAATATGAAAACGCTGTATCTGAATGTCCTACACCAGCTTCATGCGGAAAGTTGTGATTTAAATGCCACCCAAGGCAGTTGTTTTTGTCATAACTGGTTCCTCAGTTTTCTGCACTTTCTCGAATGGAGTTTTAGTCCAACCACAGAACAAGTGCTCCTTCGCAGAGGTGAAGAAGGTAAGGCTTGTTTCTGAAACTTTCAGAAACAATATTCACCTTACACACCTCAGTGAATGTATACTCTGTAATTTAACTGTGACCAGCAGTGTGTTTTAAAAGATTACCTAGCAACAATATTGAGATTTTTAAATTCTGCTCGGAGGCAAACTAATCGATAGTCACTTCCCTTGATCTAATGCAGGGCAGGGAAATGTTATGGGGGGGTGAGGGGGAGGGGAACAGATGTGAGTCAATGCTAGACTTACCTTAGTCTAAGTTAGAGCACCAAAGGCCTCTTCTGCATCCCTTTCGACCCTCTATGTCCTAGATTCATTAGTCAGGACTCCTCCGTCTCTGCCAAACAACGCACGGCAAGAAGAAAGCACAGCATGTCCCCGTGGAGTCCATGAAATTCTGCCCTGTCACAAGCCAAAATTGGCCTGGGGGGGACCCTCCATCTATATATAACCTGGCTTCTCTTTGGACACAAGTGCACTTAATTAAAAAAAAGTCCCCCAATGCTCCATTAACTGACGTGCTGTATTGGCTGAAGCTATTGAACCATGCCAGGTACATATTGCAAATGTGTGAGTCTGGGCTGGGCAGCCACCTCCCTCACACATGCGCAACCAGTGGCGGTTCCTCCTCTATGGCGGAGGAGCATCGGCCCACTGCTTTTAAGCAGTGCAAAGAAGAAGCATAAAATTATAATAACTCTAAGGTATTATCATTTTATGCTTTGTGCTGCATTGTGGGCGGGCAGGTTGGCGGGGCTGCTCTGTTCTCGGAGCAGGGCAGGGGAGGTGTGGTTTGCCCACTCCTAAGTGCGCAATGACTATTTGATCGGCCCTCTCGGGCCGCTGAAACCAGTCATGTGCACTTTCCTCGTTCTCCATGCAGGCTGCATTACAGTCTGCATGGAGAACAAGCCCAGGCCCCCATTCCCTGGTTGAGTGTCGAACCAGGACGCTCAAAACCAATCACAATGCTGCATTGCAGCGTTGTAATTGGTCAGGGGAGCCTGGGTGCCTACCAATCACAATGCTGCATTGCAGTGTTGTGATTGGTCAGTGGGGCCTGGCTGTGCTGCCGTCCGAGATGGAGGAGAGCAGGTACCGAGACACAGGACCTGGCGCAAAGGTACGTTCATTTTTTTTTTTTTTTAAATATGCGCACCCCCCTTCCCCCATCCGGGGGGACCCACCCGCGACCCATGCCGGCCACCACTGTGCGCAACCTCAATGGGACAGTGAAGTCCCATATGCTGTTGACATGAGAATTCAACTACTACATATGAAAAACTCCAACACTGAGATCTTTTGTTTTCAGGTGAGAGTTACAACACATAGAATAGGAAGTTGGAGAGGGAAGCAGGTGATGTATTGGTGGACAGATGGCCTGGCGAACGGCCATTGTAGGGAACTGATCCTGAAAATCTAAGAGATAAGATGACTGATACACATATAGGCAGGTTGTAAAGAGTGGGTGTTAATTGTGTTTGGGATTTTTGCAGCCCGCTTGTCATTTTGAGGTGCAACCTATATGCTAATAAATCACACTGCAAAATGCCCATTCACAGAGGGTTACAAAATGATCGGCCTGATGAATTTAAATTAGGCATGTCTCTATGTGAAGTGAAAGACAGAAGACTGCAGCCCTGTGTTTGCATTCCCAGACAGAAAACATTTTTAAAGCAACCCAAGTTCATTAAAGAGATAGGTGCTGCTTTAAAAATTTGTTTTAATGTTTGGGAAAATATCTCTTCCACTGCCACCTTTTGCCCAGATCCACTGATATTCCCAAATGGGAATCTGCATAGCTTCTCCCTTGTCAAATCTGTTACCACCCCAGCTTGGGAAATAGTAAATTTTCAATGGTTTGCATCTGCAGTTTGGGACACAATGATTGGCTGAAGATAAATCGGATGACTCAGGAAGCTAAAGAATCAGTGCATGCTTACTATGAGCAGTTATTGCAGGTGTTTAGACAAAATAGAATTGTCGACAGCCCTGGAAGGGGAAATCTGAGCAATTTTGTGTTGCAGTTTGTTCTTGGGTTGCGTTTGGAGATTAGCTTGCACATTCAGCACACCAGCGTTTTGTTGGCAAAGTAAACCATTGGATGAAATACTTTGCTATGCTAAATACTGTAGTTATGAGCAGGAGTTGAAGCATAAAAGTCCCAAAGAGAAGTTTATGTTGGCGCAGACTACGCTTGCTCAGAAGGAATTTCAAAATGGCCCCTATGTGGGAAATGGTGTTGGTGATGGAATATATGCAGTTGGATTTCAAGGTGGAGGACAGATGATGTTGGGTGGAAAGGATGTTTGTGGTGTTCCTATTGATCCAAGTACCGGAATAAAAGTGGTAACGTTAAAATGGTGAAATTCATGTCATTATTGTAATAAGTTCGGCTACTGGAAGTGGGAGTGCCGACTCAACCCGAATAGAATGTCTGGTGATGGTCAAATGCAAAATGTTAATCCTATGCAGTTGCAAAATGTACCGATGCAGAGACCTTAGAATCCTAACCTGTCACCGATGATGCAAGTTCCCCAAGCCCTGATGGCCCACAGAATGTGGGGCACCCAGGTTCAACGCAAACCAGGTTCCAAGAGATAATTCAACTCCATTGAGAATAAAGCCTGCTTCCAGCAGTTCCCAGTCTTCAATGCATCTGGAGATTATTGGTCTGATCAATTACAATGACTTTGCCTGAGGATGGAGGACGATTGTGTACTTGGTGCAGTCTTGGAGGTAGACCAAAGTGGTCCATTGATAGAAGGTGGAGTAAATGGCCTTCAAGTGTCCTTTTTGATCTACATTGGTGCTACCCATTCCACTATTAGAACAGCGGAAGTCCGAAACCTACCCCTCTTGGGGAAACAGATTCAAGTTGTAGGTGTTGCAAACAAGCAGATTGCAAATCCTGTGTCGGAGAACGTTCTAATTAAATTAATCAATCAGGGGTTTGTATAGCACGGCTACTTATCCGTGAGGGTCTCAAGGCATTAGTGGGCAATTCCTTTGAAGAAAGACTACCAATTTGCGGTATGTGATTCAAGTCTGGGCAACTTGTTGGGCAGTGACTTATTGTGCAAGCTAAATTGCACATTTTACTGTACACCGGAGAGTGTCAAGTTACAGACTCATAATGAAGATGTTGATTTTCAAAATAGCTAAGCAAGGAACAGCTGTTGGCCTGTTTCGCCTGATGACCGTGAACTACTTCCCTCTGGATTTGAAAGACACTGTGAAGCCCGAAGTCTGGGATTTCTCAGACAAAGATATTGGACACATTAAAGGTATAGAGCCTGACCGTAATACTGTCAACCCTGATGCTGAATATCCCCGAATGCCACAATACAACCTCTCACCAGAGACAGTGGCTAGAATTGCCCCAGTGATAGAATCTTTGATACAGCAAGGGATCTTGAAAGAGAATTTTGGGAGCCCATGCAATTCCCCTATTATGAGTCTGTAGAAACCTAGCGGCAAGTAAAACATTATGCAGGACCTTCAAAAGATTAATAACATTGTTGTCCCATGTTGTCCTGTGGTACCAAATCCTGCCGTGATATTTTTTCAGATTCCCTGTGAAGCTGAGTAGTTCAGTCGTCGACTTATGCCAAGCGATCTTTTCCATCCCACTGCAGTAAGCGAGTACATTTCTCTTTTCGTTCCGATTCCAAAATAGAATTCTGGCATGGTGCTGGGTTCCACAAGGGCATACTGAAAACTCCTCGATCTTAAACCAGATCTTTAGAAAGAATCTGGAGACCCTAAAGCTACTGTGTAACTCAGTTCTGGTTCAATACATTGGCAATCTGCAAGTAGCGTCCGTGTCGCAAGAGCCATGCAGATAACATACTATTGCACTCTTCTGGGGGTAGTGTGAAGGCAATTGAGACTCAAAATGTCAAGATCCAGGTCATGAGTTACAAAAAGTGACTAATTTTGTATTTAACCAACTTTATAACAATGATTTTATATATGTTCTGAATACCCAGTTCCCAATTTTATTTTATTACATTTCCTCATTGACGAGTAACGTTGTCGTTAAAGGGCAATTTGCAGAGTTTTGCCTAGCAGGAGATTTTAATGCAAGGCTTGTTACACATGTTAATCCCTTTAATACCCCGACCATAGCCATAACAAACAATCCAGTAAATCCCCCAAACGGCTCTGATGTCAGAAGTGTGGAGCTGATGGGTTATTTGGCCTCCCAGGATTTAAACAATGTAATGGATGTAGCTGGCTGTAACAACTATTTGATACCTGCTTTTAGGGACAGAGGCTGCTCTTCTAGCTTAGGTTATTTCTTTTTATCATCTAATTTGGTGGACTTGTGGCCGCACAGGAATGTAGTTTGTTCAAGCCATGGGGACCATAACCCCATAGAGGGAGCTCTTATATTGTCCCCTAAGCCCAAACCTAGAACGGAGTGTGGCGCTAGAAACCTTCAATCATCTACTGATGGTTTATGATTAATATGGAGAGCAGAAGAACCCGTCCAACTCTTTCATTAAACGATCATGGAGAATTCAAACCTGGTCAAAATCTGTCTAGTTGAGAATGATACAGAACATAAAGTGGTAGGGGCTTTCAGTCAGCTTTGTTTGAATATAAGGAAAAAGTTATTACGATCATCTTGCACGTTTGTCACCAAGCCCAGGTGGTTTAATTGCGGATGCGCAGAGGCTAATCGCCAGTTACATAGGGTGCTCACAGATAATCCTGGGGACCCTCTGAATGTGGCACTCCGACGTAAGGAATATAAAGGGGTTACATCCAGAAGAAAGAGGGTAGTACTGCAACACCAATGGAATACACTGGTGTTGTCTGCAGCCAAAAAGAACAGCAACCTGTTTTACAGGGCTGTATCAGACATGAAGTGCAAGTCAAGTAGCAACTCCGATTAGTTGTCACATCACCAGTGAGTCATGGGAAGCACATTTTAGTAGTCTGTATGCTGCCTCTCAGGCTTGTAGCAAATTTTCTATGGGGACCAATTTTAGGGAAATCTCGGTAACCCTGAGTGAGGTAGAAGATGCCATTGGACAAAGAATTGGAGGTAAAGCCCCTGGCCCGGATGGAGTACCAATCGACCTTCTAAAGTACAGTCCTGAGTTCTGACCACCTCTACTGGGGAGTGTTTTTAACGGTCTTGCCCACTACCCAGTTCATGGACTACTTGCATCGTAGTACACATTTTTGTAAAGGTCAATCGTTCACAGCCGGGCTGTTACAGTTCCATTTCTTTAATCAACACCACAGTAAAGATTCTTGAAGAATCATGTACAACAGGATTAGGGATTGGGCAGAGGATAGGTCTATTTTGCACCCTTGCCAATATGGATTCAGGAATCAAGTTGGTACTATTGAGCAATGTTTAAACTTGTGCTTGATTATTGGGAAATATGCCATAGCTAAACAATCTCCCTTATATTAAGCCTTTATGGATTTGATCTCAGCATTTGATTGCATCAACCGTTCAAATCATTGGTCAACTATTTTGGCTTACGAGATGGATGAAGCACTTATGCACTTTCTAGCGTATTTGCACATGGATATGAAGGCCCGAGTTAGAATAAACTCAGATGGGGAGGTCACAAAAGACATAGAAGTTTTCACGTAGTGAGGCAAGGATTTGTTTTAGCCCCACTTTTATTTACTTTATATATTAACAATTGACATCCTTTTCTAACTCATATCATACCAGAGGTCCCAAAAATGAGAGGCTCCATGCTACCCTCACTCCTGTATGTGGATAACGCTGTGGTAATGGCATGGACACCAAGAGTCCTGTGACTCCTAGTCCATGGTTTTGTGGATTTTGTGGGTGCATTGGATTTCAGACCAATTTTATAAAAAATTTACATTATGGTCTGTGGCCCAAAGAAATATCGGTTGTCCACCCTTATAGTTGGCAATAATAGCCTGAAATGCTCCAGCACTTTTTCATATCTAGGTTTAACTTTTGCTGCTCCTGGATCTTGGAAACTATTTCACTTCGGAGGTACACAGCACACAGCAAAGTCCCTCTTCAAGCAGGTGGGGGGACACAGCACACAGCAAAGTCCCCTTTCCTCTTCCTCAGTGGAAACAACAAACTGCAGGTGAGCCCCAGAACACACAGCAAGGGCAGTCTCCTCAGTCTCTTCAGCTGATCCACTTTGGCAGAGATTCCTTCTTGACCTGGAAGTTTCCTAGTCTCCCAACCTAGGGTCTAAACCCTCAGGTTGCACCAGGGTCAGAGGCGAGGACTCCCTCCCTCTGCACCCCTTTCCTGAGTTCCGCACCCTCCCAACTGGAGTGGTACCTCTGGAAACCAAAACCGGTCAGGACACTGTTTACAATCATCCTTCCCTCCAGGTCAGGCCGAACCTGAACCTGGCCTCGCCAACCTTGGAGCTAAACCCCGCGGCTGAGCACTTTGCCCGGCACGCCAGGACTTCTGGGGGCACACACAGCACCCCCCTGAGGGTAACATGACTCACGTGTTGCGTGATAGTCTGCCTGGCGCAGATCTCCTGATCCCTGTCCATCTGACAGTGCGCGAAGATCCCCCAGGACAGAAGTGGTGTCACCATGGTCACTTCTAGGAGACTCAGCCCTTATGGCTGGCCCCTGACCCACTGGCTCTCCCACTGGGGAACACATCCCTCTCTCACCCCTCACTCTGGACCTCTGCACCCTCCCAACTGGAGCGGTACCGCCAGACACCAGGACCGCTGGAGCTCTAGTTACAGACACTCCACGTCCTCTAGACATTGGGAGATCCTCCTCAAATGGCCTTCAAGTACAGCCTAGGCCCCCGACCTGGCGCTCCCTTAGGGAACCCTCCAGGCCCTGAGACTGGGTTTCGGGCCACCGTGGGACACACCGTCCCACACTCACTCCGTCTCCACTGAGACAGGACATGAGCCCCTACACCCCTCCCATTCCACTGGGACCTAGCTGGGCTACACTGAACCTCTTCCACCACACAGGACCGGAAGATACCCAAGCCACAACTTTTGGAATCACTCCCCAATGCCTCTTCAGACCCTCTAGCACACAGCCAGAGATCTGCCTCCCGTGCAAGCTCCCTGGGATCAGAGAACTTACACCCCAACAGGTGTTGGCGCACCCCGGAAAACAATTACTGAACAAGTGCTCTCTGACACACAGATTGAACAGCCCTTCAAAATCATTTGCCATGCTAACCAGCACCCATTCGTCCAGTGCATCACAACATTCATCCACAAACCTCCCCCAAGACTGGTGAGACAGTTCCTTACTGCCCCTGAATCTCAACCTGTCCCCTCTTACTGGGAACCAGGTACCATACTCTGGGAACGGGGAATGGGACTTCCTGCACTGGACTCCATATTGCTGCCACCACTGGATCCCACCCTTACTGGTGAATCCAGACAACTCAACTGAGCTCAGGGGATAAACTACCCTCCAGAGCTAACTTTTTCTCCTCCACACTCCCTTTCTTCCCTCCTATCCACCCACTCCTCTGGGGACAGGAAAAGGGATGGGGCACTGGACCCAGCAAGGGACTCCCTATCTATGGAATCCTCCCCACCTACTGGCGTCCTCGCCCTGTCATTTTCTCTCTTCTGCCACCCAAATAAAAGCGCAGAAAACACCATTTAAAAATGACACTCTTGAGGAGAAAACAAAATCAGTAAAAATAATCCCCAAACATGTGATTATCTAAATGCAGAGTTTGTAGTGCAACCAGTTGTCGCTGTGGTACTGCGCAAACGCAAGTCCTATCCTCACCGCTGACAACCAATGTTAGAAATGGGATTTCTGGTTCGCTAGGGCTTGCGCCAAAGCCAGGCAGAAACCACCACTCTAGTCAGGGCAAGGGAGTTACACACCCAAGATAACCCCTGCTCACCCCCTTGGTAGCTTGGCACGAGCAGTCAGGCCTATCCCGGAGGCAATGTGTAAAGCGTTTGCGCAACACACACACACAGCAGCAACACACTAGGCGCACCACAAAAGGAACTCCACACAAGGTTATATAAAAAATAGCCTTTGTATTGTCATAAACACATTAGAAACATAATCACACAATATACACTGTGCCAACTGGCACTGGGCAATATTCACAGGGGAATTATCTACAGGACCAGGCCAATCGGGCCACGGTCAGAACCATCAGAACAGGTAAGTAAATGCAAAACATAACCAGTAACTACTGGTACCATAAGGACCTCAGCATTATCACACTAGGCATAAACTTACATTAGACCCAAACCTCATCAACATAAACACATTACGCAATGGGCCTCACCAGCATAAACACATTATGCAATAACCTCATGAGCATAAACACATTACGCAAATAGGCACTACCCCAAAACATCATAACATGACATTAGGCAATAAATCACATTAGGCCAAAACCTCATTAGCATAAACACCCTCCTAAGCATAAACAAATTACGCATTAGGCCTCACCAGCATAAACACATTATGCGATAACCTCATGAGCATAAACATCATTAGAGGCATAAACCAGGGTGCATAAATCACAGTTGGCACATAATATATATCAGGCAGGAACTCAGTAGTGCACCGCAGTAACACCACTACCAGGCGCATACATCACCTTAGGGCCTTGCGCCCTCTCACCATCCTACCTATGACCCCAGGGCAACTGGCCTTCCACTGGGGCTCAAATGCCCTATGTCCCAATGTCAGGGCGGCTGCCAATGCAGTAGTCAGGAAGTGCGCAGTTGCACAAGCCTAAACGTAGCAGCTGCCCACTAATTGCTGGGCAGCTGTGAACACAATGTGTAGGTACTGGCACTCACTGTGCCGCCTGAGCCCCTCTCTGGGACTCTCTAAAACAACTGTGGGCAAATGAGCACCGGCAATGTGCCCCGATCGGCACCGCCGTGCCCTTGTCTGCCCACACACAATGCTCCCGAAGGAATAAGCACGGGCACTAACTGGGCCCTCTGGAGTCCCCCCGGGGACTCTCATTTAACGCAGCCTCAAACGTTGCAGCTGCTCCCTTATTAGGCGGGGCAGCTGTGACCAATAACTCAGGGAGAAGGCACGGTCACCTCGGGACCCCCCACTGGGGCCCAGAAAGTAATACGCCCCACGTTGGAGTGGCCCGCAATGGCGGGTCCGCTCAGGAAATACCGACACTGCCCTGGTGCCTGTGAGCCCCCCTGGCAAAGAGAACGGCCTCAGCCCCACTCACCGGGACTTGGATTGGGCTCCTCTCTGCACCTCGGGGCTCTCGGCTCCTCTGATGCCACTGGGAAGGGTACCGGCAGTGTGCCCTGACCGACGCTACTCCCGGGGGCCTCGCCTCCTTCTCCTCGTGGCACCATCCAGCGCGGGGTGGGCTCCCACCTGGCTTCTGCTCCCTTCACCCGGGCCCCCTCCTGGGACCCGGGACTTCGCTGTGGAGCCTGCAAAGCTCCGGAAGGCTTTTCTCGGCGGGCGGGACTTCCTCCTTCCCGCTGTCGGCTCCGCCCCAGGCCAGGCAGACGTGCCTGACTTCCTCTTTAGGTGCTCACCGGGCCGCGACGGTGATTCCCTCTTACGGCGCAGTGCGGGGTGGGCTCCCACCTGCCTCCAACACACATAAGCGGGGTGGGCACCCGCCAGCTAGTGCCACATGCGGGGTGGGCACCCGCTGTTTTAAATAACCATAACGCGGGGTAGGCTCCCGCTCGGCACCTTAATGCGGCGTGGGCTCCCGCCTCATCGGCATCATGGGGGGAATCCCTACGCTGGGGATTCCCTCATCAGCAACGTGCAGCCCAGTGCTGCGACGCTCCAGCGCTCCTCTCTCAAGGGGAAATTAAGGCACAGTGCTCCCCTTTCCAGATAATTAAAAATAAAAGCGCTCACAGGGCGCAGGATGCCCTCCAGGGTCCAGAGGCAGAGCTGGGCCCAGGGAGGCCAGCACACAGGGCCCTCCAGCAGGGAGGTAAGCCCCCATGGCGGTTCCTCCTGGGCCCCAGCAGCAGCACGCCCCCCAGTCAGGAACAGAGCAAGGACTGAACAATTTCATGGGGTCACAGCCCCTATTTTTATACACCTTTTTCTCTTTGTCTGCAGGACAGGGCTAGGGGAACAAGCCAAAACTGGTTCAGGGGGGAATTGGAGCACTTTGTTTGCCAAGCTCCTCTTTCCCTTTGTCAGGTGATCAGACACACCACATGGGGCGGAGCCAGCATTGTACAGGCTAGGCACAGCCCTATTCAGGGACCAGGGACTTCTCCTCCCACTACTCAAAATGTAGATGTCCCATTCAGCCTAGCGCTGACTCACCCTGCCCCTCCTGGAGCCACACACACCTCCCAACCCCTGTCACTCACAAGCCAGACATGCAATTCACAACAGGCAGGCAGACACATAGCACACAGAAATGCCAACTTCTAAAAGTGGCATTTCTAAAATAGTTATAATAAATCTGCGCACACCATTGCGCAGCATTTATTATCACTATTCCAAATATACCAAACTTGACCATGCTGCGCCTCTAATATCAGGAATTACCACTGAAACACTTATCAGGGAATCCCCAATGCATTCCTATGGGAGTGCAGCCCCACAGTAGTGAGAAACCAAAATGGCTGTTTGTCACTACCAGGACATGTCACACACTTAAGGTACATGTCCTATCTTTTACCTACAATGCACCCTGCCCATAGGGCTAGCTAGGGCCTTCCTTAGGGGTGACTGGCATGCGGTAAAAGGGGGGTCACGGACATGGCACACACTTTAGGTGCCACGTCACAGCGGCAGTAACACTGCGCGCACAGGCCCTGCAATGGCAGAGGCCTGAGATAGGTTGGAAAGGCTACTTTGGTGGGTGGCGCAATTAGCGCTGCAAGCCCACCAGCAGCATTTAATTTACCAGCCCTGGGTATATGAGATACCACTTTACAAGGGACTCACAGGTAAATTAAATAGGCCAAACAGGTGTAGACCAATCTTACCACATTTATCACAGAGAGCACACGCACTTTACACTGGACAGCAGTGCTAAAGGGCCCAGAGTCCTAAAACCACCAACACCATGTCAGAAAAATGGCTAGGAGAAAGGCAAAAAGTTTAGGGATGACCCTGCAAAAAGGCCAAGTCCAACAAGCGCGTTCTAGCGGATTTCCGGAAAGACGCGGCTAGGTGGCGGCGTCTCCCCCTGACACTCTTGGGAAGGGCTGCCATGTTCAAATTTTCACGTTACCCAAGCTGTTATACATTTTCCAAAACACGTATTGTAGAATACCGGAGGTAGTCTTTAGGGCGATCAATAATGACCTACGAACCTTGCTGTGGGACTGGGGCCACCCCCGAGTTGCACTGCAAATGCTGCAACGCAGCCAATATAACGGGGGAATAGCGCTACCGGATGTGCGGGCATATTATAGAGCGGCACACCTTGTAGTTATTAATGAATGGGGGCACGCCCCGCAAGACCACCCCTCATATGCCCTGGAGAGACTCCAATTTCAAAAACATTCCCACCTCCAGTACATATACGGGGGCCAGGGGGGGGACAAGTCTGCTGCCGGCAACGCAGAGGGCAATTGAGGTGTGGAGGGACGCCGAACGTGTGATGAAATGGGGAAAAAAGACTAACTAGGTCCACACCTCTGTGGGAAGGCAAACGGCTGCCTGAACTGGTCAAATTACAGGGGTTCAAAGGGTGGGACGCCATTGGGATCACTACTCTTGGGGACATAACACGACAGGGCGCCCTGTTAACGTTTGCGGAGCTACAAACGGAATATAGTCTGACAGACCAGCAGTATTATAAATATATTCAACTCCGACACGCGTGGCAGACGCAAAAACCTGACATCGCAGATCTCCCGGAGTATGCCCTATTAGAAGGCCGGCTGCTACAAGAAGAGATACCAGAGAAAGCAGTCTCCTGGACGTACAAAACTCTAATAAACAATATGCCTGATAACCTATTAGCACTCCGGGGCAAATGGGAGGACCTCGTAGGTACGCTAGAGGACATAGATTGGGAGACGGCCCTAATGGACCCTAGGGAGGTGGCGATCAAGCTTCGGCTACGGCTGGTTCAGTTTAAAATCTTACAAAGGGTATACTATGACAGGGCTAAATTACATATGATGGGTAGGGCGGAGTCGCCGGAATGTCTGCGTTGTAGAACAGAACGTGGATCCTTCGTCCACACCCTATGGGAATGCCGTCCAATACATAGTTACTGGACACGGATAGTGCAGGAACTTAGTAACATACTGCAGGCACAAATCCCAATGGACCCTAAGTACGTCCTATTGGGCATCCACACATACGTCGACATTCCCAGGTATCAGCTTCTGTTGTGCAACCTAGGCCTCGTAGTGGCAAAACGTGACATAGCCAAATACTGGGGGAGACCGGAACTTCCCACCCTGAAAGAGTGGCAGACGGGCATGTACATGGGAGCCGAGTAGACAGTCTATAAAGCGAGGGGTTGCCCGAGAAAGTTTAGGAAAGTATGGCAGCCATGGCTGAGCTATTACAACATTGAGATGGAAGATGAGGAGGCAGACGTATTGGAAGACACCTAATGGCGCGCAGGTGCAGGGTTTGCCACTCTAGGCCCACACCTAGCTAAGGGACCTGCGGGGTGTCTAACACGAGGGGTGGGTGGCATCATAGGGGTCATGGACGAAATTCATAATGCTGTAAACTCTGTATCCTTATTAACTGCAAACCTTGTCATTTGTAACCAATGGACATTCATTGTGATATACCTGCTGAGTTGTTTGATGTTTTATCACAAAATAATAAAAATACTTTTAAAAAAAAACAAAAAAAAAACATTTTGGCAAATTCTTCAACACTCGAGCTGGTGCATTTTGCGGGGTTTGCAATTTATTGAGGTATCTCGCTTGAGATCCTACATATAGAGCATTACAGTAATCTAATTTGGAAATAACTAAAGGTATGACATCTGTTTTCCTCAACTGAAAGGGGAGGAAGGAAAACCTTTTTAAGTATTCTTAGAATAAGGAAGCAGGAGGATGTAACCTGTTTGGTATGGTCCATGAAAGTAAGTTTGGTATTGAACATACTATCCAGATTTCTTACTGATTGGAATGGGAAGAGAGCCTAAATTTGGTGGCCACCAGGCAGCGTTCCAGTAACAGTAAAACTTCGGTTTTGTCTGAATTTAGCTTTAAGCAATTTTTCTGCGTCCAATCTGCAATGCAAGTCATGCAGACATTGAATTGTTTGGCCACTTTTTCAGACTCCGAGGAGACCAACACCATTATTTGGGTGTCCTCAGCGTATTGGTGAATTGGAAGACATTAGAGCAATGATACACCACAGAACAAAGAGAGGGATTGATATGATGAAGGATGCAGGGAAGGAAGTAGAAAAGAAGTATGAGGAAATTGAAGTTTGCCCCAAGTAGGAATTAGACTGGCAACATTGAGGGAAATTGTGTATATATAGAAGGGAAGATGAGGTTCACAACGAGTTTATGGGGATAAGTCAGTATGATCATAAGTCTGAGGTTCTAGGTAATACAGATCAAGAACTTGCAGGGAAGAATCCTGTTGTTTCTGGAGTTTATTATGTGCATGTACAACAAGCTTATTTTAAGTTTCCTGCTACTTGGGCGGGGTACCTGTTACTTAGCTTTAGTTGTCCCTAAGATCTATCATGTAGATCCATTAGATGATCAAGAGGCAGGGTTCCCTGCGAGAGCTAGGCCTAGTAGCAGTACTTCACAAATCGTAGGAGACATTTTTGGTGCAATGATTCCTTCAGTAGGGGTTGTTCTAAATGATTTAAAGATCAGAGAGCTTTCAACACTAATGGACAAAATTGCACATAGTACAGCTGGTTTTCTACTGGTTATTTATACTGAGCTGATGGTTATTAGGTCTATGGTTCTCCAGAATAGGCTTGCATTAGATATCTTACTAGCAAAGGAGGGCAGAGTCTGCAAGATGTTGAAGCTTCAACATTGTTATACCTTTATACCAGATAAAAGCAGAGAGATAACAGGGTATGTGAAGAATATTACTGGCGTGGAATGTGAGTTAAAGGAATTTGAAGCAACCAGTGCTTCAGAAGGGATATTCTGCTATACGCGGTTGGCTTGACAATATTGGTAGCGGACTTCTAGGTGCTATATTTAGGCCTCTATTGATGATTGGTATTTGCTTAATTTGCTTATTTGCTATGGTGAAGGGATTTAGATATATGGGAACCAAGAAAATGGTGATTTGAAGGAAAGAGTTTTCAAAGTAAAAGGGACGAAGTTGAGATGGAGGAAAGACAGTGTAAGCCTTATGATGAGATGAAGGAGTGGGAGGAGTTTGAGATGTTGAATATAACAACATTTTGAAATGGTCCCAGGAGGATGAGTTGTTCTGTATAATGGGTATTCTAGCCATCAGAGAGGGGATTGGTTCAGTACAAGTTAGCACATCATTTAAACATGTTATATGATAATCCTATTAATCTGTGTGCACCATATGAATTGAATAAGAGTAGGTGGCTATTTTTACCTGTAGTGAGAGACACACATATAACCAAATTATAATCATTATATTTACTCATGCAAACTGTACACATTTAGTTGCCATCTTTTTCCTCATAACATTGACCTGACTTGTGCTTAAGCCTCAGCCACTCAAATTATTTCTTAGAAATGCATTGCAAGTTTCATGGTATCTCTCTCTCCTCGGCAGGTGTGGTATCAAAAAGCACTTATTAGTTATAATAGGGTCTTACTTACTGTTGGAAATTTTTAGATTAGCTAGCATAATTGGAATTTAGATGTGGCTTTGTAGTGCATGGGCATGGGAGAGAGCCTCTTGTACCAGGCTGACCGAACTGTTGGTAACTTCAAGGCTGTGCATCTGTATGCCTTTTTGTCTTATAATGGAAACTTGGGAAGCAAGCCTACCTGCTCCCAGAGAACATTGTCTCCTGACTTGACCATCAAGAGGGAGTTGATGGAAGAAGCTTCCAGAACTTTCTATTGCGTATTAATTGTGCGTTCTTTAGAATAGTTTATAATATCATGTCTTGTCTTTGCTGAGAGAAGACCTTTCTCAACTCTGCTGATCTCCTTGTCCTGGATGTTGAGCTTCATGCTAGAATGCCTGTTTCTTTCCAAAAAACCTTAATGTGGTTCTTCTGATGCGGACACCTTCCTCTTTGAACTACCCCTTGCCATTTTTGATGCTTTATTTAGAATAGGTAAATTTCTTTATGGAACCAATCTACATTATATTTTGTGTTCTTTACATTGTTATATTTTGCAATGTTTTCCTTAAAATATACACATTTATACTGCATATTTACATAGTCATGCTTTTTGGATAAATTGATTTGTTAAATTATTAATTTGTAACTTTTACTTAATCTGCTAATAAACTTTCATGGTTTGGATACTTCTCTTTGTTTTTGTGAAGCCACATTGGTTTCACTGTAATTCAGATGTGTTGTAGATGGTATTTCCTTTCATACGCTTTCAAATCAACAACTAAAGGTCCATATGACTGGTGGAGGTCCTGGCTCTTGTGTCACAACTACACAAGAACATTGAGATATAAGGAGCTCTGCTGCATCAATACCAAATGTTATTCACAAACCTACATGCAGAGACCTCCACCTCTGCCACTCCTATCTTTTCTGGGTGGAATTCTCCTCCATGTGTGCAGAGATCTCCACACATGTAGTACACATTTTAGAAATAAATGTGGAAGGGACCAGGGGAGTGACCGGAAAATGGGGAATATTTACTCCATAAGGGGTGGGGCATAGTGAATGGTAATGATGAGGGGTTTAAGGAGGGACATGCAAATACAAACACCAACTTTCCAAAGAGAAATTCTATCGCTAGTTACAAACTACACATCTTAAGTTATACAGCCAAAAATGTCCCAAAACAGTAGTAAATGTACTCCAGCTTAGCCTTGGAGTAATTCTAGCACCGCACAAGGCCACTCACAGATACTGGAACTGATTCCCTTAGAAAATAATTTGTAAGAGGGCCTATTTACAAAGGTAAATTTAAAAGTGAATAAATCCACACATGCTAATTTACTCTTCTACTTTGTAGGAAATGTACTCATTTTGCCAGTCAGCATTTCTGAGTGTAAGTGTACAACTTACATGTTTCTTGCCCCCTGAAACAGGTTGTAGTAAAATGTGTGAATGTAAAGTACTACTAGTAACCTTTGACATGTCAGAGGTATTCTCCTCCATCAGGTTGGATAACTCTCTACGGTAAAGTATGTGTAGAAATTATTAAGAGTTTATTACAGTTTAAGAAATAGCAAAGACACTTTTATGTTGATTATTAATGTATAATGTTATATATTTATTTTGAATGCGGAACAAAATAAAAAATGCTGAAGCTTTTTTAATTTAATTTTACATTTTTAACTTTAACATAATTTATTTGTATATAAGTTTTCACATTAAATTAAATCTATATGTACTTTTAAAAAGTTGAAATAAATAAATTTATTTTAATATTATTTCCTATGGGGTTATACCTTAATTATCTGCCTTCATTATTTTCTGTGGGAGGTTGTTGCAGAACCAGTGGTTGGCCATGAGAGGTGCTGAACTTATTGTAGGCCTGGGGTGGAGTACATTTACTACTATTTTCGGTCCTGTTTGGCTATAGTAATTTTAGCACTGAAGTTTGTGAATAGCAATGGGCTTACTCCTTTGTGGTAGGTGTCTGTTCCTCCTTAGCCCTCCCTAAACTCCTCTTTAATGCTTCCTAAACCCCTCCCATTTAGTAGTAAGTAGTCCCCATTTTCCAGAAATTCCTCATTGTCCCTCCCACATTTGCTACTAGCTAGCAAAGTTTCATTTGTGGGGATCTCCCCATAGACAAGATAGGAGAGGTGAAGAAGGAGAATTCCACTCAGGTTTGAGAAATGCATTTTCTAGTAAATAGTACCACGAGTAGTAGTACTTTGCTTGCTGCAACATGCAGTTTGTGAATCAGGCCAAGCGACTTAATATAATACTGCATAGAAAATAATATTAACTGCATTCAATTGTGACTCTAAATTCATTATCCATCTATCCATCTATCCATCTATCTATCTATCTATCTATCTATCTATCTATCTATCTATCTATCTATCTATCTATCTATCTATCTATCATGCATTTTTTGAGTTGCTAATAACTTTGGCGCAGTTTGACGAATCTCCACAAAACTTTCCCAAAAAGTGCTCTTTTGGGCCTAGTTTGGCCATGGAAAGTTTCGAAGTGATCTGTCAAGCGGGTGCTGAGAATAAAGGGCTGTCCCAAAACACGTTTTCTTCATTCATTTTCCCAAAGCAAATTTAGATACAGCTACAGCCTAAACCGCAATTCGGATTCACACCAAATTTGGCAGAAAGCAAGATCTAGTCCAGCAAGAGTGCTTTTTGTGGTTTGGTGTAAAGCTGCTCAGCAGTTTTTGAGCAATTAATGCTCAAAAACATTGTATATCTTTAGACGTGGATGCTCTGCGGATCCAGACAGATCTCAAGCTGAGATCTGATTGGCTGCCACTACCTCAACCAGGAAGTGGTGACAGCCATCTTAGGACTGGGACTTGGTGGCACAGTAGAAATACTCTGATCCCTTAAGGCCTAGTGGGGCCAAAAAGTTTCTTTAAATCCTTAAACCTGGACTATTTTTTTTTTTTTAAAGCATGGTCTACCGTGCTTGTTTGTTTTAAAGCCACCCAGATGAGCCAGATTTGGGGGGGGGGGGACATATTTATATTTTTAGGGAGGCATGCATGGCCCCTATCCCTATGCCAAATTTGGCCCCTGGGACCCCCATCCCCCGGCACTAGTTTCTGGGAGAGAGGGCATGCAGCCCCCCTCCCAGGCTCTTTTCGTCCCCAGTGACCTCATCCCCCGGGGCCTGGGCCATGTAGTAAAGGGGAAGGGGGGCGCACAGCCCCCTCCTAGGGCCAATTGTGGCACTCAGAACCCCACCCCTAAGGGCCCAGCCATATTTGAAAAGGGGGAGGTGGGACGCAGCCCCACTTCCCAGGCCTATTTCAGCCCCAGGGACGCCATCCCCCAGGGCCCGGCTGTACAGTAAAAGCGGGGGAGCAGTGTGGCCCCCCTCTGTAAGCCATTAATGGCCCTGGAGACTCCATCCCCATGGGCTGGCTCTTATTCTATGGGATGCCCGGAACATAGCAGTTTCTCTGCCCGCATTAAGGCGGGTAGAGAAATCTCGTATTGCTCACGCTTGGTGGAGCTCGAAAAATGCTCCCACTTGCTGGGAGCGAACTTCAAGTCTGTTTCTAAACAGATCTAAATATTGCTTTTGCCTGCAAGGAGCAGCATTATTAGCTGCTCCCTGCAGGCGGGAGCAAACCGGTTCCTGCTGAATGCAGGGAGCCAGCAGGGGCCCAGGGGACTCCCTCGCAGCCTCCAACTGATAGTGTGGTGGGTGACCAGAGTGGGCACCAGGGGACCCACACTTTGTTGGCCAGACCTCGGGGATGAGGTCCCCAGGGGCCGAAATCGGCCCATTGGAGGTGGGCTTTGTGCCCCTCTCCCCTGTGAATATGGTGCCAGGCCCCAGGGGATGGGGAACCCGGGGCCAAAATCGGCCCAGGAGGGGAGCCACGTGCCCCCCCCCCCAAAAAAAAAATGCATTGAGCCATGGATGGTGGGGTTCCCAGGACCAAAAGTGGCCATATGCCTTTTTACCCCAAAGAATGCACAAGGCCCCGGGGGATGAAGTGCCAGGGGCCGAAATTGGCCCAGGTAGGGAGCCACATGCCCCCTCCCCATAATTATTTTTAAATCGCCCTCAGGGATGGGGGCCCCTCCTCTTTCATTTTAATAGTGGCCTTGGGGGATAGGGTCCCCAGTGCCTAACAAGGCTTGGGGATGGGGTCCCCAGGGCCACAATCAGCCTGGGGAGGGGGCTGGTGTTAACCCCTCCCCTTAATTTTAATTAGTGGTGCTGGGGGATGCTGTCAACAGGGCCTTAAAAGCCTAGCGGTTCCCTCCACTTTCATTTTAATACTGGCCCTGGAGGATAGGGTCCCCAGGGCCTAACGAGTCTGGGGGAGGGGGACCGCATGGCCACCCCCCCTTTAATTTTAATAGTGGCACTGACAGATGAGTCCTGAGGGCCTAACAAGGCTCGGGTAGGGGGACTGCATGCCCTCTTCTTCATGAATATGGTGCTGGGGGATAGGGCTCCTGGGCCAAAATTGGGCTGGGGGACCATATGCCCCCACCCCCAGAAAATGCACTGGGCTCCAGAGGATGGGATCCCGGGGGCCAAAAGCAGCCGAGGGAGTCGGGTCACATGCCTTCCTCTCCTCAAACAATGCACCAGGCCCGGGGGGATGGAGTTCCTCGAAATTGGCCAAGGGAGGGGGCCACATGCTCCCCCTCCCCTTTATTTTTAAAAATGGCCCTTGGGAATGGGGTCCCCAGAGCCTTACAAGGCACAGTGAGGGGCGCCTTGCGGCCCACCTCCTCTTTCATTTTAATAGTGGCACTGGGGTATAGGGTCTCCTAGGCCTAACAAGGCTCGGGGTGCGGGGTCACCCAGCCCCCTCCCCTTCAATTTTATCAGTGGCCCTTGGGGATAGGGTCCCCAGGGCCTAAGGAGGCTTGGGGAGGGGGGCACGTGGTCTCCATGCCCTGGAGTATGGGGTTCCCAGGGCCTTTATAGGTTCAGGGAGGGCGGCCCCCTTCCTCTTTAAAAAAAAAAAAAAAAAAGGCCCTTGGTTCCCAAGGGCCAGGCCTTATGACCATCCCCCGCAACACATGGCCAAAGGCTGTGTGTGGAGTGGGATTGGCTGCCTTTAGGGGAGTTGGCCAAAGCGCCTTGCCGCAGGCCATGCCTTTTTGCCCACCCCCAACTGTGCATGGCCAAAGGCTGTGCGCAGTGTAAGGTTGAGTGCATGAGGGAGATTGGCCACAGGGCTAGCTAACCACCTGCCATACACAACCGGATGCCCTGCGGAGTGTGGGGTTAGCTGCATGCAGGGGTTGGCTGCAGGGCCTGGCCTCAGGCCAGGGCCTGCAGCCAACCCCCAGCGTGGTTGGAGGTTAACTGAACATTTCACCTAACTATTCCATTACTTTAACCTTAGTTTTTTTCAGTGAAAAAAAAATAAAATATATATATATATATATTTTTTTTATATATTTACTGAAAATATCCAAAGGTTACAGGGATGTTATAGTTGGGGAATAGAATTAAAAAAACTTTAAAATTCACTGAAAAAACTAAAGGTCACAGACAGCGATGTTATAGTTAAGTTCAGATTTTACACACACAAAACCATACCAATTCAGCAGTTATTGTTACCGGGACTAACTACAGCTTATGCCCTGCAATGCACTGCTTATGACTTCACATATTACATCACTCATGACACCACTGGCACATCACAGTGAAATCAGCGTAAGTTATAGTTAGCTCAGGCAACTATAAATGCTGAATTTCTATGGTTTTATGTGTGTAAAATCTGAACCAAACTGTAACATCGCTGTAACCTTTGTTTTTTTTTGTGAATTGTTAAGTTTTTTAAAATTTGATTTCCTAACTTTAATGTCCCAGTAACCTTCGTTTTTTTCAGTGAATTTCTACATTTTTTAAATGCTATTTCCTAACTATAACGTCTTTGTAACCTTTGTTTTTATATTGAATTTCACCATTTTAAAAATATAAATTGTACTACGATTTCACCTAGTTCAGTTTAAAAATGTACATTTTTACAAGTTTATAAATACATTTCATTCACCCATTTATTCATATTATACATTTTAAAAGGAACAATTTGCAAATGAAGATAAGGCAACTTATGTAGTCTTTCTATAAATGTCATACACCCACTTTGTTTCATTTTTTAAATTCATTTTATGGATCCACAGCAATCTGAGAAGGGAGCCTATGCTAGTATTGTACGGTTACTAGTTCCTGTGATGAATATGTGGCGGATCTGCCGATTCGATAAAGCTTTAAAAAAATAGAAATATCTTATACAGGCCCCACACATTTTAATATTGGCATCAGAGAAACCATATCCAAACATTATTATTTGGAAGCCTATTTGTGTTTCACAACATATTTATTTTACAAGTTTGGCAAATCCGCGGATCCACCACAACGTCAGTAACACACCCAAACCTCAACTTCTCATTGGATACAGTACGTCTCCACCCATGCACATTGCAAACCACACCCTATATCAGTTATTTGGGTTTCACATCTCTCTGGAGACAGACACAAAAGCACAGCTCCATCAGGTTTTTGGATTACCTCCAAAAGAAAACAGTTTCAATATCAAGATGTCTTCTGCAGAAGAAAGAAGACAAGGGGAAGAACAAGAAGAAGAAGAGATTGACTAACCACCTCCAAAAAAAGCCTCAGATTTATGGAAGCACTTCTCCATCCCATCAGGAAAAAAGAAAGTTGTTGCAAAAATTGTGCAAAGCAACATATGCAACAAGAAACTGTCAAGAGGTACAGGAAAGAAGTATTCTCCTGGTACGTCCTCCATGTAGACGCATCTTAAAAATATTCATGCAAGGACGTATGACAGAATGGTGCGAGAGAAGGAAGTGGCGCAGGATAAACCTATGGAGCTGGACCACCTATTGGACCCTTATCACCTGACCAGATGATTACCAACCCTGTTCTGTCACAAAAACTGAAATACATGGTCACTCATTGTGGCAAATGCCATATGCCTGTGGGACTAAAAATGCAATCTGTTGTGGAGTTTATGAATGCTGTGAACAATGAGAACTGCTAATGTTTTTTATTTTACCCTTCCACATTCCATTGCTGACTGCAGCCAGTTGCTTCTTCCAAGTTACCTAGTCTGATTCCTGTGACTACCCTTGTTATTTTTGTTCCAAAAAAACCCTTTTTAAAAAACAAATCTAACACAAAAAAAGGTTCTTTTAATCACCACTCCAACTGGTCAAAGAAAGAACTAACTACATGTTTTATGTTTTTGTACAATTGTGCGTTTAAGTGTTTGTGAGTTTTTCTATAAATACATGTATCATACCCTGCATAAGTGAAATCAAAGTAGCACATCTGACTACTTTAATATTCACCAAGGGGAATAAACCTACAAAGTTTTAAGAAGACACTAGCAAATGTTTTGCAATGCCATGTAGAACACTAAAATGCACGTGTAAGTGGTTATATGGATGTCTCAGTGGATGTATGACTGGCTGCCTGGGTACATCAGTGCTTGTGTAAGTGGCTCTCTGGGTTTGTGAGTAGCTGTGTGTGTCTATGATTGGGTGTGTAAGTGGTTGTGTGGGTGTGTGAATGAGTGTCTGTATGGGTGTAAGAATTTATGTTAGTAGGTGTGTGAATGTGTAAATGGGTATGTGAGCTACTGTGTGGGTGCATTGGTAGCTGTGTGAGTGAGTGTATAGGCGTGTTAGTGCATATATAAATGTTTGTGTAAGTGGGTGTATAAGTGGGTGTGAGAGTGACTGTGTGAGTGGATGTGAGAGTGGCTGTAAGGGTGTGTGATTGGGTATGTGAGTGGCTGTATGGGTGTGTCAGTAGCTGTGTGAGTAACTATGAGTGTGTTGGGCATGTAAATGTCTGTGTAGCTGTGTAAGTCTGTGAGTAGGTGTGACAGTGGCTGTATGGGGGTGTGAGTTGGTGTCTGAGTGGCTGTGTGGGTGTGAGAGTTGGTATGGGAGTACCTGTAGGGATGTGTTAGTGTGTGTGTGAGTGTTTTGGGTGTGTGACTAGCTGTGTGATTGTCTGTATGGGTATGCAAGTGGGTCTTTGAATGACTGTGGGTGTGTGAGAAGTGAGTGTGTATGAGTGGCTGTATGGAATTGTAAGTGGATGTCTGACTGTGTAAGTGGGTGTATGCCTTTTTAACTGTAGTCCAGAACACCCTCACAATGTAATCTGATGGAACAACACTAGAAGAACTAATTTGTAAACCACATTACTCCAATAGATGGTGCCATTCATCTGTATAAATAGAAAAAACAAACCAATATGAATTAGTATTACAATATATAAAATTATACATTAAACTTAGAAATTAGCAATGGATAACTTTATAATAGCAATAAATGACTACACATTTCCTATGCTCTAATGCTATGTTATAATAAAAATCAACATTTCACTTTCCCTTTTTTATTGTTTTCAGATTCTATAGTTATACAACATAAATGATGCACTGTATAAAGAATCATACTTGAACATTGGTGGAAAAACAATCATATAGACTGTACAAAAACCCTCCACAACTGCACAGTATGTCACTGAAAATAAGCAACACAGTGTATTGGACACAATATAGTTTTTTAAAACAATAATTTTATCTATACATGCAGTACTAATCCAAAAAAACATTAGCTGAAAATGAAAACTACATCATTAGAAGTGCTACAGTAGCCCTACTGGATATATAAGGCACACCAGCATAGGCAAAGCCTTATAAAGACATCACCCTCGGAAGGCCACATGATGTCATAAATCCTGCTCATTCATCTACAATAACTAGACTATTCTTCTTTTGCAACTGTCATTCTCCTTAGAATTTTGGTTCCAAAGACAAAAGGTAGGAATTTGGTAACTTCCAAGGCATTTTTGCTTGAATTAAAGTTCCTATCATTACATTCTGTCCAGTCACTACTACATTTTAGATATAGTGTAATGACCAGATCTAATACTAACTCCTTTATGCAAAATGATAGCGATTGTAGTGTATATTTTACCAGAAATAGATATTTGCCCTGCTTATAAGTTAGTAATATCAGTATCTTATTTACTGCCATCTGCTCTGCATCATTGTTGCATTAAAATGACATACTTGCCAATTTTTGCTACATGTAAAGTCGACAGAACATCTGTTTGTCAATTTGGACATACATTATTTTGTGTAGCTTTTCTCACTTATCTCTCAAAAGCCACACTTTTCGAATCTGGTAACGTTAAATAAAGAAAATTCTCTGATTCTATTTGTGTAATTGATGTTTATGAGCAGCCTGCACATTCATGGTGCCACGAGTAACTAAGTCCAAATAACTCATTATCAGGTATCTCCTCTTGTTCTAAAACATCACCATTAGTAACTCCTGTAAATCATCTTGAGTATTTTAAGTAAACTGTACAGATCCACTACATATATCAACAATGTCTCAAATGCATGATGCACAATGCGTTTTAGTTCTGTCACTACACAGAACGTGCAACAAAACACATAGTGCAGAACACATAACACCATCAATCAAGTTTCATCTATCGAGGCGAGACTGCTACCCTCATGCTCCTGGTCCTCTCAGCTGCCTTTGACGCCGTCTCCCACCACACCCTCTGTGCAAGACTCCATGATGCCGGCATCCGCGGCAAAGCCCTAGAATGGATCCGCTTCTTCCTCACCTGCCAAACACAAAGTCAGACTTCCACTGTTCAACTCAGAACTCACAAAGATCAGCTGCAGAGTCCCTCTGGGATCCACCCTGCGCCCCACCCTCTTCAACATCTACATGGCCGCTTGTAGCCATTCTCATAAACCACAGACTCAACATCGTCTCCTATGCTGATGACACCCAGCTGATTCTCTCCCTCACAGACGAACCCACAGCTGCCAAGAGCAACTTCCAAAACAGGATGAAGGCAGTCACCACCTGGATGAAGGACAGCTGCCTCAAGCTTAACTCAAACAAGAGTAAAGTCCACATCTTGGGTTCCACACCATCTGCCTGGGATGACACCTGGTGGACTGCAGCGCTCAGAACTCCCCCACACCCACAGACCACGCACAAAACCTCAGCATCATCCTGGACTCCTCACTCTCAATGAACCGCCAAATCTACGCTGTCTTGTCCTCCTGCTTCCACACGCTCCACCTGCTTCGTAAGATCTTCAAGTGGATCTCCACTGAGTCTAGGAAAATGGTCACCCATGCGCTCATCAGCAGCAGACTCAACTACGGCAATGCACTCTATGCCGGCACCACCCAAAAACTCCTAAAGAAACTGCAGAACAACCAGAATGCCTCTGCTGGACGGATCCTGAACACCCCACGCCACAGCCACATCACTGGCCACCGGAGAGACCTTCACTGGCTACCTATCACCAAAAGAATTACCTTCAATCTCCTCACACATGCCTACAAATCCCTACAAGGCCACACAGACCCCCGCCACCTCCCTGGGGCTTTAACTGTTATTAGTGGGGGGGTGCATGGACCCCCCAGCCCAGGGGACTGACACCTCCATGGGGCTTTACGTACATTGAATGTACCACCACCACTTCCCCAGGGCAACCTCTAACAAAGAAGAGGGGCTGCATTGCCCACCTCATGGAGCCATAGATGGCTCTGGGGACCACAACCCCTAGGGCCGGCTCCAGCAGTGTCCCAGGATGCCCACCCTCAGGACATTGCAGTTTGCTATTCAATGTACGTAAAGCCCCGGGGAGGTGGCAGTCCCAAGGGCTGGGGGGTCTGTGCACCCCCTCACTAATAACAGTTAAAGCCCCAGGGAGGTGGTGGCCCCTGGGGCTGCAGGGGGGTCCGCGTGGCCCCCAGCATTTTTTTCATTAAAAAGCCCCAGAGAGGTGGCAGTCCCTGGGGCTGGGGGTAGTTGGCCCCCAAGGACATCCTTGGGGGCCTGTCTGTATGGATGAGTGAGTGGGTGAGTCTGTGGCTATATGGGTTAGTGAGTGAGTGTGTGAGGGGCTGTATGGGTGAGTGTGTGGATGGCTGTGTCGGTGAGTGAGTGTATGTGTCAGTGGTATATGGGTGAGTAATTGGGTATGTGAAAGGCAGCATAGGTGAGTGATGGGTATGTGAGTGAATGTGAGAGTGGATGTATAGGTGAGTGTGTGCTTGCCTCCACTGACTCACAAACTCACTCATTCATACAGGCAGTCGCACACCCCCTCACCTAGCCACACAGACACTCAGACTCTCATAAAGGTACTCAGACAACCAATCACTCACCCATACAGAAACTCACATACTCACTCACACACCCATACAACCACTTAGACACCAACTGACAGATAGATACAGACATTCACACAACCAGTCACTCATGCATACATTCACTGAGGCACCTAATCACTCACTTATACAGTCAGTCATGCACCCACTGAATCATCAAAACAGACACTCATACACCCAGTGATTCACCAATACACCTTGGCATATATATTTAACACTCGGAAACTTTTTAAAAACACTCAGTCACTGGATGATGTCATTTGAGATGTCATCAGTGATGTCACTGATCATGTCATGAGTGTTGAAATATGTGAGGTGATAAGCAGTGCATTGCTCACTAACTATAACGGCTGAATTTCACTGGTTTTGTACGAGTGAAACCTGAGCCTAATTATAACGTACCTCTAACCTTTATTTTTTTCTTTGTGTGTGTGTATATATATATATGTAAGTTGCTCGTTGTTTTACAAATCCTCTCCGTGGGAATATAAACGAGAGCAGACCCAAATTCTGTGCAATTTTAATTTATTACACCAAAAAGTCTATCCGCCATGACGTGTTTCGGCAGATCCCTGCCTTGATCACATGATATAAATATATATGTATATATGTGATCAAGGGCTCTGGGTAGCCCGAAACGCGTCATGGCGGCGATAAGCACGATAAAATAAATATATTGAAGCGCTAAACAAGTGGAGTCCGTTCTTTTCAATACAGAGGAAGGAGTATCAAGATATATATATATATATATATATATTTATTATCTACTGGCGGTCGCCAGTAGATAGTTATAGTTACAACCTATTATCCATAGGAAATCCGCGACATTCTATTTGAAATAACTCTCTTGCCGGTTGACGTATCTTCGCAAAATTTTCAAACTTTGTGGCCCGCTCCGGTCCGCTCCTACCCTGAAAGTCTCGGGGGATTCGTCAGCGGGGGCCGAGAAAAAGGGGGTCCCAAAACGCGTTTTCCCCATGCAATTTTCCATAGGAAACTTTAGACACGGCTACAGCCCGAACTGCTGAACGGAATTACACCAAATTTGGCAAAGAGGTAGTTCTTGGTTCAGAAAGAACCCTTTTGTTAAATGGTGTAAATCCGTTCAGTAGTTGCTGAGAAAATCAAAAGAAAAAAGATAGGTATATCTAGGGCCGCGGATCCTCCCGAGCACGAGCTTTATGTTAATTGGCTGTCAACACTCCAAATCAGGAAGTGTTGGCAGCCATTTTGTCCCTCTGTAGAACCGAGGGACAGAAACAAGTGCGCAAGCGCACAAAGGGGGCAGGGTAGAAACACCCTGACCCCTAGGTCTGCTCAGGGGTCCCACAAGGACCCCTGGGCAAAAAATTTTTTTTTTTTTTAAATTTCTTTTTTTTTTTTTAAATCGGCAGGATGCGCTCAGGGAGCGCGAACCCTGCCGAGAAAAATCGAAGCGCGGTCTCCGCGCCGATAGTTAATTGGCCCCCGGGTGGGCCAAGTCCCGGGGCATGCTGGGGGGTTCATTTTATGTGTGGGGGCCTCTAAGGGCCCCCAAGCCCCGGGGACCACCACCCCCGGGGCTTTATGGATAATGGTGCGGGAGGGCTCTGAGCCCTCCCGCAGCCCCGGGGACCATCACCTCCCGGGGCTTCTTTTTTATATTTGAAAAACCTGTGTGGGGGCTCCAGCCCTCCACACGCCCAGGGACCACCACCTCCCCGGGGCACTAAGAAAAATGAAAATGGGGGTCCGTTTTGGACCCCAAGCCCTGGGGACCACCACCTCCCCGGGGCTTTCTCGATGTAGGGAGGGGGCCGCGCGGCCCCCTCCTGGAGCCTGTGGTGGCCCTGGGGACCGCCACCCCCAGGGCCGGCTCCTGCAGTGTCCCGGGGTGCCTACCCCCGGGACACTGCTGTTTGCAATGACAGGACGGGAGCCTCGCGGCTCCCGTCCTGTCATTGCAAACTTGCTTTGGATATTGGAAGAGAGAGCAGGAAACCTGCTCTCTCTTCCAATATCCAAAGCCGATTGCTTTTCCACATGGGGAGCTGCATTCTAGCAGCTCCCCATGTGTAAGCAATGCCGGCTCCCGTAGGACACGGGGAGCCGGCGGGACTGTGGGGGAATGGGGACCCCCCCACAGTCCCCAACCAGAGGCCAGGCCCCGGGGGATGGGGTCCCCGGGGCAAGTACTGGCCCGGGAGGGGGGCCACGCAGCCCCCCTCCCCAAAGTAAAAAATTTAAAAATAAAGTGCAAGGCCGGCCCCGGGGATGGGGTCCCCGGGCCTTAAATGGCCTGAGGAGGGGGCCACGCAGCCCCCTCCAAATAAAAACAAAAGAGGCCATGCCCCGGGGATGGGGTCCCCGGGGCCAATACAGGCCCAGGGAAGGGGGCCACGCGGCACCCTTCCCGTTTTTTTAATTTTAATTTTAAAAAAGGGGTAAGGCCCTGGGGGATGGGGTCCCCAGGGCCTAAAAATAGAAAAAGGAAGGGGGCCACACGGCCCCCTTCAGAGGAAAAAAACAACAACAAAAAAACGATCGGGCCCGCAGGCCCCGCCCCTTCCTTCACCACTCTGCAAACGCGCCCCTGGCGCGTTTGCAGAGAGGAACGAGTCCCCTTGAATACTGGGGGTCCCTGGGGCCAACTAGCCCACCAGGAACCTCCAGTATGCGCCAGGGAGCTGCCTTGCAGAGAGGTGTACAGAGGCCACGCCCCTTTACACCTCTCTGCAACGCAGCTCTGTGGCGCTTTGGAGGAACATGGTGGGCTAGTTGGACTCCAGGGACCCTCAGGATTCAAGGGGAGTTAATCCTCCGACTTAAAACGCGCCACGGGGCGCGTTTGCACAGTGGTGAAGGGAGGGGCGGGGCTTCAGGTGACATGTGTGCAAACAGGCCCCGTGGCGCGTTTTAAGATGGGGAATTAAATCCTCTTCAATCCTGAGGGTCCCTGAGGGCCAACTAGCCCAACAGGTACGTCCAGAAAGCGCACAGAGCTGCGTTGTAGAGAGGTGTAAAGGGGTGTGGCCTCTGTACATGTCTCTGCAACGCAGCCCCTGGCGCATACTGGAGGTTCCTGGTGGGCTAGTTGGCCCGTAGGGACCCTCATGATTCAAGGGGACTTAATCCCCCAACTTAAAAGCGCGTCACGGGGCGCGTTTGCACAGATGTCACCTCAGGCCCCGCCCCTCCCTTCACCATTGTGCAAATATTCCTCTAAAATCAGCCGAAATACGAATTCCGATTTACTCACCTGTTATCAGGAGAGACCTCAGTGCTGCATCTTTCAGCCCAGTACTGATCCTCAAAAGTAATTTTAACCGTACTTACCGGTAACTTGAATTTCCTTCATAGGCTAACATTGACTGGTTTCACTTGGAAATTCTTCTAAGTGTGGAGTTTTGGAACTTTAAAATATTCCTCTAAAATCAGCCGAAATACGAATTCCGATTTACTCACCTGTTATCAGGAGAGACCTCAGTGCTGCATCTTTCAGCCCAGTACTGGTCCTGAAAAGTAATTTTTACCGTACTTACCAGTAACTTGAATTTCCTTCCATAGGCTAACATTGACTGGTTTCACTTGGAAATTCTTCTAAGTGTGGAGTTTTGGAACTTTAAAATATTCCTCTAAAATCAGCCGAACTACGAATTCCGATTTACTCACCTGTTATCAGGAGAGACCTCAGTGCTGCATCTTTCAGCCCAGTACTGATCCTCAAAAGTAATTTTAACCGTACTTACCAGTAACTTGAATTTCCTTCCATAGGATATCATTGCCTGCTTTTTGCTGAAAAAGGTTCTAAGTGTTGATTTTTGAAACATACAAATATTCCTCTAAAATCAGCCGAAATCCGAATTGTGATTTACTCACCTGTTATCAGGAGAGACCTCAGTGCTGCATCTTTCAGCCCAGTACTGGTCCTGAAAAGTAATTTTAACCGTACTTACCGGTAACTTGAATTTCCTTCATAGGCTAACATTGACTGGTTTCACTTGGAAATTCTTCTAAGTGTGGAGTTTTGGAACTTTAAAATATTCCTCTAAAATCAGCCGAAATACGAATTCCGATTTACTCACCTGTTATCAGGAGAGACCTCAGTGCTGCATCTTTCAGCCCAGTACTGGTCCTGAAAAGTAATTTTAACCGTACTTACCAGTAACTTGAATTTCCTTCCATAGGATATCATTGCCTGCTTTTTGCTGAAAAAGTTTCTAAGTGTTGATTTTTGAAACATACAAATATTCCTCTAAAATCAGCCGAAATCCGAATTCTGATTTACTCACCTGTTATCAGGAGAGACCTCAGTGCTGCATCTTTCAGCCCAGTACTGGTCCTGAAAAGTAATTTTAACCGTACTTACCAGTAACTTGAATTTCCTTCCATAGGCTAACATTGACTGGTTTCACTTGGAAATTCTTCTAAGTGTGGAGTTTTGGAACTTTAAAATAGTCCTCTAAAATCAGCCGAAATACGAATTCTGATTTACTCACCTGTTATCAGGAGAGACCTCAGTGCTGCATCTTTCAGCCCAGTACTGATCCTCAAAAGTAATTTTAACCGTACTTACCAGTAACTTGAATTTCCTTCCATAGGAATCCATTGTCTGGTTTTCAGCAGAAAAGTTTCAAAGTGTCGATTTTCACAAACTACAAATATTCCTAAAAAATCGCCTGTATGACTTAAACGCATTCTTTCAACTGTTTACAGGAGATGCACCAGTGCTGGATCCAGGATCCAACACTGAGTAAGAAAAAGTAACGATAACAGTTTTTAACTTCTAAGTGAATTTCCTTCCATAGGATAACATTGGTGATTCTATGAGAAAAAGTTTCTAAGTGTGAACTTTTAAAGTACAATAATATTCCTTAAAAATCACGACTGTAACCAAAACGCTTTTACTCAACTGTTTACAGGAGATGTCCCAGGACTGAATCTAGGATCCAGTAATGTGGTTAGAAAAGTAATCCATAAAGTAACTAATTGCATTTAACTAGAAATTCACATTGAGCTGAATGTTGCATTGTGTTTGAAAATGTGTTGCCCATTGCAACAACTGTAACTACTGTACTTAAAAGTCTATTGCCTATGTGCAAAGTAATTAAACTAAAGTAATTCATTCTGAGAAAGTATTTTTTGTAATGTAATGTATAATGTAATTACAATGTAATTTAAAAAATAAAATATGTAAAAAAATTGTTTCTAAAAATTTGGAAATCAGTATGAAAAAATGTATATAACAATTAATACATTTAAAAATTGTCATTTACAAAACCTTTGAAATTCACTGAAAAAACTGTAGGTTTCAGACATGTTATAGTTACAAATTAGCATTTAAAAAACCTTTGAAATTCACTGAAAAAACCATAGGTTTCAGGGACGTTATAGTTACAAATTAGCATTTAAAAAACCTTTGAAATTCACTGAAAAAACCATAGGTTTTAGGGACAGTTATAGTTAGTTGGACATTGCACTCGTACAAAACCCGTGAAATTCCCCCGTTATAGTTAGTCCAGCTAACTATAACTCGCGCCCGCAATGCACTGCTGATGACGTCACATATTACATCACTCATGACATGGTCAGTGACATCACTGATGACATCACTGATGACATCTCAAATGACATCACTGATGACATCATCCACGTGATAATCTGATGCACCTCCTCACACTCTAATATAACCTTTGATACACCCACTCTAAATTACAGACTGCCATTCGCAAAACCATAGACACTCCAACACCAATAACTACATACCCACTCACTGGTTCTTAGGTCTACGCACACATCCACTCACTCACCCGTACAGTCACTCATACTTACGGTCACTCAGTACAGGACTATCATATGCACTCATACTCCTATATAGACACTCAAACACCGCCACTCATCCATAGAGGTACTCACACACCTAGTCAGTCATGCAAATAATTAAACACACTACCATTTACTCACCTATACAGTTATACACACACCAGCTCACTTACTCATACAAATAGTAGCACATTCTTACGCTCTTATACAATCACTGATACAAGCACACACTCATCCATACAGCCACTATCACAATCACTCACTCTCGCTTATAGCTATTTATATACTCCAACACACATATATACTGCCTTTCACATATGTAGTTACTCACACATGTACCACTGGGACATACATTCACTCACTAACACACTCTTACACACACTTACCCACCCATACAGTCTATCACAGTTGCACTCTTGAAACCATCCACCCAGTGAATCACCCACTCACACATCTATGCACAGAGTTGCACACACCCTCCCACACAAACACTCAGGCACCCATACAGATACTCAGACAAGCATTCAATAACTCATATAGACACTCATGTAGCTATTCACAAACACATGCAGCCACTTACACAGCAACAGACAGACGGATACAGACATTCACCCAGTTTAGTCACTAACCCATGCATTCAGTAAGATACGTTAAATCACTCACTTATAGAGTCAGTCACGCACCTACTAAATCATCCATACAGACACTTACACACCCACTCATTCTTCAATACGTCTTTTCCTATATATATTAAAAATATTTAAACTTTACAGAAACACACAGTCACTGGATGATGTCATCAGTGATGTCATCAGTGATGTCATTTGAGATGTCATCAGTGATGTCATCAGTGATGTCACTGACCATGTCATGAGTGATGTAATATGTGACGTCATCAGCAGTGCATTGCGGGGCGCGAGTTATAGTTAGCTGGACTAACTATAACGGGGGAATTTCACGGGTTTTGTACGAGTGCAATGTCCAACTAACTATAACTGTCCCTAAAACCTATGGTTTTTTCAGTGAATTTCAAAGGTTTTTTAAATGCTAATTTGTAACTATAACGTCCCTGAAACCTATGGTTTTTCAGTGAATATATATATATATATATATATTCACAGAAAAAACAATGGTTACAGTATTGTTATAGTTAGGTGAATTTCTCAGTGACAGCATTAATGTACTAAAATAAACACAGAAATTCAGCAGTTCAACCTTGAGCCCCCATAATGCACTTGTTATGATCTCACATATGATATCACTCATGACATGTTCTATGACATAATTTATGACATCCCTGATACCATCTCAAATGACATAATTGATGATATCTTGATACACACATTGTGCTTCCTGTGATTGGTGTAAATCCATTTAGTAGTTTTTGAGATATTAAGTTTAAAAGAATATAGCTATCTGGAGAAATGTCACAATAGTCCCTTGAACCCAAATAAAAAAAAATGGAGCATTCTGATTGGCCCAGGGATCTTTTTTCCCTTTGGGCAATTCGCCAATGAGAAAATGTTGCTGGCATCAAATAAAATAAGGAGACAGGGTATGGATTCCCAGACCCCCCCCCCCGGGCAAAAAACCCCCCCAATTATTCAGAAATTGCTGCGATTTCCCGGGGTCATAAAAAAAGGCTTTTGAGCCTCTTTGTTTTATTAATGGGAAAGAGGATCACAGCCTTCCTCCCCTAGCCTTTATAGGCCCCAGGTAGCCCACCCCTGAGGCCAAAATTATTGTATATGGGGAGACGAGCAGGCCCTCTATCTCATGCCATCACAGGCCCCGGCGAACCCACCCCCGGGGCCGATATTAATCAATCTGTAAAGGGGGGGCCCTTTGCCCTCCTCCTTGAGCTTCTAAAGGTCCTGGGGAGCCTATCTCAATGACCAAAATTACTCAAAATGGGGACGAAGACTACATGGTCCCCTCCCCTTGCCTCTAAAGTCCCTGGGGACCCCATTTCCCGGTACTGCTAAAATAATTAAAAGGGAGGAGGGCCCCCCTACTTGAGCCAGTAATGGCCCGGGGACTGTCCCCTGGGGCCGGCTCACTAGCTATGTCCCAGGGAGCCCACCCTTAGAACATAGCGGTTTCCCTGACCGCAAGGGCAGGGAAACCTATGTTTGCTCCTGCCTGGCGGGAGCATTTTTTAATCTCCCGCCAAGTGGTAGCAAACAAAAAGTCTGTTCCCAGCAGGCGGGATTTTATCCATAATGGCATGGTTTGAGAGAACAAGCGCCTCTTGCTGTTTTAATGCATTTGTACGTGGAAAATGCATATAGCCTGCTAAGACTGGCCAGGTTGCCCCTTCGTTACTGAGAGAGCCCAGTTGTACATTTTGAAGTGTATGTGGAACCGCATTGGAACCAATTGTGATGTTCCTGGTAAGTTAATGGTATTGCTAAATACTCACAAGGTCTATATGCTACTCATGCAGCTGCTTCATCATATGTGTGACATTGTGTGAATCTGCATCGACTGCAGGAAAAGTTACTCTGGAATAAAAATAATTACTTTCATACGCTTTGTGAGCCTCAACCATGAAGGTAATATCTGCACAGCCATTGGCGAGCCCATATCTAGTTAAATGATTAAATACTGCTTATCTGCAACTAATAAAAATAACCACAGCTTACGCTGCCATATTAATGAATGGAATAGAATTCAAAGAAAGAAAGACTATTGGTGACTATTCATTTTAAAAGGCCATGCTTGATCAACCTACAGAAATACATAGGTGCTTCCTATTAAGCTGTGGAGGATAAACCCATTTCACCACAGACAATAAAGGAGCTCTGGGCACACAAGAAGAAACTACTCAGGTGACCCATTACATAGGCACCAAACCTAGAAGGTCACAATATAGAGACTGAGTCTACTCATATCATCGGTAAATGTTGGTTTGGTTAGCTCACAGTACCACATCTAAACTCTTAACCTTCCAGAGTCATAGATGTTGTCGGTAACCACTCTGATTCCCAAGGAATAGTGCAAACAGATCTAATCCTTTTGTTTGTCACCTTTGCATGCCCAAAGTCTTGCAAAGAAAAGAAACGATAATGTATTATCAAATGATTATTGAAAAGGTATTTTCCTTGTAAATAAAATGTGAACGGCGACTATTAGACCGATGAAATGCATCATTGTTATGAGCATTACAAGAATGGTGAAAAACACAAACAGTTCAACCATGTTACGTGTTCCTAATGTTACTCCTATCTATCAATAATACTTCTACTCTAATGAGAGCATATCGGAAGAATCCTTCTGCCAAACCTAATTTGAATGATTTAACCCCATACCTTTGTGTAAGGTCTCATGAAGTCGGCCTCCGTGCATTAACGAATGCATGCCATCTGAATGTGAAAGCCTACACACCTCTCTGTTTGCGCAGCTATCTTCCTTCTTAGGATGAATGTCAGGGCTGGCAGGGCTGAATCTCATTTAAAGCTCTCTGCAGCAGTCATGATAATTCTGGTATGAAGTGCCTCTCACCCATTTCCACAAAGGGACAATTTAAATGATAAAACACCATTCTTATCACATTATGCTAGAGACACAGAATAACAATGTTACTTAGTCTGAATGGATAGTCTCCTACGAACACATAATAACAAGGACATCACGTTCTGATATGTGTTTTGTTGTATGACTAACTGGACAGACTATAGAACAACAATGTCTACTAAAAATAAATGCATGATTGGCACATTCTCTTATTAATGAAAAACATGCACAATCCATCATCTCAAAAAGATGCTAAGTTAAAAACAAAAACTAAAATGGAGACTATATATTATCCCTATAACACTAAAAATGCTCCCACCAGCAAGGAGCAGATGTTTGATTTGTTACCCTGCCAGCACGGATGCAAGCAGGGAAACAGATCAAAACATTGCCCCCGGAGGAAGGAGCATTAGAAGTTGTTCCCTCTGGGTGAGAGGAATGCCAGCTCCCACTGCATGTGGGAAGCCGGCTGGGGAAGCGGCTGCCTTGGGGCTTATACTGCGCCTCCCAACAAGTGTATGGTGGGTACCATGGCACCCACTTTTAATGATGCAGGACCTGAGGGATGGGGTCCACGTGGCATCCTCCCCTTTAATTTTAGTAGTGGCCCTGGTGGATGGGGGTCCCCAGGGCCTAACTAGGCTTGGGGAGGATTGCCACCTGGCCCCCTGCCCTTTAATTAATAAAAAGCCCTAGGGAATGGGGTCCCAAGCCCCTAACAAGGCTTGAGGAGAGAGGCCACGCAGCCCCCTCCCCTTTATGTAAACGAAACAGCTCTGGGGGATGGGGTCCACATGACCCGATAAGGCTTAGGGAGGGGCTGCGCTGCTCACCTCCCCTTTAATAAAAAAGAGGCCCTGGGGATGGGGTCCCAAGCGCCTTAAGAGACTGGGGGAGGAGGCAGCATGGCCCCCTCTCCTATTTAAAAAAACAAAAAATAGGCCCTGGGTGGATGGGGTCATCAGGGCCTAATGAGCCTTGGGGAGGGGGGCAACTTGGCCCCTCTCCCCTTTAAAATATACAAGTCCCTGGGAGATAGGGTCCCCAAAGCCTAATGTGGCTCGGGGGGGGGTCCTTTAAAAGGGATATGGCACTGGGGGATGGGTTCCCCAGGGCCTTATAAAGGCTCGGGAAGGGGGGCCACGCTGACCCCCTCCCCTTAAAAATAAATATGCCTGGGCAATGGGGTCCCCAGGTTCTAATAAGGCTTGGGGAGTAGAGCCACTTGCCCCCCACCCTTTAAAAAAAAAAAGGACCTGTGGATGGGGTCCCCAAGGCTTAATAAGGCTCGTGTGGGTGCCTTGTGGCCTCCCTCCCCTTTAAAAAACAAAAGGCCCTGTGGCCAGCTGCCTGGCCATGAACGGCGGGGGTTGGCTTTACGTATGGTAATAAAATATTACTTTACGTTTAAAAAAAACCTAGAAATTGACAGAAAAAAATCAAAGGTTAAAGTAACGTTATATGTGTGATAAAAAGATCTGTTTTCATCACTGATGACATCAGCCAAGCTTGTTTTGTATACATTGCTCTATGAATGGGTATAGCATTAGAGCTATGAAAGTAAGTGCAAAATAGCTCCGATTAATATGAATCATCTTTACCATCTTTACTGCTTTCATACATACAACCCCCATAGGTAAAGCAAGCTTGTGTTATGTGCAACATTATCTCTATACCATACACTTCATGGGTAGCCGAGTTCATGTTGACTATGAACCACAGATGAAAGGGTAACCTATCCTACTTGCGGTGTTCAATCTGTATACAACTGTTCAGGGAAAACCAATTTCCTCCAGACACTGAAGCCCTGTTACATAACTAATGCCCTACTACAGACAGTTTTTAGCTGTATCAAACCCCTGACAGTCACTGCAACCTACATTGAGAAATGAAGTGGATATAAGTAGAAACGTGGGTACTGTTAACACTGTTTACTCATATGGAGAGAGCTTACTCTGTATCACACTGTTTGCAGACAGTGAAACTCCCATGAGAAACACACCACAAAGTATTAAAAAGTATCTACTAAGAACAGTGTACACTCTATTCAAAACTTGTCCAAAGAGTGACTATTCACTTAAAATAACCAAGGTCTGAAAGTGCTAAAGATCATACTACCTGCTGCCTTCATACTGTGGTGACAACTTAACAGACAGCCCATCTTGTGAAACAAAACAAGCACATGCACATAGGTTAGTACCTGGTGGGCACAGTCTTCTATGTTAAGTAGATAGTGTAATGCTGAGATTATTATGTCTAATAACTCAAGGCTGCTCACAGTACTTAGTATGTAGAATCTTTGCCCTGCTGGAAACTTTTACTACAGTCTCAAAAACCTTGGTGGAACATAATGAACACATGCCGTCAACTGTCACCTGCACACAGAGTTACTCTTCAATACAAAGATTTATAACATGTTCAATACCTCTACACACCTATGGTGCATTAGGAGCACATGGGTTTTGTAAACTTTTACCCCGATTCTCTGGACACAGGCTGTACAAAATTAGGTAGAAAAATAATATGGTAGTTACCCGCCACTATGTAAACTATAAAACAAACTAGCACACTTACTGGATGATGTGTTGTCATCAATTATGTTGTTTGAGATGTCATTAGTGATGTCATAAATGATGTCATAGAACAAGTTTTTTTAAACGAAAACAGATCTTTTGATCATATCTAACTATAATGTTACTTTAACCTTAAAATAAATGTGTAAAATTATTTTGCTTTAATACAAAACACGCAACATTGACTAAATGCTAATTAAATATTCAAAAGCTACTAAGGGTGTTTTTAAAACAAATACATTAAAAATAATATTCATGAATTCAATTAATATGTTTTAATTATTTATTAAACATTTCATGAGGTAATTTACTGTAACATTTTATTTTACTCTGTTAATAATTATTTTAAATCAATTTACATTCTTATAATACAATAAAATGCTTTAAATATTTTCTTAATAATTAATAAACTTTATTATTTTTCTCTATAATTTACCAAAGGCAAATTTTTTCTCCGATGTCAGAGAGCTCCACCTATGTGGGAAATGTTTACAGTAGTAAATTTACACTCATGAATTCTGTCTTAGATATCTCCAGTGTCTGATTTTATGGGTTGAAGACCTGAAGGCTTACACTTCGGTGTAAATCTACACTTTGAAATGGTGAATAGTGAGAGAGTGTAGTCTTACTCCTGGGAGTTTAAGGAAATTTACAGATTAGTAAATCTACACATGTAAATTTACCTTTGTGAATAGTGTCCATTGTCAACTCATGGTACATTAGGTTTTTCTATAGCTCTTAATGCCCTTTTACAGTTGCTTCAAACAATTAAGTAGGGCAAGTCTGGGTTTTTCTGCAACCACTCTGAGGTCGCTGAGTTATCACCATAGACAAATATACTTTTTCGTTCATTCTTTCAGCAACATGGCATCACTTTTTCAGTTAACTATTGTTCTTGCTCCTTCAGTGTTTTATGATTAATATATCTATCTTTGTGAAGGTATTATGTTTGTTGGAGCAATCAGTAATATGCAGTGGAAATTGTTATTGATTTTTATAAAGCTTTCAATAATTGTTAAAAAAGTAACTACAGTTTGCAAGATTCTAATGCCTTTGGCCATTGGTGCTTTCAGTAAATGTGATTCTGTGCTCTGTGTCATTTCTAGTACGTCACTTCTGTATCCAACCTGAAGCACATGAAAGTAACACCCGAGGGAAATGGCGTTTTCGAGCTTGAGCTAGAACTTAAAGATCCCAATTGCAGAATCTTCTTATACAAGGTAAATGAAAGGGTCTTTAAAAAAAAAATCCAACTTTACTTGTGAGGAGACATTTTGGCTATTTTGCCTTGTCCCCACTTGAAATCCATGTAAATAACTTTGGTCTCTTTTTAACTCAGTTCATTGGAACTTTCCATTGAGGAGGCCTTTCAATAAATCTCATAAAACTGTGACTTGGCACACCAAATCAAATTCATGAAATACCAGTGCCACAACCCAAATAAAACCACAGATTAAAATGAATACCCTAAGCAAAAGAGTATAAAGTTTTAAAGGTACACTGTATAGATGACTATTAGGAGGGAAATGTATATCTCAAGGCATTTTCACTTGCATTTGTACACACACTAGGCCATTTTGCAAGATGTTGTTTAAAAAAGATCTAAAATTGTAGTTATTTTCATAAAATTCTAGTTATTTTCTTAGCACTTTTATAACTGAAGAAGAAGGTTTGTAAGGTTGCTGGACAATAAGAATTTATTTGAAAATTTTGAGGACATATTTGTAAAAGTCCTATCTTATAAAAAGGTACCCAAAACCTTTCAGCAAAAGAACACCACATGACTAACAAGGAACTATCCAACATAGTCCACACTTATTTGATGACTGTAAATGAAGACAGACTACTTAAGTTCTTGCCTATAACAACATCAGGTTGCAGTATTTTGTCTGTGGCCAAACTCTCTGCAAAATATGTCCAGAATGCATTGATTTGCTAGAAAAATGCATCTAGCTGAGAATAATGCTTGTCTCTTTTCTTCAGGATGGTGAACTGCTCCGTTATGGATCTGACACAAAGAAAAGTCCTTTTCTGCGCCAGATTGGGAAACGCTACATTTTTACTATACTTGATGTGAATCCCCAGGATGTGGGCCGGTACCAGGTGAAGGTGGAGGATGCAGATGTCTTCTCAACTGAACTTGACCTGAATTGTAAGGGCATAGCTAGTAGGAGCATGGATTGTATTCATACAATTGTATCTTTCTTTTGTCAAAATACCAAGTGCATTCACCTCTAAAAGCTCAAAATGTCCACTCTTCTCTGTTTCTCCCTGGTCCCACCTCTTGTGAGTTTGAGCCATGAACTTGTAGGGCAAAGTCTGTTAACCTGTAAGTCATGAGAATTGATCTTTGAAAGCTATTAAAGAGGTTGATGGTCTTGGGGGTCATCATGTTTTTCGACTATATGTGGCCAAAAAAATAACAAGGTCATGGAGAGGCCAATAAGAATAGGGGACACAGTGACATGTATATGCAGCAGAAAAGAAGACATTGTTACTACTGTACACATTACTGGTCTTGTCTACAGCATTTTGTCAAATTTGAAGTTCACAGAAATGGGCCACTAATATGGTGCATGACCTAAACCTCACATACGAGTAAGAGGCTCGAGAATATAAATAAATGTGTGTTGATGGAGGTGTGTGAGAAATATCCAAGTAAATAAGCACAGCACTGGAGACAATATTTCACTAGAAAACTACACTGGCTGCTGTTATGCTGTGAACAAAATGTTGTTCCCAGAAACTTGGTATTGAATACATGCATCTAGCAGATATGGTAAATTCCAAAACTATAATTCAAAATGGCTGCAGCTAGAAAATCTGGATCAAAGAAATTGAGAAAGCAAGGATATATAGACTTAATTTTCAGTTAGACCATCTATACATCACAGCCACAATTCATAGCCAATATATTTGAACACCAGATAAAGACACTTTTACTTTTTGACAGCCAATCTGTTTTGACATTCTGATTTAACAGCACATAAGGGGACAAATGCATCAGGAGAACATGATTTTGGTCAAATAAGAGAACCAAGATTGGAATGTTTGAAGGCCCATAGCTTTCAGTCTGTACAGCATTTTACTGAGTAGGCTCTGCGACTAAGCAGTGGCCAACGTAAAGTACAGGATGGGTTCAGGGGAAAGGAAAATGGTCATTCTGATCCCTCCATACATTGTATAATAGATGTCAAGAGCAGTTCTTCCAGGTGACAACCTGATGGTTTTCTGGGAGTAAAAGTAGTGCCCGCTGCTCCTAGTGGTAAGCAGAGACTCCAGGGCAACAAGACTAAGTTACTTTACAGAGAAGATCTTAGTTTGGAAAGGGAAAATATCTGACCTCTTCAAGCTGAAGACCAATGGACATGGATGAGCTGAACAATGCAAGCAAGACAATACAGTGAAGCAGAGAAAATACTGGAACAAAATGGAGAAGAACTCCAAACAAGAACCATGAGCAAACAATCCAAAACAGGAACGATTTCAACACAACTGGTTCTGCTCTGGCTCCTTTTCGTAGTGTCAATGCAGGAGGAAGATACCTATGACCAGGAAGTACTATTCTTCTATTATATCTGGAGAGTTGTGGAGAAAGAGAAGGGCAAAAAGAAGGAGCTCATCCTGTCCAAAAATCCTGCACTGGATTAGAAAGCAACATGAACCAGACGTGCACTGTGTTACAGAGACGCCGCACAAGCCAGATCAGATTTCGGCTCATAATGTACCAGTTCCTCTAGCACACCATAGATCAACAGGGCAACAGGAGACGGCCCAGGCTGGTACGTTATTTGCTCAAGCAAGCTCTCTGAAATGCCGATGGAGGTTGGAGCTCAGTTGGAGAGGCTTTGCTGTGCTGCTGTGAGCCTCAGCCCCATTGGGACCTGATACTCAATCTCCCTCTAGAAGTTCTGTGTTTGTTAGGATGTTTCCTGAAAAATGATCTGATAAGAATCGAAACATTGACAGCTTCAGCTGACTCCCAGAAATGTTCACATGAGTGATAAACCTTCCAGTCTATTAGGAATTTTAATTTCCCTCTTCTAAGGCCGGAGTCACATATTTCATTCACTTCTAATTCCTGTTGACCATCAACCATGGAAGGTGGTGGAAATCGTTTCTTATATGAATGAGAAAAGTAAGGTTTTAAAAGAAAAACATTAAATGATTTTTCTCAAATACCTTTTCCTGAAATGCTCTGTCCGCTGAAATTTCTTCTACTAAAAATTAATTTTTAAGATCTTGTTTTGCTTTTCTAGCTGCTCCTTCTTTTCTAGGTGCTCTGCTAGGGCTGTCTGTCTACCCTTAGTACCCATAAATTATTTGATCGTATTATCAACTACTGCTTAAAGTGCATGTACTCTACAGAGTCGTAACTTATTAAGCGTGACTTTATAACTTATGACCTGTCCCTTAAAAGCAGCTTTGAATGCTTCCCAAACCATAAAATTGGTGATGGTATTGCAATTTTTAAAAAAAAATTCCTTTATGAAGCCCCACATCTCCTCCAACCAGACCTGATCTGAAAGCAACAATTTATCAAAATGCCTCCTAGGTCTCGTTTTTGGCAGCGGGTCTAGTATCACTTAGGGCCTGATTCTGATGCAGTTAGGAAGGCCTCCTAATGGCATTTGCTCTGTCCAAATCGGATCGGGAATGTGATTTTCCAACCGACTCAGAAAGGTTTCCAACTGACCGATAATGATGCGAGTTAGGTGTTAGGAATATTCCAATCCAAACCCGACAGCATTTGGAATGACCAAGCCGTGTGGAGCAGAATTGTATGTCTCTACGGGCCGCGTTTCCAAACAACCGAGTACGTTGCTGGATTTGGACAGCCTTTCTGAATCGTGCCGTCCAACTCGAATCGGCAGTTGGAATCAGGATTTGGGGGCCCGTGGTGGGCCCCCCTGCACCTGTAGCCTTCCCAAATGGGCCTGTGGGGGTACCCAGGGGTCTTCACTTACCAGCCATGCACAGTGTGGCAGGCACCAGGGGGTGCCCGCCACAGGGTGCCCGATTTTACCCTTCCACCCCTTTCTACAATGGGAGCCTATGCATTCGGTCAGAACAAAGGCTCCCATTGAAGTCAATGGGATTCCAAACAAATCGTATCTGGAAGCATCCAGATGCATTGTACTCGGTCGGTTGGACTCACCCGATCCGATTCGGTTGGAAACCATTCCCAAACCCATTCGGTTGGGAAGCTTTCCAAACCGCATCAGAATCTGGCCCTTAGAGGGAAACTATTGAATGATCAGGGAATGAGTTTACACAATCTCCACAGAAAACCATTTCATTGTGCTTGTTATAAGAAAAAAACTAATCGAAAGGTTGATCCAAATCTATGTGAATGGCAAGTATGTTGCGAGGATTCAGGGTAATACACCCACCAGGGGTTGACTAACATAAAATCCTGATTCATTATTTTCATAATCGTGGCCGTTTTTGGCTTCAGATGTTTTTGGGATTTGTTTGAGGTGTCCTTCCTTAAATCCTGTATGAAATTCAAATCTCCACCCATCACTAACATCCCCTCTGCCTTCATAGCCAGAATATAGAATTGTTCCAATGACTGGGGCTCATCTGAGACAGGGCCATAGTAATTAGCAAAGTTGACCACCCTATCCTTAGCTTGAGGCTTCACCCAAATCCACCTACCACTGGTGTCCCTCACTATTTCCTTTATCTGCCACTCCACTGAATTTGCAAAAAGAACTGCAACACCCCATATTGCCAACCCTGCCAAGGCAAAATATGATAACAAAAACCTTCCTGGAAGCCGTACCTTTGGAGCATTACTCTTAAAATGCTTTTCCTGTAAATAAATTACATCACATACCCATCTTAGCAATGCACAACATTTATGTCTATTCCCCAACCCATTTACAATGCACATAATAACTTTCACATATTGCATCTTTTAAGTTTTTAACCACCACATCTCCTGATATCCAAACCTAAAACATTTACTTCGCCCCGGCTGCTTTCTGTTCATAGTTAAAATTAAACAATTCACCCTCTCTTGTATCCTGCTCTTTTCAACTTCCTAATGGTGGCCACTACTTCAATCCTCTGCCCCCATACACCATACTTCACAAAACATTTTTTAATTTAATTTTATTTAAGATTTCAACATCTTGGAAAGAAAATGCCTGGGCCTCCTCAACCACTTTAAACAAATTAAATTGACCATTAACAAGGACCTTCTGCTTAGACTGCTGAACTAACAAGGCTTGCCCCCCCAAAAGTTTAAATTCTCTAACCAGTCCTTGAAAAGATTTTCGACGTCGGGTGGCTATGATTGAAAGATCCGAGAGCACCCTCATATGGACATTGTCTGTCAGCAAACATGACTTTTTGTAAATCGCTGCAGTCCAGATTCACTCTTTAATCCGATAATCTGAAAAATTAACCACAATTGTTCATGGATATTTCATGCCCACTGGCTGATGTGCTGAGAACCTATGTGACCTCATGATTGTCAAATAGGCTGGTGCTTCTGATAATGCTTTCTAATCAGTGAATCCATCAGCTGAGACACATTCTGAGTAGACCCCTGAGACTTACTCCCCTCCGGAATACTAGTAAACCGGAGAATCGAGCGCCTCACATGGTTCTCCATTTCTTCGATCGTATTTTCTAGATGGTGAGCCTTCTTTTGCTCAATCAGGGCATCTTTATTAAAAGACACCACATTATCTTCTAGGTCAGAGATTTTTTGTTCCGCCTCTTGCAGCCTTTTTGGTACTTGTTCAAGATTCTGCTTGATCTTAGTAAGCCTTTGATACAGTATTGCAATCTCCTGGGCCTGTTGTTGCTTTAGCTCACAGATTTCTGTTAGTATTGTCTCAAACAGCAATTTTAATGACTCAGACTGTAATGCAATGGCCCAAACATTACTTTCTTTACTAAAACCGGCAGACACACCCAGGGTGAAGGTCCTCTTTGGCCTTCTTGGCTCTAAAAAACTAAAGAGTTTTCTCCCGGATTTGCACTCTTGACCTGAATCTCCCCCTCTATTGGGTGGACCAACAATTTACTGGCAGTGGCCCCCTCTTGGGAGTCTTCCTCTGTTGTCTCACTCCTGTCTTTCTGTCCAGAATTCACTTTATTGATTTGTCCCCTTTTCTATATTGCTGATTGATTTTCTTCCCTCTATCAAGTTGGCAGGATACTGGCTTCTAGAACGCTGGATAATCCTTGATCTTCGCTGCCATGCTTAAACTAGGAACAGAGGTGGAGTCTAGGCTCTCATCTTCACTTGACTGTCGTATTCCTGAGAACATTTCATTATGTCCTTCAACCCGCTCAGTATTTTGCTGAGTTACTGACAATGGATAGGGAGAAGTCAGAGTCACATTAGCCCCAGACTGGTCGTGATTAACCTCATGACTGGAGTGGGGGCGGAATCCTTTTCTGACATCTCAGTGCAGTCTTTTTGCCCTGTGTTTCTTTGAGCCATTGTGGCCAAGTGACCTTGCATCACCATCGCTTTGGTTTCTGGGTTGGCAGCGTGTTTTGGGCTGTGGCTGCTAATTTTAAATGATGTTGCCTCATATTAGAGGCTACTCCAATACAGACCGACCCAAGCCCCACGAAATCCCTTGGATGGAGCCCTCCGCCATGAATTCTCGTGGCTGAGGCTCTCTTACCTTGGGATGCCGGAGGGTTGCCAGCAGCTTGCAGCTTTTTCTGCCTGTTGGTCCGCTTTCCTCATGAGGCGTTTCTCCCCAGCCAATCGGTCCGAGTCACCTCTGCCCTTTGTATTCCATTTGGTCACCAACTTCAATCTCTGACGTGCCAGGTCATTCAATAAAGCCAAAATGCTAGCTGCTGTACCATTACTTCATACCAGCTTGTCCGGTCAGAATCGGCCGAGTGCGTACACGACGTACGAGAGGGGGAGAGATCACAGACGAATGAATGCTAGCAGCAGGCCATGTGGGCTCTTGGAATGATGGATAGATTTTCCATAAGGAAGGAAGAGTTGGAAACAAGCAAGAGAAGTGCAGAAAGAGGCAAGAGAATGGCTGAAAGAAGCAACAGAGGTGTGGAAAGAAGCAAGTGTGGTGCAGAAAGAAGCAAGTGAGGTGCAGAAAGAGGCAAGAGAGTTGCAGAAAGAGGCAAGAGGGGTGCAGAAATGTGCAAGAGAGTAGCAGATAGAAGCAAGAGCAGTACAGAAAGAACCAACAGAGGTGCTGAAAGAGGCACGAAGGGTGCAGAAAGAGGCAAGAGAAGTGCAGAAAGAAGCAACAGAGGTACAGAAAGAGGCAAGTGTGGTGCAGAAAGAGGGGAGAGAGGTGTAGAAAGAGGCAAGAGATTTGCACAAAGAGGGAAGAGGGGTGCAGAAAGAGGCAGGAGGGGTGCAGAAAGAAGTAAGAGAGGTGCAGAAAGAGGCAAGAGAGGTGCAGAAAGAGGCAAGAGAAGTGCAGAAAGAGGCAAGAGAATTGCTGAAAGAGGCAACAGAGGTGTAGAAAGAAGCAAGAGAAGTGCTGAAAGAGGCAAGTGAGATGCAGAAAGAGACAACAGGGGTGCAGAGAGAAGCAAGACAGGTGCAGAAAGAAGCATGGGAAGTGTAGAATGAAGCAACGGGTGCAGAAAGAGGCAAGAGAAGTGCAGAAAGAAGCAACAGAGGTGCAGAAGGAGGCAAGAGAACTGCAGAAAGAGGCAAGAGAGTTGCAGAAACAGGCAAGAGAGGTGCAGAAAAAGGGAACGGGGTACAGAAAGAGGCAAGAGGTGCAGAAAGAGGGAAGAAGGGTGCAGAAAGAGGGAAGAAGGGTGCAGAAAGAGGCAAGAGGAGAGCAGAAAGAATCAACAGAAGTGCAGAAAGAAGCAAGGGAAGTACAGAAAGAAGCAACAGAGGTGCAGAAAGAGGCAAAAGGAGTGCAGAAAAAGGCAAAAGAAAAGCAAAAAGAAGCAACAGAGGTGCAGAAAGAGGCAACAGGAGTGCAGAAAGAGGGAAGAGGGGTGCAGAAAGAGGCACGAGGGATGCAAAAAGAAGCAAGAGAGTTGCAGAAAGAAGCAACAGAGGTGCAGAAAGAGGGAAGAGGGGTGCAGAAAGAGGCAAGAGAAGTGCAGAAAGAAGCAACAGAGATGCAGAAAGGGGGAAAAGGGGTAGAGAAAGCGGTAAGAGGGAAGCAGAAAGAGGCAAGAGAGGTGCAGAAAGAAATAAAAGAAGTACAGAAAGAAGGAACAGAGGTGCAGAAAGAGGCAAGAGGAATGCATGAAGAGAGAAGAGGGGTGCAGAAAGAGGCACAAGGGGTGCAGAAAGAAGCAAGAGAGGTGCAGAAAGAAGCAACAGAAGTGCAGAAAGAGGGAAGAGGGGTAGAGAAAGAGGCAAGAGAAGTGCAGAAAGAAGCAACAGACATGCAGAAAGGGGGAAGAGGGGTAGAGAAAGAGGCAAGAGGGGTGCAGAAAGAAGCAAGAGGTGCAGAAATGAGGAACAGGTGCAGAAAGAGGTAAGAGGGGTGCAGAAAGAGGCAAGAGAGGTGCAGAAAGAGGGAAGAAGGATACAGAAAGAAGCAAGAGGGGTACAGAAAGAGGCAACAGAGGTGCAGAAAGAGACAAGAGAGGTGCAGAAAGTAGAAGAGATGTTCAGAAAGGCAAGAGAAGTGCAGAAAAAGAAATAAATGTGCAGAAAGAAGCAACAAAAATGCAGAAAGAGGCAAGAGAGGCGCAGAAAGAAGCAAGAGTGGCTTGCACACCATTAGTACCAATTTCACACCCACATTTAGCAATAAGTAACAGGTGACCATTCTGGGTTTGCAAAGGGCCTTCCACCATGCTGTAACACTTGTCGCTGCATTTTTGGTAACATTTGAGCCATTTGAGCTAGAAACGAGGCTTTTTTTTGTTCAAATCTGCAGATTAGGGAGCAGATGATGGATTATGTGGCTAATGCGGAAAATGTATAATTGTGCGAAAGTTGGTGCAGCCAAACAGTCGCATAATTCCAGTGGCCCTGCTCATACCTCTGACTAGGTCCACAAGTGCTCCTCAGTGATTCCTTTTTTTTGTCTCACTGAGTTCATAGTTGAGCTTCTATGGAAACGAGGAAGACTAAACCTGAGGTTACCACTCCACAACACAGACTACCATACCACATAATTTCTCTCCATAACACATAATCCCACTCTACATAATTCCTATACACCAAATACCACATACTTTCTATCCACATAATTTCACTGCACAACATACCACATAATTCCACTACACACAACGAACATCCACTCCAAAAACATTAGTAAAAAACTTTTACATTTACAATGCCAATAGCTCTAACTCTGCAAATGCGAAACCTATTACATTGCAAATGCTTCTTTAACTAGTAGTCGCGTTTGCAGAGTGGTGGAGAAAGGGTGCTGGGCCTCTGACCAGCGCTCAGGAATTCCGCTGCGTAGGACTTACAGGAGACACCCCTGCATATAACAGGCACCTCCTGTTCCACAGTTAGCTGCCCCAATAAAGCAGCAGCGGACCCGCAAGTGTTTCGCGGTGGTGCAATCCCGCGACCAGGCAGGCCGCTGTACAGAACATCGGCAATCCTTTTAAAGACATTTTTGAATGTGAGTGCCGGCGGCGACCCACTTGGGTTTTACTGAACCACCAGTCCCAGGAAGCATTGCTTCAGGTGGTTCACCTGAGCATAATTATTACGGGGATTTACTGGTGGTTGCCGCACGCCGGCATGTCACATGGTCTGCCACTGAAGAGGGCGTTGGCCCGAAACGCGTCTGGCAGGAAACCAGAAAAGGACTTTGTTCATGGCGTGTGCCCTTGCTTTGGCGTAATTTCCACCTGGGAGTGCATCCCACCTAGAGGCAACTCTTTTTGTATATATATATATATATATATATATACATGTGTATATATATATGTGTATATATGTATATGTGTATATATATATATATACCTTAAGCCCTTTGGATGGTATTAGCATACCACTTCATGTTGTTCGTAATTGGTGTTTTAAAAGATTTTGATAATTTTTGTGCACACTGTTTCCACAGCCAGTTTCTAGAGTGGCTCCGTGTTCTGGCATGGAAGTTTTCACAGAAGAAACTCGTCCGCGCGCCGGAGGGGACTTATATGGCTCCACTGATGTGATGACCGGAGTTGACAGCATCACAGAGCCGTACAACGCCGTTCCCCGGCGCGCAGAGGTCCTGCAAAAAAAATTCCAGATCCAGACTGGTGCCTGGGGAGAATTCAAAAGTTAAGGAATCTGCGGCTAGACTGTGTCTCTACCAGATGTTAAGTTACCCAAGGTAAGTAACTTGTACGTCTGACATAGCTGTCTTGCACCAGTAGGTGGTGCTGGCTGTGCATTGAGATTAAAAGCAAAACTGTGGTGAAGTCACTGGCGCCATATAGTGCCCACCTTGGTGCTACTTTTTTGATGTGGGTCTGGAGATTCTATCTTCAGTTTTTTAGATTATATTTTTCAACTCGCCTAAACATTCTAAAACAATGTGCTAGGGACGTTCCCACCAAAGAAGTTAAAGTTCAAATCCTGTCTTAAATGTGATGAACAAATGTCCATCAAGGACCCACATGATTGCCTTTGGTTCTGGGTGCCAAACACGACTAGTTATCCTGTGACTTGTACCAACAGATGAAACCAAAGGCAATACAGGAACAGGAGGACACATTTTCTATGCCCCAGGGCAGGGATAACTGCTGTAGTTGGTGCCAGTCCTGCTTGAGGACCAGATACCTGTCTGTCTCCTGCTCCTCTACCTCATCCAAATACAGATCGATAGGTGGGTCCCCACCTCCAGCATCTCTTACAGCATCTTCCTCCTCTGAATCACAACTGGGTGAGCTTGAGCCACAGGAAGCTCTGCAAGTACTGCCTCTAGCGAAGCTGCTCGCAGTACTGGTCCGGCACCGGAGGCTGATGATGCCATGTTTCTCCAGGCTATGTTTGAGATTTTCAAGGAGAAAACAGTTCCATATGGTAAGCCGTGAGGCACCATGGGACAGTATGAGGCTTCTCTCGGGGTATCACCAGAGGGTTTGCTTTTGGCATCAAGTGTTACTCTTATGGTGCCATTGTAACGTCTTCCGGCACAATATGGCACCATCCTGCCAACACACCCCATGGCTCTTCTTCTCACCCTGGCATTGCCTACACCACCACCTTCTCCAACGTCTCAATAGGTCCTGCTGGGTCCATTTGAACAACAGTGTACCGGAATGGAGACCCAGTGCTTAGTTGACAAACAATATAGAGTGTGTCATAATGACCACCGACAATAGTGGGAGACAATCCATGATATTTTTGACAGACTTGGGGCTTGGCATCTCCGAAGTCCATGAGATACAGATAATGGACCTCCACCTCCTTGCTCTGTACCTGCGGATCTGCAGGCCCTACGAATGCAAGTTGGTGTGATACATCCCCAGATATAGGCATTGACCCAAATCCTGGGCCAAGCCCCAGCAGAGATGGGTTCATTTCATGCAGTCCTGAAAAAGGCTGCTGAAATGCTAGAATTGCCTCTCCCTTCAGTCGAACTTAGGCCAAATATCCTAACTAAAGGACTCCAGATAGCCACAGGTTCGTCAGAGCTTCTACCCCCATTCAACTAATCTCTCCTAGATTCAATAAAAAAGGCCCTAGCATAGCCAAATAAGCCTCCTGCTGAGAGCTGAGTGGTGGTGAAGCGTACCGGCCAGATCCCAGCAACCCAACATTCCTCTCAGTTCACCCTTCCCTGGAAAGATTGGTCATGTAAGCCTCCTCCACAACCAAGCTGAACCGTGGATTATTCCCTCCCCATCTTCCAGAAAGGGAATAGAGAAATTAGAAGGGATAAGCAAAAGGTCTTATCCTCAGGCAGTTTGGCACTGTGTTCCCTCGAAGCTTCATTCCTAATGAGATGATACAACAATGCCTGTTAGGACATGGCTACCATGGTTCTGCCCAACCTGCCCTGACCATCTTTGCAATCATTTCACAGAAGTATTTCAGAGTGGTCACAATGCTTTTTAAGCATATAATCGAGCGAGGACTGATTTCTGCATATTCATTGGCAATGTGAGTGGGGTCATCGGTGGTACTATGCCGTCACTCTTGGATGCGCTAAATTGGATTTGCAGGGGATGTCCAGAATACCCTGATGGATATTTTTCGTTCAATGGGCAAAGTCTCTTCGGAAACTAGGCCAATGCCAACCTTAGAAATATTCAAGGTCAGAAAAGCGACACCCAGATCATTTGGACTGCAGTCCTCTTTGAAGAACTTTTGACCCTTTCAGAGCTTTAAGAGATTTTTAGGGGCTTCCAAAGCCAGCAAAATCAGTCAGAACAAACATTCCAACAGCAATAAAACCCCTTTGTGCAGCAATGCAAGGGCAAAGGCCGCAACATACAACCTTTCTCTTTTTCCTTCCCAGCACTACCAGGGAAGTCATTGTGTTTTGCCCTGTAAGGAGCATGCACTGGAGGTCGGAGGTCAGGAGTCCTCCTTTCTACAGGCCTTTCAGCACGAGGATCACCTGTGCATACAGCATCATACGTGGCAGTTATGCTGCAGAAAGGAGCAGCGGAGTTGGTGCCAGAGCAGGAGATTTGACATATGTGCTACTCAAGATGATTCTTGGTTCCAAAGAAGGACAGCAGTCTCCACCTAATCCTAGACATTGGGTTCTTTAATCTTTACCTGCACAAGGAAACGTTCAAGATACTGTCCCTTGATCATGTACTTTTCGTGCTTGAAGCACAGCACTGGATGGTGTCCCTCGACATGCGGGATGTGTACTTTCACATACTGATCCTGCAGTCGCACAGGAGGTACTTGCATTTCATGGTGGGATCCACTTACTACCAGTTCACAGTACTAGTGTATGGGCTTCATAAGCCTTCACAAAGGTGATGGTGGAGGTTGAGGCCCATCTCAGGAGGCCAGGGACCCTGGTACTCTAGTATCTGGACAACTGGCTGCTCAAAGCCAGATCGCAGAAGATAGTGTCACATAACTTGCAGGTAACAGCTTCCCTACAGTTCAAACTGGGCTTCTCTATCAGTGTATTCAAAACTCACCTGGAGCCCGCTCTGTGTCTCCTGCTCCTAGGGCTTCATTCCTACACAGAGAATCCAGGGACTTAAGAATGTGATTCCTATGTTTCTGGCGGGGGCTCGGATAACAGTCCTGTGACTCTTGGGTCTGTCAGATTCCTGCAATCTTCCTCGTTATTCATGCACACTGGAATATGACAACTCTACTGTAGTGACCCCACAGGCATATGGTTTCTGGAGGAGTCCACTGTGTTGTCCAGGAAAACTGTAGCAGTCATGCATCGATGGTCGACAGAGGAGTACCTGACTCAAGGGAGGGCCTTCTCTCTGCTTCTGGCATCTGGAAGTATTGGAAATCCAGGGTCTCTGGTCTTTAGAGAAGCAGGTTCTTCACATCAATCTGCTCCACTATGGACAATTTGGCTAGTGCTCAAGGCTTTTTCCTTATCCTTCATGGCCTATCTGTTAATCAAGCAAGAGGGAGTGTGGGAGCGGGGGGTGTCTCACTTTCTCTGTCGAAGCACTGAGGCATTGGGTGAGGGTGCACCTGCATGGGATTTGGCTAGTTGCCAACTATCTGATCAGCTCATGAAACACCAGGGCCAGCAGCCTGAGTATACATCAATTTGCAGACCACAACTGTTGGCTCCATCCTGAGGTGGTTCAGGACATCTTTGCCTAGTAGGACATACCCAAGATGTTCTGTTTGCCTATTGCCGCAATGCCCATTGCCCAAATTACTGTGCTCTCCTGTATACCTGGCAGGGAGCCTTGTGGCACGCCTTTCATTTTAAGTGGAAGTTTCTACTCAACTACACATTTCGTTTCATACCACTGATTTCTTGGACTCTGAGGAAGATTCCACAGAATTGGGCCCAAGCAATCCTCATGCTAGCTGAGAAGGGTGTAGTACACACACCTCCTGAACCTCTCCTAGTGTCCTCCGCTCCATGTTCCCCACAGGGCCGATTCCCTCCTGCATATGAAGGGGATCTGCACCCCAATCTCCAGAGCCGCTACACCTTCATATTTAAAGATTGAGGGGTATATTCACAAGAACGTGCGATAAACATCGCCAAAATAGCTTATCGCAACTCCTCACATCGCGGGAAAAGCACGCCGTGTCAACATGGCATTCACAACACGGCGATACCGTGCGATATTCGCACGACAACGCGGCAAATGTCCGCGAAACAACTACCGCAACGGCGATAAAAATGCAAACCCCAACGCGAAAAAAGTTGCGATGGCCCCAACCGCGAAAAAACCTGTGTGAAAACCAGCGAGAGGCCAGCAAGTCCCACGCGTCATGCGGGCAAAAAGCACAAGAAAAACACCCAAAAAGATCACACCAAAAACAAGATGAACTGCGGAGCACCAAGGATGCACCCGGACCCAGTGCAGAGGATAACGTGGAACCCACAAGACCCACGGAGGACCAGCCAGGAAGCCAGGTGTCGTGGAAGGGCAATGAGAAGAGGGAGAGGAAGACTGGGTACAGACTGCAGGAAACCCGGATCCAAGTCACGGATGAGATTGAACACCACCACCAACTGTACGTCACCTCCAACGTGTCATTGGCAAAAAAGACGCTGAGATGGCAGACCAACTTGGACCATGAGAATGCAGTTGCCGCGCCAAGGAGGACAATGGAAGAGGACAAGAGGCGCTGGAATGATGCGAAGGGCAAACCCAAGAAGGAACTCGCTGCCAACATGAAAGCAGCAACGCACATTGGAGGTGGGGTGCCAGCAGAACACCAGGAGCAGGATGAAATGGAGAAAATGGTGGCCACAGTCATCAGTCGGGAGACGGTGACAGGAGCAGAGGACCCGGACACTACTCAACATCACCTGACACTACATCAATAGGGTGAGTACCTACCAGGGAGTGGGGGGACGGGGGGAGATGGGCACAATGGCACACATGCACAATTAAGCAGAGCACACTGCACACCCACAAAGACTCCGGATCATGTCCCTGATCCCCCTGGAACACTGCAGCACACACACAAACACCAAGTAGACCCACCTCCACCATGTGCCCAAAGGGGTCCCCACCCAACACATCACCACTCACACAACCAAAACATACACACGTGCGAAACCCAGCGAAGATGCGTATCCGTCAGCCACACCGACAATGCCAGAGACACTACATGACGAGTAGCATTGCTGCGGTCCAACTATCATGTCAATGTGCAGGCCACGACACTGATGCGGCTGAGTGTGGGCCAGATCTGCAAAGGTGCAGGTCACACTCGGACACATCCATGTGCACAAAAAACCCCTGATGTCAACTACACAACCGCCTACCGACCATGACCACGAGTCACAACACGACGAAGGGCACCATTCACTCAAGTCAGCAACATCTCAGCACTGTAGACGCACAGAAGGGAAAGGCTCACCGCCTGAAAGGGATGAGTGGCAGCCAATTCAGAGCTGCAGGGGCTATTCAGCCACAGTGCAACATACACACATAAGAATATGAGCACCCCAACATCGTCAACAATGTGGTACATGCTGCAACACTTCCACAACAGAACACAGGACACAACTGGTGCCGCATGCGTGCACAAAATGGCCAATCACATCTGGCATCGCAGGAATCAGTGACATGACAATGGACGAGTACAACCTGTATCAGTTTTATTTACACATGCAGTGCCAGTGAACAATTTGTACTGTCCCATCATTGTACAGGACGGACACAAAGTGACATGCTCAGGTGAAGAAATTGGCAATGAGGGTGTCCCTACGGGCTATTCCTGCTGCAGCTGCAGTGGGGTGTGGGCCACCTGCCCCATCGTCCTCATCATCGTCCGGTGTATCTGGCACTGGGATCCATGGGGTATTGGAGCGTACACAGATGTTGTGCAAAACACAACATGCAACGATCATCTGGCACACAATGTCTGGCCTGTACAGGAGCCTTCCGCCTGTGATGTCCAGGCCCCTGAAACATGACTTCAACACGCCAAATGTGCGTTCCAAGATGCCCCTGGTGCGTATGTGGGCCTCATTGTACTGCCTCTGGGCATGTGTGTTCGGGTCTCGGAGGGGTGTCATCATCCAAGGGCAGAGCGCATATCCCTGATCACCTGTGACAGTGCAGAGAGAGAGAGATGAGTCAATAAGTGGTTCGGCATGATGTCTCGGCAGGCACACCAGTCCAGTGACGCCTGTGCTGGCTGTGCGTGGGGTAAGTGTAAGACAGCCCCCAGGGATTGTCTGGGCTTGCAACAACTACAACAGTCATCACACAATCAGACATTCAAAGTACAAAAGGCAAGGGACCATGACTTGAGGTGCACAGAGTTAGTGGCCCCGGATGCACAGCGGCCGGCACGGGCACACCGCCACGGGACGGTGACTTGCGATGCACTGGGTTAGGCCCATGAGAGCTGAGCGGGTCCTCATCGATGTTCAAGGAGACTGTCGCTGAGTGTATCGTGGGACAGTGGAAGGTGTTCCCCCAGGACATGATGCAGAGGGCATCACCAAGCAGCAACAGGCAACATGGGTGATATGAATGCCACAGACTCATGCCAAACACCAAGTCCGTACCTGCCAGGTGATGATGACACCAACCCCCAGGCCACAGACTCAGACGCCACCAAAGTTCAACCAGGGAGTGACCATGAGTCACGGCGCACAGAGTCAGTGGCACCAGGGCTGCAAGGGGATGCAGTCTGCGATGAGGCGTGTACATTGGTGTGTACTCAGTCATTCAGGAACCAAGACCCAGTCACAAATGTGGGACCTACTTGACCGCAGTGTCGGCCGGTGGCAGCGGTGTGCGTGGGCCAACCGCTGTTCAGCCAGCTCCTCATGGTACTTCCACACACGTCATTGGAATGTCATGTGTCGATGACGTGTGGCTCACGGAGGCTGAGGCACCAGAGCCGATCATGTGTGCAGCCTGCGACGATGCCGTGCCCTGGCTGGTCCCGCCTTGATGTGATTGGTGTGAGGCCGGCTGGCCTGCAGTGCATGCCGGAGCCAGCAGTCTGCAGGGGCCCACATCCACGTGTCACCGGCTTGCGTTGCACAGGGTTCGTGGCACCACGTGTTGCCGGCTTGCGTTGAACAGGGTTAGTGGCACCACCTGTCACCGGCTTGCGTTGAACAGGGTTCGTGGCACCACCTGTCGCCGGCTTGCGTTGAACATGGTTAGTGGCACCACGTGTCGCCGGCTTGCGTTGAACAGGGTTAGTGGCACCACGTGTCGCTGGCTTGCATTGAACAGGGTTAGTGGCACCACGTGTCGCCGGCTTGAGTTGAACAGGGTTAGTGGCACCAGGTCAGTTGTTGCTAGTGTTCGGTCACCTCCGTAACGAGGATCCGGCTTACATCCAGATTGGACCGCATCTTCCTCTTACTCCTCTCCGTGCGTTCACTGGTATGGCCATTCATAAATCAGGACAAAGTGCTGGATGTGGGACCTACAGGCCCGCAGTGTGGTCCTTGGGCAGCAGTCAGAACGGGCCCACAGACACGTGTCGTGTGCTTGCGATGCAGACTTTGGCTTCATCGATCGAAGGGAGTACAGTGATGTGGACGCTGCCACAGACATTTGGTCACTGCCATTCAAAACTCAAGACTCAGTACAATATGTGCCACCAACTGGGCCGAAGGGTAAGCAGGTGGGGTATGTCAACGAAAAAGGATTGCTGCCTGCTTCGTGGAGGTCAGCGATGGTCTGAGGTGGCTGCCAAGGTAGCGGGCCTGGGGCCTGGAGCTTGCACCGGCACGTGGTGGGCCCTCTATGACACACGCCCGTGTCGGCAGGTGAGCGGAGCGGCCGTGGTGCGCTGGGGCAGGCAAGACGGCTCTGGAGACCAGCGGCCTGGGGTGCAGCAGGCGCACAGGGTCACAGGAGCCGCCGCTCACGGCGTCGGCCTCGTGGCAGGCTGAGAGGCACCGCCCTGGAAGACACGTTGGCCATTCCGGAAGAGAGCCACGCCCAGAGCGACGGGGTTTTTATTCACACCCCTACGCAGGCCTGGCGTACGCAGGGCCAAACCACTGCGCCCACGCCTACAGGGGGGGACGTTACGAGCGTCATCACCGCGTTCTACCCCACAGCATGTGCTGACATGGTAGCGTCCACTGGCCACTATGCTCCATGCACCAGCGGTTAATGTCCACATGGACATTTCCGTGGTTTGCATACTCAAGTCTGTCCTGCACATCCACGCCACACTTGTCATTGGGTAGATACTCATTCATTAGTCACTTGCCAGCCGCGCACATGCCTGCTTCCAAAATCTCCACACATTCTGCTATTGTGTGGCTGTGGTGCCATGCCGTAGCTGGGTTGTGTACATGGCAAGCCCAGGTTCCCAATTGAGTCGTGTTGTCTAGTCTGGTCGGTGGGCATGTTGTGTGGCATGTTGCATGTAGTTTTGCGGCGTGCCCATTCACAGAGTCGTGAGTTGCATGACTGTGGAGTTGAGGTGTGTGGTGTGGTACTTACCAATGAGCAGTGCAGTTCCATATGTGCCATCCTGGAAGCGCTAGTTGATGATGGACTGTCAGAAGATGAATGAATCATGCACACTGCCTGGGTAGTTGGTGACGACATTGGTGAAGAGTCCCCGGTGGTCCACTATTGCCTGCACATTGATGGAATGCGTGTGCTTTCTGTTGCGGTAATTGTGTGCAGTGTCGGCAGGGGGCACAAGTAGGACATGTGTGCAGTTAATTGCCCCCAACACGTGAGGGAATCCAGCTATGGCGTAGAAGCCTTGCTTGGTCTCCAGCTGCTCCTGCGCAGTGTGGGGGAAGTGAAGGTGCTGGGGTACCAGGCTGATGATGGCATCCAGGACAGGTGTGATGAACTTGGATAGGACTGGCTGCGAGACTCCTCCAACTCTGGCAGTTGTGGGTTAGAAGGTACCAGAGGCCAACAGGTGCAGCACGGCCAGCAGCTTTGTCTGCGGAGGGATGTTGGTTCTCCGCTGTGTTGGTACCGTCAGCCTGTGGGTGATGTGGTTCAGGATGCGAAGGATGGTTGTCCTTTTGAGCCTGTAGTGGGCAATGACCCACTCTGGCGTTAGGTCTTTGAGGCTGGTGCATTTACGGTAGGTCCGCTGTCTTTGTCTCCGCTGCCTCTGGGGTAGTCCGGGGGGGATGCGGGGCGGGTCCTGGGTGTGGTGGCGGTGGGTGTTGTGGCCCTCTTGAGTCTCCGAGCTGCATAATCAGTAGCTCCATGTCGTCTATTGGTCTTCAGGTGTGGCTCTGGTCTGGGCTCCCTTTCATACTGCAGGTGGTTGTCCTGCTTAGCACCGGCAAAAGGCAGGTGTTAAATACCTGCTGCTAGCGCAGCTTATCGCCAGTTTTTGACTCGCATCGCAGATCTGGCTGTCCATTGTGAATCGCGCAGTGTTGTCTTTTTGTGTGTTTTTGCACGGACACGCCTATTCTGCATCTCATTAGCGTTAGTTGGCGGGGTCAACCGTGGCGATGTTTTTTGCGGCAGCTATCACGGGTTATGTGGCGATGTGGGCAGTTAGCACAGGCTTGCAAATAGGGCGGTAATTCTATCGCCACTTTTGCTGTGCTAAAGTGGCGATAACTCGGCGATAAGTCCTTGTGAATAGCCCCCTGAGTGTAGATACCAGAGTTCTTTTCAGTTGCCACAGTAGGTGGTTGGCCTGATCCTATCTGCAATTTGCCCCTCCATGAAAAATGTTTGTTCTGAAGGTGGAACAGATTTGTTAGGCAGTGCACTGGATGCCAGGTGGATTCCTTGAAGGCCCAACTGTCTGACATCTTGCAATTTGCATTGTCCTTGGCTCAGCAAGATTGTAAAGATTGTGCAGTGGGCATGGTCAAGTGGTATATGGTAACTCTCAGCCTTTCTGTCTCTTGGATCAACCCTCTATTTTCAAGTCGCAGGTGGCTGTGCAATTTCTGAAGGATCCGACGAACATGTTTCCACCAACTCCCTTTATCACGCCCCAATGGGACTGGAATCTTGTTCTTACCTTTCTGATGCGTGTGCCTTTTGAGCCCCTCCATAGTCGTTCGTTACTTAATTAACATTGAAGACAGTTTTTCTGGTGACTGCCACCTCAGCTAGATGCATCAGTGAGCTGCAGGCCCCGAGTGTCTCCCCACCATTTACTTGCTTATTTCCTGACAAGCTTGTCCTTAGCCAGCTTTCCCGCCAAAATGTGGTGACTCCCTTTCACGTGGGTCAGTCTATCACCCTGTCCACATTTTATGCTCCCACCCCATCCAACAAAAGAGGAGAAAAGTTTACACACAGCCTGGACTCCAGGCGTGCGATCACTTTTTCTACTGACTGCATGACAAGGTCTGACAGCCAACTCTTCTTAGGGTATTTGGGCAGCAAAAAAGGCAAAGTGGTTCAAAAATACTTGTCCAGTTTGATTCTACTAGCATCAAGATGTTGCAAAGAAGGGACCTCTTGAGAGAATATGTGCGTATTACACTAGGGTGATGTCTTCCACTACAGCCTTGGCCAGAGTTGTTGCTGTGACAGAAATCTGCAGTGACAATATAGGCTTCCTTTCACACCTATGCCAAACATTGTCTGGATTTGGAGGTGAGAATGAATGGCCATTTCGCTTGCTCCATTCTTCAGAAGTTCCTCATTTGACCTCCCTCCAGACCCTCCTCCATGGGTGGGTACTGCTTTGAAATCTTTTCAGGGGTGTGGTATCTGCGGATAGAATTATCCATCAGAATTTTTTTTTCTTAACTAAGGTAGCAATCTTTCTGGTAGATACTCTAGCTATCTGCAGATTCCTCACCACTCCCACCTGCCTCCCCGATCTGTAGAAAGTTTGTAAATCTCTTAATAAGATTCCAGTTTCAATTGTTGTACTGCACTGTTACAACAACTGATGTCTTACCTCACCTCCACCTCAAACGGCATGGTTAAAAACAGATGAGAACTGCTGTCAGGGTGCCAAGGTTGGCGAAATATGGCTTCAGTGATGTCACCATTGTTCCGCTATTGGCATTTACACGAAGCAAGCGCCCTCTACTAGTGCGGGAGAGCTACGTCAGAAGTTTCTGTAGCCAGTCTAGCTCCTGGAACATTCAGAAATGAGGAATCTGTAGGCAACAGAGTATCCACAAGAAAGATTATTACTGAAAGTAAGTTACTTTTTCTCTTAAAGCACAGGTTAAAAGATACTTAGTAAGGCAATTGCCATTGGTCTTTATAAACTCCCACACATCATCCAACCTGATCAGAGTGGGTTCATACCTGGTGGTAATACATCTGTGAAACACACCTGATATTACGCCTACATCACCAGTGGTCGTTGTAGACCTTCAGAAGGCCTTCAATATAGTTAGTTGGTAGTTCATCTTTTCAGCATTATGCATAACTGAAATCTGTGACGTAATGATGTATTGGCAGCACCTCAAACAAAAAATAGTTCCCTTTTTCCTCCTATATATATATATATATATATATATATATATATGCATCTTTCTAAAAGTTCGGCACTGTGACTAATACCCTATAATCGGCTGTTTAAGGAAACAAATGAACCTAATCCTGCACGTATTGTTTAACAGGAAGTACAATCCATATAGATAATTAACGAAAAACTAGGTATATGACCAATACATTTTCTAACCGTTTAATAGAATATAAACATGTAATCTGAAAGAGACTATCTGAAAGAGACCACTAGTTATGGATTCCTCACCTTAGAATTACCCCAGGCGTCAGCCTGGATCTGGAGAATTTTTTCTTCAGCAGTACCCCTGCGCATCGGTAGGTGGCGTCAGTCGACTCCGCGTTCGTTGTTAGCATCGTGGTCGCCGGAATGACATTGCGGCCCTGATCGCTGACGTCAGTTCTTTCTTTTTCCGCGCCAGCCAGCGCAGATCCGGAGAGAGCGGTACCTCGAGTCACTTTTTGACTCTCTTTTTGCGACTCCCCTCCAACATATGTGCAAAGCCCCGGGAAGGTGGTGGTCCCCGGGGCTGGGGGTCCGCAACGGACCCCCGCATTTAAATTACTGTTTGCCGTGGGAGGTGGTGGTCCCTGGGGCTGTGGGGGGGGGTGCGAGGCCCCCCACGCAATTAAAGTCAAAAGCCCCGGGGAGGTGGCGGTCCCCGGGGCAGCGTGGGGGGCAGGAGCCCCCGCATATTATAAATAAAGCCCCAGGGAGGTGGCAGTCCTCGGGGCTGCGGGGGCCCCCCGCAGGTCTCCGCATCATTATTACATATTGCCCCCGGGACTTGGCCCACCCGGGGCTTTAAGAAAACAAAGTGCGGGTGACTGCACATCGTTATTTTTAAAATTTTCTTCTGGATTCACACACTCCGGATGCAAATAAAAAATAAAAATGCTATTTTTGGGCCTGGGGTCCGGGTGTTCCTACCCTGCCCCCTTTACTTAATTTTCAACTTTTTAAAACTTTTTCTTGTGACTCGGTTCTACCGAGTCACAAGATGGCTGCCAACACTTCCTGGTTCGGAGTGTTGGCAGCCAATCAGAATGAAGCTCGTGTTCGGCAGGATTCGCGAATCCTCCTCGGTGCTCAGATATCGATATTTTAATTTTTTTAATTTCTCAGGAACTACTGAACGGATCTACACCATTTAAAAAAAAGCACGCTTTTGGACCAAGACCTACCTTTTTGCCAAATTTGATGTAATTCCGTTCAGCAGTTCGGCTGTAGCTTTGTCTACAGTTCCTATGGAAATGAACATGGGGAAAACGTGTTTTGGGACCCCCCTTTTTTCTCGGCCTCCGCTTGACGAATCACCCCCAAACTTTCAAGACAGGAGCTGACCTGAGCAGGTCATTAGTTTGGAAAATTTCGCGAAGATTCGTCAAACGACGCCAAAGATATTGGCAAAAGAAAAAACGCTTTTTGAATAGAAACAAGGTCCTAACTATAACTACCTACTGGCGACCGCCAGTAGGTAATAAGATCCATCAAAATATGAATAACGACGCACTCTTGAAAGGGAAGTTTTTTTCAGTTTATTCAATCAGTACAAATATTGCCATATCATGGTGATATTTGTAATGATTGAATAAATTGAAAGAAACTTCCCATTCGACAGTGTGTCGTTACTCATATTTTGATCGATCATTGGTTTTGAGGGAAGGTGACCCTCGACGTCCGCACCAGCTGTGGAAAGCGCACACTGCGAATGGACTGACTTGGTGAAGATATATATATTTGTATTAAAAACTGATATTTTTGTATTCTTTTAACGATATTAGTGTGAAACGATATTTTTTCGATATTTTTGAACTTACAATTCTAAGTATAGAGACACAATATTTTTGTAATCAATATTTGTCACAAGATATTTTTGTATCTTGATATTGCTGTTTTCGATATTGTTAGTGATCAAGCTGGTGAAGATCTTTTTAATATACAATTGACATTTAACAGTAAATCCCACCTAAATAAAAACACCAGCATGAAGGCTTATGATTGAGTTCTTCATATGACTGGGTCTGCTTCCTTTGACTAAACAAAAAAGCCCCCTGCCATCAGTGTTGTATAGATGAGGAGGATTCCAAACAAAATAAATTTGAACTAGAATTCCTTACAGTTTTAGGGGCACCAGATTTTAAGAATAATTAGAAATAATTCAGGATTTCAAAGAATTTTGACTGTTGCAAAAAATAACTTAAATTAGTTAACTGCACTCATGCCAATTTCCTCACCTATCGAGAGACATTATTGACCTGCTTTCAGATTGACTTTTCTGTTTTATTTGCCCCTAGCCATTCCGGTGAGCTTTGTGAGCCAGCTAAAGGAAGCCCGCTGCCAGGAGGGAGGCAGTGCCACCTTCCAATGCACGTTGTCAAGGCCCAGCCAGGAAACTATGTGGGTGTATAAGGATAAAACGTTGGAGTCAAGCAATAAATATGACATTTCCATCTCACCTGATGGCCTGACACACACATTGCAGGTGAAAGATGTGCGGCTTATGGACAAGGGCTCCTACAAATTTGTATCTGGAATCCGTTCATCTAGTGCCTGGCTAGTGGTAGAAGGTAAGGGCTGCACTTATGATATCCACACAATATCTCACTGTAATGTCTTTTGATTTGAGGTAACTTATCTGTAGAATGGCTTTCCTCAAGGGGTAGTAGGTTCATAAGAAAAGATAGTTACAGTATGGGTTATTTTGATACCTGTAGTTGTAATAGCTGAAAACAAAAAGAGGGATTTGGTGGTAATAGCTTTGGACATGTGGTAGGTGCAGCGGTAATACAAGGTTCATGTTCATATATATTTTTCATGTGATATCTATAAGCTGCAATATTTTTGTAAATGAGAAATTCTGTTCCACAGCAGGTTTAGTGATTGAATCATTATATGTGTTTCACTTGTGCGATCTCATAGGTGGAACATCGTAGAACATGACATAGCTCAATAGTTTGACTGCTTTGAACATGGAATATCTCATGACTGGGTACTGTGTTTGAGTAAAATGATCACTCATAGTTAAAATGTCATATGCTCATGATGTATTTCATAGCTCTGGTAGCTTTTATCACTCATGCAACACACTAACCCTAGGGAGTCCTAGGTGACGGAACTAGAGCACGGGGCACTCAGGGCGAGCTGGTCTCCATCCTAACATGAATACACAAAAGAAGCTGCTCTGCATATAAATGACCGAGACTTAGAAGATACTAAGTAAAGTGGTTGGCATCTCACAAAAAGTGAAGGACTGTCCTCACACACCACCTGGTGTCATGCTTCATCATTGGCAGTCCTCGCTCTCTAAAAACTTGGTTTGATAGAGAGCGGGCCTACACCTGGAGACAGGGAGGCACTTCTAAAACTAAGTGGGGACCCATGACAGTGAGTTATAGTCTAAAAAGCTGTATAATTGCCAAAATACATTTATTCAAATAGGCAATTATATAATATTAAAAATTGAGAGACGGTGAAAAAGGGGAATTATTACCCCATCACCGTAGTGGTTAAAGTTGTCGACATGTTCCTGCCCTTATGGCCCAAAGGGTCCGCGGCATTCATCAGGACGGAAAAAGAAAAAGAAATCTGGGCTCCTATCTTACCAAAGTATTAGTATAGAGTTACCACTGGGTAGGTTGACCTGTGTCACACTCTACCTGAGATGATTTCCTGAAACTCTAATCAAGCTTCCTACACACCCCATGGGAGGAGGGTGAAGGAGAGACCCCTGTAGTCAAACTTACATCAAGGTGCATCTCTCTCCGTGATCCTAGATGTGTTCGCTCCTCTTCCCCATTGTGAAAATGCGATATCTCATAACTGTGTACTGTGTTTGAGTAAAATGATCACTCATAGTTGAAATGTCATATGCTCATGATGCATTTCATAGCTCTGGTAGCTTTTATCACTCACCACACTGATAACTTACTTTATGGGATAACTCACAATTCTGTACACTCTTAATTATGATCTTTGGCCATGAGAAAACAAATTGTTTAAATAGTTTTGGGCATGTGGGGCCTCAGAACGTTGGTAGCTCTAGTTATGGAGTAACATAACATAACACTTGTATTTGTAAAGCGCACTTATCACCCATGGGGCTCAAGGCGCTGAATAACAGATGTTTATTGTTACCCAACTCAAAGTACCTCTTAATTGTAGATGATGAAGTCACTGTGCAAATCATAGCTGTAATAGTCTTGGTGATATCTATGCTGGCTTTGTTCATAGCTGTAATTGCCGTTGTCAAGTGATAGATCACAGTACTCGTAACTTTGATCATCGGCTAACACAGCATTAATAGCTCTGGTCATTTGGCACTTAGTGGTGATGTGGTTGATCATAGTAGTCATAGCCTTTGCACTGGGTAACTCAAAGCTGTGATATTTTTGCTTTCTTGGTAACAATGACTTAGTTGTGGTAGCTATGCCCATCTTGAAACTAACTCAGAGGTGTGATATTCTTTGTCATGTGGTACTCTTAACTGTGAAAGACACAGTTCTAGTTTTGTACACAGCTGAAATGTTATAGACCATAGGATAGCACAGAGCTGTAATATTCTGTGGTAGCTCATACCTTTGAGAGCTCACAGCACCAAGATAACCATTGGGGTGAACATTGCGGATAACAACAACAAACCTCACTTAACCTAACCATTCGGCATGCATAATTGATTGTGCTGACAGTTATGCTCATGGGATAATGCATTGCAGTGAAAGCCCTGGTTACGGAGCAGCACAGTTATGATAGCCTTGGCCATAGCTGATTTTGTCATGGGCCATCTCCAATCTGTGATAGCCCTGGTCATGATGATGATATCGTTAGTCATGGGGTAGCGTATAGATGTGGTAGCTGTGGTCTTCACACAAATCATTATTCTAGTGTCTTTCATCTTGCAGCATTTTTTGGTTGTTATAGACTTAACTAGGAATTACCTCTATTATGGACCATATGTGGCCAAGGTGTAACTCATAGCTGTAATATTCTGGCCAAGAAAAACACATAACTGCCATATTCTTAATGAAGTAAAGAAACGAAAATAAATAATAACTTATGAATACATTTTTCAGCAAAGTTGCACAGGATAAGTAATAGCAAGGACCTGACTTTAAATGAAAACTAAAAATGATGACAGAGGAAATATATTTCAGTAGTTTGTGTTGCTTAAGGAAAAAGGATTTAGCTCAGGGTGAAGGAAAAAAAAACAAAAAACTTTGATGTAGAATGAACAACGCTGGGGGAGGGTTTATAGAAGCAACAAAATGCAGATAAGGTGGATATTTAAAAAAATTGTGCCGAGAAATCAGGCCTGATAACTAAAGGTAAAAGGCAGCCAAACAAAAAAAATGAAAGTGGGAGAAATATATGGGTAAAAAGTGGAAGGGTAAGCAGTGTATGTTCAGAATATAGCCTCCATTGACTAATGAGTAGCTGTATTGCTATGTGCCACAGGAGAACCCATAAGCCTATCAAAATAGCTCATATTACAAACAGTTTTTAAAAGCATACTGCAGTGAGCAACACATAGCCATAATAGTTTGGACATAAGGTATATCATATCTGTAATAGCCTGGGCCTTTGGATGTTGGACACTTCCCAGGTATAATAGCTTTTAGAGTAGCCTTAACTTCCTTAGCCTGATTATTGTGCAAGGTTTGGTCTTGTTTTTTTGTGTAATTTTGGCCAGGGAATGTCAATTTTGCTTGACAGGGGTAAAACAAATAGCCAAAAAATCTAAATACCTCCACTTTGAACCAAGGCTCTGATTACACCAAGCAAGTGAGTCCTGGCTTCTCTAGAAGAGCTCCCTTGTCTCTTCCATCCAAGCATCTATCCAATTATCCTTTCACCCTTCTATCTATGCACTGATATCCACCATTTCATCTTTTAATTCTGTCATCCATTCAGTCTTTCATCCATCATTCAATCTTTCATCATTCCATCCGTCCATTGACCATTCCATCCATCCATCAATTGATTTGTTCACATATCCTTCATCTGTTTATGCATCGATCCCTACGTTCATCCTTTTTCTTCACAGATTTCCATTTGGTTTGTCATCCATCCATCCGCTCAGATTTCCATTTACTATGCTAGCCATGCTATCAGATTTCCATTCACTCTGCCATTTTTTCACCCACCCACTCATCCATCCTCTCAGATTTCCATTTACTTCCTTTCACCCACCCACCCATCCATTCATCCATTGTTAGAACTGGGGTTTCTGGTTGGTAGAGGTATGCAGCCTGACCAAGCAGGAACCACCACTCTAGTCAGGGTAAGCTAAATGCACACTAAAAGATAACTTGTACTCATCCTCTGGTAGCTTGGCACAGAGCAGTCAGACTTATCTAAAGAGGCAATGTGCAAAGTATTTGTGCAACACACACACACATAGTAAAACACTGAAAATACCACAAAAATACTCAACACAGGGTTAGAAATATGTCATATTTTTATGAGTAAAACAAGACCAAAATGATAAAAATCCAATAAATAGTACCGTAGTTATGAATTTTTAGAGAATAAATCGAAATCTAGTGCTTAGAGTCAAATAACGCTTAGGGTTTACTTGAGATTGCGCTGGACTGGGATAAATCAAAAGTTCAGGCCAATCATGATGGATGGCAGGCTGGCTGCAGGACTCATGCAGGTCCTGCTGAAAAAGTACCTTTGATGGAGCAAGCGTTGACGTCGAATACTCGATGCGTTGGGTCCTATCCGCGGAGGTGATGAACGCTTCATCGACAAACCTCTTTACGATGCAGGTGCTGCATCATTGTCGCCAAGCCATGCTGTATGTCATCGTTGAGCCATGCAGTCCGTTTAAGCGATGTCATAAATTTGCTCCAGCTTCGAAGGGCAATGTGTCGGTTCCGATCAGCGCAAAGTCGTCACTGCATTGGTTATGATTGTTCTGTACAGCAGAAGTCACCTTTCAAGGACCCACGACTGAATTGGCACCACTTGGCAGGACAGGACTCACAGATGGCATGGTCCAGGTGTTGTTGCAGGGTTGAAGGAAGTCTTTGAAGGCCCAGAAACTTCAGAACAGGGGGCAAGCCAGCAAGCCCTTGGGTCGCTCTGGGTTCAAGTGAGATGGGTCCAGTCCTTACCTGCAGCAGGGCAGAGATCAACAGGCAGCAGGGCAGTGCAGAAAAGCAGTTTTTCCACAGCAGCAGTCAAGCAGAGTAGTAATCCTTGCAGCACAGCAGTCTTTACTCCTGGCTAAGTTCTTCACTGGTCCACTAGTGTACTGACTTGATAGGGTCAGACCCCAAGTACTTATACCTAAATGTGCCTTTGAAGTGGGGGTGACTTCAAAGCAGGCCCTTGATGTGCTCCGATCTCCTTTCATCCCAGCCCTGTCTAGCAGGTTATCTGTGGGGGCAATCAGCCCTTTGTGTGGGACACAGCTCACTGCCTATTCAGGTGTTTTAACTGCCCCTCCCTCTTCCTGCCCAGGAACAGCTATCAGAATGTATATGAATGCAGATACGTTCTGTCATACCCACCCTTCCTGTGTTTGTAGCTGTCTAGTGAAAATGCACAAAGTGTAGCTGTCGCCCACCCCAGACCTGTATTGGAGACAGGCTGCAAGGCACACAGAGCAGTAAGAGCAGATAAATGTCCACTTTCTAAAAATGGCATTTCCAGAAAATAATGTTAAATCCAACTTTACCACTAAAGAGGATATATCATTACCATTCCAAAGATGTAAAACACTCCTTTCTAATCAGGAGTTACAGCTTAAAAGTCTTTTTAGGAAGTCCCAATGCTAGCCTACGAGAGAGTAGGCTTCAAAGAAGTGAAAAACAAATTTACCTGTTTGTCATTACAAGGACAAGTAAAACTTAAAAGTACATGTCCTATCTTTTAGTTACAAAGCATGCTGCCCTTAGGACTACCTAGGGCCTACCTTGGGGTGACATATGTGTAATAAAAAGGGAGTTTAAGGCTTGGCAAAGTGTTTTAAATACCAAGTCGAAGTGGCAGTAAACTACACACACAGGCCTTTTCAATGGCAGGCCTGAGACAGGTTTGAAAGGCTACTTGTGTGCATGGCACAACCAGTCCTGCAGGCCCACTAGTAGCATTTAGATTACAGACCCTGGGTATGTGGTATACCACTTTACAAGGGACTTATAAGTAAACTAACTATGGCAATCAGGTATACACCAATGTCACCAAGGTTAGGGGGGAAGCACCTGCTCTTTAGCACTGGTTAACAATGATAGAGTGCTCAGAGTCTTAAGGCCAACACAAAGATACAGCAGAAAGTGGAGGTAAGCAGACAAAAAGTCTGGGTAAAAGACCACCCTAAGGATGACAGGTCTAATACGTGTCCCCCCAGCTGAAAGTGGGAAGATCTACCCAACCTAAAGGGAGTTCTCATCACTAAGGTGGAAAAACCTGTATAGACCGTCAGTATTGGCGTGGTCTACCCCTGGTCTATGTTCCACCCTGAAGTCCATACCCTGCAGGGAAATGGACTACCTCAAAATTTGGGATTCTCACCACTCATTTGCATGAGCCACTTGAGTGGCCTGTGGTCAGTCTGAATCAGGAAGTGAGTGCTAAACAAGTATGGCGTCCACTTCTCTGGTGCCCAGACCACAGCAAAAGCTTCTCTCTATATCACTCCACCTCTGTTCCTTGGGGAGTAACCTCCTGGAGATGAAGGCTGCAGGTTGGTATAGGCCCTCTTCATTAAGATGTGATAAAACTGCCCATATGCCATGTTCTGAGGCATCTGTTTGAACGATAAACTCCTTGGAGAAGTCAGGGGCCCTGAGCACAGGGCTGTGCACATGGCCTACTTCAGGTAGTCAAATGCAGTTTGACATGCCTCTGTCAAAATCACATTTATGGGCTGCTTTTTAGAAGTCAGCTCTGCCAAGGGGGCAGCAATGGTGCCATATCCCTTGACAAACCTCCAGTAGTACCCAGCGAGGCCGAAGAATACTCTAACCTCAGCTGGGTTTTGGGGGGCTCTCAGGCCATGATAGTCTCTATCTTAGCCTGGAGGGGCTGCACCTTACCCCTGCCCAGCAGGTGCCCCAAGCACACCATAGGCCCTTGCCCTATCTGGCACTTGCTGGTCTTAAATGTCAGGCTTGCCTGTTGCAGAGCCTGAAGCACTTCCTGGAGATGAAAAAGGTAGTCTTACAACTGCTACTGAAGACAGCTATGTCATCCTGATAGGCAGCTGGGAAGGCCTCCATGCCAGCAAGGACCTGGTTCACCAACCCCTGGAAGGTGGTAGGGGCATTTTTTTCTCCAAAGGGCATCAGACGAAATTGGTAGTGGCCCTCTGGAGTGGAGAAAGCTGACCTCTCCTTGGCACCTTCTGTTAGGGTGATCTGCTAGTACCCTGATGTAAGATCAAAGGTACTTAAGTACTGGGCAGCCCCGAAATGGTCAATCAGCTCATCAGCCAGGGGGATGGAATGAGCATCTGTTTTAGTCACTGGGTTTAGCCCTCTATAATCCACACAGAACCTCAGTTCAGGTGTGGTGTCCGGTGGGGCAGCTTTGGGTACCAGAACTACAGGACTGGACTGGGGGCCACTGGAGGATTCTATCACCCTCAACTACAACATTTTAGAAACTTCACTCCTAATGCTGGCCCTCACCTTATGCAACAAACTGTAAGATTTATTCTTAATATGGAGGTTGTCCCCTTTGTCCACATCATGGGCACACAGGTGGGTAGTCCAAAGAATAAGGGAGAAAAGGGAGGAGTCCAAAAACTAGTTGGCAGTCCCTTTGCTGTTCAGCAGTTAGGCTGGGGGAAAGTATTACTCATTCCACAGACCCATCTTTTTCCTTGGAGTCTAAGAGGTCAGGGAGAGGTACACTCTCCTCCTCCTCTTCTCCATCTGTCACCAACAGCATGGTGATCTCAGATTTCTCAAAGTGGGGTTTGAGGCAGTTAATATGAAGCACCCTGTGGTGTTGCCTGGGGATCTTAAGGTCCACCAGGTAGGTGGCCTTACCCTTCTTCTCCATCACCTTGGAGGACCCAGTCCAATGGTCCTGGAGGGCCCTGGGTTTTACAGGTTCCATAGCCCACACTTTCTGCCCAGGCTGCAAATCCACAATGGTAGAATTTTGGTCTTACTACTCATTCATTATAGCCTGACTGGCTTCTAAGTTGCCAGAAGCTTACTTCCGCAACTTAGCCATTTGGCTTCTGAAGGCCAGCATGTCGCTCACTACATCCTGGGGAATCTTCCTGGGAGCTTCACCAAGCTCAGAGGTCCTCCAACAGGGTTCCCGTGCAGAAGCTCAAAGGGGCTGAAGACCACATCCTTCTGTGGTAGCTTCCTGTAGGCAAACCACAGGCATGGCAAGAGAATGTCCCACTTATTACTCAAGGCCGCAGGTAGGTCTCTAATTATGCCCTTCGAGGTCTTGTTGAATCTCTCAACAAGCCCATTCGTTTGTGGGTGGTAAGGAGTAGAGAACTTGTAGGTTGCCCCACACTCCTTCAACATTGACTGCAAATAAGCAGACATAAAGTTTGTGCCCCTGTCATACACAACTTCCTTGGGGAAACACACTCCGGTAAAAATCCCCATCAGGGCCTTTCCCACTGCAGGTGCAGTCATGGTCCTCAGAGGCATTGCCTCTGGGCACCTAGTGGCATGATCCACCAGAACCAGGATAAACCTGATGCAGTCTGGGGATCCATAGGCCCAACAATGTTGATACCCACCCACTCAAATGGTGTGCCTATGACAGGCAAGGGATTAAGGGGGGCTTTCAGCCTCTTCCCTGTCTTCCCAATGGCCTGGCAGGTTAAATAAATCCTGCAGAATGCATCTGAGGAATTCTTGATCCTAGGCCAATTAAAGTGTGGGACAAGCCTTGCAAAGGTCTTGTCTTGGCCCAGGTGTCCTCTCAGGGCAATCTTATGAGCCAGCTCAAGTAGGAAGGCCTTGTAGCATTGGGGGATCACCATAGCCCTTGTTGTCCCATGCACAGGTACCGAAGGCTCACTGTAAATGAGGTTGTCCTCCCAGTAAATGTGATAACTCCCAGAGGCATCACCTACTGCTTGGGCTTCAGCCTGTTTCCTCATGCCCTCAAGGGTTGGACACTCCCTCTGTGCCCCACAGAACTCCTCCGTAGTGGGTCATCCTTCTACATGCCAACCAGCAAGTGTAGGAAGGTCACAAGGGAAGCAGTGTCCTCCTCAGTGGGCTCTGGGGTGGCCACTGCAGGTCCCATCCACCTCACTGGAAAGACACTCAGGGGCTGGTTTCCCAAGCCCTCTGCCTTTACCCTTTATAGCAGCTGGCGGGGCCATTGTTCCAGGCTCCAGCCCTTTATGACTCCCAGCCTGGGCAGCCATGGATCTTGTTGTTGCACAGATCCAATCAGATAACCCCAACATCTCCACATGAGCCCTGATACATGAGCCCTGAGCTCCACTTCCTTCCAATAGTTTACTCAAGGTCATTACCCAACATACAGTGCACAGGCATGGCAGGGGTCACAGCAACCTTCAGAAGACCTGACCCCCATCCCCACTTAAATGTAACAAGGGCCACTGGAATAGTGACCCTCTCATGTTGTCAGACACCACAACTTGGTGGAATGCATTTGCAGTCACCTGCTCTGGGGACATCAGCTGACTTCTTTCCATAGTCATGCTGCCGCCTGTATCCCTCAGAGCTTCACCACCTTGCTCATTAATGGTGACCCATTTCCTATACTTGGTAGTATTTGAAGGCACATAGATCTTAGGAACCATCTCAGTGTCACCCAGGGGTAGCCCTACTAACTCCCCTCCCCCCATTAACTGGGGCAAACACCTCCCCCAGCATTACACTGGCCACCCCTGGATTCTTTCCTCCAGTGGGAAGAGGTGCTCTTTTGGTACTCTTGAGACCTCCTTGTAGTGTCCATACTCGTAGCACTCATAGCATTTGATGGGCTTCGGTTGCTGAAACTTGTCAGGGCAGTTTTTCTTCTGGTGGCCAGATTGGGAATGAGTACCAGATCCTTTTTCCCTGTGAGTTATTTTGGGGGCCTTTAGAGAACTCTGTCTTTTTATCTCCCCCCTCTTTCTTCTGGTGGGAACCCTGACCACCATTTGGGAATCCCCCAGATGCCTTCTTGGACACTCTGGTGCTGAACCAAATGTATGCCTCCTTAGCAAGCTTTTTGGGGCAGTTAACTTGCTATCAACTAGACGTTGGCGCAGCTCTGGGAAACAAATATCAAGCATGTGCCCCTTTAAAATGAAGTTGTACAGCCCTGAATAATCATTAACCTTGCTGTCCCCTCACCCATCCCATTAGTGCCTTGCTGGCATAATCCAAGAAATCCACCCATGTTTGAGATGAGATATTGCGGCTGCCCCTGAATCTGAGCCTGTACCTCTCAAAGTTCAGTCCAAACCTACTGACTAGGATGGCCTTCATTGCAGTGTAGCATGACTGGTCCTCTACCTCTAGTGTAAGGAGTGTGGCCCATCCCACTGTGGGCATATACCTTGTGCTCTCGCAGAGCCACTTTATAGGCTGCAAACCATTTGTCTTTTTCATCCCCCACCACATAACTGGGCACCAAATCCTTGGTTATTCGGACTCTGGACTCACCAGTGGACACTGCAGGTATGCTGCCACCATAGCTGTTGCTGGATCCCACTTGTAGGGCTCTAATATCCTGCACCTTGAGTTTGAACTATTGGGTCAGTTTGCTCTCCTCCATGGCCAGTCTTTGCTCTTCTCGAGGCTGTTCCAACTTGTCAAGCTCAAGCTTTAATTTTCTTTCCTCCCTCCTGTCTGCCAGCTCCTCTGGGGACAGGCACCTGAAGGAGACACTGCTCCCTGGTCTGAGAACCACTATTGCTCAAAAGGAGTAGCTGCATCATGTTTCATATCTTTGGAATGGTAATGATAATACCTCTTTAGTGGTAAAGTTGGAGGACCCGGTTTGGCAGTTCGGGCTGGACTGTCCCATGCGGAGCAGGGTCAAGACTGATTTGCAAATGGCTGGGTCCGAACTGGGGTGGTGTGGTGAGCAAAAAAACGATGGATTGAACCTAGATCTTTGTGACTGGGGGGTGAATGTTGGCATTGTTCAGCATTTCGTCTATCATCTGTTCTTTTCACTTTCTAAAAGTGGCATTTCCAAAACAGTAATGTTAAATCCAACTTTACCACTAAAGAGGTTTTATCATTACCATTCCAAAGATATGAAATATGATGCAGCTACTCCTTTCTAATCAAGAATTACAGCTTAAACGTATTTTAAGGAATTCACAATGCTAACTATGAGAGGACTAGGCCTCACACTAGTAAAAACAAATGTACCTGTTTGTCACTACCAGGACATGTAAAACTTAAAAATACATGCCCTACCTTTACATTTCACAGCACCCTGCCCTTAAGGCTACCTAGGGCCTACCTTAGGGGTGACCTATGTTTACTAAAAGTAGAGTTTAAGCCTTGGCAAGGGGTTTTAAATGCCATGTGGAAGTAGCAGTAAATTGCTCATGCAGGCCTTGCAATAGCAGGCCTGAGACAGGTTTGAAAGGCTACTTGTGTGGGTGTCACAACCAGTGCTGCAGGCCCTCTAGTAGCGTTTGGATTACAGGCCCTTGGTATAGGGTATTTCACTTTACAAGGGACTTATATGTAAACTAAATATGCCAATCAGGTATGCACCAATGTCACAATGATTAGGGAAAAAGCACTTTAGCACTGGTTAACAGTGGTAAATTGCTTAGAGTACTACGGTCAACAAAAAGATACAGTAAAAAGTGGAAGTAAGCCGGCAAAAAGTCTAGGGGAAGATCACCCTAAGGATGACATCCATCCTCTCAGATTTCCATTTATTCTGCCGTTCTTTCACCCACCCACACATCCTCTCAGATTTTATCTTAATCTGCCATCCATTTGTCCACCCTTCCAGCCCTACCTCCCTCCAGCCATCCATCCATCCTTTCAGATTGCCATTTACTCTTCCATCCTTTCACCCACACATTCACCCATCCTCTCAGATTTCCATTTACTCTGCCATACTTTCATCCTCCCATCTCCCCATTCTCTCACTCACTCATCCACACATCCTTTTACCCATTTATCCACCCATCCTTTCACCTACTCACCCATCCATCCTTTCACTCGTCCATCATTTCAAAATCATCAGTCAATCACTTTACTCACTCACCCTTCCATCCTAATACTCAGTCTCATCCATCATTTCACCCACCCATCCTTTGAACCACCCATCCTTTCACCCATCCATCCATCGTTTCAGCCACTCATCCTCCCACCCATTCTTTCTATCTGTATTCCTTATAGAATTAATAATGAGCTTTTATCTGCCAAGTTGTAGAGAAAAGGGGCCCTTAAAGAACCCCATCCTCGCTGTAGCTACTAAAATAGGGGGTTCACGACACCCCTGGGTGAGCACTCTCTGACCTGGTAATTCTAAAATAGAGTGTGGCTATACAGGAGAATCAGAGTGGTCTGGCCGATGCACTCAATCCAGGATACAAAAGGGAGAGGGCTTATTTTGTTTACCCCGTAATCATGGAGAAGGTACAAGCCTAAATGCGGGGCATTCCTCCAAGGGTTTTGGCTTGCACTATGATAACCAAAAGTAATGATAACTCCCTTCGAATATTGAGAATATATAGCCGCTCCTCAGCAGGATCCAACTAGCTTTCCAAAGTAGAAATTGGCTGTAGGGGCCCCATGCAGGCAGTGCAGGACAAAGGCATTGTTAAATGAAGGACTTGATGATTGTCTTGCACCAGATCCCCCTGACGCTTCTGCCTTCCTGAGCTTTCCTGCTCTCAAGGTCTTCCCCCCCCACCCGCTCAGTGCCTTGTTTTTCTGCTTCTCCCCACAGGTCAGTTACCAGTTTAGCCCCCACTGCGCCGCACTTTTTCCCACTGTTTTCTCAGACGCCTCCCACCTCCCAGAGCCCCTCCCACCCCAGGACCTACTTAATGAGGCTGCAGTGCACCCCATTGAGCAGGTCCTGCACCAGCTCACCCTGATGCCTCTGCCTTCCTGAGCTCTCCTGCGCTCGAGGTAGTCCTCCCTCCCCCTTCTGCTCTGTGCCTTGTTGTTCTGCTTCCCCCCACAGGTCAGTTTCCAGTTTAGCCCCACGGTGCCAGACTTTTTCCTGCCGTTTTCCCTGATGCCTCCCAGAACCCCTCCCACCCCTGGGACCTACTTATGGGAGGCAGCAGCGCGGCTGCCCACTGGCGCGCCGAAGGTGTGCCAAAGGCAAGCCTGTCTGCGCCTGTCCACACCTGGACCACACCCAGCGCCAGAAACCCTGGTCCCTCCACCCTCCAGTGCCCTGCTGATGAGCTACGGCCTCTCAACCGCAGGAGAAGCAGCAACTGCTGCAGCGTCTCACTGAGAACCAATGAAGGACCTTTCGCCTGCCAGCACTGTCAAATCACTTGCGTTGTCAAGACCTCGCGACTCCAACCTGTTGTGTAGTTCCTATATTACCCATACAGGGCCTGCGTGTTCGGATAACATAAACTGTGGGTTTGGTGGCAGACTGATTCTGAGCACCCCCACCGAGAAATATTAGCCTGTTTGCATAAGCTAGCTCACAGTGCCACTAGTGTCTCCTCAGAACATGACCACCCTGATCCCTCAGGATCGTGGAAACAATATACTACTTTTCGCTCAGTCACTCGTGCTCATTATTCGGTCTCGGAGAGTTACATAGAAGAAACAGTCGGGCGTGTTACAATAAGAACTTATTGCACAGTTGTTCTTCTAGTGTAAAATAGATGTGCTGCAACAACCGTTAGACAGTAGCAGATATATATGATTAGCAGTACAGTGAAAATAAAAGGATAGTACAGTTCTACCATCTTGCAATAATCATGGATACATACATGAATATAAAATGCACGAAAAAAGTGTGCGTACTCCTACGATGCCTATCTAGATGTACCTAAGTGTACCTAGCATGTGAGTAGGTGTGAAGCCAAGAATCCCTCTAGGATTTAGTCTAACCCCATTACCTGAAGTGTGAGAATGTAGGAGCCCGTCCTGGTCTCGAGTTGGACACCCCGCAAGGGATGTGTTAGGCTACTGTCAGCTGGAGCATCTGCATGCAGGATCCTCAGCGTCTCTGGTCAGTGTGTCTGCCTGGAAGTCTCGGTTCCCTCTAGCTAACACTAGCAAGAGGTGCTGTATTTATACAGAAAGTATCTAGGGTTCCTTTGTCCCTTGTTTCTTGTATTAGCCATTGTTGGATTTGAGGATGATGTATGGGATGAACCGTGTACGTAGATATGGGGAGGAAGGTGGTGTAGCCCCAACCTGGTTTCTAAGAACCCTTATGAATATTCATTCATACTGTGTGAGTCTATTGATGGAGTTATAGGACTCTATTGTTTAGGAGAAACCCTCCTTCTGCACCCAGGACTAGAACTAGGTAAAGGTTCAATCCTAAAAGGCTCATAACAGTGTAGTGTAGGGGAGGTAATGTAGGTGAAGGGGTATGATGTTACCCGGGCCTCTATTAGGGTACCTATATGGAACATAACACCCACTCCTCTTCCGAACAGTCAACAATGATAAAAATGCTGGTGAACCATTTCCACTATTAGGTAGTAGCGCATTAAAACCATTAAAACCATCACAGAGCGTTGTAAAAACATGGTTTTAAAATAAGCTTTAAAAACAGTCTCAGGGGGAAGAGAAAAAAAGAATTGAAAAAGCGACTCCAACCCAGCAGACACCCGTTTACAGGTCAATGCTCCACTGCACGCTGCTCAACGTCTGGTCCCTCTGCAAGCATGCCACGGAAATCTGGGACAACATCACCACCCTCACCCTCGACATGATGTTTATCACAGAAACGTGGCTCACTCCATCATCGGTGCCCGACACCGCCACTGCAATGCCCCCCCCAGCTACAAGATGCTTCACCGCAACCACAACCACCCAGGCAAACGCGGCGGAGGTATCACCATCATCCACAACGACACCCTCCAATGCACCACCACGGAGGACCATAGTACGCCGATCATGGAAACACCTCAACTTTCAGATCAGAATAGACACTACAACTACCATCAGAGGAACCCTTGCCTACAGACCACCGGGCTCCCGTCCAAGATTTTGCAACGCCATCCCAGACTTCATCATCCCCCTGACGATCGACTCCACACACTACATATTCCTGGGAGACCTGAACTTCCCCCTCGAAGACTCCAATGACACCAACTCCGCCATTCTCCTGGAGAACATGAGCAACATCGGCCTCTCACAGCTGGTCACTACCCCCATGCACATTGCAGGACACACATTGGACCCGATCTTCTCCTCCAGTGACAGGATCACGGTCTCCCACGCAAACGAGCTAACCTGGACAGACCACAGCATCGTCCACTTCACCATCATCGGTTCTCCAGAACCTCCGCCCAATCCGCCCACTCAGCCTTGCCGAAACTGGAGCAGAGTCACGGAACCCCTCTGGAGCTCCACCCTCAAGGAAACGAAGCTCGGCCTCCCCGACACCCTCAAACGCAATTCTCAAATTGGATCTCCACTGCCGTTGACTTCATCGCCCCCATGAGGAGCACCAACAGTAGTAGACCCATCAAGCACACCAGCTGGTTCACTCCTGAACTTCTGACCCTCAAATTCGACTGCAAGAGACTGAAAAGATGATGGCGCTCCTTCAGGAACCCCACCAACCTCAGCACCTTCAGGTCCACCCTCAACAACTACCACTACCACCTCAGGGAGGTCAAGAAGGACACCCTCAGACCGCATTGAGGTGAGCGCAAACCATGCCAAGGAATTCTTCAGCACCTTCCGAGAGTTCTCCTCCCAAGCTGCCACTGAGAACACAATCCACCCCTCCCAGTCCCTCTGTGACAGCCTGGCGAACTACTTCCACCAGAAGATCAGACATCTACAGCAACTTCAACCCACTGACCTCATCCACCTTCGCACACCTACCGACGCTACCCTCAGCCACTGACTCACTGACTGGAAACAGCTCTCGCTCCAAGATACCACCACCTTCATGAATTCAATACACTAGAGAACTCCCATGGACCCCTGCCTGCACCAGATCTACAACCGAGGAAGGAATTAAATCATCAGCAGCCTCACAGAGATCCTCAACTCTTCCATAACCACGGACACCGTTGTTGATGCATGGAAGCACGCAGAAGTTAAGCCTCTCCTGAAGAAATCCTCCGCCGACCCCAACGAGCTCAATCTTACCACCCCATCTCGCTACTCCCTTTCCCTGCCAAGGTCCTGGAGAAAGCCATCAACTACCAGCTCACCACCTCAAGGAAAACAACTTACTCAACGCCTCCCAATCCGGTTTCCGATCCAACCACACCACAGTGACTGCCCTGATCTCAGCAACTGACTACATCAGTTGCCTCTGAGACCAAAGTGAAACAGCAGCACTCATCCTCCTCGATCTCTCGGCAGCCTTCGACACCATCTCGCACCACACCCTCATCTCCAGACTCCACCACATCGGCCCTCATCTGGATCTCATCATTCCTCTCCAGTCGAACTCAGAGGGTCCATCTACCTCCCTTCTACTCCGTACACAAAAACATCATCTACGGCGTACCCCAGGGCTCTTCTCTCAGCCCACCTTCTTCAAAACCTACATGACGCCACTAGTAGACATCATCCGCACCCCTAGACTCAACATCTCATACGCTGATGATACGCAGCTCATCCTACCCCTCACAGAAGACCCTGACACCACCAGAGCCATCTTCCAAAATACCATGTCCTATGTCGCCACCTGGATGAAGTCCAACTGCCTGGAGCTCAACTTGGACAAAACAGATGTACTCATCTTCGGGAACAAGCACTCTCCCTGGGACGACACCTGGTGGTGCATCGAGCTTTGCCCCACACCAACCCCCAACAACCACGCATGTAACCTCGGAATAAACCTGGACAGCCAACTGACCAGGAAGCAACAGGTCAATACCGTATCCTCTTCCTGCTTCCACACCCTCCGCATGCTCTGCAGAAGTTTCCGATGGATCCCCAGCTCCACAAGTCACCCACGCTCTCATATCCGACCCCCTTGACTACGACAACACACTCTACACTGGAGCCACCAAACAGCTCCTCAACTACCTCCAGACTGTCCAGAATACTGCAGCAAGACTCATCCTCAACCTCCTCAGAAGAACCAGCGCCACCCCCACCTTAAAACTCTACACTGGTTCCCTGTCCAGAAAAGATTACTCCTGACACATGCCTACAAAGCCCTCCACAACTCCGGACCCACCTACATAAACCACCGCTTGACACTCTACTGACCTGCCAGGGAGGTCCACTCCACCTCCCTTGCCTTGGCACGCATCCCCTGCATCCGTCGGAGCTGCTGTGGAGGTCCTTTCTTCTCCTACCTCGCCGCCAAGTCCTGGAACGACCTCCCGTCCACCTGGAAACCGCCCCCTCACTGGAAGACTTCAGGTAGAAGTTCAAGACATGGCTTTTTGACCAAGGCTCACAGAACCCCAGTGCCTGGAGACTCCCTGGGGTGACTTAAAGTTGTGCTATACAAGACTGATTGATTGATTGATTGATTGATTGTGAGTCAACCCTCCTTGGCAGGAGCAATGAGGATGCCAGTTAGACATCACCAGGTCCTACCTCTGACATTGCATGTGCCACCCCTCCCTCGGGTTTATGAAGATAGGAGCAGGAACATAAGACATTCTGATAATGCACTTTAAAATCACATTATCTGGAAGCGATGTGTTTGGAAAATACATCAGAATCCTGCCTTATAATAACCTGTCCTCCGTTTCTGAGGTTGAAGATTTAAATGCAAAGAAACCGCGTGCCCAATGTTAGGAGCGTAAACAAAACGTATGTGGATGAAAGAAGGTTCCTTCAATACAAGAACCTTTGAAGAACCTTATAAGGTAGAGAAACATTATTGAGAGGTACGCTACACCAAGGATTGTCTGTGTTTGAAAGTGAACTGACTTGGGTCAAAAGGTGAACATTTCTCTTCACTTATAAAGGGACAGGTCTGAAAATGAATTGCTTATATTGCAAATGGAGTCATATTTTTACTACTGAAAGTAGGTGTTTTAGGATACCACTTCTATGAAAATGCTCAGATAGAAGAAATGTTTAAAATGATTGTGCTAAGGAATAAAGACCGTGACAAGGTGAAGGCACTCAAACCTAAAATTTGGTGGAAATCTAAAGCAAAGTCAGGTTTCCAAGTTCCCTGAATCTGAGTTAATTAATTTACGGTACAGAACATGCGGGGGGACTTTATCTAACTGTAGTTTGATCCTATTGATTCCCAATCAAAAAGACTGGCTTGAGAAGCTGGAAAAAGCTTGCAGCTGCAGATACCCAAACGGAAAGCAGTTTGTGCCAGAGACAATTGGTCCAACTTTCTAAATAGCGATGCTCCAGAAGAGTAAATCTAAGCACCTCCAGGACGTGGTAGAGATTAAACTTTAAAAACAACAGATTAAGAAGAAAGGCATCCAGTATGGAGAAGTCTCAAAATGAATTGCTTATATTGCAAATTGATTAATATTTTTGCCACTGAAATTAGGTGTTTTAATATATTTACATGCATCTGGACTCTTCAAGGTTGATGTACATATCTATTTAACCAATCAATGTAGGGGGAGAGGGAAGGGCGAATTAAAATGAGATGTAATATTCAATCATTTGGCTCAGTGAAGCTTTGGTCTTGGACGGAAGATTGGTAAAGTGGATGCAGAAAGATACGTCTTCCGCAAATCAGAGACTGCAATCTTTCCAGTGAAATGCAAATCGTGCATTCATATGTCCTAAAGCAGCGGTAAGAGAATGCCCAGTCAATGCTTACCGCAATGACTACAGGGAGTTGTTATTATATAGAGCTGGGGAAGGTGTGAGGGGCAAAATTTTATTCCAGTGATAAATAATTTAGTTGGCTATCACAAAGCTTTGCTCTTAGATGTTTCTAAGGGTACTCCTAAATGTATAGGTGTGTTTTAACATTTCTTTCTGTTGACATAACAGATTAAATAATGCAGGGAAAACAAATGCTGTTTTGACAGTGTCAGAAGGCACATACAAATGTGTTACAGCAAGTGTGCTGGTTGCAAATTTTCTTCTACCTCAGGCTTCTTCCTCACTTGGTGGGCTTGCAATCTTGGAGCATAAATATGTTGCAGTGAAAGCTTTGCTTTTTGACCGCAATTATTTGGACTGTTGGGAAATGGGGCAATGGCAGTTTTAGAAAGAAAGATAAACCAAGGAAGTTATTTTCAGCCAGTTGTTAAAAAGCACTTGGTGGCATGGAATTCGATTTTGACTCTGAGTTTAGATGACACGCATAAATGTTTGATGGAGGTTTTAATGCACCTAGCTTGTGTAAAGCAAACTGTACTGAGTCCCAGACCCGACATGGAACAGTAAAACGTTTCTAGAGTATGAACTGTAAAGGTCGTTCCTCACATGCACAAAGGCAAATAATAGGACAGAAAGTCTCAAACAACTCACAATCCCTGCAGACCAAAGATTCTACAAAAGCAAATTAAAAATGCTGCCTTCATTCCCTGGTCTATTTGGATATCTCCGTCACCTCATCATAACAGACAAGAAAGCCCTACCTTGGAGGTTTCACTTGGCTTAGGTATCTTGCTCCAGCTATGTAGCCACGGTTAAAGAACATATTCAGGAATACTTTCAAGTAAATGCAGTGTCAATCAACCTGGGAACCATGTGGGTTTATTTCAAGACAATGTTATGAGGAATTGCTTTTTTAGTCTCTAGTGCAAAGCAGGAAAGAATGCCAAGGCAGTTAAGATCTTACTACATATATGAACATGGTTTTGGTTCATAGTGAAAAGGAAGCACTACCAACATTACTTGTTGAAGAAACTGCTGAAGAGTAAAACATATATGCAGTATGACTCTCTTTAATGAAGAGAGTCATACTGCTGGAAAATTACTAGCCTGGTACGCCAAGAAGCAATCTCATAAAATAGTTTATTTCATAAAAAAGAAGATATTAATAGGTTTCTAAATTTAATAGTACTCCCCTTTTAAATCAAATTCACACAGATACCATTCTAATATCATAAAAGGAATTTCTAGAAACAGTTATGTCCTGGGTAATGGAACAGCCTCCTGGGATGCTTTGATTGAACAGTGTACAAAACTCACTCAGATATTTTGGTACCTTGATTAAGCAATTTGCTTTATGAGATTCTGAATGCAGCCTGTTGCCCCCAACTCCATTCTTCTTGCCTAGTAGCATTTGTAGAAATCGTCCGTATGCTAATAATGTCCTAATGGTTGTAGTATCTAATATCACTAATGATGTTCATATCTCAAATGAATTCTCAGAAATAGCTGTCTACAGTGCAAATTCTGAAAACAGAATGCATCTTTGGCAATTAATTATTAAGTGTAGCAACTTAGAGATCTCATTTCTTTTGAGTATTTGGGGATTCATGTAACTGAAGACACTGGGGATCTCTTTAATTTAGATTATGGAACATTAATAGAACAATATGTAGACAATTTATGGCTCAAAAGAAGCTTCCTTTCATCATTATTAGGCATATAGCTTGATAATGGTCCTTGGATTTTTGTTTCGATTCATCCCATGCTATGTCTCACCTTCAGCATCTTTATACATTGGTAAGCAAAGCTCACTGGTGGCTACATTCAACAGTGCAAGGCAAGATCTATGACTTGGGAAAAAAGTAATTTGCAGTGGTTTGAAAAATGAAGGTTTGGCCCTTCCAGATCATCAGTGTTTTTCTATGGTTTGGTGACATTCTATCTGAGACACTTGATGATTCTTGACCCCTGCGCTAGCTATGGCTAACCCTATCTTGAAGTGATTACAGTCCTCACGTTTGAGTAATTTGTAACAACCCAACATTTTTGACAAATTAAAAAAGAAAATGAAACTGATATTTTTCTCATTGGCATGTTCTATCGTGCAGCTTGAACATACCTACATGCTAAGACCTTATCGTTTATGGCAGAACCTCTACTAATCTCATATTATTTCGAAATACGGCTTCAGGAGGTGGAAGGATGTTGGTGTGACTCTTGTTGGAGACCAGTGGAGATGTTTGTGATCGTCGGCGCTTGGTGCATCTCATTAGCAAAGACAGAAAGAGCACAATTTGTAGCATGTGTAAAGCAGGTATTGCATTAGTTAAGCTTGTAATCTAGAATTGTCTCGAATTTCAGTGATATTAGAAAATGTATTTTAGAAAATTGAGATAATGTTGTTAGGGTTAGTCCAACCTAATAATAAAATTGCTGTGCTTGGGTATTTACATGGATGGGTAGCTGATAACAGTTAGTATAAAAGGTTTTTAAGTTATTTTCATTTGTTTATTTGTAGCAGGAATAATAGACAATCTATGAAAGAAGACTGCTTGACCACACATTTGCCATTGAAACAGTCCCTTTAAAAATGACATCATTCTTGACTTGGATTATTAAAAAATGTATTAAGGTTTTGGAGAAAATAGAAAAAATATTTGTAAGAATACTTTTTGAATTGTCATTATAGGATATTGTTGGTATTATATATATAGAAAAGGTTTGTCATACAGAGTTAGAAATAGTTAAATTGAATATATTGTGTATGTATTTGTTTTTGTCCCTTGATTTTATTATTTTTAGAAATCTGCATACATTGAATCTTCAATCTGGAAAATAATGAGCAAGACAAATATAGAACCTGTTTAGGTACGCAGTCACCAAGAACAATTTAACTATGAACTGCAGAATTATTCTTAGATAAAACTGACATCTATGCTAAAATATTATATTGCGCTGTCTTGGGTACTCTGCGTTATTCATTTTGTATAATTGCAACCTACTGCCGGTTCCCTTCTCTTTCATTCCCAATGTCTTTCAAAAGCCAGGTTAATATTTATAAATGTGTATTGCTAGGACTTATTCCCTCAACAAAAATAAACAATGATGTGGGCATTATGTCAGACAGATGAATACTGCCTTTGCACCAACAGCATACCTTTCTTCATTGCTTGCTCAAGCTCTTATTCACTTTAATTGGACTATATAATATTTTGTTTGTGTACAGTGGTCCTTAGTCTGTGCCATAAATGTATGTGGGTTCCTATATTTGGTAGACAAGCGATTTAACACTTCCTCAAATATACAACATATATATCTGAAATATTTTTCAAGATCAACAAATGAGTTAGTGATATTTTTTTCTTTTCTCATCACTGTGATTCACCCAAACAGCATTGCAATATAATTGTAAAGAATCTAGTTGATGGACATACAATATTTTGCATCTTCTTTTTAATGGCACCTAGTAAATTATACGTTTTAATCAATCAAACAGAAATAGTGATCTGCTGGGCCCAGTTACTACTTCCTATTTTCTTCAAAGCCGCCAACAGGTTATAACATGACAAACATATTACAAGAACATGCACGTAGCTTGCAGATATTTGGAACATTTGGATCACTAGTAGACCGGTGCGCAAACAGTATTTCATTTTTAATCTTTGTTGTTTTATGTTTGATATTAATCTCCGTTGTTTTTCTTTTCCCATTTGTACATTTTCCCTCTCATCTGATTTGTCCAATTTCCAATCATTCCTATCCTTACCACCAAACAATAAAACTACTTGCCAATCACCCTTCTTGCTGCCATCCTTACTCCCACAATGTATCCATTCTTCAAAACTCAACTGAATAACCACCCAAATGACTGATGCCTCAACCCAATGAACCAACTTGTATATGATTCAATTCAATCAATCAACTAACAAATCAATTATCCATTCTTCTCACTGAAAAATTGCACCTCGACCTGCACCATCAACAAAATGAAATAAAATGTGCCTGTCCTAGCCTCCAAGGATAATGACTTTGATTCAAAAGGAAGGAGGAAAAAGGCTGATGGCAGCTCTAGTGGGAATGATCAGAGTGCTTCACAGTCCGAAATCTCTGGAGCGGGGAACCAAGGAAATGGGAAGAAACTTGGACATGATGGAATGTTTGGGAACCAGGACACTGACCAGGACAAAGGCAAGCAAAAAATATTCAACATTGTAAATGGTCTAGATGAAAGTGGCAGTACTGGAAGAGATGCTTTCATGGACAAAGGGCAAGGACAAGAAGGCAATAGTGGATATGAATGTGATTGGTACAAGACACATGGATTAAACAGTAATAATGATGATTCTCAGGGAATTGGGTTTGACATTTTGGACAGATCTACCACTGGAAAAGACACACGATTGGAACAAGAAGACCCAGATTCAAAGAATGCTGTACTTGGAGATGGGCTGGATCCTAATGTTCAATACAGGAGTGATGGAAAAGATGGTGGGCTTGATATGCAGGAAGGTTCAAAAATGGCAAATCGAGGCTTATCAGGCTTGAATTCTGAAACTTGCTCTGATATGTCAGCTGGTGACTCTCTGAGAACGAACTCTTCTGATGGCACAGGAGCTTCGTCATCTATGGCACTTCAAAGTGGCAACTCTGTTGATCATGGATCTCAATTTGGAAGTGAATCTGGTATTGAAGATAAAAGCTCTCGAGTGCTCAGTGTGGTCCAGCCCTCTTCAGGAGTTGGGGAAGAGCTGCTTGACGGGGCTGGCAATTACAGGTCTGCTGATGGGCTTTCCAAAAGATTATCTGAAGACAATAACACCTCAGGGGCAGATTATGGAGCTCTGGGAATCGACAGTGGAAGAGGGATTACATCTAACCATGGTAGAGGAGGAAAAACGTCTCTGCTTGATGATCCAGAGTTCAGTTCCAGCAACAAATTGAAATTGAAAGATAACCTAGATGGAAGAGCCATGCTTGCAGGTAGGAATGAAGGTATTTTCTTCTTAATTTTCTATGGTTTTCAGTGTAAGAAATACAGGAGTCACTGTTTGTTCTAAAACAATATAGACTGATCAAGTTTTGATTTTCGGGAAACCAATAGCCATAAAAATGAATTATTTCACACTTCATGCATATTATCAAGACTAGACTACAACACTAAGTAACATTTCGTTGAGGATCCCAATTTAAAGTATTTCAGGTGGAATGATCCTGCTTCTAATTGCATTGCAACTTTGAAGACAGTCAGATTGCCCTTAATCTCATTCCATAAAGCGTGTATCTATGATACAGGTGCGATGCTTGAATTCAGACCACAAACCTATGGTATTCCATTTCTTGAACATCATATAAAATGCTGCTGCAATGTTTTATACATAGATATCTACCGAGTATATCTAAAAGAGGTTTTCAAAGGTGTCTTTCGTATCGACAAGTGCTTGTATCTCTCTTTTATTGACGTCCTGTTGCACGTTTCACCACTTTGTAAAGTCACCGGTGAGCTGTCATGCTCACAACTGATTGAATGCTACTGTTAAAATTGGGTATTCCTGTCGGCCAGGAAATGCTTTAATCACACCTTTAGACATTTCTCTGCATTTAGTGAATATTTTGACATTTAAACACTCTTTGGAATGTTTATTGTAGCTACATTGAGATTTGAAGAGGTCACAAAACATGCAATTCCTATTAAATGTCGCACAGTATTATGGGACTATAGGTGCTGTGTACATTTCTTCCCGTTCTAATTTGAAATTTAGAGATGTCTGTGAAAAAAGGACGTATGAATAACAAATGTAAAGTGTAATGCTTCCGATTTTGCTTAAGTATCAAAATTATATTTATGGTTAATTGTTTACACAACCTTTGTTATTTGTGGACTTAGTCATTTTTCCGCATTCTATTTCAGTGTTATTTTATATTGGATGTTTACTTCGTCTCATGTTGATGTATAAATGTTCTCATTATTTCCCTTTATAATGCTGCCCAGAATACCTGGGACACCCTGATAAAGTCAGAGTACGTGAGCTTTGGAACCCTTCTGTGAAGTATACTTATTAGGCAGATCTGGTTTTAACCACATTGGGTATGACTTATGTCCTGAATTGTTAAATGGATTAATTTCTGAAAAGAGCAAAACAGCCTTAAATAAGATTAGTGTAAAATTCGAAGTTATACAAAATAATGTTGTGGTATATTTAGATGTTAACAATGATTACAACATTTGCATAATGAGTAACCGACAAAAACTTTCTTTTTCAAACCATCGATAACAATGTATTTTCTTTGCAAAAATAGGTCTACAAGCTTTTCACCACTTTAGAATCTTTTAAAGTGCTTTCCTCAGGACCAAGTTTGTCATTGCAGCTTTGATCGAGCAAGATGGTGGCTGGGCACTGTTCTGTTAGATCCCCACAGGATCTGCCAACCATAAGTCATGAAACAGCCAGTGATCCTGGGGAGTTGAGAGCAGTTTTCTTGGTCTCGGAAAAGTGGCGGTCTCATAGAGACTTTGTCATTGCTGGATTAGACTCCATCATTTTGCCTGCCACCGTTTTAGATCACCCTTCTTAGTGGGCATTGTGTTTCCCTCCTATATCAGCCATCCAGCACAGCGGTTCTAGGTGATGAGCTCGCTGTTACCTGCGCCTTTGGCAGACCAGCCCAGACATCAACAGCAACTGAAGCAGCACGGGACTGGGTGGGCAATCATGCTCAGATACCTTAAACATACAGTTGGAACTGGAAAGCTCTTTCTCTTCATCTTAAGCACACCTATCCCTCGTTTGTTGTGCTCTACCTTCTGACACAGACTTTTGTGCGCCCACTGTTCTTGTGTGATGAGCCTCCTGTAGCAGCCTTGGCACTAAAGAGAATCCTTATACCCTTGCCAACTTTCTTCAGTTTACTGTGGCATCAGTTTCCTTTGTCACAGCCATGGTTCATGGAAGTCAGATATGCAGCCTGGCGTTGCATATGCCGAGCAGAGCCATCCCAACCACAGTCTTCCTCATTTCACCAGCCAGCAAAGTTGTCTATCGGTGATTTCATCTTGTACTTTCACCTTGGTCATGCTGTTGTTGAATTCTTGAGGGTGTAGCAAGTGATTTAGTTCTCCTCACCACTCTTCATATATGCAGCCACATTGAAGTATATTTAAAAATAGAAAACAACATGAGTCACAGTTCTCTTAGGACTGCCGGCCAAGTCTGTCCTCATTGTTCTTATCTTGCTAAGGCTAAAACGTTGAAGAAAAGAACATTGCGGCCTGGCACACATTTGGCTCGTCTGTCCCCTTTCTTGGGTCCGTCTCAGCTACCAGTACACGTGGCCACCCAATGCAGCGTTGAGCTGCGCAGCCACTTCCCATCTAAATAAAACTCCTAGACCTAGCAGAACACTTTAGTGCACCCTCAGACACACAATGCAGAATTAAATTTACATAGTTGCCAACATAATGCTACTTTAGAATACAAAGCAGCAGAAGTCAGTTGGCAATCGACAAGACAACTACCACCTTCTTTGAAAGAGAACCCAGATGGTAAAGTTCTGTGGCTACCCACTTAACGCAAAACGGCACACTGGAAAGTTTAAAATACGCTGAGCAAACTCACACACTACTTGTAGACAAGACAGGGTTATCCTCCATCATACAAAAGGACTTTTCACACCAAAAGCAGCACACAGGGTGGATATATAAACTCTCCTAGACCCACTGGCCAGTGCTTAATTTGAACCGGTGGTTGCAGATGGGGCCCAATGGCCTGGCACTTATTTTTCCTTTTCAGACTTTGTCCCAGAACAAGAGAGAAGAAAACGCAATCAAGGGGCAAAAGAGGAGGAAGAGAAAGACCGCAAAAACGTAACAAAGCGAAAAAGCTTAACAAGTGAGGTAAAGGGGCAGGGAGTGTCTGGTGGTGCATTAAAGAGGCATGAGGTGGAATCAAGACCACTCTCCCTTGGTATTCGGCATCCCCAACATTCAATAGTGCAGACGGCGAGCTTCTGAGCAAAACTTTCGGCCCGCACTTATCCTTTTGCTAATTACACACTGCCACACCACCCCTCACTCCCAATCAATAATGTGTACAGCACACTAGGCACAGAAGTACATTGTGTGATCTGTCAATCAAAGATTCCAAAACTGTGCGGAAATGCACTCCCTGTCATCCTTTGGTGCTGTGAGTCCTAATGAGAGAAGAGCCCTATACTGATAACCTATTTGATAATGTCACTCGTTAGGCTTCAGTGATTGATAGCGCCTTTATGAAACACCAGGGGCCGTATTACACATTATCACTGTTTGCGCCCGGCGCACCTTTCAAAAGGTGCGTCGGGCGCAAACAGTGATAATGCGCCCCATGATGGTGTATGCGCTACCCCAGGGCAGCCGCGAACTCGCGCTGCCCTGGGGGCAGCGCATTCATGTGCAAACACGGAGCAGCCGCTCTGTATTTTCACAGTACAGGCGGCACCCGCCTGCACTTTCAAAGGGGTTTAGCAATCCCCTTGCAGGCGGGTGCAGTCATTGACTGCACCCGCCTGCAAGGGGATGTCTGGTGGGTCCATGGGACCCCCTTTATCCCCTGCAGAGGGCTGCTGTCAGGAGGCGCACTGACAGTGTGCCACCTTTTAAATGGCGCACCTTCAGTGCGCCTCCTGAGGGCTTCTTTGACTCTGCGTCTGTTATATGGTGCTGGCGCAGAGTCAAAGGAATTCCCTCATTTGCGTAGGGCACGCCCCTATGCAAATTCAGCAACACCCTCTGTTGATAGCGATGGCGCTTTAAGTGTGCCAGCACTATCGGTATTATAGAAGGGGACGCACCAGCATCTGCGACCCCTTCTATAATACCAAAGAGCCCCGGGGGCGCGCAAGGCATGCGCAAATGCCCGTTGTGCCCCTGGGGAACCATCTGTAATATGGCCCCAGGTGTTTATCTGAACTGAATTTGCCAGGCTTATGTAGTTAAAGATATATCAGACCGCCAGTCTTAAGTGTGGTGGACTCGACAAGGGCAATGTGCTCTTTCAATATACATAATTACCATCCGTGACGCCTAGGGTAAAAACATACATACAAATCTAAAAAAAATGTAACATGCAAATGAAACCATTAGTGCATTAACACATGTGTGAAATATATTTAAGTTTACGATTGCTATTTTACCAATGTCACCTCTGACTTCTTATCATTCTTTTCCACAATCAAGGGGTGCATTTTAGTCATTTCCTGGTATTTCTGCACGTATGTTTTCACATCCTACGGCAATAGTTTAAAAATCTTTCTCTATTACCTAATGAAAAACGTACTAATATTTACTGATCGCACAACCTAATCTACTTGTCAATATATTTTTGTGCATTTATGCACTGTACGACAATCGTACGTTTATGCTGCATTGATTCTGTTAATTTTTTTCTACATGCAATGGTAAATAACACAATGCACACCTGTTGTAGATAATATCAGATAATCACACAAATAAATTTACTTCATGCAAGGGTTACAGTACATTGACTATAGTTACTGCTCATGCCACCTTTCTAAGAATACTATAGTGGCGAAATCAATTCCCACTCCAAATCACTTCCTTGTGGTATACAAGAACTGTAACAGTAGGTTGCTTTGTCTCAGAAGTGGTTGGTGTATCTGAGATTAAGGAAGCTAGAAAGCCATTTTACCTTGGCCAAGCACATTTTCCAATTATTAGCGGTCTCATAGCAGACTTAAGCTTGTGGTCTAAAGATTTACAGATAAGCACAAATACAGCACAGTATTCATGCCAGTGATAAATAAAGCAATACCAAGCGAGATAGTCTACCAAACCCAATCGGAGCAAAAATACAGCATTTTAAAATAAGTCTCATTAACGGTGACAGTGCCTTTTATCCATCATTGAAATTAAAAAAAGAGTGCCCTAAACATTGCATTCTCCCATTCTGAACGAGAGGGGTGGCTGAAACTATCCAATGCTGTGATCTTTATATTGTATCTGCAGCTAGACCCAAAACTCATTTTCCTAATTGGGGAGTTGTCCTCTGTCAGAAACTGTTAGTCAATTAACTTATTAATAAACACAATCTGCTTAGGCCAAAACACAATTCCTAGAGAATGTTTGCTCAGCCTGTGGTATCTATGCCACAAGCAGCAGTCAATCCCCATAGAAGTGTGTGTTGAGTTCAAGCCGTACCAACAATTTGAAAGTCAAGAAAACAACACAATAAAATGGCAAAAACTATTTAGAAAATTGGAGAAAATGTAATTAGCAAATAGGCACCATTTTCATTAACTTTAAAATTGAATAAGTGGAACCTGAAATATTTATCTTTAAACTTTTAAGGCAAAAAGTGGCTAGAAAAAATAAAATGCCATTGAAAAGCAACAATTCATAACTGAGCAAGACCTAAGCGTGATTTGAAGCCAACCACACTGGAGTGAAGGATGGATGACAAAGCGACTCATCCTGGTCAATGATTTTATATAAGGACTTAATACCTCATTTAGCATCTAGCAGACGTCCGTAAGAGTGGCAGAGTACTAGGGTGGCAGAGTACCACCAGTCCAGCGGTGAGTTCTGTGTTTTCAGAGGAGCCATTGCCACAAAGGCTCCTCTGAATGTACGAAAAGTTTGGAGGATAAATGCTGTTAGTTCAGTTATGACGGCCATCCAGCAAACTTTTTGTTGCTCCAAAGCAAACTAATGACCCCCACACCCAAAGGTTTTTTTTTCTGACTTTGGTAGTTATTATTTAAATTTTTCTGTCTGTCACTGCCAGGTTTTCTCTGGTGGTGACAGACAGAGCTATGGATATCAGACCACACACCGTAAATCGCACCGACGGTATGATGCCTGTACTCTGATAGCCAGCACTCCATCAGGCCATCAGAATAAGCTTTACATTGCTGGAGCTAATGGGAAGGGCACAACCGATGCAAAGCTGATGGTTCTTCCAACTCTAAGTAGGGGGGGGGGGTGGACCGAGAGTTCAGCATTTGGGACAGGAGTACTCTGTCCAAGTCAGTCTATGAAATAGAATTCAAAATCCTTTAGCAGGGCAAGGTCAATGGCTGAGGCTGTTTAAGTAAAATACATCAATGCCAACTTTCCGCTGAAGCCATTTGTTTTGATATTTAAAAACTCAGAGTTGGACAAAGCTGGGTTTCGGAACTGCAGAGATTTGCCACTGTTCCAAGCTTTTACCTCCCAAAGTAGTCACTGTTTTGATCCTCAAATCCTCCAGCAAGGCAAGACTTGAAGCTGTAGCAGAGCAGGGCATTACAAGGCCAAATACTTTCACGCCGAGGTCTTACTTAACCTTGTTTTAGCATGGTGAAAGATTTGAGTGGGGCAAAGCTGCTTTTCTTTTTTGCCTTTGGTGCAATCTCCCTAGCAAGCCTCAGCACCTTTGTTTTCGGAGTCAGAGTTGCTCATTCTTTCAGCCGAGTACGTGTAGCAGAACTGAATTCAAGCTAGGTCTGGCTCAGGCAGCTCAAAGTTCATTTTTATCAGAAATATGATGTCACCATTAAATCAGATGTTTAATAATATGTTGGAAATAACTTTGAATTATTTATCTAGAATTTTGCCAATCCACTTTACGCCAACAAGTCACATATGTGTCATGGTGTGTTATATGCAATACTGTGTTCTGCCAAAGCAGAATTCCAAATTGCACCAAAAGGATCTGAGAAACCTTAGATCTTTGCAAACCCTGCATGCAGCAGTTAGACACTTAAAGCACGCGTGTTGAAACAAATGAGGATTACAAAAATTAAAATAGCATTATAGCCCATTAGAACTATAGCCCTCAGCATGGTATTTAAAGGTCTTCAAAACTAGTTATAGACCTGAACTACAGGCAAGTGTCTATAACAAAAGAGAGGGCCTTTCCTTTAAAAATGGTATACCCTGAGGCAGTATGCCTATAATGCTGTTAGAACATTATATTCACTGCAAGGTCAATACCAGCGCTTATTAGCCTTCTGCTTATCTGTTATCTTCAGTAGAGTTTCCACCCTTTCAGTGTTCTAATAAGCAGATTCTCCCCACACTGTGTCAAATTAATAGAAACAAAGAGAAGAAGTTGAAATCACTTTGGTCATTAATAACATCAGCCTCTTTTTCCATGTTATCCAATGATGTATTATAAATTTGGTGAAGGGCTCATTTAGTATTGAGCCGGGGAAGGTTTTGATATCTCAGGCAGCACCTCGGTTGTGTACACCCCCACACAAAAAACATACTTATGAATCTATTTATTAAAATATGAATATCAACGTACAAAGGTACAAAAAACATGGCAGGAGGCATTTCAGTGGCTTATCAGTAATAGAGCGAAACTATTCCAGAGTTTTATCTCCTTGATAAACTTTTTAAGGAGAGTGGATTTAGTGGATTTAATAACCTATGTTAAAGGTTTAGAGAGCTTCGCCCTCCTATAGGTAACATCCTTTTCAGGTCTGCCTGTACAGCGTAACTGTCAGCCATACCTATTGTTATCAACTCTTTAAAATATACATAGAATGGGGGTTGGCTGTACCCGGAGGATATTTCTTCTCACCTCTTGCTATAGTCAGTTTGGTGTTTTCAATCTACCTTCTAGGAAGTGATTCCATTGGACTGCATGAGGGAGTAATTAGCATATGGAGAATACACTCAGTCACTACACTGTGTCACATTCGATTTTGTTGTTTCCTACATGGATTTTTCACAGAAAGCAATCTCTTTTTGCTACTTTTCCATTAGCATTGGCAAAGCCAATAGGTCTGGTTTTAATGTGCCAATCCGCATTTGTTCATACAACGCAGGCAAACTGCATTTGTGGAGCTAGACCTGCACTGCAGGCAAGAGTCTATATTAAGAGAGAAGGTGTTTGAAAATGGTATATCTTGGGCAATATGGTTATAATGCTGTTAGAGCACTGCATTTACTGGTGGTAAATTATTCTAAAATAAACAAGTAGAAACGAAAAGGAAAGCTTTGGAATGTTGAAGCAGAAGGACGATACCAGCCATTATTGCCCCTCTGCTTTTCTTCACTGGAGTTTCCACCATTACAATGTTCTCCCAACACTGTGTCAAAATATTTTTTTTTTAAAAGAGAAGAAGCACTTTGGCCATTAATAACATCAGCCTCTTTCTCCAAACCGTCCCATAATATATTCTAAATTTGGGGAAGGGCTCGTTCAGCACTTAGAAGAGGAAGTTTTAGATATATCCGGAGGTGCCTTGGCTGTGTGGACACCAGACACAAACATACTCTTGAGTCTATATTTCTAAAATATAAACATCAAGGTAAAAATGTACAAAAACAATTGCAGGAGTCATTTTTACTACACTATTAACATGTGTTGGCACATTAAAGCTAGGCCTATTAGATTTGCCAATGCTTATTAATTTGTTGTTTCAGCTGGCTTCTCCAGCCAGAAATCCCAAACTTGTCAGCTTCCATCACTGTACTGACATATGACGTAGTCAGTGTCACTCAGTTTATAATGAGATCAAAGGTTTTAGTTCATTCTTGCACTTGGCTGAAGACTTGTCCTCATTACTTTGTTTCCTGTTTTTTTCACAGAATCCGCCTGCCATTTTGCCTGTGGTTTGTCGGATGTTCAGGCTCAGAAAGGAAAGACAGTTATGCTTTCCTGCACACTCACAAGTGGGGAGGTCGAAGGAGCCTGGTTTAAGGACGGGAGAAAGGTAAGGTGCAGCAGCTATCTCGTAGCATACCTAGAGAGAAGGATGTAGGAACTCTCCCAAGAAAATGGACAGTGAGGACACCCAATCGAAGCCAGGTAGCAGCAAACCTATGTTGGCTAGATCAACATAGATATATCCAGTTTGAGACACAGATACATTTCCAGTGCCATCTCGAATGCCATATAATCACTCCTATAATCAAATACATGTCAGGGTTGATACTAGACCAGGGACAGAGTTTCAGTATACAGTTGTTGAGTGACAACATGATATTAACAGCAGCGACACAGTACTGGTGACCGTTGATTCTGAATGTGCATAATAAATAGACTTAAGATAGAAAGTGCCAGAGTTGTAACTAAGCTTGCACGCTGAGTATCTGCACTGCGAGCACAGCAAAGCATGTCAGAAGGGAAAGGGAGAAGAATTAAGGAAGCAGGGAATGGACTGCAATGGTCTAGCTGGGTCTGCCAGAAATAGAACGTCAAGGAAGAACTTGCCTCTTTGAGCTTATCATAGGGATTGGACTGTCAGCAGGAGACTTTTTTTTCAAGTTTGATAATACACCCATACTACCAGCAATGGCAGTACCTGAAGTCAACTTTCATGATGAGTTGAATGTGCAAGAGAATTCTGTACATCCTTGGTGGTTCAGGGAATCATTGCATGCTCACCGATTATTTTCACTCAAAGTCTCCTTAGGTCCAAGACTGTGTTTGAAGTGACTGCTTGCTGTGAAATGTGTAATCAGTCAATTCCAATATTCCTTCTAGTAATAGCACTCATAAGTGAATCAGATATAACCAAAATAAGTGAAAAACACATGGAGTAAAGTTCTAACACCAACCTCAATGATGATGATGGGCGAAGTGTCATATTCTATGTGCTCATATGATATCAACCCCAACATCTGCAGGTAATTGTAGAGTTCTGTGATTGTAATAGTGAAGGGAGCAGGCAGAAACATGCCTTCTCTTAATGGACTTCTTTTTTCTAGGTTTACCCCATGGATTTTAATCACCAAAATGCAGTTGTATGACGGAACCACGCATGCCGGTTCAACGCGGTCTTAACCACACAAGTCTTACCCACACAAGTCTTTACCACGCATGCCTTTACAGCGAAATATGCTTTGTTAAGCCATGTATGTCAAAGACATATGCATGGTAATTGTAACTCCCCCCAAAAAAAAAAAATATATATATGTGTGTGTGTGTGTGTTCTTTTAAGTGTATATATATATATATATATATATTTATATTTACATAAATATATAGTTATTTTTTATAAATAAATCTTTATATATATATATATATATATATATATATATATATATATATATATATATTATCTACTGGCGGTCGCCAGTAGATAGTTATAGTTAGGACCTATTTTCCATAGGAAATCCGCAACATTCTATTCCCAATAACTTTGGCGCTGGTTGACGAATCTTCACGAAATTTTCAAAACTCATGGGGCGCTCCGGTCCGCTCCTATCCTGAAAGTCTCCGGGTGATTCGTCAAGTGGGGGCTGAGAAAAAAAGGGGGTCCCAAAACGTGTTTGCCCCATGCAATTTTCCATAGGAACCTTTAATTGCAGCTACAGCCCGAACTGCTGAACGGAATTACACCAAATTTGGCAAAAAGGTAGCCCTTGGTTCAGAGTCGTGCCTTTTGGTTAAATGGTGTAAATCCGTTCAGTAGTTCCTGAGAAAATCAAAAGTAAAATCACATATATATCTATGGCCGCGGAGGATCAGCGCACCCTCCCGATCACGAGCTGTATGCTAATTGGCTGTCAACACTCCAAACCAGGAAGTGTTGGCAGCCATCTTGTTCCTCGGTAGAACCGAGGCACAAGAAAAGAGAAAAACAAGTGCGCAAAACGCAAAAAGGGGGCAGGGTAGAAACACCCTGACCCCCTAGGCCTGCTCAGGGCCAAATTTATTTTTAAAATCGGCGGGATGCGCTTAGGATGCGCAGATCCCGCTGTGAAAAATAAAAAACAAAGCGCGGGCTCCCGCGCTTCGTTGTTATTTGGCCCCCGGGTGGGCCAAGTCCCGGGGGCATGCGGGGGTTAATTAAATATATGTGTGGGGGGGCCTCTAAGGCCCCCCCAAGCCCCGGGGACCGCCACCCCCAGGGCTTTCAATTAACACTGGTGCGGGAGGGCAATCGGCCCTCCCGCAGCCCCGGGGACCGCCACCCCCCGGGGCTTCTTTTAAAAAAAATAAATGTACCTGTGTGGGGGGCTCGAGCCCCCCCACACGCCCCGGGGACCGCCACCTCCCGGGGCACTAACATGTAAATTAGGGGGTCCGTTAAGGACCCCCGGGGACCACCACCTCCCCGGGGCTGTGCATTGGATGGGAGGGGGGCCGCGCGGCCCTCCTCCTGGAGCCAGTGATGGCCCTGGGGACCGCAACCCCCCAGGGCCGGCTCCTGCAGTGTCCCGGGGTGCTCACCCCCGGGACACTCCGCCCTGCCATAGCAAACTGCTTTGGTTTTGGAAGAGAGAGCAGGAAACCTGCTCTCTTCCAAAACCAAAGACGACTGCTTTTCCACACGGGGAGCTGCATCTTAGCAGCTCCCCGTGTGAAAGCAATGCCGGCTCCCGAGGGACGCGGGAGCCGGTGGGACCGTGGGGGATTGGGGACCCCCCACGGTCCCCAACGGAGTAGGGCCAGCCCCGGGGGATGGGGTCCCGGGGCCGATTAAGGCCTCCGGAGGGGGCCACGCGGCCCCTTCCAAATAAAAAAAAAAAAAAAGAAATATTAGGGGGCAGGCCCTGGGGGATGGGGTCCCCAGGGCCAATAAATTCGAAAAAGAAGGGGGGCCACACAGCCCCCCATCTTAAAAAAAATAATAATAATAAAAGACCGGCATCGCGCCGGAGGGCACGCCCCCTCCTTGCAGCACTCTGCAAACGCGCCCCCTGGCGCGTTTGCAGATGGGGAACAAATTCCCCTTGAATACTGGGGGTCCCTGGGGGCCAACTAGCCCACCAGGAACCTCCAGTATGCGCCAGGGGCTGCGTTGCAGAGAGGTGTTCTGAGGCCACGCCCCTTTTTACACCTCTCTGCAACGCAGCTCTGTGGCGCTTAATGGAGGTAGCTGGTGGGCTAGTTGCACCCCAGGGACCCTCTGGATTCAAGGGGAGTTAATCCCCCAACTTAAAATGCGCCACGGGGCGCGTTTGCACAGTGGTGAAGGGAGGGGGCGGGGCCTCAGGTGACATGTGTGCAAACACGCCCTGTGGCGCGTTTTAACTTGGGGAATTAATTCCCCTTGAATCCTGAGGGACCCTGGGGGCCAACTAGCCCACCAGGTACCTCCAGTGCGCGCCACAGGGCTGCGTTGCAGAGAGGTGGTCCAGGCCACGCCCCTTTTTACACCTCTGTGCAACGCAGCTCTGTGGCGCTTACTGGAGGTACCTAGTGGGCTAGTTGGACCCCAGGGACCCTCAGGATTCAAGGGACTTAATCTCCCAACTTAAAACGGCCACAGGGCTTGTTTGCACACATGTCACCTCAGGCCCCCCCTCCCTTCACCACTGTGCAAACGCACCCCGGGGCGCGTTTTAAGAGGAAGTTTTAATCCCCCTGCCCTATTATGTACTAGGGAGTTACAGAGGAGGTCATGCTAATCACAGGGGTACCCCAACGCATAGTGTTCCCTAGTGTATGTAGGTGTTTTCACTGTATTCTAAGTGTCTTTTACCATAGCACTGGCTCTAGGCCTGGTTAGTTAGTCAGTCAGTTACCACCAGTACCCATCTGAAAAAGTTGTGGGCACAGGATGATTTTGCCACAAGGCCTCTTTCTGCTCCTCTGTTGGTTCTTTCTGCACATGTCTTGCTTCTTCCTGGATTTTTCTTCGTCTTTGTGGACTTCTTTTTCTTTCTTCATTTCTTTTGCTTCTTTCTGTGCGTTTTTTCTTCTTTCTTCACATGTCCTACTTCTGTAGGCATAGTTTCAAACTAGCATTTGAAAAACCTTTGAAATTCACTGAAAAACCATAGGTTTCAGGCACGTTATAGTTAGAAATTAGCATTTAAAAAACCTTTGAAATTCACTGAAAAAACCATAGGTTTTAGGGAAAGTTATAGTGAGTTGGACATTGCACTCATACAAAACCCGTGAAATTCCTATAACTCGCGTCCCCGCAATGCACTGCTGATGACGTCACATATTACATCAATCATGACATGGTCAGTAACATCACTGATGACATCACTGATGACATCTCAAATGACATCACTGATGACATCACTGATGCATCAAATTATCACATGGATGATGTCATCTTCTCACACCCTAATATAACCTTTGATACACCCACTCTAAATTACAGACTGCCATTCTCAAAACCATAGACACTCCAACACCAATAACTACATACACACTCACTGATTCTTTGGTCTACACACACATCCACTCACTCACCCGTACAGTCACTCATACTTACAGTCACTCAGTACAGGACTATCATATGCACTCATACACCTATATAGACACTCACACACCACCACTCATCCATAGAGGTACTCACACACCTAGTCAGTCATGCAAAGAATTAATCACACTCCCATTTACTCAGATGTACAGTTATACACACACCAGCTCACTTACTCATACAAATACTAGCACATTCTTACGCTCTTATACAATCACTGATACAAGTACATACTCATCCATACAGCCACTCTCACAAACACACACTCACTTATAGCCATTTATATACTCCAACACACATATATACTGCCTTTCACATATGTAGTTACTCACACATGTACCACTGAGATATACATTCACTCACTAACACACCCATACACACACTCACCCACCCATACAGTCCATCACAGATGCACTCTTCAAACCATGCACCCAGTGAATCACCCACTCACACATCTATGCACAGCCACACACACCCCACCCATACAGATACTCAGACAACCAATCAATAACCCATGTAGACACTCATGTAGCTATTCGCAAACCCATGCAGCCGCTTACACACCAACAGACAGACGGATACAGGCATTCACACAGTTTAGTCACTAACCCATGCATTTAGTAAGATACGTTTAATCACTCACTTATAGAGTCAGTCACGCACCTACTAAATCATCCATTCAGACACTTATACACCCACTCATTCTTCAATACGGCTTTCCCTATATATATTAAACATATTTAAACTTTACAGAAACACACAGTCACTGGATGATGTCATCAGTGATGTCATTTGAGATGACATGGTCAGTGACATCACTGATGACATGAGTGATGTAATATGTGACGTCATCAGCAGTGCATTGCGGGGGCGCGAGTTATAGTTAGCTGAACTAACTATAACGGGGGAATTTCACGGGTTTTGTATGAGTGCAATGTCCAACTAACTATAACTTTCCCTAAAACCTATGGTTTTTCAGTGAATATATATATATATATATATATATATATATATCAAATCCAATCCCATCCCGAGATTGTCGTCACACAAAGTCGGGAACAGACTCCGATTTTATACGTTCTTTTATTTTTGTATTGTTGCCATGTCCGTGACGCGTTGCGGCCGCTAACCGCGGCCTTGATCACATGTACGCTGCGTCATCATTCTACTTTTTTTATACAACTTGTTCACCACGTGATTATTGCTCATTGCATATAGCTGTGGACATAATAAACAGACTACGCGCCCTTCAGGGCTTACAAACCATCATGAATTTTACAATATAAATACACTAAAAACATTGTTTTAAAAACATTGTTAATGTATAAATATATAGTTATTTTTTATAAATATATAGTTATTTTTTATAAATATATCTTTTTAAATATATACATGCAAATATATATAGATCCGCGCACCCTCCCGATCACGAGCTTCATGCCAATTGGCTGTCAACACTCCAAACCAGGAAGTGTTGGCAGCCATCTTGTGACTCGGTAGAACCGAGTCACAAGAAAACAGAAAAACTAAGGCGCAAAACAAGAAAAGGGGGCAGAGTAGAAACACCCTGACACCCTAGGCCTGCTCAGGGGGTCCCACAAGGACCCCCAGGGCCCAAAAAAGCATTTAAAAATAAATAAATCGGCAAAATGCGCGCCGGATCCGCGGATCCGGCGGCAAAACTAGAAAAAAAAACGAAGCGCGGGCTCCCGCTCTTTGTTTAATTGAAGGCCCCGGGTGGGCCAGGTCCCGGGGCAGTAAAAAGATGTGTGGGGGGGCCCAATCCCCCCCACACTGCCCCGGGGACCGCCACCCCTGGGGCTTTGCAACAATATTTGCGGGGAACACACGGTCCCCCCGCAGCCCCGGGGACCGCCACCCCCCGGGGCTTTTTTTTTTTTAGTTTTGGGGGCCTCTAAGGCCCCCCCAAGCCCTGGGGACCGCCACCCCCCGGGGCTTTGATCAATTATAATCATGGGGGGGCACACTGCCCCCCCGCAGCCCCGGGGACCGCCACCCCCCGGGGCTTCTTTTTTAAAAATAAAATATACCTGTGTGGGGGCTCGAGCCCCCCCCACATGCCCCGGGGACCGCCACCTCCCCGGGGCACTAATATTTAAATTTGGGGGTCCGTAACGGACCCCCGAGCGCCGGGGACCACCACCTCCCCGGGGCTGTGCAAGTGAAGGGAGGGGGGCCACGCGGCCCCCCTTCTGGAGCCCGTGATGGCCCTGGGGACCACCACCCCCCAGGGCCGGCTCCTGCAGTGTCCCGGGGTGCCCACCCCCGGGACACTGCTGTTTGCTATGGCGGGACGGGAGCCTCGCGGCTCCCGTCCTGCCATAGCAAACTTGCTTTGGATTTTGGAAGAGAGAGCAGGAAACCTGCTCTCTCTTCCAAAATCTAAAGCAGATTGCTTTTCCACACGGGGAGCTGCATGTTAGCAGCTCCCCATGTGGAAAAGCAATGCCAGCTCCTGCAGGACGCAGGGAGCCGGCGGGACCGTGGAGGCATTGGGGCTCCCCCCACGGTCCCCAACGGATAGGGCCTGCCTCGGGGGATGGGGTCCCCAGGGCTAGTAGTGGCCCTGGAGGGGGGCCACGCGGCCCCCCTCCCCCCCCCAAAAAAAAAAAAAAAGCCCGGCCCCGGGGCAATAGAGGCCTCAGGAGGGGGGCCACGCAGCCCCCCTCCTTAAAAAATTTAAAAAATGTGGCCATGCCCCGGGGGATGGGGTCCCCGGGGCCGGAATTGGCCACGGGAGGGGGCCGGAATTGGCCACGGGAGGGGGCCACGCGGCCCCCTTCCCGTTCAGTTTTTTATTTTTATTTATAAAAAAAAAGGGGTCAGGCCCTGGGGGATGGGGTCCCCAGGGCCCAAAAAAGGAAAAAAGAAGGGGGGCCACACAGCCTCCCTTCTAAAAATAAATTTAAAAAAGACGCGATCGTGCCTCAGGCCCCGCCCCGTCCCTTCACCACTCTGCAAACGCGCCCTGTGGCGCGTTTTAAATTGGGGCATTAATTCCCCTTGAATACTGGGGGTCCTTGGGGGCCAACTAGCCCACCAGGTACCTCCAGTGCGTGCCACAGGGCTGCGTTGCAGAGAGGTTGTGCAGGCCACGCCCCTTTTTACACCTCTCTGCAACGCAGCTCTGAGGCACTTGAGGTAGCCTGGTGGGCTAGTTGAACCCCAGGGACCCTCAGGATTCAAGGGGACTTTATCCCCAACTTAAAAGCGCGCCACGGGCGCATTTGCACAGTAGTGAAGGGAGGGGGCGGGGCCTGAGGTGACATGTGTGCAAACACGCCCTGTGGCGTGTTTTAAGTTGGGGGATTAAGTCCCCTTGAATCCTGAGGGTCCCTGGGGTCCAACTAGCCCACCAGGTACCTCCAGTAAGCGCCACAGAGCTGCGTTGCAGAGAAATGTAAAAAGGGGCGTGGCCTCGGACCACCTCTCTGCAACCCAGGCCTGTGGCGCTTACTGGAAGTACCTGGTGGGCTAGTTGGGCCCCAGGGACCCTCAAGCGGCTGCATGGGTTTGCGAATAGCTACATGAGTGTCTACATGGGTTATTGATTGGTTGTCTGAGTATCTGTATGGGTGGGGTGTGTGTGGCTGTGCATAGATGTGTGAGTGGGTGATTCACTGGGTGCATGGTTTGAAGAGTGCATCTGTGATGGACTGTATGGGTGGGTGAGTGTGTGTATGGGTGTGTTAGTGAGTGAATGTATATCTCAGTGGTACATGTGTGAGTAACTACATATGTGAAAGGCAGTATATATGTGTGTTGGAGTATATAAATGGCTATAAGTGAGTGTGTGTTTGTGAGAGTGGCTGTATGGATGAGTATGTACTTGTATCAGTGATTGTATAAGAGCGTAAGAATGTGCTAGTATTTGTATGAGTAAGTGAGCTGGTGTGTGTATAACTGTACATCTGAGTAAATGGGAGTGTGATTAATTCTTTGCATGACTGACTAGGTGTGTGAGTACCTCTATGGATGAGTGGTGGTGTGTGAGTGTCTATATAGGTGTATGAGTGCATATGATAGTCCTGTACTGAGTGACTGTAAGTATGAGTGACTGTACGGGTGAGTGAGTGGATGTGTGTGTAGACCAAAGAATCAACCTGGTGGGCTAGTTGGACCCCAGGGACCCTCAGGATTCAAGGGGACTTTATCCCCCAACTTAAAACGCGCCACAGGGCGCGTTTGCACAGTGGTGAAGGGAGGGGGCAGGGCCTCAGGTGACATGTGTGCAAACACGCCCTGTGGCGCGTTTTAAGTTGGGGAATTAATTCCCTTGAATCCTGAGGGACCCTGGGGCCAACTAGCCCACCAGGTACCTCCAGTGCGCGCCACAGGGCTGCGTTGCAGAGAGGTGGTCCAGGCCACGCCCCTTTTTACACCTCTGTGCAACGCAGCTGTGTGGCGCTTACTGGAGGTACCTAGTGGGCTAGTTGAACCCCAGGGACACTCAGGATTCAAGGGGACTTAATCTCCCAACTTAAAACGGCCACAGGGCTTGTTTGCACACATGTCACCTCAGGCCCCCCCCCCGTTCACCACTGTGCAAACGTGCCCCGGAGCGCATTTTAAGAGGAAGTTTTAATCCCCCTGCCCTATTATGTACTAGGGCCTTACAGAGGAGGTCATGCTAATGACCGGGGTACCCCAACGCATAGTGTTCCCTAGTGTATGTAGGTGTTTTCACTGTATTCTAAGTGTCTTTTAGCATAGCACTGGCTCTAGGCCTGGTTAGTCCGAGTCAGTTACCACCAGTACCCGTCTGAAAAAGTTGTGGGCACAGGATGATTTTGCAACAAGGCCTCTTTCTGCTCCTCTGTTGGTTCTTTCTGCACATGTCTTGCTTCTTCCTGCTCTTTTCTTCGTCTTTGTGGACTTCTGTTGCTTCTTTCTGCATTTCTTTTGCTTCTTTCTGTGCGTTTTTTCTTCTTTCTTCACATGTCCTACCTCTCTAGGCGTAGTTAGAAACTAGCATTTAAAAAACCTTTGAAATTCACTGAAAAAACCATAGGTTTCAGACACGTTATAGTTAGAAATTAGCATTTAAAAAACCTTTGAAATTCACTGAAAAAACCATAGGTTTCAGACACGTTATAGTTAGAAATTAGCATTTAAAAAACCTTTGAAATTCACTGAAAAAACCATAGGTTTCAGGCACGTTATAGTTAGAAATTAGCATTTAAAAAAACCTTAGAAATTCACTGAAAAAACCATAGGTTTTAGGGACAGTTATAGTTAGTTGGACATTTCACTCGTACAAAACCATAGAAATTCCCCCGTTATAGTTAGTTCAGCTAACTATAACTCGCGCCCGCAATGCACTGCTGATGACGTCACATATTACATCACTCATGACATGGTCAGTGACATCACTGATGACATCTCAAATGACATCACTAGTGACATCACTGATGACATCATCCATGTGATAATTTGATGCATCTTCTCACACCCTAATATAACCTTTGATACACCCACTCTAAATTACAGACTGCCATTCTCAAAACCATAGACACTCCAACACCAATAACTGATTCTTAGGTCTACACACACATCCACTCACTCACCCGTACAGTCACTCATACTTACGGTCACTCAGTACAGGACTATCATATGCACTCATACACCTACATAGACACTCACACACCGCCACTCATCCATAGAGGTACTCACACACCTAGTCAGTCATGCAAATAATTAATCACACTGCCATTTACTCACCTATACAGTTATACACACACCAGCTCACTTACTCATACAAATACTAGCACATTCTTATGCTCTTATACAATCACTGATACAAGTACACACTCATCCATACAGCCACTCTCACAATCACACACTCTCACTTATAGCCATTTATATACTCCAACACACATATATACTGCCTTTCACATATGTAGTTACTCACACATGTACCACTGAGATATACATTCACTCACTAACACACCCATACACACACACTCACTCACCCACCCATACAGTCCATCACAGATGCACTCTTGAAACCATGCACCCAGTGAATCACCCACTCACACATCTATGCACAGAGTCACACACACCCCACCCACACAAACACTCAGGCACCCATACAGATACTCAGACAACCAATCAATAATCCATGTAGACACTCATGTAGCTATTCACAAACCCATGCAGCTGCTTACACACCAACAGACAGACGGATACAGACATTCACACAGTTTAGTCACTAAACCATGCATTCAGTAAGATACGTTTAATCACTCACTTATAGAGTCAGTCACGCACCTACTAAATCATCCATTCAGACACTTGTACACCCACTCATTCTTCAATATGCCTTTCCCTATATATATTAAACTTATTTAAACTTTACAGAAACACAGTCACTGGATGATGTCATCAGTGATGTCATTTGAGATGTCATCAGTGATGTCACTGACCATGTCATGAGTAATGTAATATGTGACATCATCAGCAGTGCATTGCTGGAGCGCGAGTTATAGTTAGCTGAACTAACTATAACGGGGGAATTTCTATGGTTTTGTACGAGTGAAATGTCCAACTAACTATAACTGTCCCTAAAACCTATGGTTTTTTCAGTGAATTTCTAAGGTTTTTAAATGCTAATTTCTAACTATAACGTGCCTGAAACCTATGGTTTTTTCAGTGAATATATATATATATATATATATATCTGTGTGTGTGTAAAGAGAAATAGATATGTTAATAGAAATAGATTTAATACAAAAAAACAAAAAATGCAACATTAAATTAAAAAATTATAAAGAAGATGTAAAAAGTTCTAAATTAATAAGAAGATGTTTTGGTCAAAATAATATGTTCCATAGAAAAACAATTTTATTGTAAAAGATGTTTTTAAAAAGTGAAATTGGCAAAAGATGTCTTGGAAAATGATGTTGTGACATAGAACCCTTCTAACATCCTCTTATTAGCTGCTCAGGTGCTAGGGAAAGGGAAGGAAGTGAAAACTACAGAAAGTAAACAGCCCTAGTTATTTTCTGTTCCTGCTGATGCCTGTGTGACCCATGGGACCAGGTGAAGAGACACGCCAGGGACTCAAAGCAGCAAGGCAGGCATAGCAATTGATACCCCTGGCTAAACATAATTTGGTGTCAATGGGCCCTCATTTGTGCCTAGTTGGCTTTACGCACAGACAACAGCAACTCAGACTGTACAATGTATCTCATGAAGGTCACGCTAGCCAACATTTTTTTCCGCTTCACCCTGTTCGTTTAATTCTCATTGTAGCAGATCCTACTGATCTGCATTTCATTTCTAATTAGAAATTTGTACAGAAAAATGATCTTTCATGCCACTTTTACAGTTAAGTTCCGGGGATGCAGTCACCATTTTGAAGGAGGGCTCAGATCACAAGCTGGTAATTGATAAGGTTGAAGACGCTCATGCCGGGAGATATACTTTTGAAGCTGGAGGCCACAAGAGTGAAGCTTCTGTTCTTGTGGAAGGTAAGTCTGCACAGTAAAACTAAAAATGCAAGGACAGTATCCCACATGACCTGTATTTCTTCTATTATGCCTTAATTAAGAATTTGATGCTAGGTGGTGATGGCAACTATAGGAACGATTCGTTTGTTTGCATGTAAGCACGAGACCAGGACTCTGTCTTGCCTTTCTTTATTTATTTTTACATCTCTCTTTATTTTGCTATATGTTATCGTCTGATCCAGGGACCCTTCCTTCACTGCATTTTGCATGTGGGACCTCAACAGAAAGGGTTTCTCGAATTCAAATCTAATGGGCACAATTTGACACATGGATCTATTCTTCTCTTGCACACTAACTGTGGCGATATTGCCAAGTATCTTGATGCACTGTTACATTGGCAATCCCAGTATGAGACTCCCTATAACCTCTACCAGGGATAGACCTTCACGCAATGGGTTTAAAAATGGAACTTTCAACTTCATTTTAAATTCCTTTTTGACTTAAAACACTTTTTGATTCAAAATAATGTTTTGCTCTGACCATTGATTTTGCATACCTTCATGTAGATATTACCCTATTGATCACCACTACAAATGGTCTCATTTTGTGTGGTCCTGAAGAAGGTGGCTTGGATGAAATGAATTTCCCCACCGAAATGTGTGTCGACTCTTTTTAGGATAGAGCCCAGCTCACAACACCACAATGGTTGAACTCTCTTCCCATTGGATTTTTCCTTGTGTATGTGTGGAGTGGATGGGCCATGGTATGAATGGATGGTATGATAGGTGGCATCGTCTGATGTATGTATGAGTGAGTGGATTGCAGAAAGGGGGACTAAAATAAGTTTTTATGTATAAAAGTTTGTTACAATGCACTCAACTAAAGTTATTTATGGAGAAATATATGTCAAATAATTTGGAAAAAATGTTACTGTGGACATGTGATTAATGTATTTATTAACGGAAATAAGTAGCTGAAAAACAAACAACAAATACAAAATTTCAAGACACAAGTATGCATATCTTGTAAAGTGTTTCTGGGTCAGAACATAAAGCACTTTAAGGCATAATAGAAGCAATACAGGTCATGTGGGATACTGTCCATGCGTTTTTGGTTTTGCTTTTCCCCCTCATCCCAGACCTTCATTTACATTAGTAGGGGGTACCTTTCTCATCTCTGTGAAGTCTACACAGTAAACCATGATAACAATTACGAGCCTATGCCATGGTGGAACACACAATGATTATCAACATGGCCTACTAAACGTAGTTATGTGAATGTTGAGCAATGTTTCAAGACAGATAGAGGGCTGTACCACAGAGAAACACCGAATGACTGAACACATGCTCCATGGTATTGGAGAAGTTGGCAAAATGTGCCACCATAATCTTTGCCTACACAGTGAAAACCACAACCTGCAGGTGCTAGTCTGCAGCAGTGAGAATTTCAATCTCTACAGGCCATGTAAGGAACTATACAAAAACCATACAATATCACACTTCAAGTAGAGTTAGATGGCATTCCATGCATCACAAAAACCCTTTTCCCTTGCATCACTTTTTTGATTGTACCAGCATTTCAGTAAAGCAAAGAATATTTTTTAGCATAAGGGAAATGTGCCTGTTAATGTATAACCAATGTGATAATGATATTTACATCGAAGGGCTCCTGATTAGACCTCATAACACAGATCCAACACGTATCCAAATAAATTGAAGGAGATCAATAAATTGATCCTTAGCACATCCTTCACACTGACTGTGATCAGGGAATTTTACAATTGGTCTTATAACGCTTATTGTGTCGACAGACCCTCCACAGGTTGAGCAGCATATCCTGGATGGGTTACTCAAAAAGCCAATCGTGATCCGGGCAGGCCAGAATGCCATGGTGAAAGTGCCCTTTGTGGGCAGGAGACCAATTAAGGCCATTTGGTATCAAGATGATGTGGAGTTGACGGATGATGGACAAATTCACATCGACCACACTCCTATCTTCAGCCGCCTCTCCATCACCAAAGCAAGTCGAAAGGACAGTGGCAACATCAAACTGAGGTTGAAGAATGAGAGTGGGACCATGGAGGTCAACATGCAGCTAGTAGTGATAGGTAAAAGATGATAGCTTTCTTAATCTACAGAGACTGCACCATAGCAGCATTTTACGCAATGTGCTTGATATTGCCTTTGATATTGTTCAATATTTTGGGTCGCAGCATTGACATTGCTATAAGATAATTTACTTTGATTAGCCATACTAAAGTCAGCCAGGGCGGATAGCATTTCTGTGCTTAGGCAAAATGTTATAACTTTTGAATACTGCCATTCTGCTGAAATTGCACCAGCATCACCAGATTTTCCATTTTACAAAAAAGAAAAACACCTTGAAACCCAAGACTAGATGGCACAACATTTCACATACATGCCTGTCGAAGGTACTGTAAAACGTATAATCATTGTCACATTAAAGTGTGTCAAAATGTGGTATTGACGTAACATAAATATAGCATTTACATACATAATATTACGTATGGCATTTAAATATGCCATTTCATGCCATATCCATGGTTTTTCAATATGAATTAACGCACTGCCATAAACAAAATATCACATCAACATCGCACAGTACTGTACATTGGTGCATCACACCTGTACTCCTACTGAGATCCTGCACGATACTGTACTACATTCACTTCCCCAAAACTGTGTTGTGGTTTATCAAACCCGAAGCACCTCCCACAAATTGAGCAGCATACTGTGACAAACATTAAATCAGAGGGGGGACGGAAGAGCAAGTTATTTTAAAGAGGTCCTACTCCTGTGCTCCTCCGAGTTCACATGCAAAACAAGGAAAGGAGAACGTTCCTCTATGTCGCCGGTGCACTAAGAGTTGCTACCTGGCAGGGGATCATGTCGCTTGGAGATCTGAATTTCAGATCATAATGCCCTCACACACCTGTTAGGGTGTCATGCTTCATCATAGGGCGCTCCTCGTCAGACCGGCGCTGCAATGTCTAATGGGCCTAGTGGCTTCTTTAGCGGAGATCTTCAGATCTGAGGGCGCCATATGTGGTGAGTGTATGAGGGCTAAAAATAGTGAATAGTGATGTGTGCAAGGTGTCTTAAAATAGGCACCGGACCCCAGAACTGTTTAATCCAATAAGGGTCCAGGACTAAGTAAAAACAGTGGCGCTATCAGGACGTCCTAAGGTACCAGGATAGCTTTATGTGTGCATGGTCAACATGTTTCGTGCCTGCGAAGCCCAAACGTCGGGCAGCACTTCATCAGGACCTTAATAAACAATAGGTGTGGGCCCCCTAGTGGGGCCGGGGGACTCCCCGCAGGTTGAGGATGTCCGAATAATGTGTGTCTGATCCCGGATAGGAATCAGTGAAAAGTCTCCACCTAGAAAGAGGAAAAGGGAGACAAAAAAAAGAGAGAACCGCAACATGAGAAAACCCTAACAGGTGTAAAGGCTGTGTCCACAGGGTTCATTGACACACAGGACAAGGGTAAGGGTAAGGGTAAGGGTAAGGGTACAAATTGCTATAAGAGTACAGAGAAAAACAAAGGTCACCTGACCCAAGAGTGCTGGTAATCTAGTCAATTACAGTCATATACGTTGAAGACAATTAAAAACAAGGCGCACATAAGCATTTCAAAGACTATATATAACATGGTAGGCCAACAGGTAATAGATAAGTCAATACCCTTAACAATTATAAGGGATTAACACAGAGCATCGCTTACCTTAATGATGGGGGTACACTACTTCATAGGCGAAGGGGAGGGACCCGACCACTGTAGGGACCACCTTGAGGTACACATACAAATAGTAGAACAAAGCATAGTAAACACACTGTTAAAAGGCCCATAATGCTCGAGGAGCAGCACCACTATCAAACCTGCTGACAAGGGAGGAGCGATAGTATTATTGAACACGGCTGACTATGACCAAGAATGCCTCAGACAACTCTCTCAGGAGAGGCACTACAAGAAGATTAATAAAGACCCCACCCACACACTACTGACAAGGATCAAATCAATTGTGACATCAGCAGAAGCTCAGGGCTGGATTTCTAAAAATGAAGTCGACTTTTTAGTAAATACGGAACCACGAACTCAATTTTTCTACATCCTGCCCAAAATTCACAAGGGAGTTCTTCTGCCCTTACCTGTGGGGCGATAAGGCTGTCCTGTGTGTCAATGAACCCTGTGGACACAGCCACTACACCTGTTTGGGTTTTCTCATGTCGAGGTTCTCTCTATTTTTTGTCTCCCTTTTCCTCTTTCTAGGTGGAGACTTTTCACTGATTCCTATCCGGGATCAGACACACTTTATTCGGACATCCTCAACCTGCGGGGAGTCCCCCGCCCCTACTAGGGGGCCCACACCTATTGTTTATTAAGGTCCCGATGAAGTGCCGCCCGACGTTTGGGCTTCACAGGCACGAAACATGTTGACCATGAACACATAAAGCTATCCTGGTACCTTAGGACCTCCTGATAGCGCCACTGCTTTTACTTAGTCCTGGACCCTTATTGGATTAAACAGTTCTGGGGTCCGGTGCCTATTTTAAGACACCTTGCACACATCACTATTCACTATTTTTAGCCCTCATACACTCACCACATACGGCACCCTCAGATCTGACGATCTCCGCTAAAGAAGCCACCAGGCCCGTCAGACATTGCAGCGCCGGTCTGACGAGGAGCGCCCTATGATGAAGCATGACACCCTAACAGGTGTGTGAGGGCATTATGATCTGAAATTCAGATCTCCCAGCGACATGATCCCCTGCCAGGTAGCAACCCTTAATGCACCGGCTACATAGAGGAACATTCTCCTTTCCTTGTTTTACTGTGACAAACAAACAGCTTTAAAATTGCAGTACTGCAATAGAGTGCCAAATGTGATGCACTCATATCGAAACATGGCACCAGGATATGCTGCATTCACAGGCAACGCTGCAAAAGTACAGCATTTTATGTAACGCATGGCATTCCAATATGAATTATGCGTGGAAGCGAGAAAGCTGTACTGATATCAACATGTACAACTTGTTAGTTTTAAATTCAGGGAAAGTGCTCTGGTGTGCAAATAAGTGAACATTTATATGGAAGGGACACAAGTCAACAACTAAACAGCAACCAGTGGCATCCACTGCATTGTTTAACGTCTCCTGTGACTCCTGCTCAGGCATCCTCAGGCAATCTTCTGCTTCTTTCTTTTAATTTCAGACAGGCCCCAACCTCCTCAAGGCCCCATTGAAGTGCTGGAGAGCACCCCTACGGTAATTGGCATTCAGTGGAACCCCCCCAAGGATGACGGCGGCAAACCTCTGCATCACTACGTGGTGGAGAGGCAGCAGGTGGGAAGGAGCACGTGGCTGAAGCTCGGGGAGGTTCCACCTAACAGTACAGCATTCTCCACTAGCAAGGTGGACCATGGGAAGAAATATTATTTCCGAGTGCGAGCTGTAAATGCTGAGGGCGTCAGCGAGGCACTCGAGTCGGAGGAAGTGATGGCTGGTTCTAAAGGTAAGGCAGAGCTATGGAGACAGAGCAAATATCCTCTAGTTTGTTTTCAGTCTAAGAGCTCTTCGACTCAGTAACTTTATGCTGCATAAGACTGTGGTGTTATCAATGACATTTAACATGTCATCAGTGATGCCATAAATGGGGTCATAAGCAGTGAATGGCGGGTGCACAAGTTATGGTTAGTTCTGTAAACTATACCGGGTGAATTTCAGGGGGTTTTCAGTTGATGTTAGTTTTTATCTCACTTCAACACATATATATATGAAGAACTCTCTGTGTGTGGCTGGGAGGACAGCGTGACATTTGGGAGAGCCAAAGTGGTGTTTTGCAATATATATATATATATATATATATATATATATATATATATATATATATATATATATATATAACCCACATTGCTGCAATCATTCGCACAAACAGCAAAAACCTCGAACCAAAATTCTTGCGAAAGTCGTATTTAATCCAATCAGTGGCACAACACTCTACGCGTTTCGGAGCAACACGCTCCTTGCTCACGAGTAAATGATGTTGTGAAAATGCACCATTTTATCTAAACAACCATGTGATCATACATAGACAGTGAAAACAGACTTTGCCAAACAGATTTATCGTTTTTAACATCAAAAGTCCTTAAATACAAAATATATTTGTGATTACTTATTTCAGAAAAGGAGCTTAACGGCAAGTGTTTTAAACAAACCCTTTTCAATAAAGTAAGTTGACGAACGGTATTGAAAGCAACACCTAAAGTGATGTGCCACATAATAAGAGGTGGACAAAAAGGGTTTGTTTAAAACACTTGCCGTTATGCTCCTTTTCTGAAATAAGTAATCACAAATATATTTTGTATTTAAGGACTTTTGATGTTAAAAACGATAAATCTGTTTGGCAAAGTCTGTTTTCACTGTCTATGTATGATCACATGGTTGTTTAGATAAAATGGTGCATTTTCACAACATCATTTACTCGTGAGCAAGGAGCGTGTTGCTCCGAAACGCGTAGAGTGTTGTGCCACTGATTGGATTAAATACAGCTTTCGCAAGAATTTTGGTTCGCGGTTTTTGCTGTTTGTGCGAATGATTGCAGCAATGTGGATTATTTGATGGGATTCACCATCCCACCGCGGAACCGCCGTTGCAAATGGGCTCGGGTAAGGTGACTTCTGTTTATGTGGCTATATATATATATATATGGAAAAAAATGAGGGGTGCCTCGGTGAAGACATCACACCGGGAGGAGTACACGCACACCACAGCCGGCAGTAGCAAGGACAGCATCTCACAATACCTCGAATGCTGCCAAACGCGTTTCGAGTAATAACTCTTCATCAGTGGCTCTACAGAAATACAAAGGCAGCGGTCAAATACTCAACGTATTTATTTAAAAGTCCCGCCCTATGTGGGCGCTAGGCATCCTGGATAATATAGTCCAAAAAATGGCTGCCAGGGCTCAGAGTCAAATATAAACCCCAGTGGGTGCCGCTTGCCAGTAAAACATCTCTCCAAGTGGAAAAATTATTGTACATATCCCCCAAGTGGGATGAGGTAAGTAGAGATAGCCGTCCTGCTACCAATATCACCCCGGTTGTCAGGCCTCCTTCCGTCCGACTAGTGCGCGAGTTTGCACACACCCAGGATCCGCCTTTTTTGGCAGCAGGACATCTCCGCGGCCGGACCAGCCGCAAAACAGGTAAAAATGAGGGGTGCCTCGGTGAAGACATCACACCGGGAGGAGTACACGCACACCACAGCCGGCAGTAGCAAGGACAGCATCTCACAATACCTCGAATGCTGCCAAACGCATTTCGAGTAATAACTCTTCATCAGTGGCTCTACAGAAATACAAAGGCAGCGGTCAAATACTCAACGTATTTATTTAAAAGTCCCGCCCTATGTGGGCGCTAGGCATCCTGGATAATATAGTCCAAGCGGCACCCACTGGGGTTTATATTTGACTCTGAGCCCTGGCAGCCATTTTTTGGACTATATTATCCAGGATGCCTAGCGCCCACATAGGGCGGGACTTTTAAATAAATACGTTCTAACATGATGTCTGCACTTGGAGTCCTTCTTCACTGTTTAAGAACTCAGTGTATTTAAACACAAGAGCAACTGACCCTCGCATTAACATATGATTAAGACCCAGTTTGGGTCAAAACACATCATGTTCTGTTACCTGGAATTCCTGCTGAAATTAAAAATCTACTTTACCCTCTTCACCCTGTGGATGTGTGTGTTGTTTCTGGTGCTATATATATATATATATATATATATATATAAGGTTCAGATTTTACGCACACAAAACAATAGAAATTCAGCAGTTATAGTTATCTCAAGTAACTATAATTGATGCCCTAAAGAAACTATAACTTTCCCCCCGCCATGGACAGTTTTATTATCAATAATTTCACTGCAAATGTTGCAGTGATATTATCAATGATGTCATAGAAGAAGTCATGACTCGACTCATGACTGATGTAGTATGTGGGATAATAAGCCGTGTATGGCGAGGGCACGAGTTATAGTTATCTTAGGGCACGAGTTATAGTTGCTTGAGATAATTATAACTATAACTGCTTAATTTCTATATTTTTGTGTGTCAAATCTGAACCTAACAATAATGTCCTGTAACCTTTGGTTTTTTAGTGAATTTCTAAGGTTTTTTAAATTCTATTTCCTAACTATAATGTCCTTGTAACCTTTGGTTTATTCAGTGCATTGCTATGGTTTTTTAATGCTATTTTCTAACTATAACGTCCCTGTAACCTTTGGTTTTTCTGTGAATTTCTAGGGTTTTTGTAACATAAAGTAATATGTAATTACCATGTGTTAATCCAGCCGCCACTGTGCACAAAATCCGACCGTGTGAGGCCAACCCCCCGCATACAGCCAACCCCACGCTGGGCACAGTTGTCTGCGACCAGGCCCTGTGGTCAACCCCCAAGGGCAGCCAACCCCACAACACACATGGCTTTCGGCCGTGTGCGGCAGGGAGTTAGCCACAGGGCCTTCCCTGGGGACCCAAGGGCATTTTTGTTTTTAAAGAGGAGAGCTTTGTAAGACCCTGGGGCCTTATCCACCAGAGATACAATTTAAAATTATGGGGAGGAGGGCATGCGGTTCCTCTCCCCAGGCCGAATCCAGCCCAGGGACCCCTTTCCTTGGAGCCTGGTGCTTTTTTTAGGGGGAGATGAGCATGTAGCCCTCCTCCCTGGGCTGCTTTTGGCCCCAGGGATCCCATCCCCTGGGCCCCAGTGCATTTTTTGGGTAAGAGGGCAGCACAGGCCCCCCTCTCCAGGCCGATTTCGGCCCCGGAAACCCCATTCCCAGGGTCAGGCACCATATTTAAGGGGAGGAGTGGCATGCGGCCCCCTCCCCAGGCCGATTTTGGCCCCGGAGACCCCATCTTCGAAGCTCGACCAAATATGGGAAGAGGGGCTGTGCAGCCCCCCTCCCTAGGCCAACATAGGGTGGGTGCCCTGGTGCTCACCCAGGGCACCCGCCAAACTTTTGTTGGGGGCTGTGGGGGGAGCCAAAGGCTCCCACGGCCCCAACCAGCTCTCCGCATCCAGCGGGAGCCGGCATTGCTCCTGCCCGCAGTGAGCAGCTAAAAATGCTGCTCCCTGCGGGTGGGAGCATCTTTTTTATCTGTTTCCCTGCCAGCTTCACTGTGGGCAGGGAAACAGATGAAAAGTCCACTCCCAGAGGGCGGGAGCATTTTCCAAGCTCCCGCCTGTTGGACCGGACTTGGTATTTGCTCCCGCTTGACAGGAGATTTGAAATTGCTCCTGCTAAGCGAGAGCAAACACAGGTTTCCCTGCCCGTGCCAGTGCGGGCAGAAAAACCGCTCTGTCCCGGTGGTGGCCACACCGGAACATAGCCTGAGCTGGCCCTTGGGGATGGGGTCACCTGGGCCATTAATGGCTCATGGAGGGGGGGTGCAGTCCCCCTCCCTTTTGGAAATGAGCTGGGCCCCAGGGTATGGGGTCCTCAGGGCCTGAAATCAGCTTGAGAAGGGGGACCACATGGCCCCATCCCCTTTCCATATGTGCCCGGGCCCTAGGGAATGGGTCCCCCTGGCTAAAATTGGCCTGGGGAGAAAGGCCATGTGCCCTCCTCCCCCTTAATGCAGCCTGACCCCAGGGGATGGGGTCCCTGGGGCCGAAAACATCCCGGGGATGGGGCCACATGCCCACCTCCCCCTTAACAATGCCACAGGGCCCCGGGGATGGGTTCCCTGGGCATCGTCCTGGGGAGGGGAGCCACAGGCACCTCTCTCCCCTAAAATATAAATATTTGTATCCCTCAGGACCTGGCCCACCTGGGGGCTTTAAAAAAAACAAGCATGGGAGATCCCGCTTGATTTTTTTTATTTTTCATTTAAATGTTCGCACGGATCCTCTGAGAATTATGCTGCAAAATTAAAAATCAAAATGATTTTGGCCCCAGCACCTCGGGATCAGGATATTCCTACCCTGCTCTCTTGTGTTTTTGGGGATTTTTAAGATGGCTGCCACAACTGCCTGGTCTGTCAGGATCCGGGTACATTCTGCGTCTCTTAATATACATAAATCTTTTTTCTTTTATTACTCTAAAATTACTGAACTCGTTTACACCAAATTACAAAAAAGCACACTTTTGGACCAAGATCTAGCTTTCTGCCAAATTTGGTGTTATTCTGTTCAGCTGTTCGGGCTGTATTCGTGTCTAAAATCCCTAAGGGAAATTGAATGGGGAAAAGATGTTTTGGGACACCTACTTTTTCTTGGCCTTTGCTTGACAAATCGCCCCGAAACTTCCCAGACAGCAGCTGAACTGACTGGCAAACTAGTTTTGAAAATTTCGTGAAGATTTGTCAAGCAGTGCCAAAGTTAATAGCAAAACAATAAATGCTTTTCTTATGGAAACTAGGTCCTAACTATAACTACCTACTGGCTTCCGCCAGTATATGGTTTCCTAATAACTTTAGCGTTGTGTGATGAATATTCCCAAAACTTTCACAAAAAAAAGCAAGTTCACCTCAGCACCTTCCTGGAAAGCTTCAGGGTGATCCATAAGGCAGGGGCCTAGAAAAAATGGAGGTCCCAAAAGCAAATTTCCACATTCACTTTCCATAGACTTCTTTAGGCTGCGCTACCGCAAAAACTGCTGAATGGAACTACTCACAATTTGGCAGGTAGCTAGATCTTGGTGCACGGGTTGTGTTTTGTGTCTTTTGGTGTAAATCTGTTCAGTATTTTTTGAATAATTAAGGATACAAAATATTTGTATATCTGGATGGCTAGGTCCGCAAGAGTCTTGTGAGAATCTTGCGGGAGCACCAATTAAAAAATATAGTGTTCTGATTGGCGCAGGGAGCTTTTTTCCCTTGGGCCAATTCGCTCCCATGGGAGTCAGACTCCCATGGAGCGAGCCCTTTAATTGGCTGCCAGAAACATGAGAAAAATGTTGCAGGCAGCCATTACAGGACTCTCGGAAACTAGTCCCCTGTTCTGTACTTAAAAAAAAAAATATAAGGGGTAGAGTAGGGATACCCTGCTCCCTTAGCCCATGTGGAGGGACCCAGAGGGACCACCCCGAGGCCAAAATATTTTTAAAAATTAGACGTTTTGGCCGCAATCCGGTGGGACTCCAGAGAGATCGTAGCATACAAAAAAATGTTGAAAAAAAACAATTTGGGGAGGCGGTGTCAGTAGGGCCCACCTCCCTGAGCCCATTTTGGGCCCCAGAGACCACATCCCCTGGGGATAGGCACCTTTAATAAGGGGAGGGAGCCCGGGGCACCCTCCACGAGCTGATGGTGGCCTCAGGGATTCCATCTCCTGGGGCTGAAATATGAAAACAAAACAGAAGAGGCGGTCATGCAGCCCCCTCCCTGAGCTTTTGCAGGCCCCAAGGACCCAATCCCCCGGTTCCAAAATTAGTTTTAATGGGAGGGGGCGGGCACAGCCATTCTCCCTGAGTCAGTAAAGGCTCTGGGAACCCCATCCCCGGGACCGGCTCAAGTACTCTGTCCTGGGGAGCCCAACCCTGGGACAGAGTAGTTTCCCTGCTTGCACTGATGCGGGTAGGGAAACGTGTTTGCTTTCCGCTTAGGCTGGAGTATTTTTAAATCTCCTGCCAGATGGAGGCAAATATACCTTCCCTGCCTGCAGCAGTGCAGGGATGAAGTCCCTGGGGCCTAATAAGGTTTGGGGATGGGGGCGAGCCCCCTCTCCTTAATATATGTTTTGGCCCCGGGGCCACTATTGGCTTGTTGAGTGGGCCGGGTGCCCTCCTAACATGTATGGTTTGGGCCTGAGGGATGGGATCCCCCGGGTTACTATTGGGTGGCAGCAGAGCTAACTATAACTTGCACCCCTGCCAGGCATGGCTTATGACCTCACATATTACATCAATCATGACATGTTCTATGACATCATTTATAAGATCACTGATCAGTGCAAAAACAATATACAAAATAGTTGTTATGTAGTGTTATGTAGTGTAACAAAAAATTGTTACAGAAACATACTTTATTGACAAAGGTAGTGGTTACAAAGGAGAGTGGCTATGTTGATCATTTTAGTCACATACTAGATATGGTAGTACTCTGTCACAGAATTCAATGATGATATTTTTTGTTTTCGCATGAGAAAATATATTTTAGGTTTATTAGCCCATGATTTTCTGGCATAGAGTCCCAGGCCTCTTAACTGATACCAGCGCTTTTGGAAGGGGTTACAAAATGTTATTAACATTTCAGCTAACCTGAAAAAGGTACATTGCTCCTTTCAAATTTTGTTAAAAAATCATCATGTGTCTAGGGACTTGAATCTCCCTGCTATTGTTCATTCATTAATGTCCATCACCGGGATTTCTAGCACAAGGTCCTATGCATTCTGGTTTCCTTTACGTTAGTGAAAATAAGTCTTTGTAAAGAAGCGAAGGAGTCGGCAATAATTGTGAGAAATAGGTTTATTCAGTAAACCATAAAAGCTTTTTCTCTGGGAGATCTAGAGATTGCTTGTTCCGTGTTTTTAGAGGCCTGTTACTGCCAATTGCTGCCGCACTGCTGCCTTCACAGGGGGACCACGACTACCAGCCTCCAGAGCGGCTTCCTGCCGCTGCGTCATCACCAGCGCCAGGAGGCGCTTTAAATTCCACCGAGGGCTCCCGCAGCGCGGGACGCCCGTTACTGCCACCTGCTGCCGCACTGCTGCCTTCACAGGGGGACCACATCTACCAGCCTCCAGAGCGCTTCCTGCCGCTGCGTCATCACCAGCGCCAGGAGGCGCTGTAAATCCCACCGAGGGCTCCCACAGCGCGGGACGCCCGTTACTGCCAATTGCTGCCTTCACAGGGGGACCACGACTGCCAGCCTCCAGAGCGGCTTCCTGCCGCTGCGTCATCACCAGCGCCAGGAGGCGCTTTAAATTCCACCGAGGGCTGCCGCAGCGCGGGACGACCGTTACTGCCAATTGCTGCCGCACTGCTGCCTTCACAGGGGGACCATGACTACCAGCCTCCAGAGCGGCTTCCTGCCGCTGCGTCATCACCAGCGCCAGGAGGCACTTTAAAATCCACCGAGGGCTCCTGCAGCGCGGGACACCCGTTACTGCCAATTGCTACCGCACTGCTGCCTTCACAGGGGGACCACGACTGCCAGCCTCCAGAGCGGCTTCCTGCCGCTGTCTCATCACCAGCCACAGGAGGCGCTTTAAATTCCACCGAGGGCTCCTGCAGCGCGGGACGCCAGTTACTGCCAATTGCTGCCACACTGCTGCCTTCACAGGGGGACCACAACTACCAGCCTCCAGAGCGGCTTCCTGCCGCTGCGTCATCACCAGCGCCAGGAGGCGCTTTAAATCCCACCGAGGGCTCCCACAGCGCGGGACGCTCGTTACTGCCAATTGCTGCCTTCACGGGGGGACCACGACTACCAGCCTCCAGAGCGGATTCCTGCCACTGCGTCATCACCAGCACCAGGAGGCGCTTTAAATTCCACTGAGGACTCCCGCAACGCGGGATGCCCGTTACTGCCAATTGCTGCTGCACTGCTGCCTTCACAGGGGGACCATGACTACCAGCCTCCAGAGCGGCTTCCAGCCGCTGCGTCATCACCAGCACCAGGAGGCGCTTTAAATTCCACCGAGGGCTCCCGCAGTGCGGGCATGCCCGGGCCGTGCCCGGGCAAAGCCGGGCCAAGGGCAGGCCCATCTGCGCCCGTCAGCGCCAGGAAGAGGTAGGGCAGGGCCCCTCCCCTTTGGCCCTCTGATTAGATCCAGCGCCTTGTGGTCTTGAAACGTCCTGCGTGTATGACCCTCCAGCCAGGTTTGTCTCCCTGTATTGACTTTGGTTGTTTCCTTTACTTGCTGTGAATCCACGCCTCACGACTATCACTGAAGCTGACTCTAGCTGGCATGACCCGGGGGCCTGAAGCCCAGCTATGTGACTGTTGGCGATTGCTTATTGTTTATTTATCGTCTTTTATCACAGCTTATCTACTGCATGTAACAGCTTTTCGTCTATTTAACATTATTTGCGGGCCACTGCCGATTATAGTGAGGAATAGTTAAAAGAAAGCATCTGGGGGGGGCAACAAAATCGGGGCAACAAAATCACCAAAGGCGACTCTGACATCTTTCTCAATCTTGAATTACATTACGGGCGCAATGGGGGCATTGGAAAAACAAATGACAAGTGTCGAAGAATGCTTAACTAACTGTGCCAATAACATCCCTGGTAGTATAGATAGTCCAGGCACGTCTTCAACTGTCCCTGTTGCCCCCGTTGCCCCCGTTGTATCTCTTACTGATGCCCCTGGTAGCCCATTAGCAAGTGCCCCTGACACGTGCATATTAAAATCTCCTCCAATTGTAATAACAGACACCCAACCTCCGAAAAAATGTTTGAAAACTCCTTCTACCTCTAACCCTCAGTCTTCTTCCTTTTTACTCGGGGGTGTGGGAGGGGGGGGGGGGGCAAACGTTCAAAGAAAACATCATCTGCAAGGGAAACCTTGGCTACCAAACCCCTAAATTGCCAGTTAACCAACAGCACCCAGAATATGCCACTCTAACTGCTTTAGTACAGACCGTTTCTCTCACACTTACAACGGCACTTAGCTCTTTAACAGAGCAATTAAAGGGTTTTGAGAGAAATGTCCTATCCCGTCTAGATAAGCTGGGAATTACTTTGCCATCATCAGCCTGTTCCTTAACTTGTAGGGAACCCTCAGCTCAGATTCCACATTCTCTTTTGTTGGAATCTGCACAAACCTCTCATGGTATTTACTATCCCCCTACAGTTTTATCAAGGGCCGACGACACGAGCAACGCCTCTGTGTCCATCCCAAAAGGCTGCGATCCCCCCCTGCCGATTGCTACGGATAGGGCAGGCGCTAGAAATAAACCCTTTGCGACCAGTATTAATTCAGTTACACAGCCCATCCCGCCCCAACCAGGTTCCAGAAATTCTTCTCTTATACCACCCACTGACTTGCAACACTCCATCTATCCAAATTATGCTACTTCAGAGCCACTATCCGTCTTCCCTACATCTAAAATGGATCACCTGGAGCTCCCGCCAGCAGCTACTCTTACGTGGTAATTTTAGCCAAAGTGCCTACAGTTTCTAGCTTGGTACCTAAAACCTGGGAGTCCCTACGGAATAAATCCTTGAACTGGCTTAACGCAAGGGTAGGCTTTGGTAACGCACTCTTTGCCGACTTAAAAATGATTAGGAGAGTCAAGTGGGTGGGCTCAGGTTGCAAAACTCTGGAGGGAGACTGTGTGGTGCTCTCATTTACATCTCCTAACTTAGTACAGTTAATTTTATAGAAAGCTAGTCTACCATCTCTCACGACTGAGCAGATTGTCGTTTTACCTCTTGGTTTTTTCTATCAGCCACCAGTTCCGTCCTCTCTAGAAGTCCTGCCACAACATCAGATGCACTTTCCTGCGTTACATTTTCCCTTGATAAAAATTTCTAACAGGTTCAACCACCTCTCCACCCTTTGTGGTGTAGATTGACTGAGAGATTCTAACCAGCCCAGCGGTGATAAATTGTGCAAACCTGCCACACCTCTAGAATGTCCCGAGGCCTCTAGCCTGGACCCTGAGGAGATCCAAAAGCTCCACAAGCCCAGTCCTCCTCGGGCACAACACCTTGACACTGATGTTTCCCCCAATATATTGACACCACCTCTCATTATCACTGAGACTCCCACGGAAGCCAACACGGTTTTATATTGGAATGTCTCTGGTCTACGCAATAAAAGTGTCGTTACCAAATTTCCTATTTTATGTTTCCAGGAAACTTGGTCTGTGATCCCGATACATTTACATGGTTTTAAAACATATCATTGCCCGGCGATTCAATCTAACAGCGGACGTCCTTAAGGGGGTTTGTGTATTTATGTATCAAATTTACTGTCTCCCTTGAATACAACTGTAATTGCTACCAGTGCATTTTACCATATTGTCATTTTACAAATGTCTGCACACTCTTTTATTGCTATTGTGAATTTCTATAACAATGCCTGCGGTCAGGAAATCACTGCTGTTCTCAACTGTTTGGACCATGACTTAGAGAAAGCTTTCCCAGCCAACTGTAAGAACTCCCTAATCCTCTAGGGCGGCGATTTTAATATACGCGCATGCCCGCATTCGCCTAACAAGATTTTTAGCATGACGTCCCCAGATAATAGTGACATTACCCATTTTTCCCACACATCTTACGGGGATTGTTTAAATGACATGCTTTGTAAACACAACCTGTCTTTTTGCAACAAGCTTATTAGTCAACCGGTTCCAGTGCGCTGTACCTATAACGGCAGAGGGGAGAACAGCGTGATAGATATCTTACTTTTTTCCCACCGCCACTCTAATTTAGTACAAGGTTTTACATTACACGACACTGCCATCAGCGACCACTTCCCTCAAAGTATTATGCTGAATATTAATCTCCTGGCCCAGAGGGTGGATGCACATAAAGCCATAACTCTGAAGAATATAGATATCTCCTGCCATAACGGGTACGCTATAAGATGGTCTCTGGTGGATTCGTCTAACTTCTTAGCAACATTAATTCAAGAAAACAGGGGGGCTTTCGAACAATGCCTTGACGAAAACACAGAGGCAGATGAGTTTATCCAAGCATTTAACCTTATAAAAAATGGAATTGGCGAAGGGCTTTTTGTCACGCAGAGTAATACTAGGATACCTCATCCTGGCTGGTTTGATGTGACATGCTCCAAAACACACTAAATGCTAAAACTTGCCTTAGCTAGAAAACCGCGCCAGGTCCTGGAGGTACGGGAATGCAGAAAGGCATATAATAGGGCCATTAAGCATAGGAAAAAATCCTTGAAGGAGGATACCTGGAACAGTTTGCTCCAAGCCAGCCTGTCTAAGAACAACACTATGATCTGGCGCATCATCAACTCCCCTTCTTATGACCCTGAGGACCACCCACGAGCCGAGATAGCCATTACCAAGGCTACTTGACTAGCGCACTTCTCAGATCTATATTCTTCCACAAATGTCACTGAGACCTCCCAGATCTCTCCATCCTTCGCTGGTATGTCCCCTTCAATCTCACCTTCTACTCAAGGGAATTACCCGGCCTTCACTCTGGACGAAGTAGTCGCAGCATTGAAGCTTAGTAAAGGTGGTAAAGCCCCGGGCCCGAATGGGATTCCCATTGACCTGTTCAAATCTAATATTGACTTGTGGGCCCCCAATATTACTTTGCTCTTCAGGGCCTGCCGGGAGAAGGGTTTTTTGCACACCTGGCCCGAGTCTCTTATTGTTCCCATATATAAAAAGGGTGACCGTAACAGTCCAACACAATATAGACCAATCTCCCTTTTGGATTCCCTAGTGAAGGTGGCTGGGCGTATTCTTTTGGATCGTTTGCAGGAATGGGCAGAATCTAATAACATCCTCTCAGACCTGCAGTATGGTTTTAGACCTGGGCTGGGGACCACCGAACAGGCTATTAACTTGGATTTTTTAATCAGCAAATACACACATATTAAGGAAGGGAACATGTTTTAAGTTTTTGTGGATTTGTCTTCTGCCTTTGACTTTGTGGCTCACGAGAAACTGGTGTCCATTATGTCTAGTCTAGGAGTGGATTGCACTATTGTAAATTTCCTCAGAGATCTTTATGCATTGGGTAGTGGCAGAGTACGCTACGGTATTGATGGCAATTGTACCAAGTCTTTTAATATAAGAAGAGGGGTACCTCAAGGATGTGTCCTTGCCCCCTTTCTGTTTAATCTTTACCTTAACAGTGTAGGGGACACTTTGGCAAGCAAGTGCACTGACCTACCCCAAATTGGTCATCGTCCTATTCCGGCACTTTTTGACGCCGATGATGCCGTCTTGATGGCTCGTACCCCTTGCCCTTCAGCGCTTAGTGGACGAATTTGCCACTTTTATGCGGGACCATGGATTGAAAATTAACATTGGTAAAACTTTTGCTATGAACATTGGCAGCATGGTCTCTCGATGTCGAGACATCTCAATTGAGGGTGAAAAAATCGCATACACAACAACTTTTTCCTACCTTGGGATAGTGTTTAGTCGCACTAGGAAATGGCAATGGACTATAAAATCTAGACTATCTCAACTTATTAAGACTACAAGGGCCCTGCTGCAGTTCGCTAGCACCCAAGGCATCAAACATTCGAGGGAAATGCTGACTATTTACAAGGCCAAATGTAGACCTACTGCTATGTACGGGGCTGAATTGTGGGGCTATGGGCAGACTGATAGTCTCCAACTTGAAGAAAATGCTTTTTTGAGAAACCTCTTAGCAGTTCCAAAAAGCACTTCAACTTATGTCTGTCACAGAGAACTAGGAGTCCCCTATATTGTTGACCTGATCAGGATACAGCTAGTGTTATAATGGCACAAAATTTGGTCTTCTGAACACACTACATTAAATCGATCGATTATTATCGATTGTCTCAGATCCACATCAGCCATTAAAATTCCCTGGCTCAAATTCGTACATAACTTTTTAGCAGATATTGGCCACCCTGAATATTTTAATCATCCCGAGAACCTGGCCCTCGTTCCAAGAAAAGTACTCAAAATGAAATGTTTAACTGTATTAGAGGAAACGAGACTAGCATCTGAAATACTGAAACCGTCTGTCCAGAGGAACCAGATGACTTTGACCAGTTTTAATATTCAGGTTTATTTAGCCAATGTTTTTAATGCACACCACAGGTTCGTCCTGACTCGATTCCGTTTGGACATTTTCCATCATTTAATCAGTTTCCCCACTACTAATAACTGGTCGACTGATATGGGGAAATGTACCTGTGACGAATTCTCTCTGCAGAGCACTATGCATACTGTCTTGTTTTGTAAGCATTTCTCTGAGGCCAGAAGAAAATACGTTAAACCCTTGTTAAGACAATTGGACTTTGTGCAATGTCGACCAGCGTTTTTATATCTGCAAATGTTACCTACCATTTATATATGCACTGTCATGGCTCGATTTTTATGGGACGTTGTTAATATTAGGCTGAGGCTATAGTGAAACCTGGACATGCACTGAGTATGCTTTTGATGATCGCACTTGCACTTGTATTTACGTACTGTAGTTTTTACTTCTTTTTTAACTTGTTAAAATTTTATACTGTTTTTTTACCATTGTATGAACACTTTTATGTAGCTTTTATGATTCATATGTGAATTCGAATAAAGCTTATTTGATTCATTCCGAATGCTCCTTTGTCGCCGAAACTGCCAGATCCTGCGTCCTCCCTAGTTACATAGTACTTTCTGGCCACCTCAAGGAACTCTCTTCCTATTAACATACCGGTCTAGGCTTGCTTATTGTGTATTAAGCACCTAACATGCCATCCATACACTACGTCCTGTGGAGAGGCCCAGTACAAAGAAAAAGAGAAAATGGAAAAATAAGGCAATAGATCCATTATAGTACCTGTGGGCTAATAGGGGTGCTATTCATCTGAATGAAAAGCATTCGGGTGGTATGTTAACCTTTAAGTGCTTCATGTCACTTTATCCTTGGTAGCATCCAAGATTGCTGCATTTTGGACCATTTGATTTACAACTTTTATTTCTTCACATCTGCATCGCATGTTCATTGCTCAGTCTACTCTAAGTGCCGAGGCTTACAATATGTTCCATGTTGCAACGTATTAAACTTTTAACTTGATGAAGTATTTTATATCCTCACTGTAGAATGATTTGCGGGTCAAGCATAAGATTTTTAATATATCATGCAATCAGGAGTTGATGAAGGTATTTTAATTAGTTAAAATGTATCAATTGACTACAGTAGATATTCTCTGTAAGATGTTCCCATTCCAACATACTCGATTTATTAGGTGTCATTTTAAAGTGTGCTTAGTAAAAGTAAAAACTGTTCCTCTACATTCTCTTTTTCTTTCTAGATCTTTTTTCTTTATCGTTCGATCTTTCTTTTCTTTTTCTGTTTCCTTTCCTTTTACATCATTGGTTTCTCTGCACCCCCCCCCCCCTTTTCCTCTCCATTTCTGTAGCTTTCCCAGGTTCCCCTCCAGCTCCTTCGGTCATTGCAGTCAACAGCCAAGCCATAACTCTCTCCTGGATGGCACCGCATAACAAGGGCAGCTCTCGTATCCTGGGGTACCACGTAGAGAAAAGAAAGTCAGGAAGCCACAGCTGGACAGCAGTCACGGAGAACCCCATACCAGGTTAGAAAATTTGCTGTCAACAAATAGAGATGTTTATCACAAAATTCTGACTTCTGGTCTGAGGTGTAATGAGGTCATACATACCGTTTAAATGATGGACATCCCTGTTACTCTGTTATCCAATTCTAAGCATAAATGCATTTTACCCTCTGTCGTAAAGGGCCAGCTGATCTGGGGATACTGACTGCAACAACCTGCAAGGTCTGCAGAGAAAGACAACCTACAGACATGGGTGCAACACAAGCATCTTTATGCCAGTTAAAGTATTTCATTGGCCACGGTCCTAATGAGAGACTGTTATCTGCCTTTTAGTCAAATGCTCACTGTGGATTAGGCAGGAGATATAAAAAGACTTCCTTCTGGCAAACGGTACAAGAGAAAGTGGAAGGAGCAAAGATCAATAAAAGAATGGGCCACGGGATAACCCTTCGGTCAATCTGATTGATAGATCAGTCATTGCATCTTATCCTTTTTCGTTCCTATAGCTCTGGTGATGCTCAGCTCTGTCACTGTTTTATGCTATGTATAAAGTTTAGACTAATCTGCACAACATATGCATATATAAAGTGTGATTTACACGTTAAAGTTGACCATAGTTAATGTAGACCTCAGTTAAAGGATTCATGCTAACATAAAATGTTCCTTTGGATGCTGTGCATTTTTTTCTTTCTCTTGTTTCAGGAGCCAAGCTGCAACTGCCAACTTTTAATTAACTGTATTCACTTGTTTAAAGGTTTGTGTGAATGTATATCTGTGTGCATTTCACGGAGAGCTGAATAATGAACCTCCACACCTGCACAGATAACATGCAGACGGTGATGTATCACCCTACTACGAGATAGCTCTTGAAGGTCATCCAGCAGAACCTTCCATTGTGTGAAGGCTGGAAAGATGCCTACACCAAGATACTCTGCACTGTTCGAGCCTGACTCGTTTTTATCTCCATGGGAATAGTAGGGAGTGTAGCTTACTGTCGAAAATGGTGTTTTAATTGTGCCTTGCTGAGCTAGTTCGATTCAGGTGCCCTTTCCACTCTCTTCAGAAGAGCCATTCACACCATTCCTGCTCAAAAAGTTAGACTCCCGGGCAAATCCATTCTCACATCCCCGAGTGGGTCTTCATTTCATTCTGCATTATATAGGCTTACTTGCTGACACCTCCTGCCTGACCTCTCCCACTTTTTCTGATTTCCTCTTAGTTTAGCATAGATAGGGAATCTTCTTTTTATGTAAACTGAATTTTTGATTTTGCTCTATGAAAACTCTTAGCATTTTGTTTGTAGTTGCTAAACTTTGAATTAGTTTGAGTTATATAATGGAGATATTCATGTACTGACCATTTACTTTTGTAACTTTGCTAATCTGCTAATAAGCCTTCATGGCCAAGTCTACCACTCTGTCATTATTGTGGAGCCTAATTTGCTTCACTGTCATTGATGTATTGCTGATTAGTTGATGTTATGCCTCAGTCTGGATCTAAAGGTCCATCCACTCAAGGTCAGCTTGTTCTTGAGTTTGTGCCAATGATCTGCACAGTGTGAATCCCCTCTGACTGCAACAGCTCCTTTGGATACATTTCAGTCATGGCCTTTTAGAAGAGTGACACAATACTGTGAACCTCTCTGAGAGTTTCCTCTTGTTGCAGAGCGGAGGTACACAGTGACAGACCTGGGGCAGGGACTGCAATATGAGTTCCGAGTGATCGCTGTCAACGACATTGGGCCTGGTGAACCAAGCAGGCCATCAGAAACCGTCTTTGCTCGTGATCCAATGAGTGAGTACAATTGAGTTGTTTGTAATGTGCATGAACACAAACACACACACACACACACACTCTCTCTCTCTCTCTCTCTCTCTCTCCCACCCCCTCTTTCTGTAAACCTTTGTTAGGTATGAACGCTACCTACAGCTTCTTAATTTTATTGCTGAACATCAAGGATAGCATCTTCCTGCCATTGTATGGATCCTGTGGCACTTTATAGCAACCTTATCAAATAATACTACTAAGGACCTGTTTACAAGTTGGGCAGTTAATTCCGTCCCATGAGTAAACCCCTGTTTACGCACAGGACAGAATTACGAGTTTGGTTTTATTTAACGCATCCAATAATCTAACTGGTCCAAACAAATATGTAAAAACTCATGTTCCTGATTATCTGGAAGTTTTTAATTATTCTCTATTGTCTGTACACAAATTAATCCCCACGCTGCTCACAGCCAGAGTCTCAGCACTTCCAGTCACAAAAAAAAGGTCCTTCTTCAGTCCATCTTCTCATTCATGACATGGAGCCTAAACATGGAGACTTTCAGTGTACTGGTTCAGCAGTAGTGTTTCCATGGACTACTATGCGTATTATCCACAGCTTTATCTAAAAGTGTCAGTCCAATCACACAACTTCTTACTGAATCCATGTACCACCCTCATACAACCAAGGATGTATGCTGGCTGCCTTAAACGGAATCTTCTCCTACCAAGCAGCAATCTTGACCCCGACACTCAGACCAGACTCACTTTCATGCAACTGGAAAATAGATCTAAAACCAAGTATCATAAATTACATATTGACTCGCAGCTAAATGCCAAAGCACAGATTGCAAAAAACACAAAAAACAACTTAGTTTCAACTCCAGCTCTAGTGTCATTGCTAGTCTGGCTTACTAGGACACCAAGTAATGCCCTGGGAGGCCCTGGTCTGGTGGGCTTTCAAGGCTGGATAGGGTTCTTATCCAACTCTGAGGCAGTGCCACAGTAACAGTGCAGAATCACACATTTTATTTCTTTAGATGTGTAGGAATACTGCTGTAACAGCTTTTTAGATGTTCTTTGGCAATTGTTCGGAAATTGTAATGTCAGATGAGATGTCCTTTTACACACTTATTGTATAATCCATTAGATCTAAAGGTTAAGCAGCCTCTACTTTTATGCACATCTTTTCAGGGCCTCCAGATGTTGTGAGAGACCTTAAGGTGACTGACTCCTCTTATACCACGATCTCTCTGTCTTGGGTGAAGCCACTTTCAGAGAACAGAGATTATGCTAAAGGATACTTTGTGGAGATGCGGGCTGTGGAGAGTATCCATTGGATGCGCTGCAACACTGCACCAATAGGGATGACCACATACACTGTCAAGGGACTGAGGCCGAAGGATGCCTACTACCTGCGTGTGATTGCTGTCAATGACGGAGGCCTCAGTGAACCCAAAGAGCTGGATACCCAGGTGCTGGCCATGCCCACTGCTGGTGAGTGCCTGAAGACATGGCCATGGTTTTACATTCATAAATTCAATTCAACAACGCCTACTAATATGGTTACAGTTCAGTATGGAAAGATAGCTCATAGATCGGCAATGATGGGGCTAAATCATTTTGGTTTGAGAAAGGACACTTCTTTAATGTGATGACCGGCATCTTCTGCCTTTCAGTATACAATCTGAGAGAAAAGATGAAGTAGGACATCAGCAGAAAATAGCAGATGCAGCTTATATGATGACATGTATATTAGGGGAAGGTATAGAGAGGGATCAATGTTATGTGGGTCAGTGAGTGGAATGTGACAATGTTCATAGAGGATGCATTACTAGAGAATTAGCATTAGATTATATATGTCACTATGCCTCCTGAGACGCACTAGGGATTCTGGTTTCTTAAGCACAGGCTGGAGGAAAGGGGAATATGAGCATTAGTTCCAGTTACTGAATTTGACAAAGAAAACATAAAGTTGTCATGCAAATGAGTCCAAGAACATGATTAATTAAAAAGTGCCCTCTATGAGCCAAATCCAGGAGCAGACCTCAAAAAAGCATCCTCACTCCGACCTGCTTTTGTCCCTCATATGATGGTCACTGCTGGCTCACTATTTTGCCAACTAGAATAGAAAGAGGAGATTGAGCCGAGAGGACCCATTTGTTGAGACAAGAAGCTTATGAAAAGAATAACTCCTTTCTGTGTAGTATGTAGATCAAGAAAATGAAAAATAGGGCCTGATTCACAAAGCAAATGAGAAATGTATTTCTATGGGCTTATGCCTAGGTGTGGAGAACAATTTTCAGGAATTCACAGGAACGTCTAGGAGTGCTCCTGGGAAGATGCAAATGCTTCAGATTGTGAAATTAATTCTGAATTCCAAGTTAATTCCACCCGAAAGCATTTTTGTGTGTGTACATGAGAGAGTATACTGGTGCATTCATAAATGTGTTGCCAAGCGCCCTTTCACATGCTAATATTTATTTTTGTTCTCCACTGGAAAAATATTTTTCCATGGTGAAAACCTATTCCCATCATTCCAACCATTTTGGGGAGTTCCCTGCGGAGTCCCTCTTGGACAGTATTTACTCCTGCCCCAGACAGCTGTAACTCCTTGACTCCATCTAGGGTAGGAATTTGCCTGGCAAGAGTATGCAAATACTTTGGATGTTCACCATCTTAGGTAGGGATCTTCACTCTGGTACTCCCATTCAAAGGACTTGGGATAAGATTTGCTCACTTAAAACACTATTTCGTACTGCTTTAATGTTACATGTGAGCAAATCATTTCACCTTTTGATAATACCAAGCACAAGTTTGCACTTAGAAAAAGGGTTACTTGCACACCTAAGTGCAACTTAGGTGTGCAAATAACATTATCAGCTGGGCCTAAAACATCTGTATCCGAAAAGATGCACCACAGGAAGGGAGCGGTTTAAGGTGGTTTGCTCATTTCCAGCATCTCTGTTACTGAATGTTGGTAGGCTGGTCCTGACATGGTTGGACCATCATAGACAAAATTGAGATAGAAATTCTATGTGGCTTGACTGTTCACTATACTCACTCTTCTTTTCTTCCTAATACCTAACATTAGCTAATCACAAGATTAAAAAACATGTGGGTCGCGAATCACAAAGGGCCTCTGCACTCGAATGCGGGGGCCCTTTGTGAATAGGGCCCGTGGAAGCTAAAGGAAGACTGGACATGGGTGAATGAATATGAGGGATTACCCAGGGTGAGTGCGAAAAGGGATATTTAAAGTCTAAAAAGTCAAGAATTGCCTATCCCTGTTTCAGATCTACTGTTTTATTTCTGTTTTAGTTCGTCCAAAATTCCTCATTGATGCTAATTTGAAAAGTTTCATGGCAGTGAGGTCGGGGAATGCTATCCGGGTACACATCCCTTATGAGGTATGTATGACAGGGGAATGCGCCAGTTGGCGTCTTGGGCTTCAAGGCACTCTGAATCATATAAAGGAATACTAAATATGGAGCAAACTGAAAAGAAAGGTTTTCAGAGTATTTCTGCACCTTAAGGGATCAAATCTGGATCTAATAATTCAAGACAGTTTACTCCATACGTGTCTTGCTTGAACTTAAAGAGGATCAGCCTCTTGTTCTAATTTTCCCTTATGTGGCTGGAGCGTACATTATCAATTTTTTTCTCACAAATTTGGGTTCCATCTGATTTAAAACTAATGTTCTGTGAGGAATATTTTTTACAGAAAGCGAATTAAGTTCAGTGAGGGCTTGTGACAAATGGTTCCTTTAACTAGACTTAAAAATACGTGTCATGGCATTTTGTACATGATGAAGCTACATAATTAGACATATACATAGATATATATATATAGATATCAAGCGTTCCTAAACCTCCAGGATGGCGAGAAGGAACAGGCGAACTCCTCTTGTGGTGGCAATGAAGGTATTATTTTATTTCTCACTGCTGCCTGCCATGACGCGTTTCGGCCAGTACAATGGCCTTGTTCACATATGGCTAGCTTTGCAAAAACACCATTTTTTTTTTTTTTTTTTATACAATGCTGAACCCGTGTCACATGGTCATATAGGCATAGAAAACAGACTACTAGGCAATGTATAGATGGTAACAATATAGTACATACCATACTGTGCATATTGAATCCTGTAGATATTAAGGCTAGGCGAAATGTAACTCTATAAAGTGCTAGAAGTAATGTGCAAATATACATTTCAGAAATAAATATGTCAATAAATATATATATAGATATGTAAATAAATATATAGCTGTATACATACTGATTTTACTAAAAAATAAGATATATCATTAAAATTATATCATATTCAAAGAAGCCACTTATTTACCGCATAAATGCGTGAATAAATATATAAATAAATACAGTATATATGACATATCCTAAAATTAGCCAACAGAGAATAAATATAGCACAAATATGGTACTAAGAGAACAAACCATTCTAGCTAATCCTTATGAGTCTGTAAAATCAGAAGTAAGACCACGTTAAAAACATTTCAAAATCGGACACCTCTAAGTGTTGACCCAAGATAATTGCATGAATGCAAAATACCATGTATGTGCAACTAAATACTAAGTGCTAACTATGTGCAAATATAAAACAGTACAACATCATATTATCCCAGTTGCTAATGAAATCATATTGAGAGCTGGGAAGAAGTTATGAGGTGTGTTACATAAAGAATAGAAGGTTTAAAATTGCAAAAATTCTTAATGTTTCAGAGAGCGCCAGGAAAATCTAATAGAGTAACGCCAATGTAAAAGTGCAAAATGATCAAGATTAAATCCAGGACGAAATAAGGTACTGCAAAAGTGCGGGGAATAGGACCATCATAGATATTACAGATATTAATTATAAATAAGTGTACATGTCTTCAGTGGTGTTGAGACCAAATGGGGCCTTACTGTCTAGTTCTAATATGAATCTGGTCTCTACTTGTCTTAACATTCTTTCTCTGTTGCCACCTTGTCGTAATTTAGGGATGGCGTCAATGACGTAATATGAGAGGCACTGCAAGTCATTGTTGTGAACTTCCTTAAAATGACGAGCCACCGGATAGGAGGTGTCATTGTTGACAATGGCTCTCAAATGCTGAAGAATGCGGGCATGTACTTTAAGTTTTGTGCTGCCCACATAATTGAGGCCACAAGTACAAGTAAGAACATAGACAGCATACTCTGTCCGACATGTATAATGTCCTTTGATCTTAATCTCCTTAGGACTGAATGGTATAGTGTAGGAAGTGCGGTTAACCCCAAATTTACAGGCCCTGCAGGAGGTGCATTTAAAGAAACCCTTTTTAAGTTGTAACCATGTAGTACTCTCAACTCTTTCTGGGCTGCTCTTGACCAGGTGATTTCTCATGGACACAGTGCGTCTATATGTGATGGTAGGTTTGTCAGGTATGCAAGGTGCCAAAACTGCATCTGTTTTAAGTATGGGCCAATTGTGATTAATAATGGCTCTTAACTGTCTATCTTGTCTATTATATGTAGTAATCAGGCAGGGAGCATTATCCTCATCACCCTTCTGACTTATATATATTTATCTTGCTGGCAGTTTTGGGCTGATCCATTAAGTGGGGGGCGAGAAGAAGGGGAGGTAAAACAAAAGTGTGTTTCCAATGTTAATTTCCATAGAGATTTTAGATACGACTACAGTCCAAATGTCTGGACGGAATTACCCCAAATTTGGCAGAAAGCTAGCTCTAGGTCCAGAAAGAGTTCTTTTTCTGATTTGGTGTAAATCTATTCAGTAGTTATTGTGATATTAATGGAAAAAGAAATATTGATATCTAGTGGAACGAATCCTTCACGGTGCTTCGCGAATTCACACTGAAACAGCAATGCTGTGATTGGCTGGCCGCAGCCTGAGTAGAAAGTTGTGGCCGCCATTTTAGGTATAGGGGAACTGTCCCCAGCTGCAAAAATTGAGATGAAATGTAGTAGAAGAGGTCAGGGTAGACATGCCTGACCCCATGGGTGCAATATAGGGATCTCTGTAGGACCCCTGATGGGCAAGAATATGCCCAGAAACTATTTTGTTTTCCACGTTCAAGGGTTCATGAACCCACCGCGACACTCAGCGTGGCCTCCCGTGTACCATCGCAGCAGATTCGCGAATTCAGTGAAAAAAAAATAAATACATTCACACACTCACTCAGGCACTGAAGCATCCTCTCACAAACGCACTCAGACACTCTCACATCCACTGACAGACCTACTCAGACACTCACCCAACAACTCGCAGGCCCACTCAGACCCTTACGCACCTACTCACATACTCACCCAGATACTCATGCACCCACTGACAGATCCACTGAGACACGGATGCATCTAGTCCCAGACCTACTTATACCCACTGACAGACCTACTCAGACACAAACGCAGCCAGTCACAGATCCACTCAGACAATCACGCAACCAGTCACACACCAACTCAGACACTGATGCAACCACTCAGACCCCCTCACATCCACTGACAGATCCACACAGACACTCACACACCCACTCACAGATCCACTCAGACCATTAGACAGCCACTCACAGACCCACCCAGATACTCATCCACCCACTCACAGATCCACTCAGACATTTTCATACCCACTCACAGACCCACTGAGACACAGACGCACCATGTCACACACCCACTCAGACACTGATGCCATGAGTGATGTAATATGTGAGATCATAAGCAGTGCATTGTGGGGCACAAGTTATAGTTAGCTCAGGTAACTATAACTGCTGCATATCACTGGTTTTGTACAAGTGAAATCTGAGCCTAACTATAACATCCTTGTAACCATTGTTTTTTTCAGTGAATATATATATATATATATATATAATCAACCAAAATCCCGAAAGACTTTTATACAAGGATCTGGGCACAGATTCCAAATTCATTAGTGCATTTTGTTAAATCACTGCATGTCCACCATATGACGCGTTTCGGCTAAGCCTGGCCTTGCTCACATACTCTGCACCCGTGCTGTATTATATGTGTATATATATCTATGTGTGTGTGTACATACATAAATAAGTGCTGAGTTAGTCGAGGAACAATAGAAGGGTCAGAAGGGATGTCCCAACTGCTACGAGAAAGGAATAAAAAGCTTCCTTGATTAGATCTGTTTTTATTTGTTTTAAGGTTAAGTTAGGATAATTCCTGAGGCCTGATGGTAACAAGCTTCAGTAATGAGCACCCAAGAGGCCGATCGACTTCCTGTCTTGAATCTTGCAGCTATAGCTAGTAGGTGTGATTAGGTTTGCCCTGGGCTTGTATGGTCAGAAAAGAGCTTGAACATTTTTGGGCCCAAGACCATCCATGTTTTGAAGGCCATGCAAAGAATTTTACTCTTTGTTCAATTGAAAGTCATTAAAGACATTTGAGAGATGTGACCTGAGTTCTATAATTTAAGAAGAGAGGCTAGCTGTTTATCATGTAGGCTTTTTGTTTTTTGTGATCTCTTTCAATGGTTTAGTGGATTTTTCATCCAGTTGTTTTGGAGATAAAAACTATAATCAAAGTGTAACAAAATGATGTGCATCATATAAAATTATCCAGATCACTCCCTGCCTGTCTGACTGGCAGGGGATAGATCAAAGGCCTTCAAACCAAACTCCTTCCTCGCCAGGACAATGAGAGGCTAAAACTCCTGCCTCATCTTGCCCAAGTGCAAAAAGGAGAGATAGACCCCACATTATTGCTTTACTTGTCCAGGGATGAAGGGTGGTATGTCCCTTACTCTTCATAGTAAACTCTGGTGCAAGGGCTTATTAACAACACCAAAGTAATCATGGGAATGGGTAGGTTTTACACCCTAAACTGACGCGCTTTGCTCTAGAGCAAAGGAACAAAAATAAATGGCACCTGGGAAGCTAAGAGCCACACAGATGTGCCAAACTCCCTATACATCCACAGGCCATCATACGAGGTAATTGACAACAACCCCTATCTTGCCTAAGTATAGGGGATGGACTTTTCTTCCAAAGCCCTCCGTGGCTTACCAAGGAAGAGGTGGGTAAAAAACACTATGGCGATTTAGCAGCTGTTCTGACATGCCAGCTCTCCCCATGTGTATTTATTTAACAATTGTCCCGTGGGACTCATTCAAATAGGGTACCTTCTTACGTGTCTTAGAGGGAACCCAGAGTTACTCAGACTTATTCATTGGGCCAAAATTAATTACAAAGAAGACAACACCTCTCTCTGTGTGACAATATTTAGGGGGCATGGGTCTTTGTTCAACATCTCCCTGCCTTGCTAAATGGTCTTGGGTTAAGATGTGGCCCTCTCCCTCACCTGCCCTAAGGAAGGTAATAGCTATGTTTAACAAAAAAAAACACAAAAAGGAAAATCAAGAGAACAAGACAGCCCTCGTTTTCTTCTCGACATTTGGCAAGGCTGAACTGGGACAGATGTGGGACTTCCATGGCATACAACATTTGGGGGCCTTGAAAGACCAGAGCAGATCACAGCTGCCCCAACGCCCTGTTCACAAATTCCAGTTAGGGTGCTGAAGCAGGTGTGAGCTGCCCCTCTCCTTCATGGCATGCAAACCAATGTGGTATAGGACTACATTCTGAAACTGAGAATGTGTGCTGTTTCAATGCGACACATAGCATTGTCTCTAAAAATTGTATAGAGGTGTATGTCAATATGAACAGACAACACGGGTTGTATTATGGAAAGTGTCCCGGGGGCGCAAAAGGCATGTTCGCCCACTTTGTGTGCCCCCAGGGCACTTTGGTATTACAGAAAGGACCACAGACACTTGTGAAGTCCTTTCCATAATACAGATTGCGCTGGAGCACATATAGCGCCAGCACTGTTACAAGAGGGCATTCCCTCATTTGCATGGGGTATGACCTCATGCAAATGAGGGAATCCCTCTGCCACTGTACCTGCGCTGTATTGTAGACGCGGGCGCAGAGGCAAAAAACTGTCAGGAGGCTCACTGACAGTGCGCCACCTAGAAGGTGGTGCACTGTCAGTGCGCCCCCTGATGGCAGCCCTCTGGGGGGGAAGGGGTCCTCTGGACCCTCCAGACATCCCCTTGCAGGCAGGTGCAGTCACTCACTGCACCAGCCTACAAGGGGACCTCTCTCCCCTCTTGAAAGTGCAGACGGGTTGCCGCCTGCACAGAGAAACACAGAGCTTAGTCTCTTATAAAGATACGTAGTGCCCCAAATAAGTGCGACATCATGGTTCCAGCCGATCCAGCCGAATGGGCTGGCAACTATGGATTCCCACGGGGCATCTGGTTGTCCCCCGTTTGATACCCTGCTAAGTAGCAAACTGTTCAGTCTCATAAAGTTCTGAGAGAGCCCTGATGAAGTTCCAATTGTTTATGGGACGAAAAGCGTTGGCTGGACAGTGTGTATAAACCAAGAAAAGATGATGGCATAATAAAGAATTTGTTATAACATGCTTGAATGGACTTCTTTACCTGGTGCACCTCCATTTGCTTTGCTGATCAAGGATCTGGTTTACAGGGCACTGAACAACGGCGGGTGCTGGAGGACTTGTGCCCAGGACTTTAGACTCTACAGAACTAAGCGTGAGGTACAGGCTTGAAAGTCCGCCGTTGGGCTCTTTCTCGTGTGACAGAGAAACACGGAGCGGCTGCTTCAAAGCCGCTCCGTATTTCACTTGAATGCGCTGCCTCCAGGGCAGCACGACTTCGCGACTACCCTGGGGGCAACGCATTCAATGTAATAGAACGCACTTTCCCTCTTTGCGCCCTGCACACCCGTTTTATGGTGTGCCGTGGCGCAAACAGGGAAAGTGCACCCTATGTGTAATAGGGCCCCCTGGTATCTTTGGGTGCTTTGGTAACAAGTGTTCCTATACTTTAGGCTTCTCCAGAACCAGAAGTACTTTGGAAGAAGGATGGCCTTCCACTATCGCGCAGGGCCACAGTGACCAGCAGAGAAGGCCTTTCTCAGCTCATAATCCCCTGTGCTGATTACTCTGACAGTGGAATCTACACCATTTTGCTGAAGAACTACTTCGGAAAAGAGTCCTTCATCTTTGAAATCCAAGTAGCAGGTACGATAGTGTCATGTCTGGTACAACTGTGGATGTCAAGTAATGGTATTCACAATTTTGGCAAAGTCATTGTCTGCATCTGATGTACAATTCACTTGCAGGATATCAAGTGGCTGCACGTTTGGCAGTTTAGGACTGTGCGAATTGAACATATGTCAAAGATCAATCTCAGAACAATATGAATGGAGGCTGGGTGAGGGGGATATGCTTCTCCTTGGAGGGTATTGGTGGCACCAAGAGGAAGGTGTACTGAGCACTGGGATGCCCTTGGGGATGGAACTCACCCCATGCAGATCATATCCTATCCTGCCAGACTAATACAGGTGCAGACACTTTTCAGACCCTCCCATGCTCACTGGAACGTACCTGGAGTTCCATAAACACGTGGCTAAGTTTTTTGTAGTTCACCTCATAATGTAAAATTCAACATGTTCTGCCTAGTCTGTAGCTTTAAAGCTGGGGTTAGAGGGGGAATGCTGCTCCGGCTATAACCTTCTGCTTGAAGCAGTCTTCCATGATAGCATGAGGCGAATTAGAATCGACCAATACGTTTTTTAATGGCCCATGCACAGGAGGACTGATGATAGGTAGACAGAGTGGGAGAGGTGTGGCACAGCGGGTAGAGCGGCTCGCTCCGGAGCCCAGGGCTTGCGGTTCGATCCCCAGCAGCTTTGGCAGCTCAGCTCAGCATCATATGACTCTGGGCAACAGCTCACTCAATCTCCCCAACAGCCCCCACTGCCTTGGATTTATTATTAATATTATTATTACAGAGTAGCACAGCCACTGCAATGGAGAAATACTGTTTGTCTTCATTCGTTCCTGATCATCATAAATATGCAAAAATGTGACCTTCTCTGAGTCTGTACTGTAATGTATACCCTTCAGGACAGAGGCTGTTGCCTGGGGCACTTTAAGTGTTTCATGGAATAGTTTTTAGGCTGATTTCATTAAAGTGCTCTAAGCGGAGTGAGTGTGAAGTGGGTTGGAATGCACAGTATTCTAATGTTTTTTATAGAATTAATATTAAGCTTTATAATGGGGGCTGTCTACAATGCATGTTTTTAATGTTTCCTGCACTGAATTGTGACATACAGTGTTTAAATATTTTTGTAAGTTTGAGCATTCCAAGTTCTAAAGGAAAGGGGCACATATGAATTTACTATTGAGAAATGCTGCCACTGTTCTATCTGAACTATGTCAGTTCCATGAAGCAACAAGCATTGGCAAAGCCAATAGGTCTGCACGGGCTATTGGCTTTGGCAATGTGTTTTAGCCATGTTGTACACCAGTGTGGCTGCTGTTCATCGTAGCTAATAGTTAGTGGCATCTTGTGGGGTTGGGTATTCTGGGGTAGATTGGAGTGGGGTAGATTGTAGTAGTGTGGATTGAGGTGGAGTAGAGTAGGGTAGATTGTGGTGGAGCAGGGTAGACTAGTGTAGATTGTAGTGGAGTAGAGTGGGGTGGGGTTTAGTGGGGTAGGCTGGAGTTGAGTGTGATAAGGTGAAATGGGGTGGAATGGGCTACATTGGAAGGGGGTGGGGTAGATTAGAGTGGAGTAGATTGAATTTGGGTGGATTGGGGTAGACTGAGGTGGAGTGGGGTATATTGGAATGGAGTAGGGTAGATAGTGGTAGATTGGAGCGGGTAGATTGGGGTAGATTGGGGCAGATTTTGGTGAGATATATTGGAGTGGAGTATTTTGGAGTAGGGTAGATTGGAGTGGAGTGAGGCAGATTGGAGTATAGTGAGGTAGAGTGGAGTGGGGTAGCATGGTATGGGGTAGATTGGGGTGGGTGGGGTAGATTGAAGTGGGGTGGGGTAGAGGGAGGTAGATTATAGAGGACTAGGGTAGATTGGAGTGGGTTCGATTGGGACAGATTGGAGTGAGGTAGAGGGGGTGAGTTAGATTGGAGTGAAGGAGAGTGTGGTAGATTGAGGTAGAGTGGAGTGTGGTAGATTGGGGCAGAGTGGGGTAGATTGGAGTGGAGTAGAGTGGATTAGATTGGGTGGATTTCAGTGGGGTAGATTGGAGTGGGGTAGATAGGGTTGGAGTTTTGTGAGTTAGATTGGGATGGAGTGGATTGTGCTAGACTGGGGTAGAGTAAAGTGGGGTAGATTGGTGTGGAGTAGAGTGGGGTAGATTGGGTGGATTGGAGTGGGGCTGAGTGGAGTATGTTAGATGGGGTGGAGTGGAGTGGGGTAGAATGTAGTAGAGTTGGTTGATTGTGGTAGACTGGAGTGGGTTAGATTGTGGTAGAGTGGAGTTGGGTAGATTAGAGTGGAATGGGGTAGGTTTGGTGGAGTCGAGTGTTGTGGGGTAGATTGGAGTGAAGTGGGGTAGTTTGGAGTGGAGCAGAGTGGGGTTGATTGGTTGGATTGTAGTGGGATCTACTGAAGTGGAGTGGGCTAGATAGGAGTGGAGTGGGGAAATCTTTGATAGATTGGAGTGGGGAAAATTGGGTAAAGTGGAGGGGGATAGATTGGAGTGGAGTAGAGTGGGGTAGAGTGGGTGGATTGGAGTGGGGTTGATTGGAGTATAGTGGGGTAGATTGGAGTGGAGAAGATTGGGGTAGCCCGGAGTGGAATAGATTGGAGTCGGGTAGAGTGGGTGGGGAAGATTGGAGTGGGGTAGTTTCGAGTGGCATGGGATGGAGTGGAGTGGGGTCGCTTGGGGTAAAGTGTAATGGAGTAGATTGGAGTGGAATGGGGTTGAGTGGGGTGGAGTAGATTGGAGTGGAGTGAGGTAGATTGGAGTGGAGTGGGGTAGATTGGGTGGAGTGGAGCGTGATAGATTGGAGTGGACTAGATTGGGGTAGATTCCAGTGAAGTGGGGTGAAGTAGATTGGAGTGGTGTAGATTGAAGTGGAGTAGATTTGGGTAGATTGTAGTGAAGTGGGGTAGATTGAGTGGATTGGGGTAGATTCAATGGATTGGGGTAGAATGGTGTGGAGCAGAGTAGATAGGGTTAGGGTAGATTGGAGTGAAGGGGGTTAATGGTATAGAGTGGAAGGGTGTAGAGTACAGTGGCATGATGTTTAATAGAGAGTCTTAGAGTGGAGGTGTGTATAATGGAGTGACATGGTGTAGAGTGGAAGGGCATAGAGTGGAGTAGAGTGTTGTAGAGAGGAGTTGTGTAGAGCAGAGTGGAGTAGTGTAAAGTGGAGTGGTGTAGAGTGCAGTATGCATGGTGTGGTAAGCGCAATGCCATTACAGACAACACATTTCCAATTGAAATGACCATTACATTTGCACAGACATACAGTTTTACGGCGCATAAGCTGTAATGTGTGGAAATGTCATTACCTAGTGTATTGATGTATTTTGATCATAATAAAATATTTGTTTTCACCACACTTCGAAATAACAAAATAAAATTAGCTTCATTTCTACTTTCCTAATTCTGGCGTATTCTGAAATATCAGCACAGATAATTTTTGTTGTGTGCTAGAAAAAATAACTTCCTACAGTCTGTCGTCTTGCATGGGTACTCAGTAGAATGGATTGTCACATACATTCTCTCACTTTGAAGTCAGCTAGAGAAAAGTAATCACCAAACTCCCTTGGAATACAGAACCTGACATTTGACCTCTTTCTTTGAATGCACAGCAAATGTAACATGATAAGAAGAAGATGTAAAGGGCTGTTTACAGGAAACGAGTAATCCATGCGCACGGGAGGGACAAACTCAAGCTGGACAGCCTAAAACAAACAAAGCCAGCAAATAGCAATTAAATGTGAGTTACAAACCACAAAGCCAATAGTAAGCAATGGGTGAAATGCAATCCAAGGGAAGCTTTCAGAATGCCCACAAGAAGGCATAAGCAAATCAGTCTGGTAGGCTTCAATCTAAAAATGGCCCTTTCCTTTAGAGGTATGGCTGTCCTCTTGAGACCTGCTGGCAATGTCCTGCTAAAACAGTTACCATTCTGAGAACTTTCGGTACTGTACACCAAAACTAATACAAGCCTGATGTCAATTACTATATAGCAGTACTGTTGAGAGGTGCTTGTACTTTACATTATAAGAACTACAGTGCTGCTGGGAAGTACTAGTAATGCATTCTTGATGAAAAGTGCTGGTACTGACCCGTTAAAAGTTATTATTTGGCAAAGGTAAAACGTTGTTCTGCGAAGCCAGGCCAATTTAGAAACGGTCCTACCCTAGCATCAGTCCCATTCATGTATGGCAGGGCATCCTACAGCTGAGAGACAACTCGATGTAGATGGATTGCTTGTATAGTTGAGGATACAACAGGGCACTGGGCTGTGTTGAGTCTAGAGACAGTGTGCAAACGGTGGGGGGATAGAAAGGAGAATTGCCGTGAGGAAGTTACAATTCGCACTAACACACGAAATCTTTAGCAAACAACACAGTGTTTTTACAAAAGTCTTCACATGTCAGGAGAAGATGAGTCACCATGGCCATGTTTTAATTTCTTCCTGACGGCACAATCCTTTTCTCTAAATGGAATGTGCTCTGTAGTTTTTTAAACAAGAAATGGGGTATGCACCAATTGTACCTCCCTTCAGCAGCCGATGTTGACTACTTCCACTATTTACCAAGCTATAAGTTGGCCGAAATCTGGTGGCACCTGATTCTTGACTCAGGTGCAGAGACCTTCTTCCCTGTAACCTAATGGGGAGGCAACCTTATGGCCCTTGCCCGTAAAACATTGCAGTAGTGAGGACTTTATTTCCATCTTAGTATTTCTAGTATGTGTATACCATGTTATATGCATGTTTATGGCTTGAAGACCATGTGCAGTGTGAATGTTGCCTAAAGGAGAACCCAGTGAATGTCTGTGCAAAATAGAGATATTGTACAAAAGTTGATAAATTATAATATGCCAAGGTATGCTCATCGACTGAACATTGAAAACAGCCCACAGGAAAGTCTAGAGTCCCAGTCGTTCTTGAAGACTGATGTGAACACCCAAACGGTTCCCATGAGATAGAGGGGGCCATAGAACTCCATGTTATGTGTTTGCTATTTCTTTACTGTATAAGTATTATAATTTTGTTTGTGGCTGTATTGCAACTGAAGAAGGTGGAAGGACTTTCTGATTTATGTTTTGCTCACAATTTTAAATGCACTGCCTTCTAATTTGTGAAGAAAATAAATAGTCTTTTTAAAGATCTAGAAGCTCTTACTGGACATTGAGTTTGAGTGTAATCACTTGTAACTCAGTATCTGTGTCCCAAACCCCTTGGTGTGGATGGTCAGCACATTAAATCGAGTCAGATTAAAGTTATCAGTGAATGGTCCATTGGACCCAGAAGTATGATCTTGGTCTTCAACACATTGAGACAGAGCAATTTGAGCATCATCCAGTTCATCGAGAAAACTGTTGAGGGGGACTTTATCCACTGTCTCTCAAGACAGTGCTGTTTCATTTCTTGAGGTGGAAATTAGCGCTGTACTGGCATTCTTTCTTTTTGTTGCCTATGTTTCTTCTGTGAACCTTGAGGATATCAGTTGTAGAGCATACTGCAGACTCTGCATTACAAATGGGATAAATGTGGCAGCTTGGTGGGTTGGAGTGTTGTTAGTGTGTAGAAATGGAATCAACACAGAGAAAATTTGTACATGTTTACATAGAGAATAAACCAGCTTATTTTACCTAACAGCGTGTGGACTATCCTTTCCTTGCAATAACGGTGAGGAGGATGCTGAGAAAGTACCCAGACATACATAAAGGACACACATGTACAAGAAGACACAAACTCACTGAAGTACACCCCACTAGTACATTTGGGCCACTAGAAGGGCGTGCACACGGCAGTCAGGTGTGCCTGATGTTAAGATGGCAGCCGCAATGCAGCAACTTGGATCCCGTAGCCGCTGACAAAACCGATGACTGCCCCCGCGCAAGTCGAGGAGCACCCCGGTGACAGCACCACTGCCGCACCAGACCTGAGCAGCAACTTTGACAGCAGTATGGAACAGCACGCAAGGTGAGATCCACGGTCGCTTCGACTCTCCCCCCCCTTATGATAGAATCCAGTGGGGGCGAAACAATGACAATTACAATACAGCGACGTTCAGGGCGTAGTGGCGTCTGGTGGGTCTCTGGGGGCGAAGTGGAAGATGACTGCTTGATCCAAACTCTCCACCGAGTACGAAGACTCCATGCGTGGACACCTGAAGAATGCAGCAGGAACACCCTAGGGGCCCCGGGGGCCATAAACAAGATGACCGCCGAGTAGGAGCTCTACGCCAGAGCTCCCGGGCTGGTGATTACCAAACCGGTAGATATCCCCCTGTTTGCCCGGCCTTCCACCCTCCACCCGGATTGTAACCACCTACCTGCTCTCCCCAAGGCCAGTGAGGCATAGACAAGGAGGCATCTAAGATGGCCGCCACTGGGGACATCTGACACACCAATTCTCTAATAATGGCCACCATGAGTGGGCCCCTTTCCAAAGCACTCCTTCTCCCCTTGTTGGGGAGGGTTCCAGCATTTATACCCTGGAGTCTCAGAGACCCCTCTGAGAGAGTCCACAGCGACAAGGGAGTCTCACACAGCGGAGGCCTTTGTTTTTATCCCATTACCGCCGAGAGCACAGCACCGTACACCGTGACCGGTGCGCTCGATGGAACTTTTGGACTATACCCCCCCTAGGCGGAAACTATAACCTTTCAGTATGTACTGCGGGGCCCGAGCAACCTTTGGCCGTTGACCGGTGGAGCTGTCCCACGCAGCTATAGAGGAGTTTGGCTCTGGTTCACCCCTCGGCCGTCACCTACCCAGCCGGATGTCGGACACTGTTTTTCCTCGTCTCCCCGTTGTGCCTCCTCTTCCCTCATTATTCTCCGTCTACCTCTCCTATTCCTTCCCTCTCTCCCCTAATCTTCTCTCCCCTTACCTATTTTTTACCTCATGTTTATGCTATGCTTTTGTACCCATGTAATTCCTGTAACTACGCTCCAGTAACTGATGTAACTTTGTAACCATGTTCTGAAACAATGTTTCTTCCTCATGTAAAGCGCTCTAATACCTCAGGGTCTAGCCAGCGCTATATAAAACTCAATAAATAAATTAGGGCCAAGATGCACTGCAATATCTGTGGCACAAAGAAAGACTGTTTTGCAGGGAAAGAGGATGGCTGTCACTGCCCTAAGAAAAGTTGCTGATCTTACTTTCAAGAGACAGGGCTCATCACTGAATCACTGTGGAAGACTATACCGGCGCCTGCAGCAGTAAGGTGCTGCATAGAGCATGGACCTCTGGTTTGCGCATCATTGTAAGGTATGCCTAATGAGTGAGTCTCTGCTACTGGGAATTCTTCTCATTAGTCAGACAGGGCAGATGAGGAACTCCTATGATAGTCTAGGAAACAATTTTGAGGGTTATTTTGTGAGATTTTATGAGACTCTGATTCTGTACGTCCAGGTAGGTAGGGTGGGCATTGTTTCATCTTTTGAATAGATGCCATTTTTAGGTTGGAGCCTACCAGACACCACAGGTGTCTGGTTTGCTAACGACATCATGGGGACATTCTGAAAGCTTACCTTGGAATGCATTCCGCCCATAGCTACCATTGACTTTGTTTTTTGTAACTAACATGTGCTTGCTTTATATTTGCTTGCTTTATTTTGTTTTAGGCTGCCCAGCTTGAGTTTGCCCCTTTTTTCGCTCAGACCTTATTTGCTGTATTCTTCCGAGTGCTCCTTTTCTGTAAACAGCCCTTTAAATCTTGCTCTTATCTTGTCACATTTGCAGTGCAATCAAAACAGAGGACCTTGTTTTTTACTTTTCTTTCTCTGACTTCAAAGTGAGAAAATGTATGTGACAATCATGCTGGATACTGGGGGTGAGCTGGAGGAAGGCTCTACAATGTTTTTTCCTAGCACACGACAAAATGTAAATGTCTGTAAATGAACTGTGCAGATATTGCAGAGTTATGAAAGCACAAATTATGCACATTTCTAGGTAATTCTGAAGAGTGGTGGAAACAAATATTTTAATACGATCAAAACAAATCAATACACAAGGTAAGGGCATTTCCCCACGATTGTTTGCACACTGTATACTTTTATCAGTATAAACTGTATGTCCGTGCAAATGTAATGGTAATTTCAGTTGAAGATGTGTTTTCCGTAATGGCAGTGCGCTACCACACCATGCGTACTCCACTTTATCCCACTATACTCTACTCCACTCCACTCTGCATCACTCCACTCTGCTTCCCTCCAATCTGCACCACCATACTCTTCGCCACTCTAGTCTACTCTGTTCCATTGCACTCTTTGTCACTCCAGCCTACTCTGCTTTACGGCACTCTTCCCACTCTAGGCTACTTTGTGCCACTGCACTCTACTCTGCGCTACTGCACTCTTCGCCACTCTAAGCTACTCTACGCCACTCTATGTAACTTCAGTCTACCCTGTATCACTGCACCCTACTTCAGTGCCACTGCACTCTTTGCCACTCCAGTCTGATGTGCACCACTCCACTCTGCCGTGAACCACTCCACTCTGCTATGCGCCACTCCACTCTGCCATGCGCCACTCAACTCTGCCTTGCGCTACTCTACTCTGTGCCACTTCGCTCTGCTCTATGCTGCATCATTCTGCTCTATGCTGGATCACTCTGCTCTGCGCCACTGTGCTCTACACTGCACCACTTTGGTCTATGCTTTGCCACTCTAATCTAAGCTGTGCGATTCCACGCTGTGCCACTCTAATCTATGCTGTGCCACTCCACACTACTCTAATCTACGCTACTCTACACCACTCTAATCTATACTGTGCCACTCTATGCCACTCTGATCTATGCTGCGCCATTCTACGCTGCACCACTCTACACTGCCCCACTCTAATCTACGCTGCGCCACTCTACACTGTGCCACTCTAATCTGCACTGCACCACTCTAATCTATGCTGTGTTACTCTAAGCCAGTCTACTCAAAACCAATGCACTCTATGCCACTTCACTATAGGTCACTCCACTCTGACACTCCATTAAACTCTACTCCACTCTGACACTTTACAAAACTAGTCCACTCTACAGTGCTCTATACCACTCCATGCCACTTTACTCCACTCCATGCCACTCTACTCTACTCTACTCTACAACACTCTACTCCACACAACACCCTCTAAGCCACTCCACTCTACACCACAGCGCTCTATGCCACTCCACTCTACTCCCTTCCACTTTATGACACACTACTCCCTCCATGACACTCCACTCTGTGCCACTCCATGACACTCTACCCCATGGTACTCTACTCCACGACACTCTACTCTACGACACTCCACTCCATGCCACTCTCATTTATGCCACTGACTTTTAGCCATGCTGAACAGCAGCCGCTCTGGTGTACAACATGGCTAAAACGTATTGTCAAAGCCAATTATCCACTCCCCAATAAATGGACAAAATTCATAGCAGCATATACAAAAAGACCATATAGTAAAAAGCATATACAATAATTAGGGAGAAAAAGATGCTGATAAAATTCATAAACTACAGTATTAAAAGAAAGTCTCAATAAAATCACATATATAAAAGTCAAATTTAAAAGAGAGGGGAAAAGGAGCCAACCCAACTAAAAATAGGGTAGGTTTTGTCAGCTATGCCCTATACAGATATATATATTTTTTAAAGCGACCTGCGCACACACCACATAGACAGTAAAAAACGTGACACCGCAAGTACAATAGGGAATAAGGTGTTGTACTTCAGTAGCCTAAATACCTCTACACAGCGTCTGGTTCCCAAATTTCTACAGAGCTGCATCAACCAGCGGTGCCTAGATTTTCTATAACCAGGGCAAAAGAAGAAAACATGCAACTCTGATTCCTCTGCGTGGTTACAAGCAGCACAGACTAGAGCAAGTGTACCTGCCCATTTATTGGAAAAGGCGCGTAGTGGGGGGGCCCCATGCCTAAATTGAATATATAATTTCCTAAAACAACCACCTTGTGGGAAGGAGGGGGTAATTTTTCTCAGCACCCTCAACAGGAGAAAGCAGGCTGAGGACAAGTGATTGGTTTGTCTCTCCAGAGACAAATTGTCTTGCAAGAAGAAGCCAAGATTCTTAATTGACTTTACTGGACTTGATGGATGCAACCAAGAAGGAGGCCAGAAGGTCAAGGGAAAAGGTCTGCCAGGAGCTGTCTAAGAGATTCAGAGATCTTCAGTTTTACCTGAATTCCACTTGAATTTGATTATTTGCATACAGACAGCGACCCTTGTCATGTACTAATGGAATATGTCAAAAGGCGCTTATCCTGTCCTGTCGAAGGTAAGGATCTGCTGGGCATCATCTTACGTGTTTGTCTTACCTGTGTGTGGACCTTGATTTCATGAGTTTGGTCTAGGTGAATCTTCCACATATGTTTGACATCTGTGTCTGTCTGGCTTGCTCATGTTTCACCTGTATGTTACTTGACCTCTGTGTGCCTGTCCATGTCTGAGCTATTTGAGTCTGACACATGTACTTTTCTGGTACATTAATTTGTTTTGGGGTACAATGTTCTGGAGTACTTGATGCCATTGATGTTATTTGGCTAATGTGGATATTATTAATATTTCTGATTTCTAACTCGTGGTCTGTTAGACATAACTAGGCAAAACTGACTGTTGATGTGGCAGCAGAGATGTAATTACCTATCAACTAGGGGATCAAAAACCCTTGCACTGCGTACATAACATATTTAATATATCGATCTGAGAGCTGATGTCTATTTATATTTGCATCTTCATATGACTGGTCTCCTCGACTCTTGTTCATTAAGTTTTCTTTGAAGACTCCACTTGGTGCCAGGAAGTAGATCTAGAAGAAAGCAATAGAAGATGTAATTTCTTTCATTGGCTGGAATGTGGAATTGATTGGCTTATTGATCATGTATGAAATACCTAGGATTAGGTGGGGTTCATGGACTTCTGCTATGCGGAACTCCGTGAAGTGCTGAAAAACTCCACTGCGCTCTGCGGAGTTCTGCAAGCGGTGGAGTGTGGTCAGTCATTCTGCTCACGTTTATTTTTAGCGCCGGAAGTTTGTCCCGCACTGTAAATTCAGCACGAACAGCACCACGCACAGCGCAAGAGGGCACTTTTCTTTCTGCTGCTCGAGTAGATTTTCTACTCGAGCGGAAACTTCCTCAACGCGAGCAGTAGGTTTCTCAACGCGAGCGGTAGCGACTAGCCGCAACCGCCCGCATTGAGAAATCTCACTTGAAGTTGGTGTAGCGTATGATTTTCCTCGCTCGCGCTCACCAACTTAACTTTGGTGAGCCGCGCAAGAGGATAAACTCCACTCCGCTCTGCAGAGTGTTTCGGAACCCCGCGCTGTACGCAGAGTGGGAAAAATTCTGCCGGCGGAGCAGAATTCGTTGCCCACCCCTAGAAATACCCTTTCATGAGTAATTGTCAACTCTAGCAACATTGTGCTATTCATACATCTAACCTGTGTTTTAAAGTATGGGTGCTCCATGTTTGAGTGCCACTACCTACTGTTTTTTTAAATTCTGCTTTAAAAAGGATAGATGAATCTAACATATTAGTGCGTCCTCTTCTGAAATAATGTTTTATTCTTGTGTAAAACTTAGAGGTATTCAAAGGGACGTTGAAACTAGCTTTCAATAGCTCAAAGTGTGCAGCCATACGATTGGGTAGGAATATCTTTGTGATACCCCCATGGCTTAGTGTGAATCAGGGATCAACCCATTTCAGTGTATAATATTTGGAGAATAAAAATAATTCAAAATAATAATCTCCTCCACAACATGTGCAAAAACCTTGCCTATATTCTAATCCTCTCTAGATATCCCAAAGCCGCCAGGGCCAGTGCGCCTTGAAGAGAATGTCACCAACACTATAACTGTTGCATGGGGGCCTTCACCAGATGAGAAACGTGACTGCAACCTGTCCTATGTGGTAATGAAGAGGGACAACAGCCAGCAGTCGTGGCATGTGGTGGGCGATCCCGTGTTCACCACCCGCTTTACCATTACTAGAGTCATCCCCGGGCGGCAGTACCACTTCCGCGTCCTGGCTAAGAATGATATGGGGCTGAGTGACCCTTCTGACAGCAGCGAGGCCTGGAGCATATCCAAGGAGAAAGGTAAATATGTGTCACAATGAATAGGGGTATAATTTTTCAATGGGTACCAGTAACAGTTCCCGTTTCTGGCCTTCTTGTTTTTGATTTAATTTTTGTCGAAAAGTAAAAAAACTAAAATGTAAGGATCCTAAGTTTCAGCTTCAGATCTGGCTTATTTCATTATCCTTTTGATATTGATTGAGACAAGCATTTGCTGCTCAGTATGTTTTCATTTGAATCCCAATCTAGGAGAGTAACGAGTCAGCAACCCCTCCTTCTCTTTCCTTTGTGTCTCTCACGCTCTCATGCATGCTGCATTCTCCCTCATTAGTCCCTCTCGCTCTCATATTGACCTGTGTAATCACTGCTGCTTGAAGAAACTTGTACACAACTCTCTCCCTTTTACTGCATTGACTCTGACAATGTATGCAACATCATGGGTGTATATAGTCTACATAGAAAACATCCACCAGCCATTGGCATAGAGAAGGAAGCAGAACTTGAAAGCAATTGAGAATGTCTGCTATAACCATTCCTGATATATCATAATTAGGGCTCCCAGTTTTATGGTATTTATTTTTTTGACAATTCCGTCTGTATTTATCCATATTTATTTTTTGCTAATTTTATCTGTATTTATCCATATTTATTTTGGGTTTTATGAAAAAATGAATCTGAAATTAGTATATTTCCACATTTATTTAACCGGTAAATATGCACTCATGCTTGAATGCCTACCAGGTTTCAATGCTGTAAACACCCACTCTCCCCACATCATTGACTCCGCTAAATCATTGGGCATCACCTTAGACAAACACTTGAATATGCAGCCGCATATCCGTAACGCCACCAAAGGAGCTAATGATCAGATGAGTATCCTAAGGAAACTTAAACCCTTCCTCCCACAGGTCAACTTAAAAATGGCGGTACAAACCCTAGTGTTACCAAGATTGGATTACGGAAGCACCACTCTATGCGAACTTCCGAAATACAAGCTGGCCCCGCTGAGGGCCTCACTTAATGCTGCGGCCAGGCTGGTCTCTGGAACAAAAAGAAATAACCACATTTCTCCGACCTTAAAAGCATTGAACTGGCTACCATACGAGGCAAGAATACAACTAAAGATCGCTTGCATGACCCATAAAGCCCTTCACACCAAAACCCCCAGTTACTTAGCACAAAAGCTAGAGCTGTCTGGAGGTTGCAGACATTCACAAAGCGCTAGCTCACTACTACTGAAACCTCAGTCCTTCCACAAAAAGAGAACATGCTGCAGAGCCTTCTCATCTATCGCACCGAAGATTTGGAACTCATTACCACCAGATGTTTGCAGGATCCCTTCCTCCTCCTCCTTCAAAAAAGAAGTGAAAATGCTTCTAATGAACAAATTCACATCCTAAGACTTTAATTCTTACGTTACTGTTTTTCAACATATGTTATCTTACCTACCACTGTCTACCTGTTAAATTGAATGTATGTATATTACCCCCTCTACCTTCTAATGTATCTGAACGTGTTATGTAAAGCGCTCGGATACCCTCTAGGGTCATGTTCGCGCTATATAAAACATTATAAATAAACAGAAGATAAATCAATGCACTTATAAGAAAATTTGCAAATTTCACTATCAACCTTGTGCATATCTACTGCTGTTAAAGCCTCTTTACTAAAATTAATTTCTTTTTTAGCCCCCTTAACTATCAATCCACACAGCTATTGGCCCGGCAGCCATGGCAGACAGTATTTAGAATTACTCAAAAAGCAACCCAATTTCTGTTTTTATCCACATTTAAAAATAAATACAGACAAGAAAATAAATGTTTTCTGTCTGTATTTATCTGTAGAAATCAGTAAAAACGGAAAACAGGGAGCCTTAATAATAATGTCATACATGCAGATAAGCAGTGGCGGCTTTCCGAGGGAGTGGTGCGGGGCGGTGGGGCGGGGGGGTAGTGAACTCGGACATACGACGGACAGAACTCAGAGGGAGTTCTGTCCGTCGTAAGTCCGAGTCCACTACCCCCCCCACCCTGCCCATCCCCCATCCCACCCCGCCCTACACCACTCCCTCGGCGAGCCGCCACTGCAGATAAGGAACACCAATTCCTAATGCTTCCCCTTTTTTAGGCTTGTTTGCAAAGCAGAACTTGGTTACAAACTTGTTTACAAACATCTAAAATTTGGAACTCGAAGTAGAAACCAGAAGCATGTTTAATGGCCTGACACAAAGTTATGTCCTTTGAAAATCTGCCTATAATGTATTTGAAGATTTCATACTATAATTTATGGTTCCTTGGAAGCATTAATTGTTCCTTATCCATTAATGCACAAGATTAGGTCTGTTTGGAGCACGCGGAGCTTCACTCCAAGGAATTCCGTAGAGTTACCGAAAAAAATCTGCCAAATTCCGCAGAGTTCTGCGTGCCGGCAAAGTGTATGCTCAGTCACCCCTTATGGGCACCTCCTGCACTACACCATCAGCCATGCATGAGAAAGCACCTGGTATTAGACAACATCTAGTATTAGACAACATCTAGCTGAAATGAATTACAAAATGTTTCCGTTTAGTCGGGGCCTTTCGGCAATATTGCCCAAAAGTAGTAAAACTAATTTGCTGTGAAGGGCATCTGGCAGGTTTGCCTCTAGTTAATCCGTGGACGGGGAGGAAAGTGCTCAGAATAATCCATCAGTTTTTTATGTATCGTTAACATTTGGGATGGTTAGTAGCATATGGTTGACATCAGACAAACACGAGCAGTAAAACACGCAATGACTTTGATCGCCCATGTTATTTCATAACTAGGTTTGCGCTACATAGGATAAATTCCACTATGTATTTCTACAAATAAACCGGGAGACAATACTGAGCGCAAGATTACCACCTCTCATATTATTTAAAAAAAATATATTTCTGTAGCACCAACCCACCCAGGTGGGCAGCGCAAATGCCCTTACAGATTACAGCAGGGTGATGGAACCTTTATAGGAGAAAGATTACAGAAACTGTATCAGCCAAGAACCTCCCTCTGGTACGTTCCTGAGGCCCCCAAAGACCTATAAATGAAGTCCTCATTCAAACATTCCTCCGTCTTTTGAGGAAAGGTTGTGTGCCTTATTATCCTTCATCGCGCCACCTTCAGTTTATTATGAGTCCTAACTTAAGGCGAGAATTACATCACTTGGAAAACAGTGAGTAATATGATATGATAAGGCACTGCCAGTCTCCTGCTCTGCTGTCCTTATCTTTCTGCCGGGACCCGGCCTCCAAATATAAATCAGTCCGCACGCCATCTTCGAAACAGACGACTATACGGCACAACTCCTAGTACCGGCTCAAGGTGGCTGGGCCACATATTCCTGCACCACAGGCGATCTCTTCTGGTGCATCTGTAAGACTGGCATTCATTATTTGTTCATTCCTAGTGGAAATTTCTATAATGATATCAAAGGAGCTGATGCTTGGAAAAGAGCACAGCGCTGCAGGCTTGCACACAGCCCTGAAGTATTCAGACACACTGAATGACGCCGAAAAGGTCACTGACACCAATGATCTAACGGTTCCTCTGCTTCTTCAATCACCTCTTCTGCTTCTGTAAAATCATGCAGGTCTGCCTGGCAAAAGAGGCAAGGTGAGGCTCATTTGGGCAAGCTTTAAAAGAACCAATTTAAAGGCACAGGGAAAATATCTCACGAAACATACATATGGCACGGTAAATAGTAGACGTGAGCGGCAGCATGCTGGTAAACTCCGCTCTGCTGGAGTTTTTTTGCTGAACTCCGTGCCCCAAAGAGAGCGCAAAGTAGTAAAACTCTGCGAACTCCGCCTACGAAGCGGAGTCCACCACCCACCCCTACATTAGATCTTCTCAGATGATCAAACTGCCGAACAAAACCCCATTGTTTGAGGTAGACATTGTTAAATCAGTGAAATATAGCGTTTGCACCTGAGACCGCAAATACGTATTGACTTTCTTCACCAACAACATTTTAACCTTTCCAATATCTAGACTTCCAAAACATGGAAAGGCATGAACAGTTTCAGCCTCTGAATTGTAGCATTTCCACTGCCATAAATGTACAATTAGGATTGTTAAGCAATTGGTTAGCTCGGATTTTGAATATCCAATCTATCACTAAACTATTGAGAGTGACCAATTTTTTGATGTCATCCAGTATGCTATTTTGTACAGATTATTCTGCATTGATTATGTCTGCATTATCCCTGTTTTAGATGTGCACATAATTGTGACTCTCCTTTTGATTGATTCTAGAAGACCCCATGTTACAAAATGCTACCACTGTTGAACTATTACTATCTTTTAAGTATGAAATGTAGAGTAACATGTAAAGTGCTCTGTTACCCTGGTTAGTCTGGCACGTGCTATACAACACAGCAAAAAATTAAATAATACGTATTAGTGTTTCAGTAGAGATGATACGCCAATTCTGTCTGACCATTTACCACCCTTGTGTAGCATCACTCAACCGTACTTGGCATGTTCTTTAGCCCGACTTCCACATTGTTATCACTTGTACCTGTTTTTTGGTTCATTTATACAATGTTTTTTTAATTCATTTTATAAAAATAAAATGAAATTCTCATAAAATAACAAAAAACTACATGCAAGGGAGTTCAGGTCCCTTAACGAACAGATTTCAGCACATTATGAATTGCATATCTTCTAAGGTTGTTGAATAGTTGCTTGCGGAATGGGAGTTGGGGCATGGGGGGGGTGAAAGGAGCGCTGGTACTTCAACATTAGGTTGACCATAAATTTCAATTACACTGAGCCCCCAACCCCTTGACATCCCATTCTGTGCTAGCATTCAACTTTGAGCGCTATATGTGTCTGTTTCACTCAAGCTCAACTATGTTATCCATGTGCCCCATATTGCTCGGTACTCACAGGGACAGCGTCTTCTGTTATACACCACTCTCTCCATTCCCATGCATTGATCCATGCCTGTGCACTACCTGCTCGAGTTGTGCAGTTAGTTGCTATATCCTGTTTAGCGACTGTTAATCTGAGGCAGCAGAGGATCACTTTTCTTCTGGGCATCATTTGGGAAGCCAGCATCAGATATTGCAGGGTTGGAGAGAACCCCACCTCCAGCGCTACAGTCAGTACACGTCTGATCTTCACCCATGAAGTCTGTACAGCACTGTGGTCCACAGGGTGTGGATGAGAGTTTCTATCTCCTTCCCGCATTTCATACAGCTGGTATCCATTACCAGCCCCATCTTATATAGCCTGCTGTTATGCCAGTACACCCTGTGGAGGATATTCTGCACAATAAGTCTCAATCCAGCTTTTATGGTTCCTTCTCTGTGGTGCGTCAAAGAAACGTACTCAGCTACTTGCGCATGTTCTTGGACTTTTGAGTAGTCTGTTACCATTTATACCTGCTCCTGGCCGGTAGACTGGTGCTTTCCACACCCATTCGATAATGCATGCCTTTTCAAGTCCCTCATTGGTTTCTAAGGGATGCCTTCACATTTGCTCTGAAAGGGCAATGGTTTACTCTTATGAATGTCAGGACTGGGCTGGTCATTCTGCCACTCTTGGTATTTTCCCAGTGAACTGGAGGTCAGCCATAACCCAGCTGTGAAAACCCCATTGCTCCCCAATAGTTAGGGACTTCTTCAGTGTGATGCTGGTTGGAACATTTTTCAACAGCTGATTTTGATTTCCAGTTCAGCCCTAATTCACAATAGCCTCTTCTACATTAGTAATGGCAGTAAGATATTTGAATGTCTTTTTTCTATCTCCTCCACCAGACACAACCCCGTGCATCCAGGCTGTACTTATTTAGTTCAATGCGCTTTGCATTGTGGTGGTGCTACTTGTAAATAACGGAGTGGGGACTAGTCAATTGTGCACAACACCAAATTAGTTTACAGAAAGAGGCCCCCTGCACAGTGGCGGCTGCCACATGCAAAAGGTGGTGGGGTGGGGAGAGGGGGCGCGCGGGAGGGGGAGCGTGGGGGTGGGGGAAGTTTAATAATAAAAAGGAAAAACTTACCCTGAGTTGCCGGTCGCATCCCGCATCATGTCTGGTGTTTCCCCTTCCTTGTCCCAGCAGGCACTGGGGCTGCATTAGACTCCCTGTCCAATCCCAGCGCTGTTCTGGCCTGAGCATGCTGGAAAGTTGGTCCGCTCAGGTCAGTGTGTCTCCGGGGTTTCCCCAGCCCGGCTGTTCAATGCAGCCGGGTTAGAGAAACCCAAAGTGCGCATGTGTGTTTTGGTCAGCCTGAGACGGCGGGGCAACCACATATGCTCACTTAGAGAGTGCACAAAGCACTCTCCTACCCCCTTCCATGCCCTGTCCCTCCCTGCACACAGCTGGCTGAGCCAGCTGCTTAAAAATAAAACCATAATCAAGCATAGTTTTATTTTTGCTGCTGGCTCTGAGCCAGTGGGGCATCGCTACTTCACCATTGCGGAGGTATTTTTATATAAAGTTCCTCAAACATATTTTATTTCTATCAAACAACATAATCCATATCCTCCTTGTCTCACAACGTGTCTTTTTACATGAGTTAAAAGACAACAGAGGCATCTGAAGCCGCCCAATCTGTAGAGGTCTATTGGCTTCTGAAACAAACATTTTGATTCCCAAGTAAATATTTACAAAAGTCTGCATCAGTATAAAACTCAAAAATGATTGCTTTATGTATACAATGCATATATGAAATAATGAATTTAATGTGAGATGATTCAGAGTACATTTGTGATGGTAAGATACTGGGGTGGGGAAGTGAGCTAAAGAACGATGATGGATTCAACCCAGATCTGTGACTGGGGTGAGTGTCTGAAAAGTTTCAGCGCTCCGTCCATCATCTCCTTGTGTTTGCTAAGATAGTTACTCATACCCTGTAAAGCAAGCACTTAACAGGAGGTGGAATTATGCACGAAAAAGCTACTAGCATGAGGTGAGAGAGTAATCATCCTCTGGGTAGAGCCAAATCCCACTCTATGTATATTTTAAAGAATTGATAACAATAAGTCTAGCACACAGCTTGCAGTCGAGTCAGGCCTTAACAATAACATAGATATATATATATATTGATCATGTATCCAGCTAGAGTAATCCTCCTCTGGGTAGAGCCAAAGCCCACTCTATGTATATTTTAACAAATTGATAACAATAAGTCTAGCACACAACTTGCAGTCGAGCCATGCCTAAAAAGGAGTACATGTATATCTTGAACATGGATCCAGTAACACCTATGTGATCTGCTAATTCCATCCTACACCTCAGAGTGCAATGCAGTACCATAAGGCATCAGTGATGTGAAGGCATCCAGAGTCTTTGGACTTCTTGGCCTCCAGCCACAGCATTACTCTGCTTGTAAAATAAGAGCTGTCTAGTGTGAATGACTAGTTCAACAGTAGTCCCTGAGTTAAGACAAAAATACGGGAGCAGCATTCCCTTTCAGAATACAGCTCGAGAGCAAGCTTCAATGTGAGTTTGGAAGCTGAAACAGAATCTGAAAACGGTGCGGAGAACCAAGGGAGAAACATGGATCCCCAAGACCCCCCTTCTGTTATAGATGAATTGCATTTTTTACGCTTAGACAGGACTCTAAGTACACAGCAAAAGCCCCAATGGAGAGGAAAAAAGCGACAAGGAAACGCAAGAAATGAAGGGGAGGCCATTGAGTTGCGTTCAGGTGCCAAAACCAGGGACACGCACCCAAGGAAGTAGAGCGCAATCCAGCAACAGTAATCAATCTGTCTAATCTACCGCTCACAGAGGATGAAAAAAACACACTTTCAGCAGGACTATCCTTTTGTACCAGGAGAAATTTCAATTATGCCCAGACTCGCATAGATTTTTATAAATTTGCGCGAAATCTAAGATTAAAAAAATTCTTCCACACTCAATCTGAGAATACAACAGCAAAAAAAACAGATAAGACAGATGGTATGTATCTTGAAGCAGAGGACTTGAATTTTCTACATGAGCTGCATTTATTAGAGACAGAGTGTGAAGGCATGAAACAACCTGAGTCTGTAAAAGAAACCGCTGGCATGATGGGCCTGGACATTCATAACTGCACAAGAACTCCATTCAAGCCGAAATCCACCTTTGTTCCTATGACATCAAAAGACTCATTAGATGTGTTCACTGACCTAGTTGTAAAAGATCTGCAAGTACTATCAATTGAATCAAGTGAAGAATTTTTGCGTGGAAACAGCCAAGAGGATAGAAAATATGCAATGATTGTGCAAAAAATAAAAAAATTGGAAAGACATAGTAGTACGCCAGTCCGATAAGGGGGGCAACGTAGTATTGTGGCCACTGGAAATGTATAATGAAGAGGCTATGCTCCAATTAAGGGATAACAAATGTTATCAGAAGGTACCCAATAGCAATCTTGCAGAAACAAAAAACTAATTGCATAAAGATTTGGCTAGGTGGAGAGGATTGGGCATGATTTCCCAAGATGAATATCATTTTCTTAAAGCTGACAATCCGGTGACACCCATACTATACCTCATTCCAAAAGTGCATAAAAACATAAAGATCCCCCCCGGTAGAGCCATAATCTCTGCCATAGGTAGTTTGCTAGAACCGACATCTAGATTCTTGGATTTCTTCTTACAAGAGTTTGTGAGGGAGCTGCCAGCATATATCCAAGACACAAGGGACTTCCATAGAAGGATAGAGAACACAAAATGGAAGGACACATTCCCCTTAATCACATTGGCTGTGCCATCATTATATACAAGCATACATCACGAAAATGGATTAAGAGCAATGAGATACTACCTAAACAAGAGATCTATCACATTGCACCAACACTCGGCCATGTTAGTAGAAATGGGCAGGATCTGTCTTGAGAACAACTTTTTTATGTGTGGCACAGACACATACAGACAAGTTCGAGGGACTGCAATAGGCACCTGCTTCGCCCCCAGCTATGCGAATTTGCATATGGGCTGGTGGGAGGAGCTCAGGGTGCAATTTGCTGGTGAATGGAAGACCAACATAATCCTATAGACTAGGTTCATAGATTACCTTTTTGTAGTGTGGTATGGTACCATGGATACCGCAGAACAATTTATACGGAGATTGAATGACAACTCTCTGAACTTAGCATTTACCAGTTCCATCAGCAACACACAGGTATGCTTTTTAGATCTAGAGGTCTTTGTGAGCCCACAGCTGGAAATACTATACTGCACGCCAGGAGTCACCATCCACACAAATTAAAGAATAGCATCCCATACGGAGAGCACCTTAGAATAAAGAGGAATTGCAGTGAAACCTCTACCTTGGAAACTGCACAAAAAGATCTCATGACTAGATTAATGCAGAGAGTCTATAGTCCACAGGTACTTGATCAGGGTCTTACCAAAGTAAATACAATGAAGAGAACAGATCTAATTTACCCTAATGAAAAGGATAGGGATGTGAAGAGAAACAAAAACAGAAATGAGACACGTATGATTACCACCTACAATGCCTACCACAGCAGAGTGAGAGCCTGCGTGAGTAGGCATTGGCATCTGGTCAAAAGGGACCTTATATTGAGAGATTTAGTCTCTCGGAGACCGTTAATTACCTTCAGAAGGGCAAGGACCTTAAGGCAGGATCTAGTCAATATCAGTCCGGAAATAAGGGGCAGTAGAATTCATATGGCACACGTACGAATACTGCAATATCTGAGAGCAGTTACAAACAAAGATAAAAGCTACCCAGTAGCAAGGCATATGAATGAAGAGCATGGGGCAAAATTCAAGACCTTGTGTATTTTGTAATTGAACAGGTGGAAAAAAGCAGAAGGGGTGGGAATCGTGAACAGAGGTTAAGACAACTGGAGTCTCGATACATCCAACTATTCAACACCAAGATCCCTTTTGGGCTTAACTCAGATGAGGATCTTTCTGTGCATTTAAGTATCTAGACAATGTTGTGGTTAGCTCCCCAGCTATTAGATGATTTTTAATTTATCCACGGAACCTGAGGCTATGAAATGAGAAAGGCTGATCGACACTATGAAAACAAATGAAATGTGATGCTAACATTTTCTTGATTCAGATGACTAATGTGACAAATTGTTTTTGAAATTAATCATGTATTCAATTAATGAAAGCGACACCTGTGTATTATGTACATACAAATAACTGCCACTAGGCCGGTATTGTTTTGGGCATGGCTAATAAGAACAGAACAATAGAGGCATCTGTAAACACAGTGTGTAAGGCTAAAAAATGCTTAATGCTGAAATTTTGGCAGAGTGAGTGTCGGGTAAAGAAATAATGCATCATGCACTTGCACTTTATTTTGTTAATATACATAGTCTCTATCAGAATAGACAGGAACTGAAGCGGAAGGCTTCGAGGTACAATCATGTGTGTTAAAAAAAATATAAAAAGACAAAAAAGATTTAGAATTAATTTTGTGGAACAAATAAAACAAAATAATCATTAATGAAAATTGTACAGAGATTTATGATGAAACATATGATTACCTGGCAAACTTGTAAAATAATTTTGCGAATGGAATTGGGATCGAAGTCTGTTTTCAGTTGCAATGGAAACTCCACCCATGTGACCGCAGGTTTCCGAGGGTTTTTAAACACACTGAATTAAAAAACGCTTGATGTGTGACCAAGGCAGCAGTGCCGAAACGCGTTACAGCGATATATAATAAAATCACTGGAGTGTCGTACCTTTGTGTTGGGATCCGATTCTCATCGGGAAATTGGAACTGGATGAAAAATATATATATATATATATATTCACTGAAAAAACCATAGGTTTCAGGCACGTTATAGTTAGAAATTAGCATTTAAAAAACCTTAGAAATTCACTGAAAAAACCATAGGTTTTAGGGAAAGTTATAGTTAGTTGGACATTTCACTCGTACAAAACCAGAGAAATTTCCCCGTTATAGTTAGTTCAGCTAACTATAACTCGCGCCCCCACAATGCACTGCTGATGACGTCACATATTACATCACTCATGACATGGTCAGTGACATCACTGATGACATCACTGATGACATCAATGATGACATCATCCAGTGACTGTGTGTTTCTGTAAAGTTTAAATATGTTTAATATATATAGGGAAAGGCGTATTGAAGAATGAGTGGGTGTATAAGTGTCTGAATGGATGATTTAGTAGGTGCGTGACTGACTCTATAAGTGAGTGATTAAACGTATCTTACTGAATGCATGGGTTAGTGACTAAACTGTGTGAATGTCTGTATCCGTCTGTCTGTTGGTGTGTAAGCGGCTGCATGGGTTTGTGAATAGCTACATGAGTGTCTATATGGGTTATTGATTGGTTGTCTGAGTATCTGTATGGGTGCCTGAGTGTTTGTGTGGGTGGGGTGTGTGTGACTCTGTGCATAGATGTGTGAGTGGGTGATTCACTGGGTGCATGGTTTCAAGAGTGCATCTGTGATGGACTGTATGGGTGGGTGAGTGTGTGTATGGGTGTATTAGTGAGTGAATGTATATCTCAGTGGTACATGTGTGAGTAACTACATATGTGAAAGGCAGTATATATGTGTGTTGGAGTATATAAATGGCTATAAGTGAGAGTGGCTGTATGGATGAGTGTGTGCTTGTATCAGTGATTGTATAAGAGCGTAAGAATGTGCTAGTATTTGTATGAGTAAGTGAGCTGGTGTGTGTATAACTGTATAGGTGAGTAAATGGCAGTGTGATTAATTATTTGCATGACTGACTAGGTGTGTGAGTACCTCTATGGATGAGTGGCGGTATGTGAGTGTCTATATAGGTGTATGAGTGCATATGATAGTCCTGTACTGAGTGACCATAAGTATGAGTGACTGTACGGGTGAGTCAGTGGATGTGTGTGTAGACCTAAGAATCAGTGAGTGGGTATGTAGTTATTGGTGTTGGAGTTTCTATGGTTTTGAGAATGGCAGTCTGTAATTTAGAGTGGGTGTATCAAAGGTTATATTAGGGTGTGAGAAGATGCATCAAATTATCACATGGATGATGTCATCAGTGATGTCATCAGTGATGTCATCAGTGATGTCATCAGTGATGTCATTTGAGATGTCATTAGTGATGTCACTGACCATGTCATGAGTGATGTAATATGTGACGTCATCAGCAGTGCATTGCGGGGGCGCGAGTTATAGTTAGCTGAACTAACTATAACGGGGGAATTTCTCTGGTTTTGTACGAGTGAAATGTCCAACTAACTATAACTTTCCCTAAAACCTATGGTTTTTTCAGTGAATTTCTAAGGTTTTTTAAATGCTAATTTCTAACTATAACGTGCCTGAAACCTATGGTTTTTTAAGTGAATTTCAAAGGTTTTTTAAATGCTAGTTTCTAACTATGCCTACAGAGGTAGGACATGTGAAGAAAGAAGAAAAGACGCACAGAAAGAAGCAAAAGAAATGCAGAAAGAAGCAACAGAAGTCCACAAAGACGAACAAAAGTGCAGGAAGAAGCAAGACATGTGCGGAAAGAACCAACAGAGGAGCAGAAAGAGGCCTTGTTGCAAAATCATCCTGTGCCCACAACTTTTTCAGACGGGTACTGGTGGTAACTGACTCTGACTAACCAGGCCTAGAGCCAGTGCTATGCTAAAAGACACTTAGAATACAGTGAAAACACCTACATACACTAGGGAACACTATGCGTTGGGGTACCCCTGTGATTAGCATGACCTCCTCTGTAAGGCCCTAGTACATAATAGGGCAGGGGGATTAAAACTACCTCTAAGTCAGAGGTGCAGAAATATGCTACTTTAACTAGTAGTCACGTTTGCAGAGTGGTGGAGAAAGGGTGCTGGGCGTCCAACCAACGCTCAGGAATTCCGCTGCGTAGGACTTACAGGAGGTACCAGGAGGGATTCTTGGCCCCAAACTCCCTCAGGACTAAATTGGACTTCATCCCCCATCCCGTAGTTTGCCACGAGGCACATTTGCAGAGTGGTAGAGAAAGGGGGCCATGGCCTCCGAAGACGTCTTAGCAATCCCAATGTGTGAGTCTTACTGGAGGTAACAAGAGGGGTAGTTGGCCCCCAAGGACATCCTTGGGGGCCAACTTCCCAAACTATTACCTCCAGTCAGTCCCACACAGCAGCACTGGTAAGTACTCGTACCAGGCCACGCCCACTTTGCCCACCACTCTACAAACGCGCTCCCTGGCACGCTCTTGGATGGGGATTGAAGTCCCCTTCACTGCTGGGGGTCCTTTAGGGGCCAACTAGCCTACCTTTACCTCCAGTAAGCCCCACGCAGTGGGATTGGTGAGAGGTAGACAAAGGCCATGCCCCTTTCTCCACCACTCTGCAAACACGCCCCCTGGCGCGTTCTAAGTTGGGGGATTAAGTCCCCTTGAATCCTGAGGGTCCCTGGGGTCCAACTAGCCCACCAGGTACCTCCAGTAAGCGCCACAGAGCTGCGTTGCAGAGAGGTGTAAAAGGGGCGTGGCCTGGACCACCTCTCTGCAACGCAGGCCTGTGGCGCTTACTGGAGGTACCTGGTGGGCTAGTTGGCCCCAGGGGCCCTCAGGATTGAAGGGGAATTAATTCCCAACTTAAAACGCGCCACAGGGCGTGTTTGCACACATGTCACCTCAGGCCCCGCCCCTCCCTTCACCACTGTGCAAATGCACCCCGTGGACGCGTTTAAAGTTGGGGGATAAGTCCCTTGAATCCTGAGGTCCCTGGGGTCCAACTAGCCCACGAGGTACCTCCAGTAAGCACCACAGAGCTGCGTTGCAGAGAGGTGTAAAAAGGGGCGTGGCCTGGACCACCTCTCTGCAATGCAGCCCTGTGGCGCTTACTGGAGGTACCTGGTGGGCTAGTTGGCCCCCAGGGGCCCTCAGGATTGAAGGGGAATTAATTCCCCAACTTAAAACGCGCCACAGGGCGTGTTTGCACACATGTCACCTCAGGCCCCGCCCCCTCCCTTCACCACTGTGCAAACGTGCCCCGTGGCGCGTTTTAAGTTGGGGGATAAAGTCCCCTTGAATCCTGAGGGTCCCTGGGGTCCAATTAGCCCACCAGGTACCTCCAGTAAGCGCCACAGAGCTGCATTGCAGAGAGTTGTAAAAAGGGGTGTGGCCTGGACTACCTCTCTGCAACGCAGCCCTGTGGCGCTTACTGGAGGTACCTGATGGGCTAGTTGGCCCCCAGGGACCCCCAGTATTGAAGGGAATTAATTCCCCAATTTAAAAACGCGCCACAGGGCGCGTTTGCAGAATGTTGCTGGGAGGGGGTGGGCCTCCGGCACGATTGCGGTCTTTTTTTTTTTTTTTTTTTAAAGGGGGGCTGTGTGGCCCCCCTTCTTTTTCCTTTTTTTGGGCCCTGGGGACCCCATCCCCCAGGGCCTTTTTTTGGGGCGAGGGGGCCGCGTTGCCCCCCTCCCGGGCCACTTCTAGCCCCGGGGACCACATCCCCCGGGGCAGGCCCTATCCGTTGGGGACCATGGGGGGAGCCACAATGCCCCCACGGTCCCGCCGGCTCCCCGCATCCTGCAGGAGCCGGCATTGCTTTTCCACATGGGGAGCCGCTGACATGCAGCTCCCCGTGTGGAAAGCAATCTGCTTTGCAGTTTGGAAGCGAGAGCAGGTTTCCTGCTCTCGCTTCCAAAATCCAAGCAAGTTTGCTATGGCAGGGTGGGAGCCGCGAGGCTCCCGCCCTGCCATAGCAAACAGCAGTGTCCCAGGGGTGGGCACCCCAGGACACTGCAGGAGCCGGCCCTGGGGGGTGGCGGTCCCCAGGGCCATCACGGGCTCCAGGAGGGGGGCCACGCGGCCCCCCTCCCTTCAGTTTCAAAGCCCCGGGGAGGTGGTGGTCCCCGGGGCTCAGGGGTCCGTAACAAACCCCCAAATTTACATACTTAGTGCCCCGGGGAGGTGGCGGTCCCCGGGGCGTGTGGGGGGGCTCAAGCCCCCCACACAGGTTCTTTTTTTTTTTTTTTTTTTAAACCCCGGGGGGTGTCGGTCCCCGGGGCTGCATGGGGCCGTGTGCCCCTCGCAAATATTCAAGAAAAGCCCCGGGGGTGGCGGTCCCCAGGGCTTGGGGGGGCCTTGGAGGCCCCCACACATTAAAAAAAACAAGCCCCGGGGGTGGCGGGCCCCGGGGCTGCGGGGGGGCCGTGTGCCCCCGCAAATATTTAGGGAAAGCCCCGGGGGTGGCGGTCCCGTGGGCCCCCGCAATTACAGTATAGCATGCCCCCGGACTTAGCCCACCCGAGGGCTAAATATTAACGAAGCGCGGGAGCCCGAGCTTTGTTTTTTTTATTTTCACGGCAAGATTTGTGGATCCTACGCGAATTTTGCTGATTTCTTTTTTAAAAAAATGCTTTTTTTGGCCCTGGGGGTCCTTGTGGGACCCCCTGAGCAGGCCTAGGGGGGTCAGGGTGTTTCTACCCTGCCTCCTTTTCTTCTTTCTCACCTTTGTTTCCCTGTTTTCTTGTGACTCGGTTCTACCGAGTCACAAGATGGCTGCCAACACTTCCTGGTTTGGAGTGTTGACAGCCAATTAGAATAAAGCTCGTGGTCGGGATGGTCTGCGGATCCACCGCGCCTCTAGATATCGAAACTTTTATTTTTTGATTTTCTCAGCAACTACTGAACGAATTTACACCATTTAAAAACAAGCATTGGCATAGCCAATAGGTCTCGCCTTTGGGACCTTATAAGTGTTTAGCCATGCAACACTTGATGTTGTTGCACCAAGGATATTGTGCTGGATAACTAAACACTTATAAGGTCCCAAAGGCGAGACCTATTGGCTATGCCAATGCTTGTTATTTTGATGCCCGGGGCTATTTTCTGTCTCAGTCCTGTAGTGACTGGCTGGTCACGGTCTAGTGTTTCTACACTATGTATTTCCACCAGCCACTCCTTGAGGGCTGGTTTTCACCCATCCATCACAGGTGTCACCAGTCACGTGGCCCTGCTGATTAAAGAGGCCTGGTGCACGAGCCCTGGGCCAGGTCCAGCTACACTAACTATGTGTACGTATCCTTTGTATGGTTGCATGAGGGCCAAGGGTCCTAACCACTACAATGGTGACTAGCAGGACCTGCCCCGCATATACACTGGCAGCAGTCTTGGTGTGCCATGGGGGAAGTGTGGCCAGAGTTTAAGGCTCACCCCGCACCTATTGCCAGCTGGATATCAATGGTTGCAGGGCAAGAAGGCGGCCATCCAGTGCGCGCACCGGCGTCCTCCAGTTAGGCCCCTGCACCCATAATGCTGACCAGCAAATCAGTATAAGGTCAGCAGAACAAAGTAATGGGGAAAGCATCGCAGCTAGCGCCATGCTTAGGGGGCCACCACACTGCCGAACCCCCTGCAAGAGGCATCCCCCCATTCTGCAGTGACTGGGTGGTCAGAAAGAAGAATATACAGTGAAGCACCAGCTAGCAAGAAGAGCAAGCGCAGCCAAATGAAAATAAGGGCCGTCCAAGCTGCCATACCCTATCCCAAGGTGCTCCATGCCTGCTAGAACGCCCATCAGCAGCCCCGCCTGCCGTCCTGTGCCATGGTATCCCAAGGCTAGGCATCGGTGGATCTCCTGTCTGCAGCTCCTGCCCCCCCGCACAGCCCGGAGGGTGAGAGATGCTGCCGCGGAGGGGAAGGAGCAGTTGAGGTGCCAGGGAGCAGCTGTTTGCTGCACCACGTGGTAGAGGTGCAAGTGTTCAAATAAGGCACCCCGTCGCAAGTAAGTTGCTGCCGTGGCCCCCGCGTTTGAAGTAGCAGCACTGCTCACCTCAGTGACTTGTGGGCAGCGGACCGCAACTAACTTGGTGGGATAAGCCAGGGCTTTAAGTGGGATGAAAAAACTGTGGGGTCTCACAATGGGGCGTGGCTAATGTAATTAAGGGCGTGGCTTAAAAACACGTAAGCTAAAAACCTGTGCTTAGCATAGTGTGCCACCCGACTTGTATTTTGCTGTTTCTGTCATTGCATCCAGATATATGATACACCAAGTAACATCATACCTACAACAAGTCAGGACTATTGCCTTTGTCAAGGGTTGTTAGTTGCATAGATAAATAAGCAGCAACTATGGCTTGTATATAATATTGAAAAAGCTTCTACTTAAAGCCCTGGTGACACCACGACAATAACTTCAATAACATACATACGCTTCAATACAGATTTCAAACAAATATTCCAGCAATAACCATGTTCGTTCTTTGGCACATTTTGAAAACATTAAATATTGCTATACAAAACATATAAGTCCAGACCTGTGGGCTTTGCCAATGCTTGTTTTAGTGAAAGCTCATTTCCTGTAAAAATTATATCATCCTATAGAGGTCCTGCTTTAAGGAGCAGGTCACCCCTGCCCTACAGAGACTCGGTTTAGCCTGGCCATTCAGTATTTTACAAAACTCAATGTGCGTGGCTGGAAGCGGGGGAGAGGGAGGGGTGGAGGGGTGAAAGAGGGCCACCAGATTTCGTTTAGCCAACCTTTGCACTTAGGAGGAGGACATAACCAGCTTTGCTTGTTTTGTTGCTATATTTTCGGAATTTGTTTCCAGATTGCACTAACTGCGTATTTTAGATTGTGTGAGCTTGTGGGTAACTATTTTGAATTTTGGAAGATGACAGTGTACCTTTCATCTATCTACCTGGCTCGCTCGGGCCAAGGTTACACCGTGGGCAGTCGTGCTGTGCTAAGGAGCCCGCCTTTCAGCGGAGTCCCCGACTTAGCTAAGGCGTCTGTGATGTCTCTGCGGTGGCCTGACTAAGTGACCACCAGTGGTGTGTCAGCTGGGTTCCGTGCCCAGGCTGATCAGCGGGGTAGCCAGGGCGCCACGGACCCTAATGCAAGCAAGGAAATTGGCCACCCACCCCCTGATTTTATAGTATAAGAAAAAAAACAACACAGCCACTAATTGTGGTGAAGTGGACCCTTCATGCCCGGGCCCTGGTGCCACTGCACCTGTTGCACTATTGATATCTGCGCACCCGAGGCTGTTCTCGTGCAAAAATTCCCGAACATACATTTACAGAACATATGCCTGTCAATGGGAATGCTGTTTCATCACTAGGAAGGCAGAGTGTGGTTGATGGATGTGGATGTGGGAAAGGGAGGGGGGATTTTGTGGATCGGGTGTCTGTTCGTTGTTGTTCCGGCCTCACACATGCCCATACTCGCGTGACTGCCTGTACTGGTTCTACCTCTAAGATTCAGTACCTAGCCTCTGTGGTTACTGCAAACATCCAGCTGCTTATCACCTGTAATCCAGTGTAACAACCACGCGCTGCTGACATCACTCGTGTAGGTATATTCTGCATCTTTGCACTGTAGACGTCACCTACAAACGTCACTAGAGTAAAGGTCACACGGCCCGGGGCGCCAAGTGTTCCCGGCCAACCCGCGCCCTTGCATGAGATATCCAGCGCTACCTCGGAAAGGCCAGCAGGGCTGGGGCCGCGTCGGGTTTGCTTTGGCTTCTTCAACGCAGCAGTATTCCTGCAGGGAGCTCTGTAGTTTAGGAAGGCCTCTGTGAGCTTTATTTAAGGTATTGCAATAGTAATGTCTTTGCTTCGCGCAATCGGGTGTAGAGGCAGTGATTGTCACAAAGGTTACGTGTTCTGGCAGGCACACATACCATATAGAGCGCCAAACAGTGGCTTATTTCAGGAATCATTCCGTGGTGGCCGTTTCTGCCCGCACACTGCTGAGCCCGGGTGAGAGTCTGCTGACACTGACAGACATAGTTGTCCGCGCGCAGTTCGCACATCAAGCGCGTGATCATCCTCGCCTACGAGTCGGCAGTGATCTAGAGGGAAGTCAGCGAGAGAATTTTGATTTTGATTTTAATTTCTGAAGAGATCTGTGCGCACTCTCGTGTCACATGCTTAAATCATCATTAAAAAACGCCGTGGGATGCGAGGAATGCAGCGGAGGGGGAGGGGTGGGGGGAGTGCGGCCGACAGCGTTTCCCTTGCGGGAGGACACAGGGGCACCATCTGTTCGAAAGTTAATTACAAACAGATGGTTTCAAAGCTCGCTCCCGCAAGGGAATCGCCAAACGTGAACGCGTTGCCATTGAAAGCAATGCAACGCGTGCACGTTTTTGGGGCCAAAACTGAATCCATTACTAAAGGTATTTTTCCTATGCAGCGCATGCGCGCTGCGTAGGCAAGACCTAAAAAGGGCTCTTTCTGAACCAAGGGCTACCTTTTTGCCAAATTTGGTGTAATTCCGTTCAGCAGTTCGAGCTGTAGCCGTGTCTAAAGTTTCCTATGGGAAATTGATTTTCCGACCCCTTTTTTTAACATTTCTCAGGAACTACTGAACGGATTTACACCATTTAACAAAAAGGGCTCTTTCTGAACCAAGGGCTACCTTTTTGCCAAATTTGGTGTAATTCCGTTCAGCAGTTCGAGCTGTAGCCGTGTCTAAAGTTTCCTATGGAAAATAACATGGAGAAAACATGTTTTGGGACCCCCCTTTTTTCTCGGCCCCCGCTTGGCGAATCACCCCGAAACTTTCAAGACAGGAGCTGACTGGAGCGCCCCACTAGTTCTGAACATTTCGCGAAGATTCGTCATCCGGCGCCAAAGTTATTGGGAAAAGAAAAAACGCTTTTCCTATGGAAACTAGGTCCTAACTATAACTATCTACTGGCGACCGCCAGTAGATAATATATATATTGATCATGCATCCAGCTAGAGTAATCCTCCTCTGGGTAGAGCCAAAGCCCACTCTATGTATATTTTAACGAATTGATAACAATAAGTCTAGCACACAACTTGCAATCGAGCCACGCCTAAAAAGGAGTACATATATATCTTGAACATGGATCCAGTAACACCTATGTGATCTGCTAATTCCATCCTACACCTCAGAGTGCAATGCAGTACCATAAGGCATCAGTGATGTGAAGGCATCCAGAGTCTTTGGACTTCTTGGCCTCCAGCCACAGCATTACTCTGTTTGTAAAATAAGAGCTGTCTAGTGTGAATGACTAGTTCAACAGTAGTCCCTGAGTTAAGGAGCCATGCATGAGTGTAGTAAGAGTAGGAATGGGCCATGACTCATGAGAGGCAATCTCAAGTGGGTCACAATACCCCTTACCCTCCCTCAACAGTGGTAATAAATAGCATAGTACCCTCAGCGTATTGGGTTTATTAGATGTTGATTTTCATATGTAGACACCATAGATCTCTAACTTGAAGCGAACTCAAGTGGTTAAATTCATGAAGAGAGATATGGAGTTCATTATTTTCTCTGCAAAGTAATTATAACATGAAATCTGCAAGACAATAAGGATTTACTTCTCAAATTAGTCTACCAAACTTGGCCAGTAAAAGGGAATTCAGTCCTTGCAGTGTGGTAATAAATGGATGAATTACATTTAATAGTGCATGCTTTATTGGCTCAAGTTTTCTTACATTGGTATGGTATAAATAAATATATTTGATTAACTCGATACTGATGTATGCTTGTAATTTCCTGATTCAACTTTTGCAGATTATCCTGTTATAATTTATTAGAGAAGACCTTTCTCACAATGGATCTGGAAACTGTTGAGCAGAATCGGAGCATAAAATGTGTCTTCTGAGGACAACAGCAGTTGCCAGGTGTAACCAATGACTCCCATTTGATTTAGTGCAAAGCATCTTATGTACAGACCTCCACTGCCACCACCTACAAAAATGAATCCTGCTTTCCGTAGTCCTTTTTTAAACTAAGTTCCACACCCAGAGGCTCATAAAGGTAACATGCGATACAAAAGGGGATGATGGACGGAACGCTTGAGCCAATCAAACACTCACCCCCAGTCAACTGATCTGGGTTTAATCCATCATCATTCTTTAGCTCACTCCACCACCCCAGTTCAGACATGGCCGTATGCAAATCAGTCTGACCCTGTGCCTCATGGGAACAGTCCAGCCCGAACTGCCAAGCCATGTCTTCCCTGGACCGGAAACAAGCATCCTAGGACCGGTTTCTGGCATTTCAGCCGTCATCAGCCAGGCTTGCTTGAATCCAGTGGCAAAGTGAGCAAGGGACCTGTTCGTGCTGGACTGTTCCCATGAGGCACAGGGTCAGACTGATTTGCATATGGCCATGTCTGAACTGGGGTGGTGGAGTGAGCTAAAGAATGATGATGGATTAAACCCAGATCAGTTGACTGGGGGTGAGTGTTTGATTGGCTCAAACGTTCCGTCCATCATCCCCTTTTGTATCATAAAGGTAACATGAGCATTTGAGAGATGTGAACTCCAGCAATTAAAGTACACTTTCCAGCTAGAACTCACCAATTTCAGATACAAATACATAAAAAATGTCCTAGTTTGAGTGCAGCGCTTAATTTGTAAGAAGCATAAGTGTCAAGGACCTCTTCAGGAGGGCACTGTAACTTGCAACACCCATTGCCCACGCCAGCGCTGCCAATGACAGTACCAACACAACTACTAACCGTCAAACTCCTACAAGTGTGACAATTCGGACTGTTTCAAGCACCCAATGCTATAAGAATAGCTTGGGTGGCAGGTATAAGTGTGACGTGTCCTATTAGCCTTGTTCCCACCAGTAGAGCTCAGACACACACGCTGGCGCGACCGTGCAGCGTGTGACGTGTCCTATTAGCCTCAGTAACGCTGATCACTCGATCTTTGATCCCTGGCAGTTTTTTAAAGAATTCATTGTACTGTTTGTAGCTTGCACTTTGCACTTTGTTTTAACCAATTTTAAAGTTACCTGCATCCGATTTGCTGTCGCCGTGTATGACCGCGAAGCCTGTTTGTAAGAGCGGGCCCCCCTGGACTAAGGTCGGCACACTAGCATGCTGGCGCGACCGCGCCGCGGGAGTGCGCTCAGTGCCAGGACCCTTGCCTGTTCTCCCCCCCAAATCTACACCAGGGACCAGCTACTTGCGTATGATAACGGTGAGTGCTGTAACCCGGTTGTATGTACAGGATATGGGGATAAATGGCCATCCAAATGTAATTCCTGTGGCTTCACGGTCAGGGACATACTGAGCAAACAAACAAGCCTTATAAATAATCCTACAATCTTACCTCCCGCATTAAGATATAATTACAAGATAGATGAAGACCTAGGAGCCATACTGTCACCTCCAACTTACTTAGACACCAGGAAAACTGACCTCCCAATAGGTGGAATCACCTCTCAGCATATTACTGCAGACTCTTTACAGTGCATTCTGCTGAATACCAGATCCCTGATAAAGCATAAATACGAATTTGAATGCATGATGTAGCTCTCGAACCCAGATCTGGTTTTTGTAACGTAAACTTGGGCTAATGATACATCTGAACCCGACTGGAACATCACCCTACCAGCTGGATATAAAGTAGCCTGCATAGACAGGAAAGTGAAAAAAGGAGGGGGCATTGCCATACTATATCGCTCTGGCTTTAATGTAAGAATTGAGCCTACCCAACAACTTGAAGCTGAGGCCTTGATTTTTTATATTAAAATTAACAACACCCTGACCTTTCCGGGCCTACTTCTCTATCGGCCACCGGGGTTAAGGTCTACTTTTACCCAGTCACTCCAGACTCTTTTAGAATCCTGTTTATAATCTCCTACTTTTACAATTTTGGGGGATTTCAATTTCCACCTGGAATCTAATAACGCAGATACAGCCATGTTGTTGGATAATCTTGCAGGATACGGTTTGACCCAAATTATCTCTGAATCCACCCATAAGGCCGGCCATACCTTGGATGGCATTTTTACCAATAATTCTATCATCATATTGGATAATATTCTTCCCCTACCATGGACAGATCATAAAGCAATCTATTTTAAGGTACTAAACCCGGAAAGAAACCGGTTCCACTTAAATAGACCACCTTTTGTTAAGACTCACCCCTGGCACAGAATACAAAAAAGAGAGTTAGAAGAAGTCCTTGATAGGAACCCCCCAATGGATGTCTCTGACATCAATCTGGCAGCTAACAAATTTAATGACTGGATCAGGTCAAAAGTAGACCAGCTGGCCCCAGAAAAAACAAAGAAACTGAGAAGAAGCCTGGCGTCTGCCCCCTGGTATAACTCAGATCTCAAACACATCAAGTCCAAATGTAGACGATTCGAACGATCATGGAGGGTCGACTACAGCAAGGAACACAAAACGGCCTATAATCTAGTCCTAGAGGAATACAAGGAAGCAATCAAAAAAGCCAAAATGGATTATTTTACAACAAGAATAGATGCAGCCAAAAATTCCTCTAAGGAGCTCTTTAAAACTGTTACCATCCTATCTAAACGGCTGCAGGATAACCAGTTCACACCAGACCAAAACTTCTGTAATAAGATTGCCAACTTTTTTCAAACCAAAGTACAGTCAGTCTATAACGAACTCCTCAGAACAGCACCCAATTCGACTGAAAATAATGTTAATACCACTGATGAGAATTTAACCCTCAGTAGCTTGTCTAGTTTGTCGACTCTAACAACAGAGAAAGTTAATGATCTGCTATTACTGACCAAGTCAGGCTCCCCCACTGACCCGTGTCCTCCTGCCACTTTACATCTGGTCTCCGAAAAGATCAGTATACATCTAGCCCCTCATTTAAATGAGGTGATTAGCTCTGGGACTTTACCCCGGTCTTGGGAAAAGGCATACATTAGGCCTATTTTGAAGAAATCCTCCTTGGATCCCACTGAGGTGAAAAACTACCGTCCAATATCTTGTCTACCAATACCGGCTAAAATCTTAGAAAAATCAATTAACACTGAACTAACCCACTACTTAGATTGCAATAACCTCCTAGACTCCACCCAACATGGCTTTAGACCACGCCACTCCACAGAGTCTGCCCTGATCATGGCCACAGAGGAGATTCGCAGACAGATGGATGGGGGGAAGAGCCGTCCTTATCCTACTTGACCTATAAGCAGCATTCAACACCGTTAACCATGCAGTGCTAATGCGGCGGCTGAAGGCAATACGTATTAAAGAGACGGATCTAACCCTACTCTCCTCCTTCATGGCATCCAGGGTGCAGAGTGTCTGTTGGGACATTCTTAAATCAGAGAAATTCTGCCTCCCATGTGGAGTACCGCAAGGCTCAGCTTTATCACCAACCTTGTTCAACATCTATGTTACCGCTCTGGCCAAACTAATCAGAGAACACGTTTCACGCTGATCTCATACGCGGACGACACCCAGATAGTTATATCTATCTCGCTGAGGGTTGAAGTTACAGCTGTTATCTTCCACAATTGTCTGAAGTGTATCATGGGTTGGATGAATTTAAATTTCCTCAAGCTTAACACAGATAAAACAGAGGTCATGGAGTTTGGGCAGGTGGGGGAGCCATGGATATGCAGGAACTATTTCTCTTGTATTCCCCTCAACGGAATCCTAGATCAGCCAATACAGGGCTAGTTCAGGTTCCCAAAATCCCAAAAGCCAGATGGGGAGGGAAAAGCCTATCCCACCGGGCAGCCAAACTTTGAAACAGGCTGCCGATTACTATTAGGCTACAGCCTAATAGGCTTCAGTTTAGGAAAATGGTTAAGACCTGGCAATTCCCCCCCAAATAAACTCTGGTACTGAGCCTGGTTACTTACGACACGTCACCCCTAGCGCCAAGACGCCTCTGCATTTGTGCGCTCTACAAATACGCTACTTACTTACTTACTTTTAATGTATATTGAATTAATAAACAACTATTGTTTTTGCTTTTCTCTAAATTAGACAAACAACTCCCCTATGTGGCAGGCTGCCATAAGTGCTGGTGTTGACAATTATGTGCTGGTCCCGAGCACCGGAAACCACCGGCTCAAATTATGCACTGGTTGAGTGATGTACACACCGTACAATTCATTGTGGTGATTTGTTGGTTTGTGTCTTGTCTTTGCAGCTAGATTCTTGGTGAAAAAACCTTTACAAAAACAGTTGGATCAGAGACAGGCTCCAGAGTTCATAGCCCGACTGAAGACTCACGTTGTTCCCTGTGGGTTTGACTGCCACATGAGCTGTGCGGTGCGTGGGAATCCTGAGCCACAGGTCACCTGGTACAGAAATGGCAAGAACATCGCTGAGGACCGCAGGCTCTGGAGCTCAAATATTGTGGGTGTCTGCTCCCTAGTGATTCCATCCGTTAGCCTGGAGGATGGTGGAGAGTACACCGTGGTGGTCAGGAACTCTTTGGGCGAGGCTACTTGCAAGGCCACAATGGCAGTGACAGCAGGTAAGTCATGTCCTGGGTTGGCTAGCTAACAGGCTACTGCAAGGGAACGGGTGAATTCTTGATGCATACTTTCCAGCTGCTTTCCACATGTTCAGATCTTCTGAATTCTAGCATGTTTTGTCACATTCAGGCACATGCATCAAAGTAGGCTTTTGCGAGTCCTTAATTCTTAATTGCGATAATTAAGGACTCGCAATTAAGGACTCGCAAAAGCCTATGCATGTAGGAATCGCTATTAAATTAGCGATTCCTACATATTCTTATTTGCAACTCGCAAATTGCGAGTCGCAAATAAGGAATGGCATCCCATTCATTCCTATGGGCCTACAGGCCCATAGGAATGAATGGGAAGGTGCATGCTCAATTTGCGAGTACCAATAGGTACTCGCAAATTGCGCATGCAATTTCAAGGTGCAAGGGTGTCAAAAGGACACCCTGTTGCACCCCTGAAATAGTGATGTGCACCCATGTTGCGCACACACATGCCCCAAGGGCATGTGTGCGCGCAACATGAAACTTTGAAAAATGCACTTTAGTGCATTTTTCAAAGTTTTTGCAAATTACCGACCAGTTTAATTGCTCGGTAATTTGCGGCCCCAAATAGTGAAATCGCTATTTTAAAGGAATATGTGATGTTACACCGCGAGCAAATACCACGCGGTAGGTAACAATGCGGACGTTACATCGTCCGCGTTGTTACCACGCATGGCATTACATCGCTAGATGGCGCGCTGGACGTAGGAATAGTATACATTACTATTCCTACTCCAGTTAGCGCAACAGCAGGGAAGGTGTTGGATTTAAAATCCAACACATTCCCTGGTGTTGCGCGCCATCTAGCGCAAGTCGTTGAAATGACTTGCGATGTAATGCCATGCGTGGTAACAACGCGGACGATGTAACGTCCGCGTTATCTACACGTGTGGTATTACCAGCGTTGTAAACGCTGTCTCCCTTTTAAAGTGGTTCTTGCATTGCATTTAAGGAATCGCAAATTGCGATTCCTTAAATGCAATCGCAATTTAAGAAATCGCAATAAATTGCGACTTCTTAACTTGCGAGTGCGTTGAACCTTGATGCATCGCAAAAGCCCTTTTTGCGGGCGCAAACGGCCGATTTTTGCGAATCGCACAGTTTGCACACGCAAAAAAGGTTGATGCATGTGCCTGATTGTGTTTTAGACTATCAAAATGTTATGTTTCAAAGTCTTGAAATCTAAACTCAAAAATTTCAACTTCCAAATTCACTGTTATGTAGAAAGCATGAATTCATTTTGAATTCTCTTTCAGAAACTGGCAACAAGAAATAACAAGCATTTGCAATTCAACAGGTCTTGCATTACTGAAAGTTTGAGCTATTGGCATTGCAAATAATAATGCAGTGGTTGCTTTGACTGAATAGATCCCAGTTTGTGTTGCTCAATTTAGGTGTATTAGCTTGTGCTGGTCTTCCTGTAATGTAAGAAATGAAGTCCAAGGTATTTTCCTCTAGGAATACCGTAAACATATTTGTGCATGACCCTGCATTTCCTAGCACAGAGGTTTGATGGATTTACAAGTAGGAAGAGGACAGAAAAAGGCAGGTCTTCTGCCAACAGAGGTTAGCTGAAAAAGTCTATAAAAGAGGCTTTTACAACAATAGAGCACCAAGGAGCACTGATGAACTAACAACGATTCAGAAGACATGGAAAGATGCTTGTCCCAAAAAATGTAATAAGGCTTTGGCTGATGCAGCAAACCCCTCACCCCAATAAGAAGGTTGTAAAATGGTAGTTAAAAACCTCGTTTTGAGAAAAGGAGTCTTTGAATTGATTGTGTTCCTATTGAAAAGGGTTTCTAGGTCTAAGAGTTTTCTGGACAGGGGGCGTCAGAATATCGCACTGTAGATAGAAAACCATTCAGTCTATGGAATGCATCAGAAGTAAGATACAAAAGAAGGTCTGGTGATAGGAGATAGTGTTTTATCTGAGCAGTACTGTGAACAAGACTAGAAGTGTTCTGAAAGTTCAGCATAATCTGCCTTTGGCAAAGTAGAACTACCTACATGTCGCAGATACAGACTACCATTTGGGTCCTTCACAGTGTGAGATGGATACACGGATGTGTGATAAGTGGTATTTAAGTACTAATATCATGACTTGGCGCCATAGCAATGGACATTTGATATCTGCAATATAGGCCCCTTTATTGGTATTGCATTTTGCTGACCCAATACAAAATGTAAGAGTTGCACGTGTGTTCCAAAATTCACTGAAAAAAATAGAGACATTTGATTTCAGTATTCTCTTCTCTGCTGAGAATGATGCAATTTTCAAGTGACTATGGAGTCTGCCCTCTGGGGTCTGTTTTGCGTATGCTGCCAATTGAACAATGATGTGGATGAACAGTGTTGTGCTCTATAAGGGTGCAGAATAACCTGGTGTCGTCCTTTTGTGGATACTTACCAATGTTGTGTATTACATCCTGCTACATACATGCAGAGTTTGAGGTTTTATTCAGTTGTGTGACACAATCACAAGAGTTTATATTGGACTCGGGGTCCCAGTCTCCATCAGACTCGACTCTGCACTCCCATCTCTGTAACCTGTTAGTGCCAGGGATCGGTACTTTAAGCTTCAGTCATCTGCAACTTGTGACTGTCCTCTTAAAATGTATGTAGCTGCTGTGGGAGTCTAGGAGCCGTAGTGCAAAGCTCAGCAGTAAGCAACAGGTTCCCATCCCATTCTCCTTGCATGGAGGCTAGAGAAAACCGGACCAAACTGGAAAACATCTGAGTTGCCCTTATTCCTACAGTAGAAATGCTCACATTTATTATCCATCTGTCTCAGTTCATTTCCTAGTATATTTTTGTGGCAGAAGAGCTTAAGAAAACAAGGGAAGAAAAACCCTCCTGACTATTGAGAAGGTGGTTGTGAGTGTAAAATATTCCACCTCAGCTGTTCTACAATGCTTTAGACAGTTCATCTTTTTACTAACCGACCAGGAAGGATGGGTTTGCATATGTAACACTTGTCCTCAGCAGGTCTGCTCATGCCGGAAGCGTGGGGTTAAGAGCGTTTTCCCTTTTTTTCCCTTTCCGTAGTCAATAAAATTGCCCATGGAGATATCTGAATAAGGTTGGGCCTCGAGATGCCCACTTACATATAAAGCAGCACTGGCTTTCCTGCTTTTTTTGCTGTACATTTTAAAAATATTTTTCTTATGTTTTTCCGTAAGTTAGATGGAAAGTGGCTGAGCGTGTATTGAACAAGGCCTTGGACAGTGGGCTTATTTTCATCTCCACCATTGTTTACGATGCATTTTGCAATGTAAAATGGTGACCAATTATGAAATGTATGGCATTGGCACACGTGTATAAGACACTCAAATGTTGCCTTATATCCCTTATAATTACCACATTATCTGAACTCTCCAAGAACGTTTTCAGTTGCTATGGTCATGATTGGCATTTCCAGCAATCCTTCCAGACGCAAAGGTTACACACAGATAAAGAGGCAAGTGACACAGTGATGAAAGGCATGAGAAAGTAGACATGAGAAAAACGGATTAGTCTAGTGCTTTAAATGGGCCGGTACTGTCCGGTGCTGAGTACCAGCACTTTTTTATTTTGAGAGGGAGAGTACCGGCACTTCTCAAAATACTTTTAATTGAAGAGTACCGGCACTTCTCAGAAACAAGCAGGTACTCTCGTGCAGAGTACCTGCACTTCTAATTTTCCATTTCAAGCACTGGATCAGACATACAGCAGAAACAGCACAGAAAGAACAGAGGGGCAGGAACGCACAGCTGAGACCAGACACTGACATGTCAGCATACCCGCAAAGAAAACAAATGAATCAGAGAGCCTTACAGGTGGATTTATTGAGCTGAAACACTGCGAGGCTTGCTGGAGAGGGAGTGCAACCAACCACGAGCAAGGGTGCTGCCTGAGCGGACATGGGGGTGGGGCAGGAAACTCACAAACACAACACAGCTGTTTATCACCACCCACACAAGATGCAGCTTCTTGTAAACTAGAAGCCCTTACACAGTGGCAGTAATTATTAAATATTCTACCTAGATTTCAAAGCAGCAAAGGATCGTACAGACGAACAATAATCCAATGCACAGAAATGCACCCTGCACTAAGAGTACACTAGAATTGGGCCGCACTTCCAAGGCGTCTGCTCCACACACTAGGTGCTCCCAAATATGCTGATAGCTCGGAGGGTGATCGCTCGTGGCAGAGGTCGGGGAGTAATCTGCTAGCCACCGGTTCTGATCCTAATGGCGCTCCACCTATATCCTTCGACGTTTCCACGTTTGCCGCACAGCGTGCTCTTGAGCAACAACATCCTTTGGCTTCAGTTACAACTGTTAAGATTGCTAAATGGGTTCAATCTACCTAATGCCGCAATCTGCCTGGGGATTACAGTTTCAGTAAAACAGCTCAGTGGGTTTAAGCATCTGGCATGGCCTGCCAGTCACAATTAAAGTAAGCTAGCTCAAATGGTCAGTGCAGCTGGCGGGGAGTTCTAGGTATGTGACACCATCATCCGTGGGCTAACGCACACCTTGCTGCGATTTTGTATGAGCTGCAGTGCTGCATTACTGTAAATACTGGTTGGCCAGCAGAGTCTTTCATCTCTCTGGAGTTACAGTGCTGAGAAAATCAGTGACACCACGGCAGAAAGCAACAAATAAAAAAAAAAAAGAGTTCTCCAAAAAATCAGATAAAAAATAAAACCGTAAGAAGACCGAAATTGGCCGGTGCTCCTCTGCCTTGAACGGAAGTGAGCTATCTGCTGCCAGAACGAGTCAGGATGCAGCAATCAAGAGGGGCACTGGAGAGAACCTATGGCAAAAGCAGGCGGGAATAACAAGTGTAAGTGATTACAGCAGGTCTTGCAAACAGCACATGCGTGCTGTAGGCTCGACCTAAAAAGCGACAGCAGAATCCAAATGAATATTTTGTGTAGCTGAGTGTAAATTCTGAAGCTGTGACACCTAGTGGCCAGTCCCTGGAATGATGCTGCAGCAGGTTTCTACCTTACCATTGCCTTCTGGTTTCACACAGTCTAGGCGCTTCACAATAGTTATTTATGTTCTGATGCCCGTCAGATGGATGGTGCTGTCATTGTGTAACAGGGAATGGTACAACTAGAGATGCAGGTTCACTCTCTCAGCAATGGGCTGAGGTCGAAAGACTTGAGCTATTTGAAAATTCCCCCATTACATAAATGTAAAATAAAATCCCTTCAACTGTAAATTCTTACGTGTAGCGCCTCCACTTTGCATACCAACCTGAATACTCCTGTTAAGTAATTGTTCATCTTATGCCTAAAGGCTAAAGACATGGAAATTGAACATACATTGTAGAGTGCTGGCAAATGAACATTTGCAAAGTCCATACCAATGTCTTGGGTGCAAAACATTATTTTATTTATTTTAAAACTTAACCAACTACGAACTACGCAGGACCATAAACAAAGTGGTATAATGCATCTAAAGGTTTCTACCGAGAACACAAGTCTAAACGTATTAACCAAAAAACAAGTAAATGAAAAACTAACCTAGGTTTCTAGAGCAGCATGCTACTTGCCATAATTCACTTTAGCACTTCGTCAGGAGTAAATACAATTACAAGGCAACAGATGAAACCACAACATAACTTACACAACTTACCATACACTGTAATCAATCACAACTTTTCACCGTACCAAAGTAGATGACGTCACATGCTATAATACTACAGTGAATCACAGTATGCCATTTTATTTCACCTCAACACATCACTACATAACACACCATACAACACTTTGCACCGCACCGTAATATTCAACACCACACAACGAATACTATACTGCCACATTATACATCAGCTCACACCATGAGACTCCACATCATACTGTGCCAAACGACACAAAACCAGATCTCACTGCACCACTTTACTTTATACCACATTGCACAGCACCTACCTCTCCAACACCAATATCATGCACTCACAGCTTATTTAAAATTCAACAATACAACATGACTACAGAAAATTAATGTCCAACCTCAAAGTACACAGATTATATAGATATTTGCACCCCAGAAGCCTATAACACTGCCTAACCACTCTAATGGTGACTTCCTGTGCAGTATATTGTTGCCGGTAATGCACAAATGTACACAACAATAATATTAATGTCTGCATACCTCATTGCACCACAGTATACAGTACACCGCATCATGCTAGCACCACACTAAGTCACTTAATAAACTACCTCGCCACTTCAAATCACAGCATATTACCACCACATACACTACATTATAGTCCTCCACTAAGGAACATTTCATGCTGCATACCACACCAGACAATACAACACATCATACCAAACCATGTTAAAATATGCCCTCTGACAAAGCTTCACTACATGACCTTTCACCACGTCAAAAAATGTCACAGTACTACATTTCATACCATACAGTGCGAATCACCATCCAACACATACCCTGCCACAACAAATACCTGCACCAAATGCCAAGCCTCACTACTCTACTTTTCATTACCTCACAATGTACACATCATGCCATACCACCCCATTAAGAACCATGCCACACAGCACTGCAGCATTCCACTCCATGACCAGAGACCTTTCCGCATCACACACCTAAACATTACACTGCACTACAGCATACCAAACCTACCAACACCAGCTCATGTGATGAAACACACCATTCTACATCACGTTCTCCACACCTCACAACACCACCCTTTGCATAAAATCTCTGCCCATTCATAGCCGCATATCAGTGGTGTAGTGGTGCTTGCCTAACTGGGCTTCCCAAAGTCACATAAGCACATTTATATGTTGCCTGATCCTGGTCGCACGCCGCATTCATTCAGCAGCCTCAGGACAGAGAAGACTCCAGCAGGGCTTGGTCAGGCATCTGTGCTGCGGCTATGCATGGGTGTTATATCTGACATATTATCAAATGCAAAGTATACAGCAGCAGCTTGAAGCCCCGCAAGCCCTACTCCTACATTATGGTCATTGGACTTGTTCTCCAGAGCAGCGTCGCAAGACTCATGGTGGCACACGAAAACAGGTCTCAATCCACCCTTATCATCTCGTCACAGGATGTAATGTGGACAGCCAGCTTCACTAGATCTACCCGAGCCTATGACAATATGAGAAGGGTGGTGTTAGAGACCCAGCCTTTGACTCCACCCTGTGCCATCATATCACAGGCTGGGTTCGCGGCCAAGAGAAACTTGCGAGCCTCACCCCCACTTGTGACAACATAAGAAAATGTGAGGGTCACAGGTATTGGAGAGGTGTGGTGCAGCGGCCAGGGCAGCTGACTTCGGAGCACAGGGTTCATGGTTCGATTCCCAGCTCCGGCGGCAGCTCAGCTCAGCACCATGTGACTCTGGGCAATAGCTCACTTAATTTCCACTACGGCCCCCAGCGCCTTGAGACCCGTAAGGGTGAGTAGCTGCGCTATATAAAAACGGACTTACTTACATTTATAAGGCAGTTACTAAGTCATCTTCCCCCATTTTAGGCAGAGCAGGAGAGCCAAATGCGTGAGGAGGCTTTAACATGTTCATTCCTTAACTAGCAGTCCTTAAGTAGGCATGAGCAGTCAGCATAAAAGTTGAGCCCTATCTGATCCCCACACGTGCACAAGGAGCAATGGACCCAGATCGCCATCAGCATGTGTGCTCAGTGAAGAGGCCCGCGCAGGTTTTTGTGTGACCTGTTGTTTACGGAATGGGCTGATCATTGTAGGGTGGAGTCTGAAGGCCCTTATTAAGGAACCATCACTGTTACTACTCAGCTGTAGTTGACAAGAGTTTGTTTCTAGATCCACCTAAAAGGGAAAACCAGAAAAAGGGTTGCGTACTCAAATACCTTAGTGGTAAAGATGGAAAATCTTCCACTCCCATTAAGGAGCACCAGTGAGGTAGGAAAAATACCCATCCTACAGACCATATAATTTAATCCACTCAGGCATTGAATGGTTGGATGACCCATCAGTAACGAATCTATCTTTCATGGAAACTTACCTACAAATTGCAGATCACGGTCTGCCTCTAAGAACCCAAAAGTATTAGCAAGTGCTGTGCTGTACAAATCATGCATAACATATCAGAGAATGTTACGTTTCTTAGGGTTTGTGCAGTGTTCTATTCTGCATGCCCTCTGTGCAGTACTCAGAATGTTCTAGCTCCAGACAGCAATATATGTTCAGGCATGAGGATATCTGAAGTCATTCCCCCAAAAGATCAGACCACGTTAGTGCCAGGGCCCTTCTCAGGAGTGAACTGCAGCTTGCACCACCCACTGCCCCTCCCAGCACTGCCAATGACCATACAACACAACTACCAACCATCGCACTCCTACAGGTGTCACAATTGAAACTAATCCAGACCACCCAAAGCTATAACAATTGCGTAGGGGGAAGGTATTACTAATTTTTTATGCTTATGGAATTATTAAACACAATTGTTAAAAGCATCTCATAATAAGACAGACAGCACCAACATGTGCTATACTATCATTAGTGCCAGTGGTGAGAATGAAATGCCAAGCACCCACCAAAACCCATGGCTCAAATTAAGCACTGCCAGTACCCCAAAGGGTAGGCTTTTTAATTGATTGCTGTCACTCAATGCAAATGCCAACTTACTCTGCTATGCAGACCTAGGCCCTCATTACCAGTCAAGGGCTACATTCTGATTGCACAGGGATCAGCATTATGACTTGGGCCATTATTACCACACCCTCACGGTTTTCCCCTGATAGATTCCAGCAGGTCAACCCTGCTGAAATGTATGGGGCTAAAGGCCCCTAAAAAAAGGCGAAACATGCAGAATTATTGTGCATTAAATACAGATTATGCATGATATGCCTCTTTTTTCAAGCTGAAAACTTGGCAAACGGGCTATTTACCACATGTGGTAAATCCCCTACCCTATTCTGCCCAACTTGGCGGCCATTTGTTTTACAGCATCGAAAAATGGTGTGTTTCTGCAAGTGGATTGAAATCTGTAGTATGAGGCTCATAAACTATAAATTGGCATATATAATACCTTCTGTTTCACTGCATGCACAAACTCTCACAAATGTAAGGTAAATCACTTCTCCTGGCAGAGTGTTCAAGAAAGACTGTGGTGTGGATGTTAATTTGTTATTATTATTTTATAATTATTCATTATTATTTATTATAATTGCCATATTATCCCTCTTTTTCAGGTTCCACCTCATTCTAGCACAACCATTCTTGCAAGATGTCTGTCCATCTGCCAGAAATATTCAAGTTTGTATGGAAAACTAATATCCTCTCTGGATACGTCATGATGTTCTTGTAGCTGCACTGAAGCTACAGCGTCGCCTGCTGTTACCATCTGTGATTTTAGGGCATGAGTCTGCTATGGCATACACTGCGTCCCTACAATTCATGCCCTCCGGTGACATTGTACTACAATGCTCTCCATGTAAGAAAACGGTCCAGCTTCCCCAGATGTCTTCTTACAACATTATTTGATGTCTCCAGAAACGGATTGCTACTCCAACTTTAAAATACTTTGAAACGTTTTTTGAAAATGAATGGGCAAGGGACAAGCCACCCTGCTCATGTGCAAATGTTAACCACGTAAACTTAATGTACTTTTAATTTTAAAAAGTTAGAGCACTTCGAGTTGTTGACTATGTTCAAACTGTTCCACATGCTGTCAGGATTGATGGACAGCAGTCATTTGGTTGGACTGTCACCCAAAACCATTTACCAAACATACCCACAAATATTTTGAAAATTGTGCACTTTTTGTGGGACTAGCAGTAGAAATATATAAAAGTTTTCACGTATTCAAATGTGTATCCTATCACTGATCTCCACATCCTGCACATCCTTCCCAGAGGGTTGACATTTCGCTATTAGAATATCCTTTCATGCTACAGTCTTTTTGACGTCACTGGTCCTTTTCTTCTGATTACGGCCTTGTGCGTTTTTCAGCATTTTCTTCTGTAGGGACTACCAGACATTCATTGTATTCACTAAGAAAGTCTTGAACCAGATTTAAACTATGCTGATCAGGAATAAAAAATATCCTACTCTGTCACTGGCATGTTTTTGCTTACTCCCACGCTCTTAAATTCCGCTAGTTTTCTTTTTTTCAGTGGGCTCACACAATCCTACCCCAGATCTCAATTATACGTGCTAATTTTTCCCTGTATGGAATTAGAGCATTTGGGCAAGTGAGGGGAGAGGCCACAACGTTGAAGTGAGATGTTAATGAGCCCCCGCAAAGTCACCACAAAGCAAAACCTGTTTCTGTAAGAAAACTCTGACTCATCTTTGCTAGGTTGGCAGAGGTTGCAAGGCTTTCCTCAGAAAAAGGCAAGCATCATACGTGCAGAACAAGACATACAATTACAGAGTTAAGCAATGAAGCCATATTAGTTAAAAATACAAAAATCTAATAGGTAGAAAAAACATTAAAAAAAATAATTACATTCAGATAATGGGTTGCAAAGTTATAAATAGATACAAAATAGATATAGAAAGCCAAAGCACTCCAGAAAGTTTTGGAAATTTGTTCAATGTTATGTTGTGAGAAATAAAATAAAATATTATAAATGCATGACAAATTGTACACCAGGTGGATAATCAGTACCATTGCACTCTCTGTGACGGAATGGTGGGTGAAAACTGTTGGCAGACGTTGGGGATTGGTTCTGCAGAACGTTTTTTGCTTTGTACGTATAAACTATTCTTGAGGTTATAACTGTAGTGGCACAACGCTGTAGCTGTAACTGAATAGAGTTCTATGAGGTCGGGGATTTGTGAGTTTAGCAATCTCTTTTTAGCCTTAAAGGCACTGCTAACATGCTCAGTGATGAAAAACTGCTATGCTGAAGCTGCTGTGGTAACTGTTTTTCACGTAGGCTTAGCATTTTGTCCTGGTGCTCCATAAATTAATTTACAAACGTTTTGCCAAAATTCTTGTAGCAATGCTATCTTGATGAAAAATCTCCAAGCCCTCAAGACTGGCCTCTCAGAAACCAGACCAATTTACTGGGTTCAGGAAGGCTCCGGCAATTCAGCTTTCAGATGCAAAAGTACAGTAATGTTTACAATTTATCTACGTCCAGACATATAACAGCTTTGTACGTTTAAGAACATTCTCCATCCTCCAGCCTCAGGAGGACAGTTTCACAGGGGGGCAAGCAGTGGAAAGATCCAGTTCCTTTTGGTCAACTAGGATTCTTCCTGTCAGGCAAGAGGTAGCACTGTCGCAGGACACTCCACCATGTCCAGATTCAGGAGGGAAGTTGCCCAGGGCAAAACAGGTTGCTTTAGAAGGGTTGTGGCCCCCTTTAGACCTGTTTGACAGAATAACACAAGCACCATCAGTCCTGGTACAACATACTGAAAACAGATGTTCAAGACAAAGCAAAAGGCACTTCTAGTACCCAAGCAGGCAGGGTTTCTTCTGTTCTAGTAGGGAGAGTTTCTCACTTCTTCAGACCCAGGAAGAATCCCTCCTTGGAGTTGATCAAGAAGAACATTTTAAGGCCAAACCAGTCAGTCATTGTTGAGATCTAACCAAGCCTGATGAAATTCTGTAGTTTTGTTCCCATTTTTGCAGCAAAGTGATGCATTCGAGGTATGTTATGTGCAGCTACAAAAGGAGTCTTACAAGCAGCACATTTTAAAATGGTGAATTCCTGTCTCACCACTGAATATCTCTTTTGTCTCTCATATCTACCCTGTCCCTAACGTCCTCCCGAAGAGCATTTGTAAAGCCTGTCTCCAATGAGTGTCCGAGTACCCTTATCTGAATGGGAAACACATTGATGGAATTTGTTGAAATGCAGAGTTATTCCAGGTAGCTACAGTCCTGGACATCGTGTAAGCAATCGTTCGATGTAGAATCTGGAACCCAGAGGCAACAAAGGTGTGAACGATGGGTGATCACAGATAGAACAACTCAGAATATATTGCATATTCTATAACTTTTATTACGGTGAAAGATAATGTGAATTTAATCTTCTGTTGGCCTGCCCATGGTAGGTTACTAATGTGCTGCAAATTGGGTATCAAAATATAAACGTTTGTATTACTTCTCATACAACGGAAACAGGCCCCGAGGAAGGGCTGTTAGGGTAAGTATGTAATATAAAATCAGAGGCTATGTTTTAAAAGTAAATGGAACAATGTAGCCTTCATTCTCTTTTTCCAATAACTGTACTCTGTGCAGCTGCAAATTTGTTGTACCCCACCAGTGTAACACTTATGACAATTTTGAAATACAGTTATCTTCTTAAATAGAACACTCATGTTGGGTCCTAAACAGCAGGCAACAGTTATTGCAGAGGTCACAACACCTGGATTTGGATTACAGAAGTGCACTGCGTTTTGCACTCATGGAACACTTTGGTATCGCAGAATAGGTTGCATAAGCTTGCATTACCCATTCTGTAATACCAATTGCCCCGGCATAACTTTTGCACCTGATCACAGACGTCCAGATGCAAATAAATGGGGGAGGGGAGGGACAAAGCAAAACAATGGGTTTACTTACATGCACTGCCTGCTTTTACGTCTTTTGGCCGAACTGTACTCATACTTTCTCACACATTCATCCAGAAAATTGCAATTGTTTTAACTAAATTAAATTGCATTTCCAGCTTTTGTTATTTTCAAAAATATTTTCATTAGACCGTTTTTAGAATACTTCCTAAGTGGCATTATTTCCAGTGGAGAGTCTGCAGTTTTTCACTATGTCTGAGACTACTTATTTCAACTTTCTGCTAAACAAGAAACTCCCAAAGACATTTACATTTTCTTTTTAGCTTGGATTCTTTGAAGCGTTTTACAATTCTCTTTTATAGGTCAAGCCTAGTCAGCACTTGCGCGGCCTCTTCGAGACATGTTGTATACACTTTGTGGGCTTACAGCCCACCCATTGCCTTTTTTTTGTCCCTTCGATTGTCCTTCAAAAATGCTTGCCTGCTAGTGGTTAATCCTTCCTCTTTGTCCCTCCTTTTTGTGTTTTGTTTTCTCCCAAGAAGCACCATCCAAAAACTGGTATCTTTATCCTTCTGTGTTTGTTTTAGTTTTGGAGGACTATTTTTTCTGTGTTTCCTGCTCATGTTTGCCGAAGCCTGTTTTGCTTTGCCTTCATTGTTGCTTCCTTCCACCCCTGTTGGTGCTTTCCCATCTCCGCAACTCCTCCAAGGTTGCTGCTTGTCCATCCCAACTCCCCCCGCATCGCTGCTTGCCTCATCCCTCTCCCCCCGTCGCTGCTTGTTTTGCAATCACTGCAACCCCCTCCCATCACTGCTTGTTTTTCACTTGATCACTTGAAGCGAGCTGCCAGCAGCAGAACCTGCTTTCCTGGGGCTGTATGCAGAAGCATGTCAGGCACAGCGCTGGTTCTGGCTGATTTGGGTACGCGATCACTATCAACTGACTTCATTGTTCAACCCGTTAGCATGTACGGCAGGATCCGTATTGTTATCAAGGACCCCGGACCCTGAGGCTTCAGGCTCGTCGATGGGAAGACTGAACCACAAAGGTCTCAATGCATTATGACAGAACTACAAAACATAGCATAGCGCCCTCTCTAAACAACTTTACAGGAACATTAACACATCGGGATCCCTGAAGTGGGCGAAACCTAGATTTGCCCACAAAATTCCCTTAATAAAGATTCGCCTACAGGATAGGAGGTAATTTTAGTCCACTTACCACTATCAACATCCAGACAGCCTCCCTCCTGGTGGAGGTTATGATGTCACTTGGAGAACGGGACAAGATTCTCAGGTGACAGACTCTATGATGACACTATCCACCAAACCACACTAAGCGGAGATTATATACACCACATACTGTGAACGTGTTGTGGAGGTTCTCTGAAACAATATTCCTGAGACTCTGGTATTGAGATCTTTGTGGTTCATTTTACCTATCTTTTTGATAGATGATAAGTATGGTGTGGAAGCTGAATGAATCTCTGCTTCTCCCTCCCTCCCCCCATTTGTTTGATTTGAATTAAATCGTCTATGTGAAGGACTTTGATCAGCCTCTCACCATCTCTAGGGTAAGTGCACGTGGGAGTGGTGTGCTCAGCCTCGGACTCTGCTCCTGGCGTCCACTCTTATCTCTGCTTTGCAGTCCTTCCTTTTATTCCAGACTTTACAAAGACCAGACTTTGCTGTCACTGCAAGGCGTCTGCCACTGGGTGCTTTAAAATATGCAAACTACCCGCCAAAAGTGTGCGAGCGAGGTGGGATGCAAAGATGAGCAGAGGGACCTCCTGCCAGTTCTCTAGTAGCTCATGGCTAATGTCCAACTTTTGCGTCCTGCTCCTTGGATGCCCTGGCAGTGGCTGAAAATGCTGCTTGGGAGTTGTCAGTCACCACACCTATTATCTGCCCTCCTCTAGTGAGCCGGTGTTACTGGAAACAGGAGGCTTTCCCACACCTTTGACTCCCAAACGCATCCCAAAATGTCCGGCTGAGTACGAGCATATCTGCCGTAACTACAGCAGGGCTCTTTAACTTAAAAGCTACTCTTGTCAGCGACTGGTTGGTGTGCGATCCATGGTGTGTAGGGTGTTTTTGTTTAGCCATATAAGTTATCTTACAGAAAAAGATTAAGTATTTTCGTATAAATTGCATAGAATCTGTATTATAGACCTATGCACACCCTGTTTTTTTCTTTACAAAGGCAATACTTTCGTCAGAAGTTTGAGGTTTTAAATTGAGTTTTTTTGTAGGCACAGGGAGAACCAACGCTGAGACTTGAACCCGGTTCCCCAGTTCCAAAGTCGGCAGCTCTGGATGTTACGCCACATCCTCTCTACAAATATTGCTGGGTATAGGCGTCAAGTGAGTTTGTCTGGAAGTGGATGAGTTTCGTTATTTATTTTTTTATCACTCGAAGCGAGCTGCCAGCAGCAGAGCCAGCTTCCCTGGGGTGGTGTGCAGAAGTGTGTCAGACACATCACTGGTATTGGCTGATTTGGTTAACCGATCGCTATCGACTGACTTCATTGTTCAACCCCGGGCCCTGGATTTTCATGTTGTGCGGCTTTCGAGAGGTCTGTACTCTGTGGTTTATCCCTCCCTCTCGCCCCACCCCCATCCCCGTCGCTTGGGATGACCAGAAGCATGCGCGCAATGAAAGAAAGGGAGGGGGCGATGTAAGTGTCCGATCCAATCAAGTTTGCAAAAGCAATGTTTCCTCTAAAAGCGGCATTAACATTGCGCACCCTAAATATGCATTGTCTTACCAACAGGACCTATTTTAGGGGGAGCTCATATGCCATCGTTCAATTTAATACTGCATTGTGAGGATTAAGGAACATCGACTCATATTCAACGCTACCCTTTGAGGCGATTGTTTCCCTGCTGTGACCATCTGGAAAATTATGGATTTATTCCCCACCAGTATGTTTATTAGGACACCGGCACAAGCCCGGGGATTTGCACTGTGCAGTAATCCACATGATATTTATTGACTACAAAGGGCATCACCAGGCGGAGCAGTGCCCTCTGTAAACAACACATGCAGCCACCTCTTGCGTGCAACCTACTGCCTGCTCCCAGGAAATGCTAACCTTTTGGCGCACAAGACTTTTTCAGAGATTTATTGTTAATGTAAAATATGCATACATTACAAATTAAGGAGTGGAGAGCTATACCCAGAACAGCTCAATTTTCCATGGTATAATGAGCAGTAGGTACGCGTGCAATTAATTGCATATATTTATAATTGCAAAACTACAAACCCCATAATGCAGTTTGCTGTTGGCTAAAATGTTATTTATCTGTGGTCTCTTATGTATGCTTCGTAACCCAGCGCACCGCAGCCATGTGATAGAGGCCCACTTGGAGTCTAAGCATGTGGGCACGTGCTCTCAAACAAGTGGTTAGTATTCCTTACAGCCCACCCATCGCTTTTAATTTGTTGCTTTGTGTGTCCTTCGCAAAGGCTTGCTTCTCTGTGGTCAATGTTGGTTATATGTCCCTCCTTCTTGTGTGTCGACCCCTCCCATGGAACATGCCCCTAATACCCCACATGAGTCCTCTGTGTTACTACTGCCTTAAAAAAAGATGCTTTTCTGCTACTTTTTTTTATTTACCAATCCAACTCGGATTGGGAAATTAAAATTAAAAAAAACAGCAAAGCCATTAAGATACCTATTGGCTTTGCCAATACTTTTTTCTTTGGAAAGAGTTAGTTGACCAAGCCATCAACATGCAATCAGCTTACAGAATAATTCTACTATTTGTGAGAAATAGGGTCAAATGTTTTGCTACAGAAGCTGCATGCACTCAGGTCACCTCATGTAATGTCTTAGACAGCTATTGATACACCCTGAAGAGGAGATATTGGAGGATATGGAAGATAGGGATATGTAAAAAAAAACTCATCCTATCAGAATCTAGATGCCTCACTTCAGCAGAGTGAGAATTAACACCCAGCCTGAGTTATGCACTTATTGGGTACTTTCCGGAGCTACAGGACAAAAGGCCATCTCACCATGTGTTACTTGCCGGGCAACATGTTGCATAATTGCATTGGTGTTTCTGCTCTCGCTACAGTTCGCTACCGGTCTCGGTTTCCTGCACCTTTGGTTTTTTTTTCAAGCCAGTTCCTCCAGTTCCCTTTTTAGGTCGAAGTTTATCAGACAGCGCAGCTGTCTGGTTTGCTAAAGACATCTTGGGGACATTCAGAAACCTTCCCTGGGAATTGATTCCGCACATTGCTTACCCTTGACTTTGTGGTTTGTAACTCATATTTGTTGGCTTTCTATTTGCTGGCTTTATTTGTTTTAGGCTGTCGATGTTCAATTCGTCCCTCCCAAGGAGCAAAGCCTTTTCACTCTAGCTCTCCGAGTATTCTTCCACAAGTGCTCCTTTCTGTAAACAGGCCTATAAATATTGTTCTTATTGTGTCTCATTTATTGTGCATTCAACAACAGAGGTCAAATGTCAGGCTCTGTCTTCCGAGGGAACTTGGTGTTTACTTTTCTTTCTCCGACTTCAAAGTGAGAGGATTTATGTGACAATCTTGCTGGATACTGGGGGGTAGAGGAAAGGTTTTCTTTCTAGTACACAACAACATTTAAATGAACAGTGAAAGTATTTCAGAATATATCAGAATTAGGAAAATACAAATTAAGGACATTTTTTAATTCTGAAGTGTGTTGGAAACATACTTTAATGTGATCAAAACAAAAAACTTTGTGATGCCATTTCCACGTTTGTGCACTGTATAGTTTTATCAGTAAAACTGTATGTCCGTGCAGATGTAATGGTCATTTCAATTGAAAATGTGTTGTCTGAAATATGAGTGCGCTACCACACCATGCATACTCCACTCTATGCCACTCCACTCTACTCTGCACCACTCCACTGCACTCTACTGCACTCTGCATCACTCCTCTTTATATCATGCCACTGCACTCTACTCCACTCTGCACCAGTCCACTCTACTCCATGCCAATGCACTCTATGGCACGCCACTCTACTCTACATCACTCCAGCCTAGGCCACTCCACTCTACTGTGCACAACTACACTCTAAGCCACTCCATGCCACGCTGCAACACTGCACTCTATGCCACTGCAAGTTATGCCAATACACTCTATGCCAGTGCACTCCACGCCACTGCACTCTATTCTGCACCACTATAGTTTACGTCACTCCACTCTACGCCCCTACACTCTAATATACTCTGCACCACTGCACTCTACACCATTTTACACCTTTAGTCTGTGCCACTGCACTCTATGCCACTGCACTCCACACCACTCTACTCTGCACCACTATAGTTTGCGTCACAGCTTTAAATGACACTCTACTCTAATGCGCTCTACACCAGTGCACTGTACAACGCTCTATTCTGCAACACTGCACTCTCCACTACTTAACTGTATGCCACTCTACTCTGCACTACTGCACTGCACGCCACTGAACTCTGCAGCACTCCACTCTATGCCACTGCACTCTATGCCACTGCACTCTTCACCACTCTACACCACTATTTGCCACTGTTCTCTATGCCACTATACTCTACCCCACTCTACTCTGCACCACTCCACTCTATGCCACAGTATTCTACACCACTGCACTCTATTATGCACCACTCTAATCTACGCCACTGCATTCTACAATGCTGTATTGTACGCCGCTGAATTCTATGCTGATGCACTCTCAGCCACTGCACTTCACACCACTATACTCTGCAACACTTTATGTCAATACACTCTACACCAGTCCACTCTTCTCTACACCACTCCACTGTTCTCTACGCCACTGCACTCTACTCTGCACCACTGTACTCAATGCCACTGCACTCTACACCACTTTACTCTGTATCACTCCACCTCCGCATCACTCCACCTCCGCACGCCTGATCCTCGATGTACCACGCCACAGCCACATCACCCCCCACCTGAGGAACCTGCACTGGCTCCCCGTCGACAGGAGAATCTCCTTCAAACTCCTCATCCACGCACACAAGGCACTCCACAAGACTGGCCCAGCCTACCTCAACAGACGACTCCTCTTCTACGTCCCCAACCGCCAACTCCGCTCCGCCGACCTCTCCCTCGCCACCGTCCCTCGCATTCGAAGAACTACCACCGACGGCAGATCCTTCTCCCACCTCGCCGCCAAGACCTGGAACACCCTTCCACTAAGCCTACGACAGACCCAAGACCTGCTGACCTTCAGGAGGCTACTCAAGACCTGGTTGTTCAACCAGTAGCAGCACCCCCCCCCCTTTTTTTCTCCCCAGCGCCTTGAGACCCTCGCGGGTAAGTAGTGCGCTTTACAAATTCTGTGATTGATTAATTGATTGACTCTATGCCACTGCACTCTGCAGCACTCCACTCTACACCTCTGCACTCTATGCCAATGTGCTCTGCTGCACTATACTCAACTCTGCACCATTCTATGTCACTGTACTCTATGCCACTGTACTCTACATCACTGCACTCTACGCCACTGTACTCTACGCCACTGTACTCTACGCCAATCTAGTCTATGCTGCACAACTGCACTCTACTATGCAACACTCTAATCTATGACACTACATTCTACGAGGCTGCATTGTATGCCAATTAATTCAATGCAGCTGTACTCTACATCACTGTACTCTGTGACATGCTACACCAATGCACTCTACATCAGTCCACTCTACTCTACTCCCCTGTACATCACTGTACGCTAATCCACTTTATGGCACTCCAATATAAGACACTCTATGCCGCTCCACTCTATGATTCTCTACTCCAATCTTTGCCATTCCACTGTATAACACTCCACACCACTCTCCCCTACACCACTAACTTTTAGCCATGCTGAACAGTAGCCACGTTGGTGTACAACATAGCTAAAACACATTGGCAAAGTCAATAGCTCTTGCATAGGCAAGACTTATTGGCTTTGTCCGTGCTTGTTTCTAGTTCCTTACCTTCCCTCCACATGTTGTTTGAAGCTTTGGTTTCTTTTTGCTGTGTAATTCCTGCCGCAGTTGCTGCTGGCCTCCCACAGTCCCATGGACACTGGAAAGGTTCTTGGTATTTTCGGCGTTCGTCAGAGTCCGTGAGCCACATTCCAGTTGCCTTATTAATATTTCTATGAAATTCTGGTACCTTTTTAATCTATTGTACTTTATTTAGTAAGAAGACTCTGTTCCACTGAAGTAAAACCTTGCCCTGCATGAGAGAGAAGTCTGTGACCGTAGCATTACCAGAGAATGTTGTTTTTCTATTTCTCTACCCTCACCCCCATTTTTTCCCAGGTTGCTTCTTTCAGCAGCAGCTCAGTCTCCTGCTGGGTTAGGGATTCGAGGAGAGTGATGATATTAATTGGGTTCACTTCTTAGCGCCTCAAAACCTGACAGAAGTAATGCCTATGACCAACTTCTCCCTTCAATCTAAGATACCACTATAAGCTACAGAGTTTTCTACTTTATATTTAGGTCGAGCCTAGACAGCGCATGCGCTGTCTGGAAGACCTGTTGTAGTGAAAAAGGACTTATGCTCCGCCTGCTGCTTTCCCATTGGTTCAATGCATTGTCGCTCCTCTTTGCTGCTTCCTAAATGGTTCACGGAGCAATACCTCACATCCGTTTTTAGGTCGAGCCTAGAGCAGCGCATTCGCTGCTTGCTCGACTTTTAGTAAGTGGGTTTTCAAAGTGCTACCAGAGGCTTTTGCCGGCCTCAAGCTTGCGTGCATGTGCGCGTGAACGCGCGCAGCCGCCATCTGTCTTTTCTCCGTCACGGGTAATTAAGTGCATCGCGATCACTTTAATTTTCAGCGCCCGCGCAGCCAATGCTTTTCGCGTGTGCTTGTTATAAGTTGTGTTAACATCTGAAGGTTTTACCATGGAACATCCTTTATATTTCTAAATATATGAGATCTCGAAAAATGATTTAACCGGTGAATCTTTGAGGGTCTGTTTCAATAAAGTTTCCTGCTTCCTTACCAAACTTATTTCTCAAGACAATACCCGCTTCAAGTCAACGTGTTTCTGATTTCTTGAAAGGCTGCTGCAAGATTGAGCATCTTGGCCCTTTTAACATTACCATGTTTTGCCCCATTTTCAGCTCACTGTGCACCAGGAAGCTTTATGAGACGCTGTTGTCTCAAACACACTTCTAGACACTAGTAAAGGTGCGCAACTCAAATATTGCTACCCTGTCTCATCACTCCGTTCCGTAGGATGAAAACTTTAGCTCAGTGGAATCGGTAAGTGTGTTTCTTCGGAGCAGGGCTACTCTTGGGGAGCGGATGTAACCCAGAGACAACAAACCAAACATGGAAAAGGAATACACACCCCCCAGGGTCTTCAATGAGATTGATATCCGTGGCCAGTTATTAGAGTTCATTAGTGCTGAAAGATGGAGCATTTTTGGTGATTATGTGCATACTTGTATTTCCTAGTGTGGTTGATTGACTTACAAAACGTACGATTAAATTACGCTCCCATCACTGCAATTTAAAGACTTTATTTGGGTGCGTGTTTACAAAGAAAATCAAGGGATATATATTATGCCTTTGCTTAAACACGTTTTGAAAGGAATTCATCCACACTCGAAAATAAAAGTAATGTTGCATCAGCAAATCAGCCGGTGCAATATGACTTTTAATTCTAAGTGCGTGTGATTTCGTTGCAAAACACATGCTTAAACAATGTTTTGGGGAAATATGCAGCTATCTGTGTTCTTTACATTGCAGTGACATAGGCGTGAATTAAGTGTGTGTTTCAAGTGCTTTCACAATTAAAAATGATTCACCATCAGATAGGGGTACAAATAAATGCAATTATTTTTTCCAGTGCAGCATTACTTTTTATGTGCATGCTGTTCTCTCAAAACGCGCTTAAAAATAGGCTTTACATCGGTTTCAAGTTTCAGACACGCAGTCACATAAGCCCTCTCCATGAAATAGACAAAAGTGTGGGTTTATATTTACACCTCCCTCGATATATTATTTTATCATGCCTGCGTGCTTGTTTTTCCTTTGTCACATCCTTTGAAAATAAAGGCTAACCATCGGATGAAAGCAACGGTGACTATGTAATATTTACCAACATACATTTCCTTTATATGCCTTTTATTATTCACTTTCACATGATCAGACAAGAAATACATAGTGGAAACAAATATACTAACTAGGAACATATACATTGTTCCATGCATGCAGGGTGCCCCCAATCAAAATAAAGAATTGCTTACATTATGCCAACTAATGTAAACAACATTGTTTGCTGTTGTTTGACAGCTGATTAAACAGTTTTACTACTTGGATTTCTGTATCCTCATTCTGTGTCTGTGCCTCCCCACTGGCAGGCCATACCATACCATACAGTGACAGGCAGCACCATACAATACAATCACTCTCACTGACTGACTCTCTCACTCTCACTGACTCTCACTGACTCTCACTCACTGACTGACTGACTGACTGACTCTCACTCTCTCACTGACTCTCTCTCACTCTCACTAAATGACTCTCTCACTGACTGACTCTCTCACTGACTGACTCTCTCACTCACTCTCACTAACTGACTGACTTTCACCCTCCTGTTATTTATGCCCCCCCATAACAAAACAAGCATTGGCATAGCCAATAGGTCTCGCCTTTGGGACCTTATAAGTGTTTAGCCATGCAACAGTTGATGCTGTTGTACCAATGATATTGTGCTGCATAACTAAATACTTATAAAGTCCCAAAGGCGAGACCTATTGGCTATGCCAATGCTTGTTCAAAGAGGAACACCGACCAACTACAGTTACTCTCTGCTTGCATTGTTCATCTGTTTCTCAGAAGTACTCTTTTTCCTGTTTCTGATGCGCCACGACCATGGCGCCCTTCACGGGCCGCCATGCGCATAAGTTTAATAAGCATGGGCGCCACGCTAAATGTTTTAGCACGGCCCCCACTTTTGTCTTTTTTATCAGCATAGCACCCTTCACGGGCCCTATGCGCATAACTTTAATATGTCCATTAATGTCTTTTTTCTATCAGCATGGTGCCCTTCGTGGACCGCCATGAGCATAACTTTAATGCATACAGACACCGCGCTGTAAGCTTTAGCACGGCGCCCATATTGAGGCTAACGCCGGGCGCCGCTCCCTTTCCATGCTCCACAGGTAACAGCGCCACGGCATATCCAGCATTCAAAGACATCTGCGGGGCCCGGGCTGAAGGAGGCGATTCTCCCTGACCACTCCGGCGGCGATTGCTTATTGGTGCTGGCTGCTGCTTCAGGGACCGGAGGAGGCGGCAGCCGGGAGCAGCAGCAGCAATGCCTGGCCAACCCTAAATGAAATGGCAATTGCTGGGCTGGAGGATCCCTGGCCCAAAATGTACGTGTAAACAGTGAAGTCGTTTCTCCAGTGCTAAAAGGGAAGTGGCCTGTTTTTTTTTTTTGCCGTGTTTTTATGGGGGGTGAGGGGGGGAGGTGTGTGTGTGTACAATTATTTATTCCTTCTTCTTTAGTCCACACTTGCCCTTTCCACATTTCTTGATCCAGTTGAAGCATCGTGAGGGAGGGCTGGGGCATGCATGATGGTTTGGCCAGGCGCCCGTGTTAAACATCCTCCTTTTGGCTGCGGCCTCTGTACAGATGTAGCCTCTGCGTTCAGCACGAGGTCGAGCAGGTATCTGCTGCCCTAATCTGAAACTATTTGACACAGTGTTTAGCAACTTTGTTTGTTAAAACTCTTTCAAAACTGTACCAGAAGGTTAATCCGGCAACGGATTTGGAAACTCTTTCGAAAGGAAAGAAGGAAAGGTATTTTCTTTCCTTCCTGAATGTTTGAAAACGCTTCCTTTTTTTTACATCCGAGATTGGTGCCCTAAAACTACTCCCTGGCTATTTTAGAACTTTTAGGTGATTTTTCATTAGGGGAAAGTACTGAGTATACATCGGGTGTTGATGTTATAGTTGAAGGGTCACTTCTATTACAGACCTATCACCGTTATATATTGGAGACAGTAATATTTAAACATGGCTCACTGGAGGTTTTTCGATTTGCCTTTGCCATAGCTTTTTTTTACATGTCACGGTTGTAGAAACACAGAGGAAAAAAATAATTACGATGAACCCCTTCTGAATAGTTTTTGGGATGGTCTCTCACCCCTACCTTTTCCTTTGAGAAGTTGGCTGCAGCGCTTGGTTTGCCAACTGTAAACAACCTCATTTGCAATTATATAGTTTTTTTTGCCTGCTATTCCCATTTGGTTGTGATTGCATCTGAAAGCCCCGCTGAGTTTTACTGCTTTCTTCTGACTTATTGGATTTTAGATGCTGGGAGATAACATTCCACAGACTGGGTGAGAGATGAAGAAAACAGAAGGTTTTTTGTATCTCTCAATCACTGTTGAGAACATGAGCCTTTCCAATTGTTTCTTTATTTTTAACCCTCCCTTTACACGCTCCCTGTATGCCACACATGGCTGCCTCCCGGGAGAACTTTGTGTACATTCAGTGTCCAGTTGGTCGTTGTTTAGAAAATAAGCGTCAGTTGTGGAGGCCTTTTTTACGGCCAGCCTTGCTTCTCTCGTAAGCGCTTGCAGGTTTTCAAAACATATAAATAAAAGGCATTGTCATTTACAATGCCAATAGCTCAAACACCCACAAATGCGAGACCTATTGCATTGCAAATGCTTGTTTAGTGTGCTAATCTGGTCAATGAGGGCAGTGTGATGAGTTAGCGTGCTAGTTGGCGGCTGCCAACGCACGCTAGTAGGACCCACCCCTGCGCTCACGCCGGCCGGCGTGACGTGGGATAATAAAGGAGGGGCGAGGCCGGAGAACGGCAGTCGCGGCCCGATAATGCAAGCAGCTGTGTCCCGTGTCTTATTGCACTAGCGCCGCATGCACAGCCAGCGCTAGTCTGCGGGGACACACACAACACTGGCGACGAGGCGGAAAGGCCCGCGCTCATACTGGGAGTGCACAGCACGACACCAACACAGGTGGTGCAGTGCAGGAGGACCGGCTGGTCAACTGGACGACCACGTGGGCAGCAGAGGCCCTGTTTGAATTAGGCTCCCTGTTGCAGCAACCTGCAGACGGCTCAGGGGTGTTACCACCATTGAAAGCGGTGCCCGTGAGGTGAGGAGACCTGCTGGAGGCAAGGCTGGCACACTGGGTGGGCACACACGATACGTCAAGGGCCATCCACCGTGCCAGGACTCACGACCGGCGAACACATCAAACTGACCCTCCTATTCCCCACGATAAAGGTGACGCACGCACCCACCAGTGTACCAACATAAATCATGGGCGATCAAGAGGAAGGGGCGCAAGCTGCAGCCAGGGCCCTGCCACAGCATCCACCGTCTGGTGTTCTGCCGCCTTTTAGCGAGTCAGCTGATCCGGCTACCGCATCACCACGCTGGCAAGTCTGGTTGGGACGGTTGGAAAACTATTTCATCGCCACCCGGGAAGTGGATGGCGCTGTAAAAAGATCGCTGTTACTCCACTATGCAGGGGAAGAAATATATATGCTTTTCAAGCATCTCCCCAACACAGGACTCGCCACTGACTACACAGCGGCGGTAGCAGCATTAAATGCGCACTTTGATCCACAGCTAAATCCGGACTTTGAGCATTTTAAGTTACGCCAGGCCCGGCAGAAGGAAGGGGAATCAGTGGACGCGTTTCACGCCAGACTGCGAGAACTTGCTAGCACACACCTTGTAGGTGACAGAGCGGCGGAAGAGATCAGAGCGCAGTTAATCCTAGGCATTCGCAGCAAGATGTTACGTGGCCTCATACTGCGTCAACCAAATATACCAATGGCGGACATACTAGTGATGGCACGGTCACATGACCTGTCTGCCGCGCGCGCGGAAGAGATGGACCTGGCCTTGGTGCGCAACACGGACAAGAGCGTCAACGTAAAGACGGAACGGACCGACGCAGTCAGAGTGAAAGACAAAGACAGAAAACCACGGGATCGCCCCATCACCACGTCCAAAGGCCAGTGTGGGTACTGCGGATACGAGGAAAACCCGGCACAAGCGTGCCCGGCCAGAGGGAAGACGTGCACGAACTGTGGTGTGGCCAACCATTTCGCGTCGGTGTGCCGGAGGAAAGGGCAACGGAAGGAGGGGAAAAGACCGATGCCAGGGAGAAGACTGGTTCGCCAGCTATCAAGCATGTCACTGACATCTGCGCAAAAGGAGACGAAAAGTGGACGAAACGTCTACCAAGCGGAGGACACGTCGTCCGAGGATGAAGATGAGACATACTTAGTCTCGTTCACCCGAGCACTAAAGAGAAGAAGGCGGCCGCAGCCCAGATGCAAGGTGCACATAGCGGGATCGGAAGTCAGCGCGGTCATCGACACAGGTGCCTCAGTTACAGTAATGGGGATACAACAGTATAACAAGCTACGACCAAAGCCGGACCTCCGGCCAGCGAAGACAAAGATATTCGCGTATGGAAGCACATCACCACTACCGCTCCGAGGGAAAATGACAGTGCCTGTCCGGCATGAAGATGCTGAGATCACGATAGATATCCACGTAATCAACCAGGAAGCAGACACCCTATTAAGCAGCCATGCAGCTGAAGATCTGGGGCTGATAACATTCGCGAAGAGTGTGCAGGCTGACCAGACAAAAGATCTGCTGGACCAGTTCAAAGACCTGTTCACGGGCCTAGGAACAATGAAAAGGAGCCCGTGAAGTTACACATTGACACAACAGTCAAACCAATGGCCCTAAGGCATAGGAGGATCCCTTTTCATCTTCGACCGATAGTAGAAGAGGAGCTGCAGAAACTGGAGGATCAAGGCGTAATAGAAAAGGTCTCTGGTCCTACTCCATGGGTATCTCCAATGGTGATCGCTGAGAAACCTCGCCAGCCAGGGAAAATCAGGATCTGCATAGATATGCGCCTCCCCAATAAGGCGATTAGGCGGGAACGCCACATAACTCCAACGATGGACGACATAGTGGCTGATCTTAATGGATCCAAATGGTTCTCGAAGCTGGACCTGAACGCCGGATATCATCAAATGGCACTGGCCAAAGAGAGCAGGTACATCACCACGTTCAGTACCCATTTAGGACTCAGGCGATACAAACGCCTAAGCTTTGGCATATCGTCAGCTGCAGAGATTTTTCAGAACGCCGTGAAAGAGATTCTGGTAGGACTACCCAATGTACTGAACGTGAGTGATGATATTCTCATCCACTCGAAGACGGTGGAGGAACACTACAAGCACCTAAGGGCCACGCTGAAAAGGCTCCATGGCCATGGGGTCACCCTGCATCGAGAAAAATGCCTGTTGTTTCAGCAGAAGATAGAGTTTTTCGGATGCACCTTCACACAGGAAGGCATACAAGTAGACCCACGGAAGTCCCAAGCGATCAAGAATGCGCCAGCGCCACAAACAGTAGCGGAAGTGCGTAGTTTCCTTGGGATGGCGACGTACTGTGGCCGTTTCATTCCAGGTCTTGCCACCATTGCAGAGCCTTTGCGGAACCTCACCCGAGCGGACGCCATGTGGCAGTGGGGATCCACCGAAGAAGCGGCGTTTCAAACCGTCAAGAGTGCTCTACTCGACCAGGCGACCCTGGTGTACTTCGATCCAGCGAAGAGGACGGAGCTATTAGTCGACGCCAGCCCCGTAGGACTAGGGGCAGTCCTTACCCAGGAACAAGAACCTGGCAGGTGGGCCACTCTGGCATATGCCAGCAAAGCGCTGTCATCAACCGAAAAGCGGTATGCGCAAATAGAGAGGGAGGCCCTGGCGATCCGTTGGGCATGCAGGCATTTCCACCTTTACATCTGTGGCAACCCATTCAAGGTCATAACGGACCACCAACCCCTGGTGCCACTATTCAAAGGTTCAGCACCCCACCCGCCTCCACGCATCGAGAGGTGGGCCATTGGCTTGCAACAATACGAAATGGAAGTAGCCTACCGCCCAGGAGCCAAAAACCCTGCTGATTTCCTATCGAGACATCCGGATCCACGGGATGAGGAAGAAGAGGACCAGGACACCCTGAAGACTGAAGCACATATAAACATGGTCTCATCCCTTACCTGCCCCCGTGCAATGACTCTGGATGAAGTAGCTGCAGCTGCAGCGGCAGACCCCGTGGTCGACAGAGTTCGGACAGCCGTCCAGGGCGGACACTGGCATCAATTCATCCAAACGGCCAACGCATGGGCGGGCCCGGAAAAGAGAGTCTACTGCACATGTGGCGAGTCAGGAATGAGTTGAGCATCACCCAAAATGGGATCCTACTAAGAGGGCAACGAGTTGTCATTCCTGCATCCCTCCAGTTGCGAGCCACCCAGTTAGCCCACATTGGTCACCAAGGGGTAGAGAAAATGAAAGCAAGAATGCGTGAAAAGGTCTGGTTCCCTGGACTAGATGCTCGAGTGGCGGAACTAGTACGAAGGTGCCCGTCCTGCCAAATAACAAGTGCCCCTGAGAGACCGGCGCCGATTCAGACAGAGGAGCGAGGGACAAAGCCATGGGAGAAGATAAGCATCGATTTCGGAAGTTTCCCGGATGGGAGGTTCACCCTGGCTCTGATGGACAGCTATTCTAAGTATCCTCTGGTTGAGATCGTCAGCTCCACCGCATTCGCCCAGGTCGGCCCAGTCTTAGACAAAATATTCGCCATGTTCGGGCTCCCTGAAGAAGTCAGGAGCGACAACGGGCCCCCGTTCCATGGGCATGAATTTCAGGAATTTCTGAAACGTCAAGGTATTCGGCACAGGCGGATCACCCCTCAATGGCCGCAGGCTAATGGTGACATTGAAAGGTTCATGAGAACCATTAACAAAGTTATCCGCATTGCTGTGGCAGAGCAGGCGAATCCGGAGCAACAACTACAGGACTTTCTTCGAGAGTACCGGAGCACTCCTCATAGCTCCACCCGACAGGCTCCCTTTGCAGTAATGTTCCAGGGGACCCGCCGGGACAGCCTACCCACCACTCCAGGCTGGACTCCCCCACCATTCGACGAGGAAGGCGCCCGGGAGAGAAGAGAAGAGCACAACCGAGCAACCAGCCGAACAAGGAGAGCAATAACCCGGCAGTTAGGGGAAGGAGATGTTGTGATCATAAAAGACCGAAGACCAGGAGGGAAGTTTCGGACTCGCTACGAGCCAGGGTATTGGACTGTGGTTGGAGTGAATGGAACGATGGTTTCAGCAGAGAGAGAAGGAGACACAGTAACACGCAACATATCATGGTTCAAAAGAGTTGACTGCCCAGCGCCGGGTGCTGGGTCACCCTGTGGGCTTGGTGAGCCAGATGTCAGCAGCCAGGAATCCATCGAGGCACCAGGCAGAGACACTGAGGAAGAGTCATCGCCAAGAGAGCAGGGAGGGGCCCCTGGGGCAATAGTGGAGCAGCAGGTGCCCGCGGACCTGTCCGGTGAGCAGAGGCCCAGCAGAAGCAATAACAGGTATGCGTTGAGAAACAACCCCGCACCCAGCAGTCGGTTGAGGGACTTCGCCTGTCAAGTAAGTGACTCTGGGGAAGCTGTCAAGGACTGAGTTAAGATGGGATGTGATGAGTTAGCGTGCTAGTTGGCGGCTGCCAACGCACGCTAGTAGGACCCACCCCTGCGCTCACGCCGGCCGGCGTGACGTGGGATAATAAAGGAGGGGCAAGGCCGGAGAACGGCAGTCGCGGCCCGATAATGCAAGCAGCTGTGTCCCGTGTCTTATTGCACTAGCGCCGCGTGCACAGCCAGCGCTAGTCTGCGGGACACACACAACAGGCAGCTCCCAATGAATCCCTTTAAAGGTTTTATTTCTAGAGAAAGACGCTATGTTTTCGGTAGTCTCTCAAACCATGTCTGTTCTGAACCCTAACGAAGCAATGGCTTAAGTTGTCATAATGGTGTACCATTTGATTTAGAAGAAAAAAAATTCAAAGGAGACGGACTGCATGCCTAGTAATAGACAAAATACATACAATGCAGCACCTAAACATTCAATAATGATACACCAAACACTGCTACTAGATGTCCCTACATTTTCTGAAGACCTACACAAACATATCGCTGGTTTGAGGAGCCTAAGAAAAGCGTTTGTTCAGCATAAGGCAGTCCAATATTTTCATTTGGTTGTAGTCACTGTCCAATTTACAGTCACAAAGCATACATCGTTAGCAGGTGCAGAGTTGTGCTCACAGGGATGTGAGGGTATAGCACCTTGAATCCCGAGAGTGCCTCTCACTACATTTCATTAATGACGGAGTACGAAAGAGACGAACCCAAGGGAAAGGTATAGAATGGAGATATGTCATGGAATGCAGGCACAACCAACACAACACTTTCAAGACAACACTGCCGTGTGTTCCAAAAACAAGGAAAATTTAACATTGTTTTAAGGCCAACCAACATGTTATGGCTGGTGCTTTAAAGGGGCAATGGGTTGGATCAGGTAAAAAAATTACATAAGTAATATTTTAACAATCGAGAGATGTCAAATAAAGTTGCAAAATCAGAATTCTGAGAAGGGTCAGAAAAAACATATTATAGTACCATTCTCCTTTCTTAATCCAAGTATCCTCCTTTCTTAATGCCAAGACAGCCCCTGCTTTCATGGTAATGTTTTGCTTTCACGGACTGGCACCCACGAAATGGTCTTTCCTTGTACTTTGAAGTGTAAGTCCTTTCTATTGCCTTTTGAGTACTTGGCTATTTAGAATGACTTACAGTTTGACTGATGGACTAAGGGCCAGATGTACAAAGGCATTTGCATTTCTTAACGGGCCGAATCGCAATTTCGGCCCATTCAGAAATGCAAAACAGCCTTTTGCTATGTACAAAGGCCTTTATGGAATTGCAAAATACAATTTCTACCCAGTTGAAATCGCATTTTGTGATCTCCTAATTCGGAAGTTGCAAATAGGGATTTCCTATTTGCGATTTCTTACTACATGTACAAAGCATTTCCTGAATTCAACCATGCATTTTCATAGAGTGCAACCAGTTTATTTGCAGAAGCTTTCACTAAATGCTAAAAAATGTCCTCATTGGTCACATCTGGTTTACCTCTTCCCCGTTCCACAATAGAGGCCTTAAAATGTTTATTCGAACTTTAAGTCTGATAAAAAAATGTCACAATGCACTATTTGATTCCATGACAGGACCGGAGGTTTCAGATTATCCATTTTCATCTTTGCTTTAATTAACAACAGCAGCTATGTAAACACAAACAATGACCATAGAGTTGAAAGACAAACTACAACTTTTAGAGTTTCAAGTAAGAAACACCTATATTCCAGTAGAACGTCTGTAGTTCGGAGGCTACCCTGGCCGGGGATTCCATCATGGCCACCACCACCAAAGTGTGGAGCAGCAATGATCGAGTTGCTCCAAATCAGGTGGCTGCCCGGGTGGACTGGAGCTATAAACCCAGAAGTGTCGTGGAATCGGTCTGTGGGAGGAGGAGACTCTGCTGCGGCGGATTGCCCAGCTGTAGGAGAAAGGACAGAGGAAATGACACCGTAGGACTTCCACGAACCGGCTGAAGGTGCGGAGTAAGAGGTCGAAGAAGAGAGGGAGCAAGCCCTGCCCACTGTGACATGAGGAGAGGACACCAAGCCAGTTTCAGGCGGAGAGGATACCCGCCACGAACACTGCGCTGTCCCAAAGGTGATCGAACCCAGTGGCCAAGGAGGACTGGAAAAGGCTGCGGTTCCCTACACCATGACTCCGGGGGAGGGCAGTGGCCTCAGGCAAGTACCTCTTGTACAGTATATGTCTCTATAGAAGTGGTGGTTGGGGGGCGCGGCCACCGGTTCGGGCACACATCGTTTAGGTGAAATGGGGCACTTTTTTTTTGTTGAGAGAGTACTATACTTGTCATGAGCATGGTGGCGGGCACTGAAGGTGAAAGAGGGAGCCTCACTAGATTAATACCCTGTTGTGTGGTTTCTTCGAGGCCATCAACCCCCACGACTGTTCTCTGAGGCTTTGGGAAGAGGAACCTGTGACTACAGGGTGGAAAACAAAAGAATGGAAGGGGAGTCGAGCATCGCAATGTCTCTGTGTAGAGGCGGGGAGAAGACCATCACTGGGAAGGAGAGAGCTATCTCAGCAAGTCAATAAAACAAAAAGGCTGAAACCCATACCTTCGTAGGTGTATCTGTCTTGGGGAGACCACAATGTCCTTTAGCCAATAATAAATCATGACAACCTATAAACAGTGTGGATAAGATAAGCCCCGCCTCTTCTTTGCTGCTCAGCGGCCATGTTAAGTTCCTCTCTATTTCCTTTCAAAATATTAATGTGCTTATTGTCTGCATTTTACAGTTGGTTTTAGCATAATATTAACTTGCCTTACTGCTTCCAATTAATGTTGGTCTTTTGCCTCGCGGACTTTGTTGGAGGCTATCCTTTAATTTTCTTTTCCCCATTGATCAGGCAAATAGCTTTCCCGCACCACTACCATTTTAAAGCTTCAGTACCTCACCAGCGGATGCAGTGATCTCTGCTCCAATTTTCCCAGACCAGAAGAGTTATCTCCAGCAGCCATTCCCCTTTTCCCCACCTCTCTCTCCTGCTTCAGACGCGACGTGCCTTCTGTGCCTGCCTGCCCTGTGCTTTTGAGGCGTCTCCTCAGACCACCTCTACATTAGCGAGGCATGTCGCGCTTCGACGGCCCACCCTTTTCCTATCCTACAAACTAATTCTTGCCTTGGAGGCATAGTTTTACTGCTGTTGGAGAAATCTTTTCTTTCTGTGAACCTTCTGCAACCAAGGCAAGTTCATGTAACTCTTTGACGCCCAATCCTTGGACTGGAATGATCAGAAAATCACCTAACTTGGATGCCCAGGGGGCAAGATGATTGCACTCTTTGAGTAAGAATGGAGTGGGATGCCTTTTGGCAAGATGGAGGCCGTGTAGTTGGCTGTACAGTGCGCTCCTCCCAACCAGACTCCCACTGTCCTCCCTTCCAATCATTAAAGGGCTGCTTTTCAGATGCGATGATTTGGAGTGATTATGATTTAATCCCTGCCGGTCAGCATCTGCAACATTATCTCTTACCTCTTGGATGGGCTACCAGCTGGAGGCATTCCTGCAACTCCTGTTGGTTCTTGGGCAGGGCTGGATGCCGTACTTGCTCCGTGCTCACTGGAATGCCGCCTAAAGACGAGAGAGGATCGAAGACCCGTGGCTCCGCAGTGCACGGTGAAAGCCAAGACTGGGACTCGGTGTCCCGGGATACATCAAACAAAAAAATCCTGACGTAAGCCCTCTGGGGCAGGAAAGAAGTCGATGCTGGTGACCCTCTTCATGGCTAAATTTACTACCAAAAAATCTTCAGTCTTGAAGCAGGAGGAGCCCCGGCACAGCCTACTGTGATTGAAGGAATGGAGGCGGAGGCTGAGACTCCACTAGAAGTGGGCAATAGCTCTGGGACTAAGCAGACTAACACAGGTGCCTCGATGAGGGGTAAGAGGCTACACCAGTATCAGCACTAGAGGGAACTTTATATCCCGAGAGACAACTTTGAAAAGCGGGGGGGGCTAATCTGGATTCAGATAAAGGGGAGGTCTTGGGACAAAATAAGACAGCAATGGGGGTTCTAGAGGATGATGGCCTCCAGGCTCAGACAAAGGATGGGCAAGTTTATATGATGGGGGTGGTAATGAGGTGGACTCCGGGGACAAGTTTTTCTCCCTATCTGCCCAGTCGACCTCATCCAGCAAAGAGGATTGTCCCTGTGCAGGCGGGACTCTGGAGGGGTGTCACTGGGCACAGGGTGGAGTGAGCAAGTAGTTTACATGCAGAGGAGAAAGAAACCCCTGCTGGTGGCGTAGCATCTGCAACAGCAGAAGGTACTGTTAGGAAGCAGGATGGGCCCAGTAAAAGGGATTTAAATGCAGGTACAGGCACTTTCTTATGGAACTATTAATATACCCCAACACTTGGAGATCCTGGAGAGAGGCCACTGGAGGTGTCTCAGATGGGCTCCTCAGGTCAAGATATATCGAAAGAGATATCACTGAGGACCATTTATCAAAGCATAAAAGAACATAGGGATGAGACAAGAACAGAGAGTCAAAGAACACAAACCGCCTGTCGCAGAATGCTATCCGTCGAGTGGCCAAATCATGTTCAGAATTTGCAGAATGGATTGGGGAGGCTGAGAACAGAATTTCAACACTGGAAGTTGAACTGTCAGCACAGAAGGAAGCGACGGATATGCTCAGAACCCATAGAGATGATACTCAATGGAAATTGGCCGATTTGGAAAATCGGGTGCGACGTAACAATCTCAGAGTACTGGGGGTTCTGGAGGGGGTGGAAGGGTTAGATGTTGGCAAGTTCATTGTGGAACTTTTTAAAGAGGCCTTTCCTGAACTATCGCAATGGTGTTGGGATGTTGAAGTACAGAGTACTCACCGTTTTCCAGTTAAGTTGAACTCCCGAGCGGGCCAAGAGGGTGTAAGACCTAGGGCAGTGTTAATATGTTTAAATAATTTTCTGCTGCGCCAAGCCCTGTATGATTTGAATTATTTTTCAGGCCATATTATTGTCAGATGACCATGGAGATGAGGTGGCAACTTACACAGTTAATTCCACTGTTCCAGATTAAGGGGTCTAAGGTTTTCTTATTGATTCCCACAAAGCTTAAAGTTATATTTGAAGGTAAAGCCCACTTTTTTGTCTCCGAAATACAAGCAAAAGAATTCCTGGCAACTCTGGATATTGCAGGTTAGGGGATAGAGATATTTGAAAATGAAGGAAGGGTAGGACTACTTATTCTTGACTAACTGAGCAGCTAATATAAAGATTGGGGTCTGGGGGGTGGGATCGCAATCCATCACAATGAACCTAGAAGGTCCTAATGACTTGAAGGATGGGTGTTGGGGAGGGTGGGGAGAGGTGGAGAGAGGGTATGTTATAATAAAATAGAGCCCTTCTGTTGAAAGAAGGGTTTTACTTTCCACTCTGATATTTGTTAGGAAAACTGTGGGTTTTCCTTAGACAACCCTCACCCACCAGGGTTTCCCCTTGGTGGCATGCTTCATCATCGGGTTCTTTAGGTTCCGCTGCGGAATGGGGCATGCTACAACCTACGTGTTACGTGGGAGCACTTATTGTTGGTAAAATGTGTTTGGGTGAAGTTTAAAGGTGTGAGTGGGTGGGGAAAGAAAATTAAAAATACCTGGCTGGTAGGAAAAGATTCTTTACTTGTACCTCTACCCGTAATGATTAAAAAGTGGGGAAAATGCAGGAACTTAGATGGGGACAATGTGCGTCAGTTCAGCTGGTCGAAATGTTTCTAGCCTTACCCCAAGGCAATCCTTCAGGACCAAGATTGAATGCTCTCTGGTACCTCCCTGATATCTTCTCTTAGAAAACAAATTTGTGAAAAAAAAGATAAATATGATAGATACACACAACACCAATTGGTGTTATTGTCAGGATAAATCTGTAAAAAAATATTAGTTGCCTGTGATTTGCAACATGAGACCGTACAGCTACTCCCTTGCTTAAGGGTTGGCGCTTGCCTGTGGCTACATACACCTGTGTGTGACTACAGGCATCCCTTCCCCCGTCAGTCTCATGTTGCAAATCAGAGGCAACTAATATATTTTTACAGATTTATCCTGACACTAACTCCAATTGGTGTGGAATGTATCTCAATGTTTTGAAAATGAGCATTTTTCCCAAAGTTTTATATATCTTCCGGTCTGTACCTTTGGAGTTTACTAAGATCCAGCTGCAAAAGTAGAGTCGCTCTGTACTAGTTTTTATTGGAGCCATAAAAAACCAAGAAGAGCAATTAAATGTATGCCCCTAGAATACGGGGTGGATGGGCAATACCGAATTTTACATTTTACTATTGGGCCTGCCTCTTACAACATATGAGAATTTTGATAACAGGGGAGGACATTATAGATGCTGCAGAGGCCCCCGTCTATTTATCAAATGCTGATGAAGCAGAAGTGAAGGGCTGACTGCTTAAGAATTTAGAGAAAAGCTATTATTAAAAAAAACAAGTTCAAGGTGTTAAAAACCGCACACAAGGTTTGGAATCAGGTTAGACGACGACTTCAGCTTCGCAGGATACACTTTTACATATCTACGTCCGCTTCACAATTATTACCTTTTTTTCCAGATAGTTATGGAAAGATGGAGACAAAAGGGTATTAGTACACTCGGAGATTTTTATGTTGAATCCCAGATTAGTTCTTTTTCATAATTACAAGAACTTTTGGACTGCCAACGGGAGATTTCTTTAAGTTTTTACAGTTTCAGGATTTTCTAACTAAAAAGAAAAATTATCTTAATGTGATGACTAAGATCCCCTTAATTGAGGCATTTAGACAGAGACACAGAATTGGTCGCTTACACAGACTCAAGCAGATGATTTGGATGTCCAGAATCTTAAATGGAGTTCAAGACTTGAGAAGGAAGGAGTATTTCTTCAGGAATCAATTGAAATCGGGGGGAAAAAATGTATTGTCATCAAATTTGAAGTCGCAACATTTTAAGACACTTTTTAATCTGTATTATACCCCAGCAAAGATATATAAATGGGGAGGGGCGGCGGATGGGAAATGTACACGATGTGGGGCAGAACAGGCTGAAATACTCCATATGTTTTTTACATGTTCCAAATTAAGACTGCTAATTTGTGGGATGGGGGAATTTTTGAGTGATATTATTTGTACACCGGTTACTCTTGCACCCCTAATGATGCTGCTAGGATTGATTGATGATACACAAACCATTAGGACTCTGAGGAAAGTAGGGTATTTGATATTTATGGCAACAGCACTAGCCCGATTGTGTATTGCTTCAGACTAGCTGGAATCAGAGCCTCAGACTTATGAAATGTGGGGAGCCCGATCTTGGCGATCCATAATATGAAGTCCAGCCTGTTTACTCTAAAGAGTCACAGGAAGCGACGATTAGGGAAAAGAATCTGGGCTAATATGTCCAACTGGATTAACTCTTGAATGATTAGTTTAGAATAGGATCTGCTCCCATAAACATAAGAGTTTTCTGACTATAATGGTAGGACTTGGGTAGCAGTGGTTCCTCTCAAGGGTATAACATTTGCATGTGGCACTTTAGGTCTGTAAAGATTGCAGTCATTATGTAACTGTGGGTTTGTTTAGCAATACTGCTTTTAGTTCTGACTCCTTTTCCTTTTCTTTTACTGGGCCACTCATGATGCTATTTTTTAGAAACTGCAGGGGTCATTCGCATTATGATGTGTAATATGGTATATATGCTGTCGTTTTTGTGATCTTTATTGATGCATCAATTAATTGTGTATCTCTATAATTTCTAAGGATTTAAATGTAAAGATAATCTCATATCTTTCTTCCCCTCTTGTCCGTTTTGTATTTTTCATTATTATTTTTTTGTAACTGATTTCCTGGTATGGCTTGTCTTGCTTTGATCGATATGAAATGAGAAAAAAATCTTGGCTTAAAAATCAATACAAATATTTTTAAAAAAAAATAACTTGGATGCCCTGTGTGTGGGCTGCAACAATAATTGATTACAGGTATTTACCTCAGTGTTTCTGTCTTTGCTTATATGTAATTTAAAGAGTAATAAACATACTTTATTGCCTGAACCAGCTTTAATTGTGCCTTGCTAGTGTGAACCTCCATAAATTACAGTGTACTCTATGGCAGAAACAGGCATTACCCTAGAAACATATTAGGATGATTCCTTGGGGGGACTTTAATTGATTCTGCCATATTTTGACATTCTACGCAATGTCTCACTCCAATCGACCTGACACCCGAGGGTGTAGCAGACTTTGTCTTGGGCCCTGACAGACCTGCCGTTGGTCAATCGATTCAAAATTGTCTTAATAGATGTTTCACTTGCTTACTGGGCCCTAAGGATGAGCAGCTCAGTCTTTTATTGCCGGCTTGCCCCCTGCAGGGCCCTAGCACTTCAGTACAGGCACTGGCTCCGAATCAGTCCAAACAGTCCGCTAAACATCCTAAGATGGACTCTCTTGAAAAATTAGAAAGAGCATACATGGATACCGTTGTTCCCATCCCTGATGAGGATGATAAGGAGGAGGCTACAGAAAGTGTAACCTCCCGTAAATGGATGAGGATGATCCTGACAGAGATACTGATGCCACGAACGATGAGAACACTAGATCGTGGTTCCCGGCTCGAAAAAAGAAAAGCTTGTAGGATCCTATGGCCAGAAAAGGTCCCTCTGACTCTCATTCCCCCCTCTTGCAGGATACGTTTAATCTGGAGGATATAATTCATCCTCGCTCCTACGAGTTGTCACCATCACCTAAGTCAGGAGCTTACACGCAGACTAGACTTAGAAAACCTTTTCCCAAAGAAGTCAGAAACTGCTTGCCTGCAAAATGCCCTCATCCTTCCCTGCCGGGCAAGGTGGCACTAACTCCCAATATTGGCCCCTAATCACCTTTCTGGGTAAATTAGTTAAAGATCTCAAGAAAGGTAAAGACTGTGCCTGGAAAACTTTCGTACTCGTAGGTTAGACACAATGGGCCTTATGCTTATTGGGTAATGCCAATTGTGCTCTTTCTTCAGAGCATCGGTCGCCTAGCCTTCTCTGGATAGATCTCAAACTCTGTAAATTGGCCATCAATGAGGCCAGTCCTTTTGCGGAAGGCCTTCTTTTTGGAGACCCCTTGTGAAAATGTCTGTGGTTCTAGAGGGCCTTTCTTACAGAACAGTCAATTCTTATAGATCTGCCATATCAGCGGGTCATCTTTAAGCAGCTAACAGACCAGTGGGGGAACTACCCATTGATATCTAAGCTTTTGAAAGGCATAACATTCTCAGCTCCTCCGCAACCTAGATATTCTAGTCTTTGGAATGTTTCCTTGGTGTTTAATTTCTGCAATCTTGGCCAAGAAAACAACTTTCTGCTAAGCTAACCTTTCTGTTTTGTCAGGTTTCTCGTAAACGTGTCTCAAATGTTCAAACCCTTGACCTGGCAGGTAATTCGTATACCCCTGATGGTGGCACTTTCCACATTACCAAATTAACTAAGTCAGCCCCTAAACAAGTAATGTTTCCGGCTCTGCCGGGTGATCGCAAGCTGTGTCTGGTCAATTGCCTATGAGAGTATGGAAAGAAGACCGCTCCACTCAAGATGTAACCGGATGTCTCTATTTTCAAAGTACATTCTGTTAGAGGAACCTTGGCCTCAAAATCATTTGCTGTGGGAGCTCGCTTAGAAGTAAATATCAAAATGGCATGTTGGTCATCTGATTCTATTTTCAAAGACATCTATCATAAGCCAGAAAGTAATTCTTTTTTGATGATTGTTGGTACGCCTTACACATGCGTAATCTGAAGCCTCATGTCCTGTCATAGAATCGAAAGTGGTAACCAAGAATTTTCAATTCTATTAAGGACATGGAGGTGAAGATTATCCCATCAGGTATTGTATGAGTGTAATTCTTTTATCATGTTACACTGTTGCTAATGTACTCTTTGATCACTTATGTATATATTTCTGACAACGTAATCCCACCCCCCACCCAAGGTATAGGGAAGTGGTTCACTTTTTATTCTTAGTTTCAGATCAAAAGCAAGACTGAAACAAGTACAATCGGATCTAAACAACATAGTACCCAGCAGCAAGAGACATGGCTTATCTTCTCCACAATGTTTATAGGTCGTCATGATTGATGATTGGCTAATGGACATTCTACTGGAAGTTATGTGTTTCTTATTTGGAACTCTGCAAGTTGTAGTTTTTCTTTCAACTCTATAGTCATTGTTTGTGTTTACATGGCTGCTGTTGTTGATTAAAGCGAAGATGAGAATGCATAAACTTCGCCTCTGTGTCCTTAATAGAATTGAAAATACTTGGCCACAAATGTTATAAATGGTTTGATCCTCCAAGAGATATCTCTGTTGGTGCTATGCGATTATTAGCTCCCACTATTCCAAGGATAAGAAGACAACTGTCATCACTAAAATAAGCTGCCTATATCTCACACAAGATGATTACCCATCGCACTTGGAAGCCAATATGCAGGTCTCTGTTTCAGGCAGGCTTGTTTGTTAGTGTCGAAAAGCACTCCTCTGCTCACGTTGCTATACCCCATTCATTTAATAAATGACAAGTCAATAGTGGTGTCTTCTCTAACTGGTATATATGATTATCTAAAAACATGATGCTCACACACAACTATGCAAGCTCTTCTTAAAAAAGAATAACTTTCTTAAGAAAATGATGGTCGTCTAAAAACTTACAGCAGAAGCTATGCTTCCTGTGAGTTCATGGTCATTCTGTTTGAAGCTCAGTATTTCTGACTAGACACTTCCATTCGGTGGAAAATTAAAGTGCCTTGGAATGTATTGCTAAAGGATAATGCTATATCTAGACGCTGCTTCCTAACATATCAAAAAAAGACTCTTGATTTAAATATCACTAGTAGATCATTTCTGGGAATGCGATGATGTGATCAACTTCGCCAGATGTATGTCCGCTGTGACAACCCAGATGAGTTCCACTGCCTAAAGCCCAACACGGACAAGACGAAGTGGTGATCTCCAGAAAGAAGACCTCTGCACCTGCTGTCCAGCAGATCTCTGCCTCACACCAGTCCCCACTGCTCATGCGAGTAACCTAGGAATCACTATTTCTTAAATATCTGGTGTGATTGAATCAAATGAATCGCAGGAGGCAGAGTTTGATAATCAGGGTTGGAGTGTATTGCTTCTTAATGGTTTGGATTCCCAGCGGTGTCCGCTTTATTAGAGCGGAGGAGTGCCGCCCCCCCCCGCCACCACCAGCAAATAAAATGATGATAAAATGGGTTTTAAACCCGTTTTATTTTAATCCCCTGGACCAGCCCCTAAGACTTTGACGAGTCTTGGGGTGGGTCCAGGGGATGACACCGCTGTTGGTGAAGTGGCGGGCACTTCCTTCACTGCGCATGAGGGTTTGGCTGGCCGTCTCAGGCTGGCCAAACCCTCAAGCGCAGTGAAGCTCTCTCCAGCCCCAGCAGTGTTAGCAGGCAGAGGCTCCCAGTCTGCCTGGGAGTGCAAGTTGCCGGCACTCAGGCCAATCCCGACGCTGCTTTCATGCAGCGTCAGGATTAAAAAAAAAAAAATTGTCCCCCGAACTCTCTCCCTCCTACCTCCCTCTTCCCTCCTTCGGCCCGGCCCGCCACTTTGGCAGGCAACGGGCCACTATTGGGGATTCCTAGATGTAATACTTTAGCTCTGTGGAAGAATCGTTGGCCTCTAGAGACGGTACGTTTCTCTATCAGGTACTGAGGGGGAGGGGGGCTGTTTTGGAGCTTAAAGATGGGCTAACCAGACCCACGGCAGAGCGGTAAAAGCAGCATTACCATAATAACATCTGGCCAGACCACAGATCGCACCACTGTTGAGGTTTCTGCTCTTCCAGGAAGGGTTGATTTGCCGGGTCAGTGGGAGACAAAGTGAATTCAGAAACTCTGCCATGAAGATTTCAATCAAAGGCACTCACTTGGTCTTTTCATAATATTAGATTTCTTCAGTAAATATAATTAACATTACAGTAGTAATGTGACCACTAAAAACTGGGCCCGTAAATCATTAAAATAGGAAGTTCATGGTACACAAATTACCTAAAGAAACAATATGGAAGCAAAATTAAAAGAGCATCATTAAATAGCCAAATCATTAGATTGAGCAAAAGCAAGTGCTTGTACTACAGGACCAAAGTATTCTCAGTACATGTAAGATGAAATGATCTAAAATGAGCCCAAATGTGCTGTTTGCATGTAAGATTAGCAAAATGAGCCAATAAATGTGAGTCTTCTTATAGTGGTGTGAGCACCACAAACAATTTATGTCTACAAACTAAAAATCATTGTGACACATTTTAATACATACAATTCTGCCAACACACAAATGGGAACCAAGATTTTACACGAAAATAAAAGCATGTTCTCTTGCTTTCCAAACGGACACATGTATATTTAAAATAGAAATGCAATACAATTTTCACTGTGAATATTCACGTAATCCTTCCACCAGAAGTAAAATAACAACTTCAAACATAGTACATTAATTGCACAACATTTCTTTCCATGCTGGAAGGATGTATTGCATAATAAAACAACTTAAGAACATTTGTACTTCTGCAAAATCACACTGCAGAGTTTCATCCTTGTAAAGTTATGTCTTGTTAGCTAAGAAAAGATACATCAGGCCAGTCAGCTAGCAGTTTAAAACTAATGCATAATATTTTTATACTTTACAAAGAATGTAACAGGTGCACATTTACTTCTCATGCACGGTTTAAAGGTCTACTGTGTTAGCAATAGCAAATAATGTTTTATACATATTTATTTTGTTAATTAGCTTTCTCACCATCTTTTGAAACCTGTCTCAGATGTATTTTCTGATGCTTTTTAAATGTTATACCTTGGTAGCTGGTACTGACTGATTTTAGATCTATTCATTACATGACTTTGGGCATGCTTGTCATTCAGAAATAACCCTTACCATTTACGCCTTTCAGCATGATTATGGGTTTTAACCTGCAGTGAACACAAGTAGTAGAGAAAGTTAAAAAGATGAGTAGAAATTCTGGTTATACCAGATTTTTGTCTGAGGGGTCTTGTGACTTTTAGAGGAGAATATTTTCTAGTGTGGTGCTGAATGATAGCACAACTGAATTTAAGCACAGCAGTTATGCCCTTATTGACGCAATGACACCCATCAATGTGATGTCAAAATCACAATGCCTCTTGGTTAAACCACTACCAATACACCATTACATCATGTCAGAAACCCCTGAAGAACTACTTTTGAGGAGTAACCCATAGTTATTCCATCCGCTCTCATGGATTAAGCCCTTCAGTTGGGTCCATTGTAGTCACCACGGTGCAGTGAAGACCAAGCCAGCTCCACTAGTTTGAGAACATGGTGGAGATCATGATAAAAGAATGCCTTGTGTGTATATCAGCCAGATCACCAGATTAATTGCCCCTATCGTCAGTGAGGACAATCCACTTCACCCCTGAATTCAAACCAGCACTGACTTTGGTTGTCTTCCTGATGGGAGGCACTTAATAGTTGTCTTTGTGGGAGCAAAAACCATACCCCAATATTTAAGACACCCTAAAATGTCAGAAACCCCAAAATGTACCTCATATGGTTCTCCCACTAAAAACAAATGTGCAAAAAGGCACCCTCCCCAACATCAGTTTAGCAGAGTAGTAAAACAAATAACTGAGACCACTCAATAATTTAGTTCTAGATCAAGGGAAACGATGAAGGGTTTTATTACATAAATCTCAAAATCAAGCGATACAGAATAAATGCTCAACTGTAGAGTTATTACAGAGTTGTAAAACTTTAGAAGTCATTCTAAGTCGCAAATGAACAGCAAAATTAGGAAATGTTCTTACAGCATTGCTAATAGAATAGGAAAGCCTTCTGCTCACCTCTCCCCCCAACCAAGGGATTTTTAAACACAATTCTTGCATATCAAATTAGCTAAAATAGTAAATTAATCATGACATGATTGTAAGTAACAATTCTTTAGCAAATCAGAAGATTTAACTTACCTTGACACATATGCATTATCCCATTCTAAGAAAGCACCCAGCATCTTCCATGCTATGTCATTCTTGAGATGTTCAAACAAAATATGAAACATTTCAACAATATCATGTCACACAAATGAATAGGACGAGTCTACTCAGCGGAACTACAGCAGAAAGACCTTGGATGTTGCAACACATCAGGAACACTAGAATATTCATTGAAACCTTTTTATTCATAACTGTAGGAATAATCCATTATTTCAGCTGTCTTTATTCTGCGGAGCTTGTGAGGAGAGAAGATTTGTAAGGGTACATGATTGGAAGCGGTGAATACAGAAGTAAGTGACAGAAACCAAATCCATTTTATCCAAGATGGGTGAATACAGAAGTGAATGACAGAAACAGCATCCATTTTATCCAAGATGGTGTTTTCACATAAATGTGGCATAACTACATTTTGTTAAGAAACACACTTCCATACCTCATAATAAACTTGTTTCCACTGGAATCATGTTAACTCATGATTTGAGTGTTGGATCTAACATAAAAATGATTTCTATCCACTATTATTTATTGCAGAAAAATATGGATTTGGAAAAACTGCTTTCACATCATCGATAACAACCTTAAGTGTCCTGAATTGGAAGAGGAAATGATTCCTAACTAGGAAAAAATCCTCATCACCCAAAGACTGCTGAAGTAGCTGTGAAATGGCAAAGAGCCTTTTTTCCAGCGCCAAGAGTTTCAGTCTCCGTAAGATTGCTCAACATAGAACACCAGGTCATTCCTTGGTGGCCACTAGTCAATGGTGAAGCTGAACGATACATGTACACCTTATAAACAAAGTCCTACGCCTAGTTTTCACGTGTGTGATAGGTTTGTGCCCTCAAAATCATATAGGTTTGCAGGGTAATTGAATTCCAAATACCGTATTGAATGTGGTAGATACAGGAAGTAGAGTACTCTGTTACAATGGTCTTTTCTTCTTTATTTGAAGACAAGTGAAAAGCAAAGAACAGCCGACAGGTGTTTCGCCCGAGGGCCAGCAGGCCAGGGCTTTCTCAAGGCTGGTTGTAAATGTGAGTGTACATATAGATGGGAAAAACAAGGAAGATACCAAAAAGTGGACATATCAATACATCAAGGTGTACAGATGGGGATCGGAGAGAATAGTGTAGTGGAAGTAAAAGGTAGGGAGTGTACAGTAGAGAAAAGTAGTGTGGTAGGGGATACCCAGGCGAAAACAAAACACCCGTGACAATAGGATGTATGTAGAAGTGGGATTAAAAGGGGGAAATAAAGGAAAAGTTTCTTTTACTAAATATGACAAATGCTGTACAACATTAGCGACACATGGGCGGTATTGCACACATATGAATAGTTGAAATCAAGGTAGACAGAAATATACATTAATATGGCAAACACTATTCATCATTAGCTAAACATAGGCAGTATAGTACACATACAATTGGTTGAAGTCATGGTGGACAGGATATCAACCCAATTTATCATAGTGTGAATATGCAGTTGTTTTTAGCTGAAGAGAAAAAGAGTAAAGGGATGGTATGTTGAGGTGGGGGGAGTATTAACATGGCAATGCCTCTCGTTATGTACATCTAATCAACACTTGACAGAAATAAGTAGTAATAATACATGCGTATACGAGCGAGTGAACAGAAACAAGAAACAATTCCTAATATCTGAATAAGAAGCGCAGGTCGAGTTCATCTTACCAGGTTATCTCTTATTGATTTTCAGGTCTAAAGTCTGTGAAGGTCAGAGAATAAAAAGAAAGCAGGGTGTAAGCGGAAAGAGAAAGCCGCTATAAACAGCAAGTCACCAATAGGGGTTATATGAGAGGGAGCAGGACCGCGTGTTTGACCTGACTGAAATAGTGTAGCGAATGCTATCTGCTGTCAGAGGCCTGATTTCGGCAGCGAGCAATATATAGAGAAGGTTAATTATTGGCTCACTGGTGTTGGGCCATTTAAAACCTGGGGTCAGAGGTCTTTCGCAACAGTAATGATGTTAGAGGCCCGATTACAGTAGCGGGTGAGAGACAAAGTAAGCAGACGCATGTTAAGACAAGCATTGGCATAGTCAATAGGTCTCGCCTTTGGGACCTTGTAAGTTTTTGGCCATGCAGCACATTATTAGGGGTGCTACAACATCTACTGCTGCTTCACATGCCACTAGTGAACGGGGGAGTGAGAGCCGCCAATCAAACCAGGATGGGCTTGTACAGGCCACAAGAGAGTGAAGAAGCTGCAAGGGTCAGATATTATACTATAGAAGAGCGGGTGGAACATGTAGTGCCCTTGTAATAGTAAGAGATATAATGGTGATGCGAGTGTGCCTGCCCACACATTACAGGAAATGAAGAGAAAAAGACAAACCCAGCATACAGCGCTAAAATGTGTGTATGTGTCCATTTTAGACACGAGGATGCATTTTGCACCCAAAAGTGTCCATGTGCCATAAACCATTGTTTAAACACTATATCTTTTCAATGCCGATCATTCCCTTATTGCAACTACTGTGTCGGAGGCAGCAGTAATTTTGCACCGGGAGATGTCAGTCCTCGAGGGGGTGATGCTCTGCACATGGAATGCAAGGGGAGGATTAGCAGACCGGGCACTTTATGTAAGAGACCTGCTGGGTCAGTCCCCCATTCCAGTGTCTAATTAAAATGGAGGCGAGGCTGGGCCGATGTGTCTGGCTTAACGGGGGACATTTTTGCCAAAGAGAGGCCTGGCTGAAAAATATAGTTTGCTGGCTGCAGGCAGGAAACAGTCTAGGTATTATTAACTCAGCCAGGCATGCTACATAAAGGGGGGAGGGGTAAAGAGCAGCACCCACCTCCTTACCAGGGCTTGGCTGAACTGAAAGCAAGGGGGAGTAATAGGAGCTGCCATCTGCTAAGGGAGTGGGCATCACTAGAAGACCTAAAAAGAACGACGTTCTGGGGTGGGGCACTTAGGAGAGTTCGAGTGATGAAAACCTGAACAAAAATAAACTCTTCACCTTTAGCAGCGCTCTGGTGTTCGTGGAGGGCACAAGGACAAAGCAGTCGGAAAGGAGATTTAAAATAAAAGTGGAGGTTAGCGAGTTTGCATGGTGAAAGTGACCACTCCCTTGGACCAGGAATAGGGGAGTGCCTGGATAATCATTAAGGCGTCTTACTTGTGGGGAAACGTCCAAGCGGTTGGCGTGTGTGCTCGATCTAACAGCGAGAAGTGACAACTGTGTGGACAATATGGAGGCACTGACCTGGCAGCTCCGATTACTACCGAACTGGGTCAGAGCTCATGGCGGCCGCCGGACAACACAGCACTCACCGCAGCATCATGCGATCTAATTCCAAACAGGCTCAGGAACAAATCTCAGAACGATAAATTAAATGTATGTAGAATAATAAATACAGAATGTCGACGGGCAGGAAACAATAAAAAAAAAAAAAAAAGCGCGGCCGCGAAACTGAAAGCGACCTCGCTGTGTTTAATTAGTAACATGATACACAACAACAAGGGAGGAATGCAGCTGCCAGCCTGCGCGCCGCTGCTCGCTCCCGAGACCCAAACGCCGTGGGAGTGAACGTTTAGAGAAAAGGCGGGACATGCACCCGTCTTTGGCCAATTGCGTGCTTTCATTATTGAAAGCCACACGCAAAGGCCAATGGAATGTGTGGGAGTTGCCAGACCCACACGGAGAAGTCTTGGGGAAGTTTTGAGCCCTCACAAGAAGCCTCCCGTAGAGCAGCGCATGCGCGCTGCGCTAGGCTCGACCTAAAAAAATTATCAAGTCAAAGGGGTTAGGATGAAACGGATTTAGGGCCTGGCTCAACGTTCCAAAATAAAGGGGAGAAGCCCGAGGTGCACGTCTAGTCTTAAACGAAGATATTCGCCAAAAAAGGGCCTGAGGGGTAGGGTTGCGAGAGAAGGATCGTGCGTGCCTATTGTTCTAGGCGGCCTGAGCATACAAGAAGCACTTACTAAAAAGGAAGAGCCGGTTTCCAGGCGGATCGAGCGCGATGCGCGACTTGATATTCCTCCGGTCCGATTTCAGCGCAGCAGCTCGGTTGACTGCGTTAAGTCAACTAAGTGCCAGAAAACGTGTGTCAGTGACGGCCGTTTGCCGTAAAAGTGGCAAATCACTGCACTGACCCGGCCGGTTTGAAACAGCTTCATGAGTGGGGTGGAGTTCAGGCAGTGATGACACAAATTCAAATGATATGATGGGAAAGAGAAGGACAACCTTACAGGTGATGCAATGTGATGGAGCCAAAAGTAACAGGGCAAATTCAAGTGTAAAGTCATAGTGGTGTAAAAACTAAGACCAAGATAAAAATGATAGAAAGACTGGGCATAGGTATACAGTCATAACCTGGAAGAATAGATGACTGAAATATTCATTACCTAGAAGAGTAAAGGATTAGGCGAAACGGGCCCAGGTATGTGAAGGGTATTAGGGTAAATTAATTCAGTGATAGAAGGACTGAACTGGGCATGGGAGAAGGTTCATACCTGGAAGAATAAATAGAAGAAAGGTATGTTGGTGGTATCAGGGTAAGAACGAGGGGCAGGTAAATCAGTTTGTAGTAGGAGTTTTAGGGGCCCATCATATGCACAGAAAAAATGCTGTGCAAAGGGCATAAAGTCCTGCAAGGTAGCAGGAAAGATCCCTGTTGGTAGGAGGGCTATTATGGACGAGACTGATATATGGTGTGATAAGCCTGATGTGATTTTAACAGTAAGGGTACAGGTCAGGTCTGATCATTTGTACAGCCAGTAGTGCATTTCTGCATCCTTGTTGAGTCCGGTATTGACAGTGTCCATACGCAAGATAAGTTTGCTTTCTTTTCGCCTCATACGAAGTTCCCGATTTCCACCTCTAGGCTGTGGTTTGATGTGTTCCAATCCAAAGAATTTTAAAGTCTTGTTGTGGGGGTGGCATTCCTGAAAATGATCTGTAAGTGGTTGCCCCGTTTCCGGTTTGTGAATGTTCCGGTAATGTTCCAAAATTCTGGTTTTCAGTGGTCTGATGGTGCTACCTACTTATATTTTATTGCATGGACAAATAATGACATAGATTACATGGTTGGAATTGCAATTTATCCAATCTTTGATTTCGGTCGTGTATTTGCCTGGTATGGTGAATTCCATCTGTTTGTTGATGCCTAATTTGCAGGCATTGCAATTGTGACAGATGTAGAATCCATGAGGTCTAGACATAAAATGTGCTCCAGGTATTTTTCTTTTGCTCTCCTGAAACCCATTTGTGGGAAAGTTTGAATCAGATCCTTGAGAGTCACATTCTTTGTCAGGAGATACCAGTGTTTTTTGAGGATTTTTCGTATGTTGTAGTGACCATTGTGGAAGTCTGTCAAGAATCAGATTTTACATTTCTTTTGGGTTTCACTGCCTGGGTTTTTGAGTTGTAGAAGTTCCTGGCGTGGTATTCTCACGCAGTCGGATGCTGCTGTTTCGAGATGTGTTATGGCATAGCCTCTCTGTTCTAGTCTGTTCGTCAGGTTGGTCACTTTTTCCTTGTAGATATCCATGCTACTACAGTTGCGTCGTAGTCTTCGAAATTCCCCCTTGGGGATATTTTTGATTGTTGTCCGTGGGTGGCAGCTGTCCGCTCTCAAAATTGAGTTCGCCGCCGTTGGTTTACGGAACACCTTTGTTTGCAGTTTCCCCTCCTGTACATAGATTGTTATGTCCAGGAAGTCTATTTCTGAGGCCGAAAAGTGTGATGTTGTCTTAGTATTCCATTTGTTCTCATTGATTTTGTGTAAAAAGTGTTTTAAAGTCTCCCGTGATCCTTGCCAGATGCACAGGATATCATCAGTGAAACATCCCCAATATAATATCTGAGAAGTGTATTCTGAAAAAGCTTAATCCCACAACCAGTATTTTTCAACTTTGCCCATGAAAATGCAGGCATAAGGTGGTGCAAATTTGGCCCCCATAGCACTGCCTTGTAGTTGTAGGTAGTATTCTGAGTTGAATGAGAACAAATTGTTGGTTAGACAGAAACATAGCATCTCAAGTATCATTTGATTTGATTCGAGGAAGTGTGCTGGTTTGGTTGCTAAACTTTCCTTACAACTTCTATGCCATCTTCATGTTTGATTGACGTGTATAGGCTTACCACGTCAATGGTTGTAAGTATGCAATCCGAGTCCCAAGGGATATTGTCCAATTTGAGCAGAATGTCTTTGGTGTCTCTTATGTATGATTGGAGATCTTTCATATGGGGTTGCAGGTGAAACTCAGTGTATTCTCCTACGATCCCCATCTGTCCACCTTGATGTATTGATATGTCCACTTTTTGGTACCTTCCTTGTTTTTCCCATCTATATGTACACTCACATTTACAACCAGACTTGAGAAAGCCCTGGCCTGCTGGCCCTCGGGCGAAACACGTATCGGATGTTCTTTGCTTTTCACTTGTCTTCAAATAAAGAAGAAAAGACCATTATAACAGAGTACTCTACTTCCTGTATCTACCATGTTCAATACGGAATTTGGGATTCAATTACCCTGCAAACCTATATGATTTTGAGGGCACAGACCTATCACACACGTGAAAACCTACCTTAGTTTAGGTGGCCTCTGGGTGAAACCACCATTTTGGTATGTGCCACAGCCCAATTTGGGTCCTGACGAATTGTGTGTGAACCCTGGTAACACCCATCCTCTGCAAACGCTAAAGTCCTACGCCTAGGCCGTGTGGCGGGGCATCACCCAGAAAGGGGACTGTGCTTGTTCTTGAGGAAGTATCAAAATACTCCCCACAGAACCACAGGACATCCTAATAATCAGCACTGAATCCGCAAGACAGTTGCTGATAGCATACCATATCACTTTACCACTTTACATGGGTTCCCACTTCACCTGAGCCACCTTATTTTGATGACAAAATATCACTGACACACCAGTACCAGTCGTCGACCTAGTGCTTCAGATATCAAGGTAGGAGAATGAAGTGCTTGTGAAGAACAGGCTTACAGAGAAGCAAGTTCAGACTCCCTTTTGAACTTTATCCATTAATATTGTGTCAAATATAGAATTAAGGTAACAGCACCAAGAAATGAAGATGACTTCACCAGAAGCATCTCCTTTTTCAAAACGTTCCCTGGACAATAGGGATATCACTTAAGAAACTAATGGGATGAACTCACTCAAGAAGGGTTATACTTCCCTGGATCATGGAGAGTTAGCCTCTTTTCCAGCCCCCGGGGACCTTGAGGTAAATGTGCCATAACCCTGCCACTCATCTGCCATCACCCCCGCTTTGAGGCTATACTCTCTCAACCTGGAAGATTCCTCTAAATCCTGTCTGATGCCAGGGCCTTCATCAACATCTACTCCTGATCGCTCTAGCCAAACTAGGTATAACCTGAGGTCTAATCTTGTGCCTTCCAGAGGTACAGAGACTTTGTATGATGAACCTATGAGGCCCAGGTTTTTTAGGTCGAGCCTAGCAGCGTGCATGTGCTGCTCTGCGAGGCAGGTTGTATCTCCTCTAGGGACATTGGCCACGCCCCTCGCTTCACATTGGTTCCTTTGTCTGCTTTGTAAAAATCCCTTCCTTTCTGTGGCTATCTTTCACATTTGTCCCTCCTTTCGTTTGGTGGTTCCGGTCTCTGACGACTGGTCCTAGTACTTGTATTATTGCTTTTCTGTCTATTTGCTTACACTTCGTCACATTTCTTATTCAGTTTCCTTGGGAAAGCTTTCCTTTCAGCAGGGTTTAGCCTTTCCTAAGCCACATCACACCTATCTATCACCCGTCCTCCGCTGTTTCCTGTGCCGGCTTCTGCATGAGTCACTGAAGCTGGCCCTGCTTCAGAGTGTGCACCGGGCTCCCTCGGAGACCCAAGGCCCCTCCCTCTCCTGCTGCTGCAGCCTGTCCTCCGAGACTTAAATTATTAATTAGCACCCGGGGTGACGCGCCTTCTCATGCTTGCCAGGGTCTCTGGGATGTTTCCCTTCCTAAGTTTTGATGGCGAGAGTGCTATCGTAACAGAGTGCCTGGGCTTCTTTAACTTTAAAGCATAAATGCCAACATGTGCAAACACAAAAGAGGGGGTGGATACCACTGAGCATTTCCCTGACATGAAGCGGGAACAGAATTCGCCTGCTTCCCTGTCACAGATGCCTTCCATGCCGACTGTACACTCTTCCCCACGGAAAACCAAGACTCTCCGTCCGCACGAGACAAGGAAGGTAAGTACCCCGCGTCTGACGTTAGCATCACCCAACGCCATTTTGCCTAGAACGCGCTGCGCTTCCATTTTACTGCTCTAAGACCATGTTGTCACTGACACCATACCCGCCCCATCACACCTTTGCCATCACAGCAACCGTCCCTCATCTTTGCTCCAAACATGGCTCCAAGTCTTCAGCTGCTTTTCGCATCAGTTTACCCGGAGATCACGGTGCTGCAGGACACCTTGATATGCTTAACCCACTGAGAGTTGGTGTTGCATACCTGACCCTCGCAGCTTGATCACTCTCTTATGGGCTGTAGAAGCCTCTCCTGGCTTGTTCTTTTTGTGTAAACACTCACATGTACTTCTTCACCCCCTCTTGGTGTAGTCTGTCCCCACAGCTTCTCCCTCAACCCCCACTCTGTTGCGCTTACCCATATGCTTCTCCATATTGTGCCCACACCTCACTCTTCCCCCTTGCGGCCTCCATGCCCCCAGCCCTCCACCATGTTGCTTCAATGCACCCCCGCCCTCCCTGTGTTGCTTGTCTACCTCACCCTCACCTTGTTGAGTCTGTGTCCCCCTGCCCTCCCCATCTTGTTTCCATGTCTCCTCCATCCTCGTGGTGCTTTGGTGTCCCTCTGCCTTTTCCTGTGTTGCTGCTGTATTCCCCTGCCCTCACCCGTGTTGCTTATGATTCCCCCTGTTGCTTCACCCCTTGCTCTCCCTGTTGTTTCTATTCCACTGACTGCTTTTAAAAGATTTTCAAAACTCTTCTGCGCGTTATATTTTTAATTACCGCTCTTACTAGGATCAGTAACTAAAAACAAAAAAGGTGTCCATGTCATTTTGTAAACCCACATGCATGGTGCCTTCATCAACACAATGATGCTGGCAGCTACGTAAAGTCATTTTACATTTTACTTTAGCCATGCTGCACAGCATTGCGGATGCTGTGCAGCGTGGCTACAAACCATTGGCGAGACCTATTGGCATTGCCAATGCTTGTTTCATGTTTATGATTGTATCTCTCTCTCTAAATTGGGGAGAGCTATGGTATGACGCTTGTGCCACTAGTCAAGCAACCACACCTACGTTGTTCTGTTGTTGGTTTCTTCCATGACGCAAACATGCTGTCTAAAGAAAAGATTGAGTTGCGCGTCCAGGGCTGTTGATTCACTGAGACTAAACTAATACAATGTCTTTTGTGTTCTCATTTATGCACTGTGATACATGCTAGCAATTTGGAACACAACAGCAACTTCATATTGGTGCAAAGACATCACGTTTTGCTCATTGTGTGTGACACACACACATTTGGAGCCTGGGTTGCGCTTTCAGTCACAACAGCGATGTAAATACACCAGGAAACAATTCCATCACAATGACCCCATCTTCGCCGGAGGAAACAGTGTCCACTTCAGTCACACCACGCAACCCCCATGGACCGACCACCACTGCATACACTTCCTTGTCGACAAACCCAAGCCACCCAATCCCGCTCCACGCCCCGCGAAGGTACTGGAGCAAAGTCACCAAGGAACAACTCAACCCCACCCTCAACCGCAACACCCCCACCACTGCAACAGACGCCAGCCTCGCAGCCAGGGAACTCCACACATGGATCTCCAACTGCGTAGACAAGCTCGCTAGCTACGCAACCCCAAAAAACAGGGCCCCAGGAAAGCCGCCTGGTTTACCACCGACCTCCAAGAAGCCAGGCACACCTGCAAACGTCTGGAGAAGAACTGGAGAAACAGCAGGACACCTGTAAACCACACTACCTACAAAAACGCCATGACGGAATACCACCAATGCATCAGAACCACCAAAAGAACCTTCTTCCACAACAAAATCCTCGCCAACTCCAGCAGCGCCAAGGAGCTCTTCAGCGTCATCCAGGAACTCACCAAGCCCCGCAGCGAAGCCACGGACAACACCCCCTCCCAGGACCTCTGAGACAAGCTCGGATCCTACTTCCACCTGAAGATCAAAAACCTCTACGACAACTTCAATGACCATATGCCTGACGCCGCAGCCATCCCGCCCTCTGGCAACGTTAGCCAGCCCACCATCTCCACCTGGACACCGGTCAAGACCAAAGAAACTGCATCAACCATGAAAGGCATCCACTCAGGGGCCCCCACAGACCCTTGCCCAACACACATCTACCACAGAGCCGCCACCACCACCACCATCGCACCCGAACTACAACGCACCGCCAACACCACCTTAGAGACGGCACCTTCCCCGACGACTGGAAACGCGCAGAAGTCAGGCCCCTGCACCAAAAGCCCTCAGCTGACCCCACGGACCTCAAGAACTACCAGCCCATCTCGCTCCTCCTTTTGCGGCGGAAGTCGCTGAGAAAACCGTCAACGCAGAACTGACAAGGTTCATTGAAGACAACGCCGTCCTCTACCCTTCCCAATCCGGATTCCGCAGCAACCACAGCACCAAGACCACCCTACTCACTGCCACAGATGACATCCGCACCCTCCTCGAACAAGGCCACACCGCAGCCCTGATTCTACTCAACCTGTCAGCAGCATTCGACACCGTCTCACACCGCACACTTGCAGCCAGTCTGCACGACGCCAGCATACAAGTAAATGCCCTCGACTGGATCCGATCGTTCCTCACCGGCAGAAGCCAAAGGGTCAGACTCCCACCCTTCCTCTCCCAACCCACGGAAATCAACTGCGGAGTCCCACAGGGTACATCGCTCAGCCCAACCCTCTTCAACGTCTACATGGCCCCCCCTTGCCACCATCGTCCGACAGCACGGCATCAGCATAGTATCCTACGCCGACGACACCCAGCTCATCCTCTCCCTCACCAAGGACCCCACCACCACCAGACTCAACTTCCAGGAAGGAATGCAAGAAGTCGCAGCCTGGATGAGCAACAGCTGCCTAAAGCTCAACTCAGACAAGACAGAAGTCCTCGTCCTCGGAACCTCCCCATCAGCATGGAACAACACCTGGTGGCCCACTACCCTCGGCAGACCCCTGACCCCCACGGACCACGCCAGAAACCTTGGCATCATACTCGACTCCTCCCTCTCCATGCACAGACAGGTCAATGCTGTCGCCTCCAGCTGCTTCAACACCCTCCGCATCCTCCATAAGACTTTCAAATGGATCCCCCCTGAGTCAAGGAAGAGAGTCATCCATGCACCCATCACCAGCAGGCTGGACTACGGAAGCGCCCTCTACGCCGGCATAAACAAGTCTCTACTCTGCAAGCTCCAGACAATACAGAAGACCGCCGCCAGACTCGTCCTCGGTATCCCTCGACACGAGCACATCAGCCAACACCTACGGAAGCTCCACTGGCTCCCCATTGAGAAGAGCGTCACCTTCAAGATACTCACCCATGCATACAAATGCCTACACAACACCGGACCCCAAAACCTCAACGACAGAATCAGCCTCCACGCACCCAAAAGAAACCTCCGATCCGCCAACCTCGTCCTCGCCAAAACCCCACGCACACACAGAGCCAAAGCAGGGGGAAGATCTTTCTCCTACATCGTGGCCAAGACCTGGAATGAGGTCCCGATCGACATCAGATGCGCCCCATCCCTGACCGCCTTCAGAAAGGCTCTCAAGACTTGGCTCTTCGGCTGAACGGAACTGCTGAACCCCACCCCCCAGCGCCTTGAGACCCTAACTGGTGAGTAGCGCACTTACAATTCCCTGATTGATTGATTGATTGATTGGATGCACTCTTACAGATGGCTTCAGTTTTGGAAGCCAAAAGTCTACTTCAGGGGCGGCTCCTCCATTAGGCCAGAGGAGCGCCACCCCACTGCTTTCTCGCAGTGCGAGAAGCAGAAACATAAAATGGTATTTTAAATACCATTTTATGTTTCTGCTTCTAGCGCTACGAGAAAGCAGAAGGCAGGGGTATGCCTGGTTGGGGGCGGGCGGGAGGGTATGCCTGGTTTAGCTGGGCGGGTCGGAGAGGAGTGGCTTGCACCACTCTGAGTACCCTGACTGTTTGGTCGGCCCTCTAGGGCTGACCAAAGCAGTCATGCGCACTCTACATTTTGCATGCAGCCTACATAGAGAAAATAGCCTCCCTACAGGTGCCCGGCTGGGCGCTGTCCACACCAATCACAATGCTGCCATTGCAGCATTGTGATTGGCTTACAGGAGGGGAGGGAGCATGCCTGTTCCTGTTCAGGAGCAGGAAAACGCAGGACCCGGTCCAGGAGCAGAGGCGGCGCGGGACCCGGTCAGGTAAGTTTTCTTTTTATTTTAACCCCCCGCGGTAACCCCTGCGCGAACTCATGCGATACATCCCCAGCCCCCCCACCCGCGAGTATTGCGAGCCGCGACTGGTCTACTTTAATGACGTTTCGCTGTTATTTTATTTTTATTTTGAGCCAGTGTACATATGTCACTTATCCTGTGATCACTGATGTCAAAGTTTATGTGACCACACTTCCTGTGATCTCATTCAAATATGCTAATTCATTTGAGTAGTGTCTTCATCCTTCCACCTGGGTGGACATTACTTGCGATGCTTGAGGGGCTTTTCCTTTCACACAGGAAGAGACACGTGGTGGGAAAAGCATTGAATGGGCAGCAGTGGTGGCTGCTGCTTAACGTAGGTGGCAGGGTGGGAGGAGGAGGGGAATAAAATAAAATCCACTTACCTGCAGGCCGGACGCCACCACCAGGTCCTCTTCGGTCGTCGACATGCAGGAAGCACACAGGCTCACCTAGCCAATCACGACGCTGCTGTCACCATGACGGCAGCATCGTGATTGGTCTGAGCGCCGTGGTTCGATGCTCAGAGGGGGACTATGAGCCTGTGCGTATTCTCCACCCAGGCTGTGCAATACAGCTGATGGAGAACATGCAAAGTGCGCATGACTGGCTGGCCCAAGACAGCTGGTCAAACTGTAATGCTCACCACTCCTCCCCCTGGCCCCTGCTCTGCCCCGCCCTGCCCCACACCTAAGCAGGAACGGAAAAATAAAATGATAATAACATTGCGTTATCATTTTATTTTTCCTTTTTAAACTGCTCGCAGAGCCGACACTCCTCTTGCCTCAGCGGAGGAGCCAATGCTGATGGGCAGCATCAAGAGTGAATCAAGAGTATCTGCTTCTGTGACAATACATTCCACTGCTTTTAATGCTCCAGCTGCTCTTGACCCATCATAACAGAATACCCCTGCTTGAGACTAGATGTTTGAGACCCAGGTAGTGGCAATGGGTGGAGGTCTTTGAAATCTACACTGGTGTACTCTCCATTGAGAAAGATATACGTTGAAGACCATGAAAAGAAACACATATACAATTCAAAAAAGAATCCAGATAACCTACTTTCTCCTCCCCACAAAATGTGGATAATGAACATTATGTATTTCATATCACTGTCCAAAAAACAGGCGAAACCATTGACTCTTTTGACAAAAACGCATTCAGCATTTCAACTTCGACAGATTGATTTGTGAAATGGCACATTTGTCCCAAACTACATAATGATGAGAGCCCCCTGCTTTCTGCCAAAACTTGCTATAAAATGCGTACTAACATAGACTAAGTATGGACAGAGCGTCACGCATCGTGAGTATCAAGTCAAGGTTTGTTGTAGGGATTCTGCACATACACAGAGCTATGCACAGGATAATAGGACCTCGGAGTATAATGGTGAACCAACCATGCCCCTTAGTACCCACAATCCCAATCCGACTAGCCTTAGCGTCTCATTAGCAACGATGCTACCAATGATTAGACAACCCAGAACACGGTCTCTCTCTCTCTCAGGACTCGCGGGAGCAAGGACACCCTTTCATAACTCACTCATACCTGTCCACAACATGCGTAATGAGAGACACTGTATAGTTTAAAATGTTTATTTCAACTACCGTGCTCTAAGATACAGTACACGTGCCAGTACTATCAGCATAATGCATAAGTATAAAATAATAAGCATAGTTACAATTCCATAGAATACAAACGGGGAAAGCATTTCATAAAGTAGTGGATATAGGGCTAAATGACCATACCACCCTCCCCGTGCTAGTAGCTAGTTTATTATAAAAACAGAAGACCACTGGGCATTGTCAGGCGAACCCCCATACCTCAATAGCTAGATGCAAGGTTTACATCATCAGACAAGCACAGCTCTTCTCTCTGGAAAGGTTTTTCTCCAAGTGCCTCTAACAGTGAAATCACAATATTAAAAGCACACGAATTTCTCCAGTGCAGCTGTACTTAGTGCTATGTCTAAGTGCGAGGGACTGGCCAGATCAGCAAGAACAAGGGACGTTGTTTTTCGACCTTGTACATGTTGTGCAGACGTAACCCAAAGGGAACAGGAGAAAAGGTGAAAGGCAGAAATGCAGACAGTTCTAAAATAGCCGAGCAGAAGCAGAGGCTGGAAAAACAAAGGCACAAAGTAACGTGCGCAAAGAAGGCACCATGGCAGGCCTAAGCCAACTTAGCAAGGCAGACCATGAGGCCACAAACCACATGACACCCTCCCCTGGTCAGTCCATTGGCGAAGACATAGGACGAAAACAGAGTTCAAATAGATGGAGCAGAACAGAAACGTCCGTTTTGGAATAGTCCCCATGAAGGACAATGAATGGGAGAGGAAAAAAAAATTCAGAATAAAAGTCCAGTGAGGCAGATCGCTGAAAGCGAAAGCCCCCTTAATCCAACAGAGTGTAAGTGCAGAAAAACGCCACACCTTCCAAGAGGACATCGTTGGAATCGTCGGAAAAAAGCGACACCATCCAGTCCAATAAATCAAAACTGCAGTCATGTTCCTCGCATGTGGTTTGTGGCCTCATGGTCTGCCTTGCTAAGTTGGCTTAGGCCTGCCATGGTGCCTTCTTTGCGCACGTTACTTTGTGCCTTTGTTTTTCCAGCCTCTGCTTCTGCTCGGCTATTTTAGAACTGTCTGCATTTCTGCCTTTCACCTTTTCTCCTGTTCCCTTTGGGTTACGTCTGCACAACATGTACAAGGTCGAAAAACAACGTCCCTTGTTCTTGCTGATCTGGCCAGTCCCTCGCACTTAGACATAACACTAAGTACAGCTGCACTGGAGAAATTCATGTGCTTTTAATATTGTGATTTCACTGTTAGAGGCACTTGGAGAAAACCTTTCCAGAGAGAAGAGCTGTGCTTGTCTGATGATGTAAACCTTGCATCTAGATATTGAGGTATGGGGGTTCGCCTGACAATGCCCAGAGGTCTTCTGTTTTTATAATAAACTAGCTACTAGCACGGGAGGGTGGTATGGTCATTTAGCCCTATATCCACTACTTTATGAAATGCTTTCTCCGTTTGTATTCTATGGAATTGTAACTATGCTTATTATTTTATCCTTATGCATTATGCTGATAGTACTGGCACGTGTACTGTATCTTAGAGCACGGTAGTTGAAATAAACATTTTAAACTATACAGTGTCTCTCATTACGCACGTTGTGGACAGGTATGAGTGAGTTATGAAAGGGTGTCCTTGCTCCCGCGAGTCCTGAGAGAGAGAGAGACCGTGTTCTGGGTTGTCTAATCATTGGTAGCATCGTTGCTAATGAGACGCTAAGGCTTGTCGGATTGGGATTCTGGGTACTAAGGGGCATGGTTGGTTCACCACTATACTCCGAGGTCCTATTATCCTGTGCATGTGCAGAATCCCTACAACATGGCGCAACCAACGAGTGGGCTGATTATCTGCCAGACGCTTGAGTAGTACTTGTGCTTGTCCACAACCCCCTTCGCGGACACTTCCGGAAGCGTGTGTGAGGGTGATACCTCCTATATTGACGTTTTTATAGGTTCTTTCAAGCTTGAAGTTGTTAAAAGGTTTTTAAATAAAACCCTATATTGTGCTGCCTCATTTTAGGTTGTCAAATATCTTTAGCCTAAAATGGCTGTCCAAATTGCGGCACATAGTCGCACGGCGCTCCGGGCTCACTTGACAGCGTATGGAGTGCCTGACGCGGGTGTCGATCTGATCTTTGTGGTACAAGCGGATCCCGCTTACCACTTTGAGGTGTTTTACTCTTGGGTCACCTTTCCGGCGGTGGATGGGACTGATAATTTGTTCCATGAATATACAGCCACTGCTATTCCTAATCTCTATAGGCCTTATAGGAATCTTGAAGTACCGCTCACGGCATGGCAACACCGTGTTTGGTTTGATGGCGCCCTCCCCAACCGGTTACCTTGGTTCGTTTAGGCCCCTTATCGATTGAAGGGGCCACTTGGCCTGTTTTGGCCGGGTATACCCCACATCTGCGTTATATGACGCTTGCAGTCGCTGAACTGCGTAATTTGCATTCGTCTTTGATACGTGTGCATAGAGCTTTAGTACAGTTTGTTACAGGCAACATCCAGGGAGCCCCGCCTGGAGTTGCAGCGCATCCAGCTGGACCGGGCGGTGTAACCATAAGTCCCGTCATGGTTAATTCGGTGATGTGCAAGCGCCCACAAAATAAAGATGATTTTCCTTATTGGCTTGCAGAGAAATTTGACCAGCTGGAGGCAGTTTTTCCAAATACTTCTCCTGTGGAAAAACACAGGATTTTGACGATTAGTTTGCCAAAAGACTTGATCCCTGAGTTGGCAGAATGCAACAACTGGGGTAAGGTATTCGCCCATGACGGTTCTCCCCTCTGTAATTAAACGAGTGCAGGATGAGCATGGCCCTGAAGCGGCTGTGGAATTAGGGATGAGACTGGTGGGAGTGTTCGATGTAGTAGCTGATTTGATCCTTGCGAATGTCAAGGGCGATGCAGTTAACTTTCAAGTAGCTAATGCTTTGGCTTTGATCCCAGAACCGGACAAGCCGCGCGAACTACCGAAAAATTATTGCACAGGCTTACAAAACAATTGGCCGCAATAGCCTGGGAGTCAAGCCTTTTGCTAAACCGCAAAACACAATCGCAACAACAACCAAAAACTCAATCTGAAAAAGATGAGAAGCCGTTCTTTACTAAAAAGAGCTGGAGGTTGAAAAACAGGGTAAGCAACAGAAGAAGCCAGGGTCGTGAGGCGCATCCCCGGCTTCCGTCTCTTCTGAACGCACTTATGATTTGCGCGATAGGGCGAGAATTAAATCTCCAGAGAGATTTCAAGTCCCTGATTCGCGTTCTCCTCGTTCTTCACAGGCACCAACAACCTCCCAGGCTGGTGGAGGAGATCGCCAGGATAGAGGAAGGGGTCGAGAGGCTCCACAGGGACAAGACCAACCTCGACAGCAAGGCCGAGGGAAACCAGAAGAATTTCAACGTTCTCGCCCACAGTTTCAGAAGAAAAAAGTTGTGGCTGTAACAGCGAGATATGCCACAGACGGTGAGAACGAGACTCCTGAATTGGACGTGGGCAGTGACGCTCCTAGACAGCGCAGCGGAAGTTACCATAGTGCGGGAGGCGTTACGTCCTCATGTGGAGGCGACAGCAACTGAAACATTCATTACTGTCGAGACAGCAGACACCAGAGTGGCACCCCCTGACAGATTATATAATATTGTCATTCAAATTGAAGGTGACATACAGCGTGTTATTAAAGGGATTTTTGGGGAGAATCTGACCTCTTCTTACGACATTCTGTTGGCAGAGGCGGATTGGCCGCCCCCATTCGTACTTGCTGCGCGTAGAGGGGAGGAGGTAATCCTTCCGAGCATTTCTCGTCATGTCCCCAAGGACAAAGCGGAGGCTCTCGCAGCTGAATGGGCTGTGTCCCTGGCTCCAGCGTTATACCGCAACCACGTGGGCTGCCGTTTCTGAAATTCTGACACAGTTAGAATATCAAAGAGTGATTGAAACATGCGTGTCACCCATGAATAATCCCCTTTTCGCGGTTTCTAAACCCGACGGATCATACCGCTTAGTTTTGGATTACCGACATTTGAACTCTCATTGTCGGACCTTTGCGGTACAAAATACACACAGTTCTGCGCTTGTAGACAGTCTTGTTCGTAAAAAATATACAACGACGCTTGATCTATCCTATGGATTTTACACGCACAACTTGTCCCCGGAGTGCAGCCAATGGAGCGCTTTTACAACCGGAGGTAAACAATCAAATTCCGGCGTTTACCCATGGGCTACAAGAACAGTCCGGGTGTATTCGCCGCCCGTGTTGTCTCTTTGTTAGACGGCATAGACCCAGATGCGTGTTCGTACGTCGATGATATCTATCTGACAGACGACGAATTATACCCGCATCTTACCCGAGTGGACCGCATTATTCTTGAATTTGCGGTTTTAGGTTACAAATTTAACTTTGCCAAATCTCACATTGCTGAATTTACCGTTTTGTTTTTGGGCCATGAGCTCAACAATGAAGGTAAGGGCTTAGCCCCCATTTTTTGGAGAAATGCGCACTCCTGTGCCCTCCAACCACTTTGAAGAAGCTTCAGTCTTTACTGGGCTTTCTAAACTCCTCGGACGTACTTACATTCCCGAATATGCCCAGCGTATCAAGCCACTTTATGCCTTGATACAACCTAACTTTTCGAAGTCATGCTGGCTTCCCGAGCATTCTTCTATACTGCAGTCTTTGCAGTCAGATCTACTTGAATCTAAATTTTGTTGACTCGTGACAACCACACAAACCTGGTGATTCGAATCATTCCGGGGGCAGAGGGTTTCACTTACTTAACCTTTAACGAAGGTGACACAGTACCGATTGCATACAAGTCACATCTGTACACTTCAGCGGAAATGCGCTTCTCCTCTGTTGAGAAAGTTTTGACTGCAGTGCAAATAGCGATTCTAAAGGAACGCGCACTGGCACAGGGAAAACGCATTCTGTGGTAACACCATATCCTGCCCTGGAGGCAGTGACGAAAGCAAGTGTACCGAACTCTAAAGCTTTGCACCCCCGTTGGATACAATGGGCAACATCTTTGACGTCCCCGGATGTCACTTTTATCTTTGATTCTTCTCTTCAGACACAGGAGTTTTTACAGTATGAATTCGCTCATCCTCCTCCTCTGTCTTTGCTACCGCTTGAGGAATACGAATGTATTATCTATACCGATGGTTCGGCACAACCGGCCACGGGTTCCAAGCATGCTTATTCAGCAGCATGTGCTATTGTTGCAGGTACCATGGTGAACGGTAAGTTCAAATCAACTGTAGTGCACACTCAGGCACTAGGAGACAGTACTGCACAATTGGCCGAGCTGCGCGCATTGGTGCTCGCACTTGAGTTCGCTAATCCAGATGTGGCCACTCTTATTGTGTGCGATTCTTACTACTGTGTTCAATCTTTCAATGACAATCTATTCTTTTGGTCGCACAACGACTATAGAAATGCAAAAGGTAGCACAATTAAGCATAAAATGCTTTGGGTTCGAGTGGCAGATCTGAAACAACGTCTGCCTCTCACACAGGTGATTCACACTCTTGGCCACCAACGTGTGGGCGCACACGCTGTTGGTAACGGTTTGGCAGATGAAGCTGCCAAATCAGCAGTAGCTACATGCTCAGTCGCAGCAGTTACAAGATCCATGACTAAAATAGATAATGATATTTTGGCAGCCATTGCTGCAACAAAGGAAGGTGCTAATTACCCACGGGGTTTCCCTTCCAAATACTCTTATCAGTTAGGTCCCGAACAGGCTCCTTACGTAAAAATTCCAGACGTTGGTGATGGGCTGATTCCCAACGCAGACTTTCCTTGATAACGGCCGCACACGAAGGCATGGCTTCGGCTCATGCTGGCGTGTCTGCGACGGTGTCCATCTTGCAGCAGCGTTACTGGTGGCGTGGTTTATACAAACAAACCCGTACCTATGTGCTTTCTTGTGACTTTCTTGTGACGTTTGTCAGCAGATTAAGCCTTCCACGGTTACACGACCACCACAAACCCCGCTCTGCATTTCTAACAGACCTTTTGGGTGTGTTTACCTGGATCACTGCAGTCCATTTTCTTCTGACACTGCATATAAGTACATCTTGGTTGCAGTGGATTCGTGCACACGTTTCATCTGGGTTTGGCCACAACGGAGTGCTGACGCTCGAAATGTCATAAGGGATTTGCGTGTCTTTGTGGGAATTTTCGCCTGTGGCACCTTCCATTCTGACCAAGGTCCGGCGTTCGCCTCTAAGGCGTACAAGGACGCAATGGGTTCACTGGGGGTGCGGGTGAAATTTTCGTCTCCATATCGGCCTGAGGGCAATTCGATTGTTGAACGAATGAACCGTGACTTAAAGCAATCCTTGACAGCTAGAGTCTTAGGTACTGGCAGGAACTGGCTGGCCCACTTGTATACCGTACAACGTGTACTTAATAATCTCCCTAGAAGACCTCTGTGTGGGCGGACCCCATCCGAAATGCTCTTTGGCATAAGAATGTTTGTGCCCGACCTTGATGGTCTAGACATGGCGGCGCAATCCGCAATCTTTGATGTAGATAACCATTCTACTATGTTACAAGACTTACAAGAAGCCCGAGACAAACTTGCAAACGAACATTTACCTTCAGCCACAGACGCTGCGCTGCCGATCCCGGTTGCCGGCTGGCTTCCTAAAGTTGGAGACCTGGTTCGAGAAAAGGTGGAGAACAAAAAAGAATTTGGCCCCTCTTATCATGCACCGGTTCCAGTCCTTGGCTTGAAGGGTACTCGTACAGTCATCTTACCACCGCTTCCTGGTCGCAAAGAGAACAGATACATCTCAGTGGAAAATGTCAAGCTACAACATCTGGCCGATCCTGAATAGTGTAACACCAGCGGTCTCTTGTCCAGACATTTCCCAGACAAATGTTTGTGGCCCTCCAGCCCGAACGGTCACTGATGTTGCTATCGAGATGGTAGATTTGCCTGATCGCTTACTCAACTACCCGGATTCCTCCTGCAACGAGGAGACTGAGTATACCTACCCCGCCACTGAGTCGGTGGCTCACCTACCAACAACGCCACTGAGCCCAACACGTTATTCCTTTGACTCGGATTCCACCTCATCAATTGTCCCGTCAAAATTCAGTATTTTTGTATCCTGGTTCAGAGACAATTTTTTGATTCCTCCATGGACATACATCTGGTTGGTGCTATTCCTGATTTTTCTGTTCATGTCCATTGGCTTTGTCACAGTTTTTTTTCTACTCATCAATAGTCACTATTTACCAGAACGCTCTGCAGTGAACTGTGTCGCTGGAACTTTGGCTCCGCATTCTTCATCTCACATCATGAAGCGTGACCACACATTTGTGAACATTTCAGCTTTCCCAGTCGCTGATGGCATCGTATGGGATGCGGTAAATTTCCAAATCCATGGAACTACCGAGATTATTAATGTACCCAATGTCCTCCGTGTTTCAATGGGTGATGTTGTTAAAAGTAATATTCATTCTGACGATTGGGATGTGCATGCAGTTGAATAGTTATTTACTGATTTGAAATATTATGCTGCTTTTAATGCTGAAGATCTGTACATAAATTCTGCAAGTTATGCCGATTTATATTGTTACCAGCATTGGGGCAACCACTTTCTCCATAAGCCAAGTACCCTTCGGGGTCCTTTTAATTACACCCAATGGGAGCATTGTCCGACCCGTTTGCCAGGTAGCTCCCAGACTCTTAGAAATAAGTTTACTTATTTTACAGACTTTGATAGATTGAACCCTGGGTCCTAATATTTTAAATTAAACACTTCATCCACTCAGAAAATCATGTTGACCCACCAAATTGCTATATTCAGGTTCCTTTTTGAACGCCTTAGCTGTGGGTGGTTATGAGTACTGGAAGGACACCATTGACTTGAAATCTATTTGGGGCTCCAAACCATGGCAGGTGCAAGGCACGGAAGCCTTGCACCGTGCTTGCCTCATTCCGGCCCAAATTTTATTTCTAAATCGTACAATCTATCAAACAACGTGTTGGGGTTTGGCTACTTCCAAACAATTGAATGCACCTTCCATTCCTGTACTGTCTTCCACTCCTAACGAAAGCTTGCATTTCAATATCTCCCTTACATCTGTGCAAGCTTTGTTTCAGAACAATTCGTTTAATATCTCCACGTTTGTTCAGTCACCCTGGTTGGCTTGGCCGACGGCAGCAGATGCCTGCCAACTGCGTTTTCATGACTCAGCTCCTGGGTACAAACAGGATAGGCCAGACCCGAGGGTTTCTGACTCTCGTACTGTTACAACATATTCTGTTGGTAAGTTATGTAAACAGTGGTTGCAGCACTCTTCATTAGATTGTGTGAAACAGCATTTATCCCTGCTATCAGGCAACATTGATCTGTCCGATTTTGTTCTGGGGCCTCGTGGCCCTCGACCTAAGAGGTTCATTTATGAAACTTACAATGAACTCTGGAAGCTTTCGCAAATTGAAGCTGCTTCCCGTCTACGGGAAATAGTTCAAGCAAATTTAGAAGAGGTGCTTGCTGTTGTTGATAATAGTATTAATACCCTGTCTTCCCGCATTTACACATTAGAGAATATTGTTTCCTCTGTTGTTGATATTGTACAGGATGACGTTTCTGTGTTGTATCATGGTCAGAATCAATTGCGTTCGGTGATGCAGTTTGCATGGACTTTGCAAACACTTAAAATGGGTAAAGTTCCTTGGCACTTTTTGAACACCTCTGCCTTATTCCTGCCTTTTAATTTAACTGACAAACAGCAGTTCATGTCCATGAAAGATGCAGCATACACTCTGTTACATATCGAGACGGAATTGGATTCTGCAGTGTGGCTAGTTCACGGGGATATCGCCTTGCCTTTTTCTTTATTTGAATTTAGTTTGTGCATGAAACATTATCCTGTGGGCCGTTTTCAGCCCTTGGGCAGTGCCTTCCTGCATGAACTTTGGTCCCTGCCTTTCATGTATAAATGCCTGAGGGACGGAAAGGAAGTTTTTCTCACAGGGGAGTCATGCGATTCTACTGTGTGTCATTCCCTTATTTGCAAAAACATTAAATTGCACGGAGCTTGTAACGTTTCGGCTCCTAATCTTGCTTGTGTTTTAAAAGGCATTCCTGCTCCTGCTATTTCTCCTACTTTCACTGTGCTTGCAAATGGTAGCTATCTGCTTCTGAATAATCAGGACTGCTGTGGCATGCTGGCCGGCATACCCTATATTGTTACAGTTTCCCACAGGGTTGTCTGCTTCAAAAATGTGCTTTTTCCTCCCCCGCACGACATCATAGATAGTTCCATTTGGCCTTCCATTCCTACTTTGAAGGCGGATTTCAATAAATTGAGCAGAATAAAGGCACTATTATTGAACCAGGAGGTTATGCTCACATCCGCCCGGGAGACATTCATCCTCCAGGTGGCTAGTACCCACAGTGAAATACAGGCCCTTTTGAACACTAACCTCCCACAACATTTCGGTGAACTGATTCACCGTGTTTTTAATGCATCACGCACCGAAGGTCTTGTGCACTTTTTTAAAGTTGTGGGCTCTGGCCTTGTTACCTCCTTTCAAACTATCTTTGGTGTAATACCGGCTTTTATTCATTCCATTTTTTCCAGCGTCTTTGGCGGCTTTCCGTTGATCCTCGCCTTAGCGGCTGGTATATTGCTTTTGGTCTGTTTGCTGCGCAATGGCTGCACTTCCTTGGGCCCCTCTCGACCCAGGTCGACTCCAGATGCTCCGTGAGCGCATCCTCGCCGGCTTTGGCGTCCTGCCATTGGCGACACTGAGTGTGTCCTATAAACTTTCTTTTCGCTTTGCGTATTTCATTTGCGTGCAACCTGTGATGTCTTGCATCAGATGTCCTTTCTCGTGGTCCTTGGATTATTGCCTCTCCAATACGTCTCTGTCTCGACCGGATTTTGTCCTGCTGGTGGGTCCCTTAGAGGCCCATGAACGGGACTGTTCCGGTGCCGGCTACATGGCACGTGCGGCTGCACTGGGGATTTTGGCACAATGGGATATCTGGGCGGCTGCTCAGAATCTCCTACAACAAAGTTATATTGAGCATCACGCAAGTTGTCCCGCAATGCTGTTCGCTGCTCCCTCTTGCATTTCAACTTCGACAGATTGATTTGTGAAATGGCCCATTTGTCCCAAACTACAGAATGATGCGAGCCCCCTGCTTTCTGCCAAAACTTGCTATAAAATGCATACTAACATAGACTAAGTATGGACAGAGCGTCACGCATCGTGAGTATCAAGTCAAGGTTAGGAGTCACACAAACTTCAGAATGAGGTGAAATAGTCTACTACCTGCTGTAAAGTGCTGAGATTCGATGTACATGCTATTGCTGTAATTTCCACCTTCCCTATTCAGGTACCCGACAAGCTGCTCAAAGCATGTGTCATGCCTATGACAATACTGCCCAATTCATGAGTGTCTACAGGAGCAAGTCATTTATTAAAGTTCCAATCCCTATTCTAGTAGATACTGGTGCAACCATCAATGTCATGAAGGACATTGATTTTGATAAGCTACATATCAAACCAATTCTCTCATTTGCGAATGTATACATCTATGTGCATGGATCAAAGAAACTAAGATAGCTAGGGCTTTTTCACCTACTACTCATACGCGCTTCTCCTTCAAAGCTGCAGTCGACAGTTTCCTATGTTTCAAATCTGGGCCTTATATAGCTTCTCTACCAACTAATAGCTTTGGTGACTATGGAAAAAGACATTGACAGTGGCAAAATGTTTCTGGAGCTGTTTCAGGGCATAAAAAAGCTAAAAGCCAACAAATATCCCTGTATATCAATGAGAGGGTCAAGCCCATTGCATAGAACTTCCTTGGTATACCCTTTAACACCCAAAAAATAAATGGAAGAAGAGATTGATAACCTCCTGTGGCATCTTCACTTGTTATTATTTTGTAGAATGTTGATGAGCTAATTTTATATGAGCCACTCATGTTCTGTTCTGGAATGCATACTGTTTACCCTCAAACTGTGTACCAGTTAATGAGGAGCTCCTTGGCCTTTCACGGTGGCTCACTTCATAACTTTTGTTATGTTGCGTTATGATATGTTTATTTGTAAAGCACATTATCAACAGAGAGGGTATCCTAGTGTACATCACCACTTTGGCCATCAACTATGAATTTTTTGGATAGGAGCGTCTCAGTTTCGATGTTTCCTCAGCCTCCCAGGTTTTTATAGAATGCTATAATATTATTAGGCAGTCTCAACCAGGCTGAGACTGCTGTGACATAGTAATGTTCCAAATGACATGTTGAACATCCCACGGTTGAGCGGTTGGAGTAGAGATTGTAACTGCACCTGGCTGTGACAGTTAGGTGGTTCCTATCTCTCATCAATAAAGCTTAAAAGAAGAAAGAGAAGGTTGTGACTACGATTAACTTACTGCATTTTTGGTGACGATTTATGAGCCAGGTGCTGGGGTAGAGGCAGCTAACCACTGAGACAAACCTACAGAGTGAAGACGTTGGCAACTGATGGACCTAACTGTGTAGGGAAGCGGTTGGTGGAAGATTAGTATGAGGCCAGGGAAGCATACTTCCTGTGAGGTATTGGCTGAATAAACTGTGTGGTTAGCAAAGGTATGTGACATTAAATTCACTTAAAAAAGGTGGTCCAACTGAAAATTGATTGGAAATATATAACACCCAACAACAAACATCGTTGACAAAATTATCAAATCACAATTTTTTAATATATAATATAAATTAGGTTATAGTCAGTAATTCAAATGGTTGCTCCAATGCACATGAAGTGAAACAAGTGCTCAAGGGAGTGCTCATTAAGGGATGGGAGTAGAGGGTATAAGTGCCATATTTACAATGAATTGATGAGAAACCTGTCTAACAATGTATAGATAACTAACTGATAAATTCCATAATTGCAAGCCGCCGTAAATGCATATTTCTTCATCTGCATATGGGCGATTTCTAGAAGTACAGGTAGAAGTTGAAGGAAAGTCGACGTTTCGACCCCAAGAGTAACGAAAGGGCCAGTAGTTCCTTAAGCAAGGTTCTTCATCAGGACAGAAGAATGAGCAACCTACGGGGTAGGTAAGAATACCATGAATAAATAACTCAGTAGCAAGGTTGGAGTGGGTGTGTGAGAAAGGAAAGTGGCTCACCGGCTGACCTCAAAAATCCACTGCAAGGAAGTCAGTGGAAGAAATTAGGAAGATGGGCCGGATAGCTCCCAATCAGGAAAATGACACAAGAAAAGCATCCACAATAGTCCAATGAGGATCTTTAACAAAGTTGATGTGCTGAAAAAATAAATTAATGTGGCATATCAATTATGTGTATGCGTAATAACATAATATTTGAATTGCTAATCCACAACTAGTACTTACATAAAATGGCTACATAGTATCATGGGCCATAGTGTTCCAATTTCATTGGGTACGATGTGGTGTATGAAATAATATAACTAAGACAGAATGAATGTGTTCGCGTATCTACAAAGTGGGACAAAGCAGAAAAAAGAACTCTTACTATTAGAGAAAGGAGACAAGCTTGATAACATAATCAAGAGTACAGCAGGTATGTGGCCGTGTGAGTCACCAATGTGAAATAAATGTACCTCTTGTTCTGTATTTGGCTCCAGAAGCGTCTTGCGTCTTTGCAAGCACCCTGGAGCAAATGTCTACAAATAGACTAGACGTTAACGTGCATTCGGCTGCTTCCACATAGGTAGCACAGTCGCTAGCTTCTGCTCGAGCAAGACGCTTCTGGAGCCAAATACAGAACATGAGGTAAATTGATTTCACATCGGTGCCTCCAACCTTGATACTGAGTTATTTATTCATGGTATTCTTACCTACCCCATAGGTTGCACATTCGTCTGTCCTGATAAAGGCCCCTGCTTAAGGAACTACTGGCCCTTCCGTTACTCTTGGAGTAGACTTTCCTATAACTTCTTCCTGTACTTCTAGAAATCGCCCATATGCAGATGATGAAATATGCATTTACGGCGTCTTGCAGTTGTGGAGTTTATTAGTTAGGTCTCCATACTTTGTTAGACAGGTTTCTCATCAATTCATTGTAAATATTGTATTCAATTGCACTTAAACCCTCTACTCCCATCCCTTCACGAGCACTCCCTTGAGCACTTGTTTCACTTCATGTGCATTGGAGCAACCATTTGAATTATTGATTATGACCTAATTTATATTATATATTAAAAAAATGTGATTTGATAATTAATTTTGTAAATTGATGTTTGTTTATTTGTTGTTGGGTGTAATATGCTAACAATCAATTTTCAGTTAGACCACCCTTTTCCTGTACTGTAATTGGCCCAGGTCTGGTTGAGTACATTGGTTTCCCCATTGTTGTGTAACTATTAAATTCACTTTAGCGCAGCAGGGACATGAGCATGCAACTAACAGAGAGGCTTAACACAGCATTTAGGGCGGATCGTAAGAAGACTTTCATCGAATGCTTTGGCTGGGTACTGTTTGACTAAAAACTAGCAGGAAAAGCAGCTTGTGTGCGCGACCTCCTAATGGTGTGAAATAGCGCACCTGGCATGAGACAGAATCAGCGTGTGTTATAACAGCGCGTGGTTTGTTCAGTCTTACGGTGCGAGCTTTATTTCTTACTGTACGCAGCTTCCCTCCGGGGTTGCTGGCGTTTCCTGTGAAGTCGTGTAAGGTGGAGCTTCGTACTGGTGGAGGTGCAGGTCAACACGGTGAGGTGCTCACCATCTTTTCCTTAAAGGAACAGCGTGTCTATAGTAGCGGTGACACGCACACCAATTTAGGGGCTGATTTACAAGCCCCTTGTGCCACTTTTACGTCATTTTTAACATGGGAAAAGTGACGTACAGGTGGCGCAAGGGGCTTGTAAATAAGCCCCCTAATGTTTAAAAATGAGAAAGTCGGCGCACCTATGCACGAGTCTTTGGGTGCTGAGAACGGTTCATTTTGACACTGTTGTGATTAAAGGAGCCTGGCTGTGACAGTTAGGTGGTTCATGTCTCATCAATAAAGCTTAATGGAAGAAAGAGAAGGTTGTGACTACGATTAACTTACCACATGTTTGGTGACGATTTATGAGCCAGGTGCTGGGGTAGAGGCAGCTAACCACTGAGACAAACCTACAGAGTGAAGACGTTGGCAACTGATGGACCTAACTGTGTAGGGAAGCGGTTGGTGGAAGATTAGTATGAGGCCAGGGAAGCATACTTCTTGTGAGGTATTGGCTGAATAAACTGTGTGGTTAGCAAAGGTACGTGACATTAAATTCACTTAAAAAAGGTGGTCCAACTGAAAATTGATTGGAAATATATAACACCCAACAACAAACATCAATTGACAAAATTATCAAATCACAATTTTTTAATATATAATATAAATTGTTAGACAGGTTTCTCATCAATTCATTGTAAATATGGCACTTATACCCTCTACTCCCATCCCTTCACAAGCACTCCTTGAGCACTTGTTTCACTCATGTGCATTGGAGCAACCATTTGAATTATTGATTATGACCTAATTTATATTATATATAAAAAATTGTGATTTGATAATTAATTTTGTAAATTGATGTTTGTTTATTTGTTGTTGGAGTGTAATATGCTAACAATCAATTTTCAGTTAGACCACCCTTTTCCTGTACTATAATTGGCCCAGGTCTGGTTGAGTACTGGGTTTCCCAATTGTTGTGTAACTATTAAATTCACTTTAGCGCAGCAGGGACGTGAGCATGCAACTAACAGAGAGGCTTAACACAACATTTAGGGCGGATCGTAAGAAGACTTTCATCGAACGCTTTGGCTGGGTACTGTTTGACTAAAAACTAGCAGGAAAAGCAGCTTGTGTGCGCGACCTCCTAATGGTGTGAAATAGTGCACCTGGCATGAGACAGAATCAGCGTGTGTTATAACAGCGCGTGGTTTGTTCAGTCTTACGGTGCGAGCTTTATTTCTTACTGTACGCAGCTTCCCTCCGGGGTTACTGGCGTTTCCTGTGAAGTCGTGTAAGGTGGAGCTCAGACTGGTGGAGGTGCAGGTCAACACGGTGAGGTGCTCACCATCTTTTCCTTAAAGGAACAGCGTGTCTATAGTAGCGGTGACACGCACACCATTTAGGGTTGATTTACAAGCCCTTGTGCCACTTTTACGTCATTTTTAACATGGGAAAAGTGACGCATACAGGCAAAAAGGGGCTTGTAAATAAGCCCCCTAATGTTTAAAAATGAGAAAGTCGGCGCACCTATGCATGAGTCTTTGGGTGCTGAGAACGGTTCATTTTGACACTGTTGTGATTAAAGGAGCCTGGCTGTGACAGTTAGGTGGTTCATGTCTCTCATCAATAAAGCTTAATGGAAGAAAGAGAAGGTTATGACTACGATTAACTTACCACATGTTTGGTGACGATTTATGAGCCAGGTGCTGGGGTAGAGGCAGCTAACCACTGAGACAAACCTACAGAGTGAAGACGTTGGCAACTGATGGATCTAACTGTGTAGGGAAGCGGTTGGTGGAAGATTAGTATGAGGCCAGGGAAGCATACTTCCTGTGAGGTATTGGCTGAATAAACTGTGTGGTTAGCAAAGGTACGTGACATTAAATTCACTTAAAAAAGGTGGTCCAACTGAAAATTGATTGGAAATATATAACACCCAACAACAAACATCAATTGACAAAATTATCAAATCACAATTTTTAATATATAATATAAATTGTTAGACAGGTTTCTCATCAATTCATTGTAAATATGGCACTTATACCCTCTACTCCCATCCCTTCACGAGCACTCCCTTGAGCACTTGTTTCACTTCATGTGCATTGGAGCAACCATTTGAATTATTGATTATGACCTAATTTATATTATATATAAAAAAATGTGATTTGATAATTAATTTTGTAAATTGATGTTTGTTTATTTGTTGTTAGGTGTAATATGCTAACAATCAATTTTCAGTTAGACCACCATTTTCCTGTACTATAATTGGCCCAGGTCTGGTTGAGTACTGGGTTTCCCCATTGTTGTGTAACTATTAAATTCACTTTAGCGCAGCAGGGACGTGAGCATGCAACTAACAGAGAGGCTTAACACAGCATTTAGGGCGGATCGTAAGAAGACTTTCATCGAACGCTTTGGCTGGGTACTGTTTGACTAAAAACTAGCAGGAAAAGCAGCTTGTGTGCGCGACCTACTAATGGTGTGAAATAGCGCACCTGGCATGAGACAGAATCAGCGTGTGTTATAACAGCACGTGGTTTGTTCAGTCTTACGGTGCGAACTTTATTTCTTACTGTACGCAGCTTCCCTCCGGGGTTGCTGGCGTTTCCTGTGAAGTCGTGTAAGGTGGAGCTTCGTGCTGGTGGAGGTGCAGGTCAACACGGTGAGGTGCTCACCATCTTTCTTAAAGGAACAGCGTGTCTATAGTAACGGTGACACGCACACCTATTTAGGGGCTGATTTACAAGCCCCTTGCGCCACTTTTGCGTCATTTTTAACATGGGAAAAGTGACGTACAGGTGGTGCAAGGGGCTTGTAAATAAGCCCCCTAATGTTTAAAAATGAGAAAGTCGGCGCACTTATGCACGAGTCTTTGGGTGCTGAGAACGGTTCATTTTGACACTGTTGTGATTAAAGGAGCCTGGCTGTGACAGGTGGTTCATGTCTCATCAATAAAGCTTAATGGAAGAAAGAGAAGGTTGTGACTACGATTAACTTACCACATGTTTGGTGACGATTTATGAGCCAGGTGCTGGGGTAGAGGCAGCTAACCACTGAGACAAACCTACAGAGTGAAGACGTTGGCAACTGATGGACCTAACTGTGTAGGGAAGCGGTTGGTGGAAGATTAGTATGAGGCCAGGGAAGCATACTTCTTGTGAGGTATTGGCTGAATAAACTGTGTGGTTAGCAAAGGTACGTGACATTAAATTCACTTTAAAATAGGTGGTCCAACTGAAAATTGATTGGAAATATATAACACCCAACAACAAACATCAATTGACAAAATTATCAAATCACAATTTTTAATATATAATATAAATTGTTAGACAGGTTTCTCATCAATTCATTGTAAATATGGCACTTATACCCTCTACTCCCATCCCTTCACAAGCACTCCCTTGAGCACTTGTTTCACTTCATGTGCATTGGAGCAACCATTTGAATTATTGATTATGACCTAATTTATATTATATATAAAAAAAATTGTGATTTGATAATTAATTTTGTAAATTGATGTTTGTTTATTTGTTGTTGGGTGTAATATGCTAACAATCAATTTTCAGTTAGACCACCCTTTTCCTGTACTATAATTGGCCCAGGTCTGGTTGAGTACTGGGTTTCCCAATTGTTGTGTAACTATTAAATTCACTTTAGCGCAGCAGGGACGTGAGCATGCAACTAACAGAGAGGCTTAACACAACATTTAGGGCGGATCGTAAGAAGACTTTCATCGAACGCTTTGGCTGGGTACTGTTTGACTAAAAACTAGCAGGAAAAGCAGCTTGTGTGCGCGACCTCTAATGAGGTGGAAATAGCGCACCTGGCATGAGACAGAATCAGCGTGTGTTATAACAGCGCGTGGTTTGTTCTAGTCTTACGGTGCGAACTTTATTTTTACTGTACGCAGCTTCCCTCCGGGGCTGCTGGCGTTTCCTGTGAAGTCGTAAGGTGGAGCTTCGTGCTGGTGGAGGTGCAGGTCAACACGGTGAGGTGCTCACCATCTTTCTTAAAGGAACAGCGTGTCTATAGTAGCGGTGACACGCACACCAATTTAGGGGCTGATTTACAAGCCCCTTGCGCCACTTTTGCGTCATTTTTAACATGGGAAAAGTGACGTACAGGTGGCGCAAGGGGCTTGTAAATAAGCCCCCTAATGTTTAAAAATGAGAAAGTCGGCGCACTTATGCATGAGTCTTTGGGTGCTGAGAACGGTTCATTTTGACACTGTTGTGATTAAAGGAGCCTGGCTGTGACAGTTAGGTGGTTCATGTCTCTCATCAATAAAGCTTAATGGAAGAAAGAGAAGGTTGTGACTACGATTTATTTACGACATAGAAGAATTTCGCTTTGTTAGTCAACTGATCCCAAACTATTTAAACAATAGCTATGACATCCTAGACATCTGCAAGTTGAAAGAAAAACATGATAGTAAACTCTTAAAAGTTTGTCGAGCACTTCAATAAGCGAAGTTGACACTTGCTATTGGCAAATGCCACTTTAGAAGGACCTCTCTAAAGTGTTATGGTCTTGACCTGAACGAAATCTCAGCCATCATGTCCATCACAGCACCTTAGAATGTATCAGCCATCCAATCGTTCTTAGGATTTGCCAACTATTGTGTCAGATACCTATCTGATTTTCCCCTAGTCAGTCCACCACTAAGATATCACAAACAAACATTGGCAAAGCCAATAGGTCTTTCCTTTGAGACATACTGGCTTTGCTATGCTTTTAGCTGATGGTACTCAGCATGGGTAAAAAGCCAAACGTTTTGCTGTAATGTGAGCACATTGCTTACTGATCCAAGATGGCAGAGACTATTTGGATTGGTAAATTAAAAAAGTGTGATCATTTAAAAAAATGTAATTTTGGTAGCTTGAAAGTGTTTTTTTGCGTGACTACAGCCAGGCTGCCTTCAGCCTGGATGCTTCATGCTCCTGGAGGGAGAGCTCGCTGTCAAGCCGGCCTTGCCAACACAGGATTTATTGTGTTCGCAATCAGACGCAGATGGCACACTGGCCTCTCTGATCTCACATCATCTTCAAACGCATTTATTAACAGGGGAAAGGATTTGGCTTGATGGACAGAGCTGTTGACTCTGGAAATGGGGAACCGGGCTCCCCTCTCGCCGTCACCTCAACATGCCTGTGATTCTGGACACATCACTCAATCGCCCATGCCTAAAAAACCAAAATGAATGTGTTCTTGAGTAATGCAATTGGTGCTCGTGTACAGTACTCCAATACCTTCGAGTCAAGTTACCTCTATATAATAATAAAAAACAAATTATCAATTGTTAATGCGCTCCCAGTTAAGGCGTAATTTCACGCGCTGTCAGCAAAAGATATAATTTTTCTCGATTCTCCAGTGGAAGATGTATCGTAGTGGGCGCTATATGGAGGGAGAGATTTATCAACGGCATGAATGATAGTGCCTGTATGGCTCCACTATTATTTGAAGTTCTAAGCGCAAGTCCTATGGAGAGAGCAGCAGGCAGGGAGAGTGGTAGGGGGGAAAAATAGTGCCACACGCACTTCGGGAGCAGCGGACAGGCTGAATCAATCTGTGCTTGGTCCCTGCTCCACTGTAAGGAACGGATGTGACATTTACAGTGCCCTGGTCAATTAGAAAGCTGCAAAGAAGAAGGGCACTAATATCAACAAATGGTAAGCAACGGGCGTGCTCCAAGCCCTTTTTTGTAAACAATAGAGGGGGATATTCTCAAGACCGTGCGATAATCATCGCCAAAATAGGTTAACGCAACTTTTCATATCGCCGTCTATCGCAGGAAAATAACTCCGTGTTAACGTCGTATTCTCAACACAGCAGTAACATGCGATAGTTTCCCGATAACGCGTCAAATGTCTGCGATAAAATTACGGGACGGCGATAAAAATCTAAACCCGAACGTGAAAAAAGTGGTGATGGGCCCAACCGCGATAAAAAAATCAGCGATAAGCTGCTCCAGGCCTGCAATTCACACACGTCAGGCGGGAAAAATCACTATAAAAGCAGAAAAAAACCCAGAAACAAAGCCAAAACAACTGCGAAGCACAATGGAGGTAGCCGGAGCAAGTACAGAGGACAACCAGAACCCCACAAGCCCCACGGAGGACCAGCCTGGGACCACGGGGTCAGGGAAGGGCAAGGAGAAGAAGAAGAGGAAGACGCGGTTCAGTCCGCAGGAAAACAGGATCCTGATAACTGAGGTGATAGAACACCATCAACAACTGTTCGTCACCTCCACTGTGTCATTGGCAACAAAAAATGGAATATGGCAGTCCATCCTGGACAAGGTGAATGCAGTCGGAGTGCTGAGGAGGACAATGGAAGCGCTCAAGAGGCGCTGGAATGATGTGAAGCGCAAAACCAAGCAGAAACTCGGCAACAACCAGAAGGCAGCAATGCAGACTGGAGGTGGGAGTCCAGCGCCACAGGAGGAGCTGGATGAGATGGAGGAAAATGGTGTCCACAGTCATTAGTGTGGAGACGGTGGCAGGAGTTGGAGGACCGGACACTGCTCAACAAGACCTGACACAACAGCAACAGGGTGAGTAAGGACCAGGGACTGGGGGACGGGGGAGATGGGCACAATGTCACACATGCACAATTAAGTATAGCACAGTGCACACCCACAATGACTCTGGATCATGTCCCTGATCCCCTTGGCACACTGCAGCACACCTAGAAACAGCAAGTAGGCCCCCGTCGACTATGTGCCCAGAGGGGGCCCTTCCCACACATCACCAATCTCACAACCAACCCATGCACATGTGCCAAACCCAGCAAAGCGACGTGTCTGTGAGCCACACTGACAATGCAAGTGACACTGCATGACGAATAGCATAGCTGCAGTCAATATATCATGACATGTTGCACACCACGACACTGAGGTGGCTGAGTGTGGACCACATCCATAAAGGAGCAGGTCACACTCTGACACATCCACGTGCACAAACAACCCCTGACGTCAACAACACATCTGCGGACAAACCATGCCCCAGAGTCCAAACTCCCACCAAGAGCCCAATTCACCCAAGTATGCAACATCTCAGCACTGTATAAGCACAGAAGTCAAAGGCACACCTCCTGAAAGGGATAAGGGGCAGCAAAATCAGAGCTGCAGCGGCGACTCTCCCAAAATGCAGCACACACACATAACATTCAGAGCACATCAACTTTGACAACAATGTGGTACAAACTGCAACACATTCACAACAGAACAGAAGACACAACTGGTGCCGCTTGTGTGTAGAAAATGGCCAATCACATTTGGCATAGCAGGGAAATGTGAGATGATAATGTACAAGTACAAACACACATCTGTGATGTTGTCGAAATGTCCACTGTCCCGCATCAAATAGGCAGCTCCTCCCAAACAGTCACAATGTACATTGTCATGCAGTCTGTATGTAAACTTGTACAATGCGTCAACATACATGTGAACACAATGTTAAACTGCATCTCCCCTTCACATTGCAGAGGGAGAATCAACACCTCCTGCAGAGCAGGCCGAACATCTCTTCACTGATGACGAAGAGGACCTCCACACCTTCGACACCGACACCCTCCAAGAGCTCATGGACAGCTTTGGAACCTCACCTCCAGGAGCAGGGCAGCCCAGCTGCATCGAGGAGACCTCACCCCCTGCACAGACCACAGAGCAGGAAGCACCCACCACCCCGGCTGTCCCCCAGGACCCCCACGAACAACACATGGCCTTCCAACGCCGTGTGTTAGGGTGCCAGGAGAAGATGGCTGATCAGGTGCGGGTGGGGTTCGACCTCATGGCAGCCAAACTAGATGCCATACGTGGGTGTCTAAGTCACATCAGGGACCACTTACAGTCCCTAACGGACACCCACAGTCCGCTCCATGCTCTCCAACGATCCATGGCTGACATCGCTGGAGTCCTGACACTGAGACAAGGACAACTGTCTAGTCAGAGTGGCTCCAGCGATGTCAGCCGGGAGTTGGGACACTTGCGGAGGATCATGGAGAACAGGGAGCGGATGCAGGCAGGAAAGAATGGCTGCCACGGCTGCACACCAGCGAGATGTAGCTGGGATCTTCCATACCTTGCAGACCCTCATCATGGCATTGCTGCCACAAGGCCTGGCGCTGATGAATGCTGCTGCTGCTTCTACATCCACATCTCCGCCCTCTGATGTGTCAGTGACACACAGTGCTGCAGACAATCCACCTCCGGCCACTGATGTGTCACTGCCACACAGTGATGCAGACAAAACACCACCCACATGTGAGGCACATGAAACATCAGAGGACGAAGATGCGGATGATTCTGCCTTAGTGGTAAGAAGGAAGCGGTAGCATTCATCTCCGCCATATGGCCTGTTTCTGCTTGGTTCTGCCCTCTGCATAATCACCTTCCACTGTCCCCCGATACACTCTGCGACACTCACCTTGGACCTCGACATGGACTGCCATATTCTGTTTGGTTACCAATGACACAGCAATCAGACTGTGGACTGAACTCTTCATCTTACGATGAACTTGTAATTCCCTAAAGGACTCTGGCTGGCCCTCCACGGGGCAACAATGTAAAGTGGGGTTTGCATGGCCCTGTACTGCTCCAGCTTCAACACTCCACTGAATGTGAATAAAACATTCAAATTCACACAGATCTGTCATGTCTATGATCATTCAAGTATGAAAGTATGGATGAATGTAGAGTCAGTGATTCCCCCTTACGTCCATGTTGCTCATGTTGTGGGACTTGAGTCACAGGGGGCAACATTGCCGATTGCGGTCCGGGTGGCGCAGACACTACAACAGAGACACACGCATTAGTTACTTTCTTGTCCAGCCCAGAACTGAACCACGCCCAGAGCCCCGGGCTCATTGTTCACACCTCACGCTGGACTGGCATATGCCAGCCCAGCCCACTCCGCTTACGCTTACAGGGGGGGGACAAAGCTACATGTCCCAGGTCTTCCCTGTAGTGATCTGCTGATCACTGGTCTAGTTGTCAGCATGCCACAGCCACTCCCTGAGGGCTGGTTTACACCCACACCACACCCATCCAGCACAGGCGTCACAGGACATTTGACCCTGCCAATAAAAGGGGCCTACCACATCACATTCCCCACTGCCAGAGGTGACATGATGGCGTCTGCACCACGAGACTCAATCATAAAGGGTCCATGACTTGTGGCGCACTGGGTTAGTGGCACCCGATGCACTGCGGCCGTCACGGGCCTACCGCCACGGGACGATGACTTGCGGTGCACAGAGTTGGTGGCACCCGATGCACTGCGGCCGGCATGGGCCTACCGCCACGGGTCGGTAACTTTAGGTGCACTGAGGTAGGGGCACCTGAAGAGCTGAGCGGGTGTGCAGCCTGCGATGATGCGTAGACCTCGATACGCCGTCCTGCCAATCAAGATTCGATTTGAATTGAGAGCCCTTCTGGACCGCAGTGTACGCCGAAGGCAGCAGTCAGCACACACATGACTCTGCGGTGCGGTGCTGCAGGGTGCGCTGGGGGCCTGTGGCGCGGAATCCAGCGATCGGCTGAGGAGGTTGCACCGGCACGTGGTGGGCCCTCTTGGAGACACGCCGGTGGCGGCAGGTGAGCATTGAGGCCTGGGTGCGCAGGGGCGGCCAGTCATCGCTGGGCGGCGGACTGGTCTGGGGACCAGGGCTGGGGTGCAGCAGGCGCACAGGATCGCACAGGCACCACCGTTCACGGCGGCAGCCTCGTGGCTGGGTGGGGGGGCGCCGCCCTGGCAGACACGACCCTGCATGCGATGACGAGATGTGTGCTGGGTTGGCTTGGGACGTAGCCACCTCTTCTCCAGTGTAAATCTGGCCGTGGAAGGTGGTCGGCCACATGTGTGTAGGCCTATGGACAGGATATGGCAGACACAGAGACACACGCAGTAGTTACTTTGGTGGCCATCCCGGAACTGAACCACGCCCAGAGCCCCGGGCTATTTATTCACGACATATGCCGGCCAAGGCCACTCCACTCACGCTTACAGGGGGGGACAACAAAGCTACATGTCCAAGGTCTTCCACACTGCCTGGGAAGTTTGCGATGACATTCGTGAACAGGCCCCGGTGGTCCACTTTTACCTGCACATTGATGGAATGCGTGTGGTTTCTGTTGCGGTTATTGTGTGCAGTGTCGGCAGGGGGCACAAGTAGTACATGTGTGCAGTCAATTGCCCCCAACACGTGCGGGAAGCCAGCTATGGCGTAGTTCCCTGCTTGGTCTCCAGCTGTTCCTGCGTAGTGTGGGGAAGTGAAGGTGCAGGGTATCAAGCTGATACAAACCGCAATGCTTACAGGTATGATAAATCCTGCATAATAAGATCGCAACAGAAGTTCGTGTGGTCATAACCTTCCTTTTCTTTCCTACGAAGGTTACGACCACACGAACTTCTGTTACGGTCTTTATGCAGGATTTATCATACCTGTTAGCATTCCGGCTTGTCCAAGTGCAATACACTGTGCCAGATTACGTTTGTGACTATACGGACGCTTGACCATTGTCACCATTTATCCAACAGGTTCCTGAATACTGACTTTCGGAACATGGAATTGTATTGGGGAGTTCCCGCAGCATATGCAGCTAATTGAATCCACACGTTGCCCTGATGAAGTTCCCGTTGGGAATGGAACAGCGTTGGCTGAGCTTTTCAGTATTGTTGATTTATGTATTTGTAATGAAGAACTGTTTTTAGACTACTGTTGACTACTGGACTTCATGACCTGGCGACCCCCATTTCAGTAACTACAATCTTGGATCTGGAGCACAGAGGCGTCAGGCAACGGCTGGCATTGGGGTTGAGCTGCGCAGGAACACTACGAATTGGAACTAGTGTGTGGTGCGGATACAGGGGTCCGCCGTTGCTTTTGTGGACATGCATCCAAGACATGTGTGAGGAAGTTTGATAGGGCTTGCTGTGAGACTCCTCCGACTCTGGCAGTTGTTGGTTGGAAGGTACCAGAGGCCAACAGGTGCAGCACAGCCAGCAGCTTTGTCTGCGGAGGGATGTTGGTTCTCCGATGTGTTGGTACCATCAGCCTGTGGGAAATGTGGGTCAGGATGCGAAGGATGGTTGTCCTTTTGAGCCTGTAGTGGGCAATGGCATCCTCTGGCGTTGAGTGTCTGAGGCTGGTGCGTTTTAGGAACGCCCGCTGTCTTCTTCTGCGCTGCCTAGGTGGTAGTCTGGCAAAGTCCTGGGGGTGGCGGTGGGTGTTGTGGACCTCTTGGGTCTCCGAGCTGCATGATCAGTAGCTCCATGACATGTGTTGGTCTTCAGATGTGGCTCTGGGCTGGGTTCCCTTTCATACTGCAGGTTGTCGTCCTGCTTAACACCAGTAAAAGGCAGGTGTTAAATCCCTGCTGCTAACGCGCCTTATCGCCTGTTTTTGGATCGCATCGCAGATCTGGCTGGTCGTTGAGAATATCGCGAAGTGGTGTTTTCGTGTGTTTTTGCACGGGAACGCCTACTCTGCATATCATTAGAGTTAGTTGTCGCTCTCATCCGTGGCAATGTTTTTTGCGGAAGCTATCGCTGGAAAACTGGCGATATCGGCAGTTTGCACCAGCTTGAGAATAGGGCGATAAATCTATCGCCACTTTTGCAGCCCTGAAGTGCCGATAAATCGGTGATAAGTCCTTGAGAATATGCCCCAGAGTCTTGCTAGCAAGACGCATGTGCTATAACTAGTGCATGCACATGCAGGCTCGACCCTAAAAAGGAAATGTTTTCAAATGGATGAAGAAATACTAATTAACATTTGAAGCTATCATATCCAAAATCACAGACACATAAAATCTGACTTAATTTGATCTATTGCTGCACACAGAGTTTGTCGTAGGTGCAAGACCTATTGGTTTAGGAACCATCCTCGCTCAGCGGGACGCTGACCCAAAAGTTTCACTTCGAGTAATATAATATACAAGCCCATTCTCAGAAATCTAGAAAAGTCTTATTGACAAGCTGTAAAGGAGAGCCAGGCTGTTGTGAGGTCATGTGAACACTTTCATCTTTTAGTATACAGCAAACCAATCAAAATCTTTTCGGACCATCAGGCTCTACTCACTATAGCTGGCATCAGAGTCCAAATTATGCCCAAGAATACAACATTAGGGCTTTTGTTTGCAAGATTACAGGTTCAAAATAATTCATAGACTTGGAAAAAACAAGAACCCTGCTGACGTCTTGTCCTGATTGATTTCCTCTTGCTGCTTATGATAACAAGCCATCACTTTGTAAAAGGATATCTATGATACATCATCAAACAAAGACCCGTGTGCACTAGCTAAGAAAGACATTATCTGTGTGTCACTGTAAGACCACACTGTGAAGGCTGTGGCTGATTTAAGTTGGAAGGATGTGGAACTTGCACACAAGGCACGAAGGGACAGGCAGCTAAAGGATCTCAAAGCGTTTTGGCTTGTGCATAATGAACCTCCAAGATGTCACTCATAAATGTGCCCCACAATCACTTCAAAGTGAAGTCATAGTTAAGCACATGAGAGCCACAGAGGCATTAAATGGTTGCTATGCCAAAAAGTTTGGTCTCCTTAACTTTACAAATAAATGTAGAAAACGGTCGTAGAATGTCATGGGCCTCAGGGCCTGTAAAAAGGCAGTGCTCATGTACATCTACGAATGTCTGTGCTGCTGAGCAGCATCTGTAAAGCTGCAATGTACTTTTTCTGACGCATTGCATGAACATGAATCCGGGAGTTCTGTCCCTTGATACTCACTTACTGATTGGCTGAAACAGTTTCCTCCGTAAATATTCCTCAAAAACTTTTATAAATATCTTACTCAGTGCTTAATTTGAGCCAATGGTTTCCGGTGCTCGGCACCGGCACTTAATTGTTGGCACCTGTACTTATGACAGTCCAGCACATGGTGGCGCTGTCTGTCTAATTTTGAGTTCGCCACAACAAAAGTTGTTTCATAATTATTTCTACATTAAAAATGACTAATACCTGCTGCCCAAGCCATTCTTATATCTTTGGGTGGCCTGGAATAGCCCACTTTGGCACACTTGTGGGAGTGTCATGGTTAGTGGTTGTTATTGCCAGCGCAGGCAGGGTAAATGAGTGGAGCAAGCTGCAATGGCCTCCTGACAAGGCCTCGCACTTCCTTTTTTTTTTACAAATTAAGCACTGTTTAACTCACTCTATTATTGCATTTCACCACAACTTAATCCTCTTGATTTCATATGTTGTTTTTGTTCTCCTTAGTCATGCCATATTAAAGTAAATCACGGGCCCACGTGCCCCTTTTCTTATTACCCTATGCATTTCACGCTGTCATATGCATTTCATTTGGAGTGTGCGCACCATAGACTATCTGAAACAAAATATAGCGATTAAAGTCATTGAGTCTTTTCTAATACATTGAAATAAACATAGTATAAATTGAAAGTAATACCCGGTTATGTGATTCCCAGGGTCAAAATATTATGACAGCCGTAAGCATAACGAAAAAGAACTCCGTGCTTTTTATTAACTCAACCAAGAACATGCTAGTTTTTCTGCTGCTTATTAATGACACTGCTTATTAATGAAACACTCTAGTAATACAAACGTCATTCTGCCCAAACATCTCGGCCTTGATTAGACTAAATAGATAACTTTATAGCCATGTGTGCTAGTTAATGAATTTCAACAAAGACAAAAGATCACGTTAAGTGGGTGACATGATAAGAGCGTTTTGGCTATTGTTCTGAATGTTATTATTAAATAATTGTTAGACCTGACAGCCTTAGGGTGATCTTCCTCCCCACACATTTTACCTTAATCCTCCATTTTTGCTGATCTATTTTTTGTAGGCCTTAGGACTCTAACCAGTGCTAAAATGAGTGTTCTCTCCCCTCTTAACATTGTACAGGTGACTTACACCCTATTGGCACATTTAATTTACTTGCAAGTCCCTAGTAAAGTGGTACTACATGTACCCAGGTCCTGTAAATTAAATGCTACTAGTGGGCCTGCAGCACTTATTGTACCACCCACTTAAGTAACCCTTTAAATAGTTGTAAACTGTCACTTCGCCAGGCCTGAATCTTCCTATTTAATACATATAGGTCACCCTTAGGATAGTCCCTAAACAGCCCATAGGGGTAGGGTGCAGTGTATTTAAAAATGCGACCATGTGGTTTCTAACTTGTACATGTCCTAATAGTGAAAATCCTTTAATTCATTTTTCACTACTGCAAGGCCTGCCTCTTCCATAGGATAACATTGGGTTAACATATTACATGTAATAAGTGATAACTTTCAATTGGGAGCATGTAGTAATATCAAGTTCAGTGTCGATTGATTTGTAATTTAAAACCCTCGGTAATGGTAAAGTCAAATTTTAAATCCCAATTTTGAAAATACCACTTTTAGAAAGTTGGTCTTTTCTTGTCCTAACCATTTGATGCCTGTTGCCTGTATTCTGTGTCACATGAATAGGTGTAGCTGGCAGTTGGTCTTTGTGTATTGCTCCTAGACAGTGGGACAAAGGGCAATAGGTGTTGGCAGGATGGGCCATCTCTGACTTGATGAGGGGGAGAAGCTGCCATCTACCACACTTGCAAATCACAAGGCCCTGCACATTCACAAAAAGTATGACACCAGCCTTTTGTGACCTTAGACAAGCTGGTGCCAGGGAAATTCCAAACGCCTCTGGTGTGAAAACCTGCAGAACCTTCTCCTACTTCAGAGCTGGCACCATATATATATAATGGACCCTCAGACCCAGCTATCTAGTACAGCCCTGGACCTGTGGAAGATTCAGAAGGACTGCAGTGTTGCGCTGCAAGAAGGACTGCTACTGTGTTGCATTGCTGCCATGTTGCCTGCTGCCCTGCTGCCTGAGTAAAAGGAACGGACCTGCCTCTTGATCCTAGGACCCCCAAAATGACTCTAAGGGCTAGTTGGCTGGTCTCCTTATCTGAGCCTTAGGGACAGAAAAGGCTTCCACCATCTTGAACCTAGCACCTGGGCTCCACTTACTGTGAGTCCTACCCAACAAGTGGTGCCACCTCAGTCCTGGACCCTTGGAAGTGGGCCTGAAGGTGCTCTGCTAGCCCAGATGTGGTCCTCTGAAGCAGAAGGGAAGCAGCCTTTACAACGCAACCGTTACAACGCATGCAGTTACATCGCATGCCATTGCAACGAAAAAGGTGTGCAGCAGTGGGTAGAAGGTGTTGGATTTAACTCCAACACCTTCCCTACTGTTGCACACACTGGAGTTGGAATAGAAAATTAATCTATTCCAACTTCCAGTGCTCCCCCGACAGAAAGTCGGGGTAAAGTTTGGCGTTGCAACGGCATGCGATGTAATGGCATGCTTTGTAACGTCACATATATGAAGCAGAGCCGATGCCGCGTAACACATCTCCTCGCAGCCATATTGGAACCACCACAGCTCGATGCATCCCCAACTCTGAACTCTCATCGCAGCTCGCAGTCTCCAGCAGCTAGCAGTCTCCTCAGAACCACCACTGTGCAACGCAGCCTAGATACAGGCCTCAGCATTGCAAGCCCCTCATTGACGGCATCCTCGACAAAGACGCTGGACTCCGCATCGCACCTACATAGCTCTTCGGAACCGCAGGTACGCAATGCATCTTTGATGCAGGACGTTGCATTGCAAGCCCCTCGTTGATGGCATCCTTGGCGACCATGCAGGACTCAACATTTCAGCCACGGAGCTCCTCAGAACCCCTGCTGCACGGTGCATCCTCAAAGCGGTATCTCGCAACGCTCCACAAACCACAATTTAAGGTGCTTTTGTATAGCGGGCCTAACTTGGTCTCTGTATCCAGCCAGAGCTCCATCGTAGTCAGCTTGAATTTGTGACTGTGTCCTGGTCCAGTGCGACAAGATAACGACAGTTGTCGCTTTGTGCTTCTAGACACTCTTTTTACTTAAAACTTTGAAATTGCTTATCTCTGGTTCTAGTGATTGGATTTATGTAATTTGGTATCAAATAATTTATTAAACTTTACTCTATTTTTCTAAGTTGGCATTGGAGCCTGACTGCTTGTGCCAAGCTACCAGAGGGTTAAGCACAGGTTAATTTAGGGTTTACGTATGACTTCACCCTGACAAAAATTGTGGTTGCTGCCTGAGTAAGGTTTTACCCCACTTAACCAGTAACCCAATTTCCAACAATAATCCTAAAATCTTTGGAAGAGGGTCAATGCAACACAAGTGCGACATCTAACAGGGAAAGGAATTATTTAAGGTGTTTGAGGTGGAGATGCAAAACATTAATATAAAAGCGGTTATGAATATTAAAACAAACTTTATTACTTTGAATGGTGTTACACAGAAAGGCGCCACTTAGATACATAACAATACAAGTCTGGTATTGGAGACATGTTTTGTACTTTGTACTCTATATACTAATAGATTGATAGTTATCCTTAGTGTAAAGGGTTGGTCCTCGGTTGTAAAGGTACTTGTTGAATCGAAGACTAGGGACTGGGGTGAGTTTCAAGCCAGGGATTATTTAGGTCAAAGAAAGAGACCCTGCCACCCCCCCCAACTCAATGCCTTCCTATTGGACAGCCAACACTCCAACCTGGCAAATCATTACACAACCAAAGCAGGCATGTTTGATTTCTATTAAAACCAAAAGAAACCCCCCAGCATCAGCCCTTTTCCAACAATCCACCCCAAGGGGAGGTTAAACCATCACCTGCTTTCCTTCAAACAACTATCTGAAACTGAATTTATGGATCTTGTCAAAATAAGCACACCAGCCAGCTGCCCTGTTTTTAAACAGATTTTATTTTATTTTCAGCTCTTACATACATCTTCATAGACATCAGTTCTCACATCTTGTATTATGTCTCTTTCACATGTTAGAATACATTATATTTAAGTCTTCAGCATCTTGTTTGTCCTTTATATTGAACATTTCCCACTCAAATCCCTCCGCCCACTCCCCAACTGCAGGTCACAATTTAGAGGCGTCAATGTAAGGTATCACTGCTCAGGAAGGGACACTAACTCCTGTTCTCTTTCCTATATTTACATTCTGCTGATGGATCATGATTCTTGAAAATAAAATCTGCTCGATGAAATTCATCTAGTGCATGTTTATTAACAAAACGCGTGGTATTCACTAATAATTTATAAGAGAGTGTACAACACGTGAAATGTGCACAAGGCACGAAAGTTGATTTTTTAGTTGAACAATGATGAGAATAATGCTAATTGAATGTTATTCTGTCTTCCTAACTGCAGAAAAATAAACGACAAAGAATCTTCTTTTATTCTTCATGAAAGTAGTGTAGGCTTTTAGAAATTATTCTCTGTTTTGTCAAAATACTGTAGGCCCCAAGAATTGCTAGGGGATATGCTTTTCCGTGCTTCTGACCTTCAAATTGATACACATGCTTCCTCAAAAGTATAGATATTTAGCCTGTTTCTAAAAGTCTTTTAAAGTTCTTTACTGCCTAGGCGAGGGTTGTAGATGGCATGAATGTAACTATTGCTAGATTTAGTATACAAATGTATCTAGGTTCTTCCTTCTTCCTCTCTTGGAAGTTGTACAATTTTTAGACAAAGAGTGTTTAGAAAATAATAGTAAAGTCACTGTCAGAAGGTGGTTGGACCATCGTGAGTAACCAATAGAGAGGCTTGCTGATGAGAGAGAAAGCAACATTTTAGCTGAAGAAAGGAAGTAGCGTACTATAAAGATTCCTGTGGGAAAATGCTCCTGGGCTCGTACACAAGAATGGTGACCTGCCCTGCGTTCGTGGTATGCTGCATGCCGTGCTGATTCCTGATACTCTGGCTGGCAAATCCTGCTGTTCCTAAGAGACTTTCCTAGAGACTTTGCACATCATCGGCTGGTGGTGCTGCCTTTGCTATACCCTAACGGCCATGGGGTTAGCCTTTCAGACTAATTGAACACTGTGCATTAGTATTTCATCTTGTAAGTGAGCCGTTGTTTCACTGATGTTTTTCTCTCTCTCTCACTCCTCTATACCTGATATTCTGATGTTTATTGAATGATCTGTGATGATTATTGTGAATCTATGCTATATTCTATGAACCAATTTATGACATTCTAGTTGTATTGTATTTGTGTTTGACCTTTCATATTATGAAATAACAAGAAAAACTAATAGAAAAGAATAGTGTTTGTCTTTATTACGGAGTTATTGAGTTATTTGGATATATTTACAATAACAAATGTTTAGCATATTTCTTCATTGTAGGTCCTCGTGGAGAAATAGCATTCTGTCTTTCATTATTTAGTCCCTTTTAGCTCTTCCAAAGATTCATCGGAGGACCTTTGATATTGCTAACTGTGTGACAATGACGTATGGGCCCGTCATTAGAGTTACGCTTCTGATTATGGTATAGCGGTTGGTGTGGATTGATTAACTAGGAAAAAATCCCCCAACGCTTCCGCTGCAACACTGCCATTCCCGTACCCGACCTTTTATGCGGATTTATGTTCACATAGTGAGGTGTGCCTGCCCCGTCTCTCTCTCTGGTTCCTCGAGTACTGGGCTTCCCCGCCGGGACCGCACCAAAGGCAAAGCTCCCTCCCCCCCCCCGATTCTGGTTCTGGGATTCTCATGCTCTCGACTAGTATTTCCCATCCTCTAGCTCTGTCGATCTTACTGATCCCCCTGCGTGTGTTCCTAAGTAGTATCCTGCTCTCGCAACCTGCCCAAGCTTCCAGTTCCCTTTTCCATCCCGCTATTCTGTGTCACCCAGGTGTCTTCCAGCACCTAGTGATTTCCTGCTTGGCTAGAATGAGAGCAAGGTCCTGGAATCTATCCGTGACCTGTGATTTAGCTGTGTGGGGAAATAGACTCATGAAACAATGTGCCGCTGGTGTACAGGGGACCACACGGTCAATTATTTTTGTCACTTCAGCTGTTACCCCCTGCCAATATGTATGTAGAGTTGGGCAGCTCCAGATCATGTGCAACATGTCCGCCCCTATGTCACCACACCTTCGGCATCCCACATCCTCCCTGTGAAAGTATCTATTAATGTGTTCTGGGGTAAGGAACGCCCTGTGTAGAACGTAGAAGATAATCAGTCTAAATCGTGCATTCCTCAAAATTTTAGAGGTCCTGGCTAGTATGATCTCCCAATCCTTATTTTCCATAGGTACGTCCAGATCCGTAGTCCAGCGGTCTCGTAGCGCTGTCAGGGGTTGGAGAGAGTCCGCACCAATCGCTCTATAGATGCACGCGACTGCCTTGAACGTGCCTCGCCGCTATCCATTGTGTGAGCCACTTCAGTTGCCCCGCTAAATAGTATGATTCGAAGTCAGGGACTGTGAGTCCCCCTTCTTCGGTCGGTCTTTTCTGTTTCGCTAAGGCCACGCGCCATTGGCCCGTTCCCCATATAAATGAAGTCACATGTGAGTCTAACTCCGTGAACCGTGCCCTCGGTATCCATACAGGGAGCGTGGTAAAGAAATACAGTATCCTCGGTAGGGCGATCATCTTTAATAGTGCCACCCTGCGGGCAACTGATAATGGCAGGGTGCTCCAGAAAGTCATGCTATCTTTTAAGGATCTCACTATCCCTCCTATGTTCCCTTCCAGCATGCCTGAGTGGGAATTTTAATTTAAATTTTAACCCCCAAGTATAGAATACAGCGAGGCTCTCATATGAAGTCTCCCATACTGTCTGGAGGGTCCCTGCCCTCGATCAATGGGAAGAGCCTGGACTTCTGCCAATTTACCTTTAGCCCCGTCATTGCTCCGAACTCGGCCATCATTTCCTTGGCTCCTCGCAGTTCTCCCTCCAGATGGTCCAAGAACAATAAGAGGTCATCCACATACAATGTGATATTGTGGGTATGTCCTCCAATTTGCAGGCCTCGGAACATATCGCCCGTCCAGGCGAGGCATGCCAATGGCTCCATGGCTAAGGCGAATAACAAGGGGGAGAAGGGGCACCCCTGTCGTGTTCCCCTCTCCACCCGATACTGCTCTGATATTGTGCAGCCCGTTCGCACCTTTGCCAGGAGCTCAGCATATAGCAACTGTACCCCTCGCAGAAAGCCTCGCCCCACTCGCATTTGTTCCAAAACTGCATACAGAAACCCCCATTTGATGCAATCGAAGGCCTTCTCTATGTCAATTGAGAAAACCGCTCCCTCTCATCCTCCCCGCCTGCTCGCTTCCAATATGGACATCAGTCGCCTGATATTAAGGGCTGTGTTTCATCCTGGGATAAACCCTGCCTGGTATGGGTGGACCAGGGTGGTCATAAATGGGAGGAGTCTCGTCGCCAAGATCTAACTTAGTATTTTAAAGTGTAAACTGAGCATAGATAATGGTCGATATGCCGTGCAGTCTAGAGGTGATTTTCCCGGTTTAAGCAGTGGGATTATCATCGCCTCGCATGCAGTTCTGGGCAGGACCCCCACTTCCCTGGCGGCCTCATACACCTTCACCAGTCTAGGAGCTAGCTCCGCCACGTAGGAAGCATAGAACTCGGCTGGAAGCCCATCCGTTCCTGGGGTTTTGCCCTTGGCAAGGCCTGTGATGGCCTCCCTCACTTCCTGCTCGGAAATGTCTGCCCCCAGCTCCTCCGCATCCTCCGGTTTCAGGTTAGAGAGAGGGAGTGGGGCAAGAAAGTCCAGCACTCCCCCCTCCGTCTGTCCCCCCACACTCTTATACAAAGTCTTATAAAACTCCAGGAACCTGCCGTTTTTCTTTTCCTGGCTATATAAGTGGTGCCCAGCTCGATCGACTATTTCCACTATAGATTTCCCTCTGTGGACCCGGTTGGCCAGCAAGGCCAGTAAACTACCCGCCTTGTCCCTCTCCGCGTGAGTACGCTCAATGTACTTTTTATAATTGAAGCATCTCAGGCGTTCCTCCTGAACGGCTACCTTCTCTTTCGCGTCCAGGACCTCCTGCCGGATCTGCGGGAGCCCAGGCCTCCTTATCTCTAAGTTGCGTAATTCCCGGTCTGCTTTTTCCAAGTTCGTCACTAGCGTTCGAAGCACACCAATAGATGTTGCCATGCATCGGCCCTGGATCACTGGTTTGAAGGCATCCCATTCCGTCAGTCTGGACAATGCTGTGTCTGCATTTTCAGTGAAATATTGCAATATGTGGCCTCCAATGTCCTCCAGGAAGACCTGGTCCTCCAGTGCCTCTGTTTTAAGCTGCCAAGTGGGGATGGGCTGAGGGCCTACCCCCATTATCATCCTCATCGGGACCGGGTTATGGTCAGAGATCGTGCGCGACAGGTATTCCACCTTCTGAATTAGAACGTGGGTGTCGGGGGAACATAAAAAGGTATTGAGCCGAACGTGGAGATCATGCACATGCGAGAAATAGGAATAGTCCATAGACGTCGGGTGCGTGCCTCTCCACGTGTCCACTCCTCTTGCCGTCCTGCTAGCCGGGGCATCACGGAGTGGGGGATGGGAGCGATCTAGTGTCAGGTCTGCTACAGAGTTGAAATCCCCCCCCAGGATGACGGAATGTAGGAGGTGGGGAAACAGTATGCCAGACATATTGTCCAAAAACGTGATGTGGTCTGTGTTGGGCCCATATATATTAATTAGCGTCACATCTTGGCCATCCAGTCTGCCCGTGACCACTATGTATCGACCCTCCGGGTAGGCCCAGTCCCCCGGGTGCTGAAACAGAACCCCTGCCCTTATCCAAATCAGCACCCCTCTGGCAAATGCTGAAAATGAGGTGTAATACGCCCTTCCCCGCCACCTGCGATTAAGTGCAGCCCCCTCAGGGGCCAGGATCTGAGTTTCCTGGAGCAGGGCGATATGAACCCCCCCTTCTGTTCAGGAAGGAGAACATTTTATGTCGCTTCCTCATTGTGTGCATCCCCCTCACGTTCCATGTCATAATTTTATATGTCGTGACAGTAGCCATTGTTGTGATTCATACCCAATGTAATCCCACCCGTTGTTTGTAGATATTCCGCATGATAAAGTCTGCATGATCCCTACTACCTTCCAACCTCTTAGTGCCTGACATATGTTTACTGCAGTTTCCCCAACTAGTAATGTAATAACCCCCGAATTCCCACACCCCAGGACAAGTGAGTGGTTCTCGCCCATCCAAACTTTGCACAGTTATGCAATCAAACAAAAAGAATATCACTGGAGGGTCCGTGCAAGACGCATAAACGGAGGGCAAGCAACGTCCTCCCGATCCCCCGGGGTTCCCCCCATTCCAGTGAGTTATTTACCCTTGTTGGATGTCGGACCCCAGGGTCTATTCATTACAGTCTCGCCAGTGGTCCCACATCCCTCGCCCCATCATACTTGCGTGCCGGATATCGTTCATATGATGTTGTCTGCCGTTCCGGGGGTCAGTACCGGGAGTTCCTGACTGGGGCTCCCCATCGTGCTGGAGCTGTGGTCTGAGTCCGAGCCTCTGGACTCCTCCCCCGACAGTGAGGATACTTCTCCAGCAGCAGAAGTACTGAGCGAGGCAATCGCTGCCACCACTCTGTCTCTTTCCCGCTGTGTCTCCGCCTCAGTAGGAATTGCCAATGATTTCCTCCTTCACTCTCTTTGTCGATCCGTTTTTCTCTCCCTCTTCTCCTGAGTGGTCTGATCTTGCTTGTGGGGTGCCTGTTGGTCTATCCATTCCCAGGTCTCTTGTGGTAAAATGAAGAAGCGCGTTGGTGTTACCACTCTCAGCTTGGCAGGGAATACCATCGAGTACTGAGCTCCCATCTGGCATATTTTCCTTTTCGCTGCCATGAAGGAAGCATGTTGTTTTTGTCCGGGTATATTCTGACTGGGCTATTGTCCACCACTGTTTGGCCCAGCAGGTGGGCTTGTTGGAGCATATAGTACCGGTCTTTATAGAACAGGAGGCGCGCCACCACTGGCCGTGGCAGCTCCCCCGGTGGATGCGGCCTCACTGGCACTCTATGGGCCCGTTCCAGAGCAAAATAAAGGGAAAGCCCCTCCTCAGCAACGTTTTCCCAAATCCATTTCTCTAGGTAACTATTCATGTCAGTGCCTTCAATTTTTTCTGGTAGGCCTACAAATCTCAGATTATTGCGGCTTGACCTATTTTCAGCATCCTCCGCTCTTAGTTCGAGAGTGTGCACCCTTGCTTCCATCTCTTTCAGTTTGTCTACTGTGGTAGATAGCGTCGGTCTCAATTCTCCTATGTCACTCTCGTTGGTGGTAACCCGTTCTGCAAGGCGTCAGTGGTCTGCTCTGAGAAGCCCCAGATCCTCCCTAAGGGTGTCTATTTTAGTTTCCACCGCCAGCCTTGAAGTCTCTATTGCTTGGAGAATATCTTGGAGAATTGGCCCAGTGGGGGGGTATCCGCTGAAATATTTGTCCGTCTCCTCATCTCTCAGGGCCCCCCGGATTATCCACCGCCATGTCCTGTGGTTCGGGATCTCTTTTTGTAGTAATTTTCCCCATGTTGGAGCCCTTCTGTGGGCATTCAATTCTCTCTATATCCGCCCTGCTCTCCTCTAGGGCTATGTTACTGACTGCGCCCCACTGGGTCTCAGTGTAAGGACGTCCAGCCTCTGGGGTTACGAATTATGTCGCCGTCTTAGTTCTTGTAGGACGTATTTGCAGTTGGGCAAGGCCCTCCAGGCCCCCCTTGTATGGCCAAAATGAGTGGGTTTTGGTCTGTTGTCTTCCCCTTTCAGCTTCTTCACTCAGGGCGTATGTCCCACCTCACTGGGCCCTGTAATAAGTCCAGCATGTCACTGTACTGGCTCCTTTTTCCTCCCTGCGTGTCAGGCGCTTTGTCGCATATGCCCAGCTCTGCTATGTCTGTCTCCCGCTGGGATCCTCTCTCTGTTCACCTCCACAGGGCAGAGGTGTAAGACGCAATCAGGCCCTCTGGTTCACTCTCCCGAGACCTGTAAAAGCGGGCTGCTTCAGAGGGCAGTCCCAGCCCCACTGTGTCGCTTATGTGGGGGGAGACTCCGCCACCCCCGGTCTTGCTGTTTCTCTCCTGCTTTCTTCACCGCCGTGGCCCAGGGCTCTTCAGGGTCTCTCTCACTGCCAGTTGCGGTTTGGCTCGCGGTGTTCCCCGCGGCCACTTTACTTCGATTCCCGGCCCCTAGGCCTTGTCTCCCTCCCGCAGCCCTTTCTGTTGCGGGGGCAGTTGTGCGCTGGTGACCCCCTTGGGCCGAGCCTTATAGCGGGCTTAGTGGACTTCTCAGGGGCCTCCTCACTCTGTGGGGGGATTGCCGGCCGCAGACTACACCCAAGCCACGGTCTTCCTTCGCTTCACGGCCTTCGGCCAGTGTAGGCTACTTCGTAGGGCACTCCCCGTCTCCCAGTCTCTATATGTCAATTATGCGGGGGGGAAGAGACCCTGCCACCCCCGGACTCGATGCCCCTCTCTCACAATGTGGCAACTGCTTTCTTCGCCGTTGCAGCTCAAGGCTCTTCTAGATCTCCCTTGCCGCCATTTGAGGTGCGACTCGCATTGTGCCCGCGACTGTTGCACTGTAATTCTCGACCCCTAGGCCTTATCTCCTGTCCGCTGCTCTCTTTCACGGGGCAGATGCGCGCTGGTAGTCCCCTCGAGTCAAGACCTTTAGGAGACTTGTCAGATGTCTCCGGGCTTTCTTCGCTTAGCAGTGGCTCGCCGGCCGCAGGCCTCCTTCTCTTCACGGCTACCTGCAGCTTCAACTGGTGATATTCGCAGCGGCCACTCGCTTTTCAATACTGGTCTTCAGCTCGCGTCTCAAGTGCTGCGTGAGTCCTTCCATGGTATGTCCTCAGCCCGTTCGTATCTTCAGCGGTCTCCAGGTCCCAGTCTCTCCAGGGGAGTTTTTACTGAGCAGTCGAGGACGCCATCTTGTCCATTCGCCCGGCCGCTCTCGTTGTCCTCAGTAATCTAGTCTTGCCTCTCCAGTCACCTCTCCTATGTCAGTATAGGGGTGCCCCCACTTCCTGAGGCCAATTTCATCAATTGTGGCCCTTGGGGTCCATCAATTTGTGCAGGATATGACTGGATGGGGGCTTACCGCTGGGAGCGCTTATCCCAGCTCCCTACTCCATTGGCATCAGGCCACCCCCGCCCAACCAGCTACCCTGTTGACCCCTGTCCACCACAAATCTTCAAGAACATCCTTGTAACTACCCCTGCTACCACCCCAGTCAGAACAATCAACAATCATTCCTTAACAACAGAAGGTTTTCCCCGAAGATTCAAAAATATATACATATGCCTATTAATACAGAAAATAAACATGGACCCTCAAGACCCAAAAAACTACAGACCTATTGCAAACTAACCATTTCTCTGCAAACTAATAGAAAGAGCAGCATTCACCGAGATGTCTCCAATCAGGATTCCATTCAGGAAGAGGCACAGAATCTGCCCTAATCACCATTTGGGATGATCTTAAAAACACAGTAGACCACAACTGTGTCACTACATTACTTCTCTTGGACCTTTCAGCTGCTTTTGACACAGTTGATCATGACACTCATCCAAAGACTCCACAAAGCCATCATAGTGAGGATTGTTCTTGACTGGATAACATCCTACCTTAAAAACAGAACAAATCAATCAGAATGTCCCTACAAGAATTAATCGAGGTTAATTGGGGTAGTATTATCCTAGCGGTCAAGAAGCAGTTAGATCATTTGGAGTGTTTGCATCTGACTTTAGTTGGGAGACGAAATGTTTTTTAAATGATTGTTCTTCCTCCTAAAGTACTATACTATTTTAGAGCAGTACCACTAGAGCTTACAAATAAACAGCTACAAGGGATCCAATCTATATGTGATAGGTTCATGTGGGGACAACGCAAAGCGAGGAGAGCTTTTAAATACATGATGCTACCATTAGACAGAGGAGGTTGGTCTGTCCCGAATTTTCGTTTTTATTATTATGTTTGTGTATTGCAAAATATACGTATTTTGTTGACAGGGGAAGACCCGATAGTGGCAGAAGCTCCATCAATATATCAAATACTGTTAGGGAAGAAGCTAGAAATGTGTTAATGAAATTTTCCGAGCCAAGTTATTATAAAAAACAAGGTTCAAGGTTATGATTTCAATTTATAAGGTGTGGAAAACGGTATGTAAGTGGTTGAATATTCCACAATTGAATCATTATACTCCTCTCGATTCAGCCGTTAGGTTCCCAGAAATATTTTGGGATTATAAAATGTTATGTTGGAAGATGCAGGGGATTAGATATTTGGGTGATTTATATAAGGGAGGGGTGTTATGTTCATTTGTTGAATTAGCCGAATGTTATCAATTTAAATATCACAAATTTTTTAAGTATCTGCAATTGCGTGATTATCTTGTCAGACATCACCTGAATGAGGGAATCATGACACTTCCAATAGTAGAGGCAATTAGAAAGAAGGCAAAGATAGGGGTACTATATGCTATGTTAATGGAATCACAAAAAGATGACCTGGTGGCCCATGATCTCAAATGGGCTGTGCGTTTAGGGGTCAATGGAGCGGTGATGCAGACCTCTATAGATACTGCAGGAAAAATATTGTTATCGGCGAATTTACAAACGCAACATTTTAAGTCTATTTTTGACCTTTATTACACCCCCGAACGCATGATGAAGTGGGGTGGAAACAATGATGGCAAATGTTTTAGGTGTCATACTGATGGAGCTGATAGTGTGCATGTTTTTTTTTAATGTATTGTATTGTCGCAATTTATACAACAAATAGAACTGTTTTTGCAAGAAGTAACAGGTACTTCTATTCCAATGACCAAGGTAATGATGTTATTAGGGATATGGCCAAATATCTCACATCTGCAACCAGTCTATAAATTTAGATACTTAGCATTTATTGCCGCAGCTGTGGCGCGTTTATGTATTGCTTTATGTTGGCTACAAAGTGAGGCTCCCACATTTGAGATGTGGAGGGCTAAATTTCTTCATGTTTATAATATGGAATATAATTTATATGCCTTAAAATCATTTAAACGGCAAAAACTTGGGATCCTGATATGGGAGTCTATGATACAATATATGAAATAATTTGCTGATTTCTGTTTAATGACAATTTGATTTTAACCTGCTTTATTGAGGTTGTGTCTGTTGATTTACTTTGTGATAGTTCATATTGTATCAATTATTTTGTAGGTATTGATTAATACTGTTATGATATGTATTTGTGACATGGATTGAGTTAATAAAAAAAACAAAAACAGAACAAATGTCATTCAAACTCCTCCTTTCTCATCTAAACCCTACATCATAAAAGCAGGGGGCCTTCAAGGCTCTATCATCTCATTCATGCTTTTCAATATCTACATGATGTCATTACTGGCAATGATCAATTAATTTCAGCTCACTTGCTATAACTACGCAGATGACACACAAATACTTCGCATACTGGAGAGCACCAAATATATTGGAAACTCCGAAATCTTTAGTTGCCTCTGAGCCGTTGATCAGTGGATGACATGGAGTCATCTCTGAAGTACTCACCTGTGGCGATTTAAATATAATGACCCACTCTGCGTCTGGCCAGATGGATAGATATGAAAACTCTGTGACGCATCTTCCCCTACCTAGCAGTTCCACACATGGTCCAAGCTACTATCTTTCTTGTGCTGTCTAAACTTGATTACGCCAATGGCCTCTACATTGGATCTCCTTTAGCAACTATGAAAAGACTACAATGATTTCAAAGCTCTGCTGTCAGACTACTTGTACATATAAAACCACAAGCCCACATCTCCCCTGCTTTAAGGGCCCTACATTGGTTACTAGTTGCTAGAGGATTCACTTTCAAGCTACTTTGTATCACCCACAAAGCAATACATGGAACAAGACCACTTTTCATGATATATATATATATATATATATATATATATATATATATATATATATGATTAGCCAGAAAGTATGTGTAAATGTTAACTATTCAATACACTTATTCCTTAAAAAACATCATAAATGAAAAATAATAAAAAAACAAATAATACTGTTTAACGGGAAAAACAAACAAACTAAATATGGGTACGTATCCATATATATATATATATATATATATATATATATATATATATATATATATTGTTATATTTACTAGAGATATGGAAAAATCAAGAAATATATTAAAAAAATCAAGAAATAAAAAATAAAACATATTATATGCATACTGTTAGAAATGGGATTCCTGGTTTGCTGAGGTATTCACCCAGGCCATGCAAGAACCACCACTCTAATCAGGGTGAGCTACATACACACTAAAAGATAACCTGTGCACACCCTCTGGTAGCTTGGCACAGAGCAGTCAGGCAATGTGTAAAATATTTGTGCAACACACACACACACAATGACACAATGAATACACCACAAAAAGACTCCAAACAGGTTTAGAAAAATAGATTATTTATTTATTAGTTTAACACCCAAATATAATAAGCTACAGAAGGGTTACCAGTCAACTTTTACAAAGGGCCTTCCACTGCGTGGCAGCACTTGTCATGCGTTTTTAGTAAACTCTTCAAATGTTTGACCTAAAAACAAATTGTTTCTGTTAAAATCTACAGATTATGCAGTAGATGATTGTTGGACATCGCCCTTCTTAGAGGATTTTACTAAAACTTTCTGCTTTTTCTCCTCCTGGTTTTTGCTGATTCTCTTTTTGTGGCCTTAGAACTCTGGGAGCTGTCCCACTGTAATTCAATGTGAAAGCGTTTGCGGCCTTCCTACCCATGATAGGAAGTGGTGCTTACTTGATTGGTTTAGGGTTTGTACCTGTGAGTGTCATGTAAAAAGGTACACCACATACCCAGGGCAGGTACTGCACTGGCTAAAGTTGGGATGCAGCACTGATTGTGCCACCCACCAGAAATGCCTGTCAAACATGTATCAAACCTGCTATTGCAGGCCTGTGGGTGCGCAGTTGCGCCTATGCTCAGGTTGACATTTCCAACGCATTAGCCAACCCAGAGTGGGCTTTCACCTACCACTAGAGCACCCCTCAGGTAAGCCCTGAGGTGTGGAGCAAGTGGTAGGCGAAAGGCAGGGCAGGTACACATGGGTGTTCCCTGCCCAGGTAGTGAAGAGCCCCATGTGGGTTTTCCCTGTCTAGGAGTTTGGCTCTTCCCATGGGACAACACCAGGGTTTTGTGAATTCTCTTTTAGTGGCCTTAGGGCTCTAGGCACTTTCCCACTATAAATGCAGTGTGAAAGTGCGTGCGCCCTTCCTACACACGTTAGGAAGTGGTGCTTACCTGATGTTTTTAAACATGTCTCAAGCCTGCCGTTGCAGGCCTCTGGGAGCGGACTTGCACCTATGAGGTTTTTAAACATGTGTCAAGCCTGCCACTACAGGCCTGTGTGTGTCTAATTGCACTTATGCTCAGGTTGGACATTCCAAACCACTGGCCAATCCTGAATGGACCTTTCACTAATAATAGGGCACCCCTGGGGTAAGTCTTAAGGAGTGTAGCAAGTGGTAGGTGAAAGTCAGGGTAGGTTCACGTGTGCTCCCTGCCCAGGTAATAAAGAACACCCATGTTTGTTATTACTACCTATGTGGTTTGCTATTCCCATAGGTTAGCATGGGCAAATGGTTGAAATTACTTCAAGCTGCAATAGTGGCTTACAGTGGAGCAGCCTCATAGTGTTTTCTATAATTGGATTCACAATGACAAACTCTCGCCTGTAGTAAAGAGGGATTAGTCATAAATTGCTTAGAAATGCCAATTCCAGAAAGTAGGAATTTCTCTGCTCTAAAACTCTTTGTTTGCCTTTTAGTTTGCCTCCAGTCCACACAGTGGAGGATGTGGGAGCAAATCTATGCATTCCCCAGAGACAGCTATAAACATTGGGCATGCAACTGGAACGGCAGCCACTGCCATTTGAGGACCTGGCTGGATAGATTGGAGACAGAGGTTTTGACACTTAGCCTCTGGGAAGCCAGATCATGGCCCCACTAAAGATTAAGATCTGCACTCAACGGCCCCATGGCAGATGACTGAAATTTAGGGGAGTCATCTGTGGTTCAAACGAAAACCCTCTGAACCATCCCCAACTTCAAAGACACACTACAGTATAACTACTGGTGTCATACTTCAGCAGGGTAGAGAAACACTTGAGGATAAATGGGACCAGAGTTCCTGGAACTGCGTGGTGCACACTGCTAGAGGAATTTATTGTGCACAAGGAGGATTACTGCCATTGGAAGAGACCGAGCACCCTTCTGGAATAGTGGCTGCCTTGGGCTGACTACTTGCTGCTGTGTGGCACTCTGAAATGTGCTCTCCAAGGGTTTGTTGGTTTGCCCCCTTTTCTCTTGTGGACATCTCAGGGACATCAAAGACCTCCCGTGAGGGACCTACACCATCTACTTGTGACACTTGGAGAGTAGTGCCCTCTTAAGTGCCCATATCGTCTGCTGGATCCCAACTGATAGCGCGGCGTGAGAGTGGAACTAAGTATTGTGCCTGGCTCCCGAATTGCCTTGTGCAGAGCCCCAAAAGTACTGCCCAAATCTAAGGAGTGTGGCTCCTGCATCATGGGGCCTCAACACGCATAAGCGTGGTGGCGAGTGGATTTACCGGTTGCGGGACCTCGAGTGGCCTGCTTTGTCGATCGTGCAGTATATCTCTCTTACAACATGCTGAATGCATGCTCATTGTGTGTGGTGTCCGATCCACAGGTTGCAACCCTCGGAGATGAGGCCATACCCATAGTAGTGCCTCATACTACCTCATGCAGCACTGCTGAACTTGCACCTGTGTGTGTGACAGGAATTCTCTGGTGCGACCCGTATCAACATGCACCAGATGTTGTGCCTCATTTCCAGGGAGGCACAGAATTTGTAACTCTTCATTGTCAGTGACCGGAATTGTCTGGTGCGACCTGTATCAATGTACATCAGACGTTGAGCCTCCTTTGCAGGGAGGTATGGAATTTGCAACTCTTTGTTATGTGTAACTGGAATTGTCTGGTGCGACTCAGATCAACATGCACCAGACGTTATGCCTCATTTCCAGGGAGATACTGAGTTTGCGACTCTTCAGTGTGTGTGACTGAAACTGTCTGATGCGAGTTGTATCAACAAACACCAGACGTTGGGCCTCATTTCCAGGGAGGTGCGGAGGAGCGGATTGGTGTTCCATGGTGCCCGGATCGTCTGAGTGCTACTTCAATTGACGTGTGTCTGACGGGGTGCCTCCTTCTTCTGAGAGGCTCCCATGCTTCATCCCCATTCATCCATTGTTCCATTTGTGCCCTCAGTGCGACGGACCAACTGCTGTCCCCTAACCCAGACTGACGACTTCGTGTTGCAAGTAGTATTGCGCGGACCGGGCCTTGGTGGTGACAGTAATTGACTGGGCTAAGGAACGCTTCAGAGAGTGACTGTAAGCGGGTCAAGAGAATGCGTGACCCCCCGTACTTCGCAGAACTGGGCTGGTGCCGGAAGGCACAGTGTTGAATTCTATGATTGAACGACTGTCGCCCTCGGCCCGCCTCTGCTCCGCATACCATGGATGAACTTCCTGAGTAGTGGCCAAACCTCCATTTGTTGACTGCCGCCTAATTAGCCCTGCTACCTACCCCCACCTTCTTCCCTGGGACCCTGACTAATTGTGACTCCGGCCGCGATTGGCCTAGAATCAGGAGGGAAGGTTTTTTTTAGCCCCAGCCCGTGGGTTTAGGGTAGTCAGGGTTAGCTGAGTGGTGGAGGAGGGCTTGGGCCACGGGTCTGCATGTGCATTATCAACTGACCTGCCAGATATCAGTTGCACCGCATTACAGTGCTGCGTGTGTGCGAGTGTCTTCACCTGCCTGATATCCCTGGAACCGCTTATGCTGAGTATGTGGAAGTGACTGCCTGTTATTAATTACATCGCACGGCAGTGTTTCTTTACTCGTTGATTCGCTGCTGAAAGATTACTATGTTTGACATTGGTTTTTACCCGTGCGGCCTTGGCCCACGGTGTGTACACATTTCTGATATCGTTGTGATCTGGGGTGCATCCTATAACTGTGTGGTATTAAATTATAATAATTACCAGGGTTGGCTTTGTTCTGACAACGTTTCGCACAGCATAAGGGTGCTGGAGGGGTAAACTAGGATCTTTCCCAAGTGTAGATATTACTGATATCATTTTAACATGGTTGGGCCTAGTACTGCTAGTGATATTTCCAAATGTGATTTATGCCAAGAAATACATGATGTTCATGCTGTGTTAATAAACGTGTGTGTTGACCACAAACTTTATTTACATACACCACGTGTGAAGTCTATTTTGTGACGCTCAGTGTATTTAATGTGTGAGAGTGCTGGGCCAATGCTTTACATAATTCCTCTGTGATAATCCTGACTGCTCAGTGCCAAGCTACCCATGGGCGAGCGCACTGACAGGATTTAATACGATCTGGTTGTTTGAGGAAGATTGCACGTGATACGTGAGACACCGCGCAGAGACACGGAGCTGAGCCGAGCCGCGCCGAGTTTGAGCCGCAGCTGTGATCTCTCCGGGCTCCGGCCCCCCCGCCCCCGGTTCCCCCGGGCAGCAAGCGGCAAGTGGAAGCAAGCGGGGATGGAGACGGAGATGGAAAACGGAGACGGTCCGCGAGGTCCGCAGGGGCTGCAGGATAACGCAGGATACGGACACGGACCTTGAGGGGGAAGTGGCGGCAGAGGGTAAGCGCGAGCAACTGTGGAGTGCTTCCTCAGTTGCCCAGTTGCATAGCGGTTATCCAGCGTGTCTCTCTCCCTTCCACCCTCCCTCCCTCCACCCATCTACCTACCGTGTTCCCTGTGTTCCCATGTTCCCTGCACTTCTGTTGGAAGGCCGTGAGCGCAGCGGTTCTGGGCTGGTCTGCATTCCAGAGCCTACGGCATTTCTGGAGTCACGTGGAGGGGCCATCAACAACAGCAGACCAGTCCGTTGGGGGGGGATCTGAGTGTTCACCGGGGGCAGCTTCACAGTGGGCCTCTGGGACCGAGGGGGCAGCGTCAGCCTGCTAGCTTGGAAAAAAGCCAAAGCGCCAAAAACTGCCAAATTTGAAGCTCCCCTGGAGAACTGCTCCCCAGTTTAATAGTCTACAGGCCACAAACCCATAAAATATCACTCACTATTCACTACCCACTAGGAACTACTGGCAATACCGTTAGTATACCACCAGTACTACTGTACTACGGTAACGACAAGGAAAAAAAAAAGGGCAAGAAAAAAGACAAGAACAAACCAAAATAAAACAAAGGAAACTCAAAGGAATCCAAAGGAATCCCAGAAGAGAATTACTCTAGGAAAAACCAGAGGCACCCAACAACAAACAAATTACAAAAAGTTAAGACAAACAAATAAGCAAAAAGCAAACAATAAAACAACAAACCAACACAACAAACCAACACAAAAGCAAACAACAACCTATAAATCAATAACCAATAAACAGCAAGTATTAGAGGGTTGAAAAACAAACATCAAACGGGCAGGAAAATTTGAAATAGGATCAATATTCAAAAAGCTCCTAAAAATGTAAGGACCTCCCTACAAAAACAAACAAAAAAACAACCTACAACAAAAAGAGCCTTAAGAATCTTAAAATAATAGGAATTATAAGAACCACAGGAACAGGAACAACAGGCGTACAAGGGTTTTGACGAGATGAGATCAGGCAGGGAGAGACGAACTGTCACATCTATACTGAATGAAAGGAAAAAAAAGAGCAAAGGCTTAATTGACATATCCAGCAAGGAGAACTTAATGATGGAGGAAAACCCAAATCAGCATCTGGTAGATGTTGTAGGCCCCGAACCGAATATAAAAACTACAACAACCAGCTATCAGCCGAAGATCTATACAAAATTTGCATTTCTGAGGGACACAGGGGCAGCCCTCTGCATAAGCAACAAAAGTCTAAACGGCCTCCCTTCCCCCCTGTGCCCGGAGAAAACGGACCATCAAGGTCCCAAGGCAATCACGCCTGATCAAGGCAGCAAAGGCACAGAAGGCAACGGGGAAAAGCCCACAGTTACAAGCACTCCACATTGGGAAGGACAGCAAGGGGGTTAGTACCCAGCCACAAAATCAGTGTCCTAACAAAGAGAGACCAAACTGGATATTGCCAAGCAACAAAAAAGGAAAAAGCTTTAGAGGTAAATCAGACAACAAGAGCACTTTTTGCTAGGATTGAGCCTGGCACAGGTATACCACTTGAACTTATTATCAAAATCTTCTCTGGGAAAACAAACTTCATTTTTGATATCAATCCTCAAAATACTAAAAAAGCACCTACAACTGCCCCCCGCTCAACCCCTTCACCCTCACCTCTCACCCATAACGAGGCAGTCGTAGAGTGCCTAGACAGCTTGGCTTATGGACCCATGTCAATACACAAGGAAGCCATGCACATAGAGGAGGAGAAACGTACTGATCCTTCTTCGCTACAGCTGCATAAACCTCTGGGATTGAAGGTCTCAAACTATATCAGCCCAGAGACAGGGAGGGAGGAACGGCATATCGAGATCAGCCCCAGTGGGGCAAAGAGCATAAGGAGAAGGGACGTAAGAACACCAAAATGGTATAGCTCAACCATAACCAACTGCTGCAGCACTGACCTTCCTCTCCAGCCTAACTTACAATTTACAAATTCTCTTAACAGTTCAGAACAAATAATTAGGGATGGGGAACCGGGAACCACAGAGGTCCCAAAAGGCGCAATAGCTGGCTATTTAGCCCAAACAACCCCCAACCAAGAACAGCAAGAGATTTCCTATTCTCCAGTAGCCTGGCAGGCAAGGGCTACCCCTGCTCAACGAACTGACAGCAAAGGCTTTAATCAATTAGACTCAGACAAGCTCTGGGAATCTTTACTAGATACCTTGCAGCTTTCCATCAAGTCAATGCAGTACCATTCTGACAAGATGGACGTTCAATTATCGATCCTTAACTCAGTGGCCATCCATATCTCAAATATAGACAGCAGACTAGCAGATATGAATAACTTGATCATAAGGGCCCAGGTAGATACGCAACTACTAGCCGCACATTGCACCTGCTTTGCTATTGTCGACAAACTTTCCACCCTGCCAGAGGCAATGGGGGATATCCTGGCAGATATCAAGAAAATATCAAAAAGCCCCAGCACAACACATCAGGAGGCTCAAATAAAAGGGCCCTCAGCGGAATCAACCTGCAGTCAGGAGGACATGGCCAACATAGAAGGGGCAAAGGATCCCTCAAAGGATTTTCACAACGAAACACGATCGGCCAAGGATACAACTGTCAGACCGTTCAGCACTGTCACAGAAACTACTGATCAAAAAAGCAAGGATCCTAGCTGCTACAACACATCAAAGTACAGAAGGGACTTAGACAACAGTCACGACCACCATCCGGAGAAACCATCACAAATAAAGCTTGAATCTGAAGCCTCAGGAAATCCCCATGCTGTGGGGAAAGGAGATCAAACACAAAGCCGCAAGCAGAGTAGAAAGGGAAGAAAGAAGAAAAAGACCATAGCGGATTACTTCCATTCAGGTAGCGTAAGACCTGGAACGAAAGGACAAGCTATTAGCAAGACAACAGAATTACTATCCCAAGAAGTAGACAACAAACTGAGCCACTCGACCATTTCAATACTAGGGGATGCAGGAACCAAAATAGATAAGATCGCAGATGAATCCATAAGGCCTCCTACTAAAATATCAAACGGAAGCACTAAGAACGCAAGCACGAGAGCTTCAGCGCTTTCCATCAAAAAAAGATCTGCAGAGACAGTCATTCCGGGGAAAACAAGAGGAAACAATAAACCAAGCCCTTTGATTACTCCAACATTAGGGGACTTAGATACTATACTGGTCCAGATAGCGGATGAACTAACAGGGCCATCTACGAACACATCAGACGAAGACAGAAGGTGCGAATGTATGAGAGCTCCAGCACACTCTATCAAGAAAAAACTTGAAGAGGCAATCACCTCAAGGAAAGCAACTACTACCACCAGGGAAGACTGTAGTCTCGGAGTGGATTCTTCCAACCCTCAACTCGAAGAGGAACCAGCTATCCAGGCAAAACTGCCAACCGCCAGCCAACCACAACTTAAAACAAGCATTGGCATAGCCAATGGGTCTCGCTTTTGGGACCTTATAAGTATTTAGTTATGCAGCACAATATCCTTGGTACAACAACATCAACTGTTGCATGGCGAAACACTTATAAGGTCCCAAAGGCGAGACCTATTAGGGCATTGACTTACAATCTCTTAAAAGGAGGCAACTTCACCACTACAACAGCATAAAGCAACCCTAGGCCTGTGAGGTGCCACAGTATGACGTGCTACTGTTAACACTCCACAGAGCACCCAAATAAATGCAAAAAGAAATATATATAAACACGCACACATAGCCTGTGATTGAAAGCACTAAGAGAGAAATCAGTTTTTCTTGCTGAGATTGACACTTGTGGTTACACACAAACCTCTGTAGGCGTCCACGCATCCACACAACAGTAGTAAGGCTCCGTTTACCTTTGTGAGCTGAAAATTAAGGGTTAATTTCAAAGACCTTTAAAAGCACTTTCAGTGTCCAGGTGCATGTAACTTGATCCCTTTGTATGGTGTACTGTTTCCTATCACAGCTGCAAGAAGAAAGTGACACAGCCTTTTAAAAATGTTTAACTCCGCCTCTGGACCAGCCAGCAACTGTCACACAATTTTAGAACTCAGCTTGACAAAAGAAGACGTCATTTTCGGAGTATCCGAATTCTTGTAAAAAGAGAAATGTCTGATGCCCCAGGACAATCGACAATCAGAACCTTCTCATTGTCAGCTGAAATAATTCATCTTTCTAGCACAGCAGCTTTGTGTAATTAAAACACCCAGGGCAACGAGATTCAATCAACTCCCCTGCCCCAAAGAGCAGTAACACTGAAGGTCGCATCACAGCCCTTTATTTATAATTCGAACGTAAACTAAGCACTGAAAGTCATCTACAGATGCTCACACATTCAACTTTACGTAAACCCTAGTCTGTTTAGGAATGAAATCACCAGAGAACACGTTTCTCATCTGGGGCTGAGTGAGAGACCAATTGAAAAGAATAACAAGCCGCTGCAGCGTCGCCAAGGTGCGCGCGCTGCAAGCCGCAGGCGTGACCACACGCTCGTGCACCATGGCCTTTTAATAGGTCTCGCATTTTTATGAGTTAGAGCTATTGGCATTGTAAATAACGTCTTTTACCCTTGTATTATGAAGTAGATGTATGTGGTTTGAGTGGAATTATGTGGGTTGGATTGAAATTGTTAGTTGTGTGGCATGGAATTGTGTTGTATGGAGTGGATTTGGGTAGTGTAAATATGTGGCATGGTGTGCAGTGGATTTGTGTATAGTAATTATGTGATGTAGAGCGCAGTGGTGTAGAGTAAAGTTGTGTAGAGCATAGTCGCATAGAGTGGTGCTGCGTATATTGCAGTAGAGTGGAACAGATGGTAAAAGAGTGGCTTAGAGTCGTGCTCATTGCAGTGCTTGGAGGTGAAGGAAAGCATCAAACATTATAATTAATGTATATGTGTGCTCTTAAAAGTATCAGGACACTTGTGTGACCTTTAGCTTTTTGGTTTCTAGCGTTTTGATTGGCTGGGTGGAGGCAGGACTGCCTCACTGTGTAAGGACTGGGACGAGGAGGACCCATGAGGGGTAATGATCTTTACACACCTGAAGCGCAAAAAGCAGGCGCTAGCTGGGATGATAGGTTTATGGCAGAGTTGAAGCACCTCTTGGCGTGGCTTGTATATTTCTATAGCACAGTACCAGCACTTATCTGCAATGCTCGATGGGTTAAGGCTGATCAGCGTGGCTCTCAACAACATTTAACAGCAGCGCTGCTCTAAATGCAATGGGCCAGAGTAAGAATACCTTTTCTCTTGGCTGATGTACTTTTCATGGGCACTGCCAGCCCTTCTGCAGGAGTCTGATATATTTACATTAGGCAGAAGCAGCAATTTTCTGTAGTGCTCATGCAACAACATCTGTTTTTAGGGAGAACAAAACATGAAACGTTGTTTATTTAGCAGGGATCACAGCAGTCGCATCCACTCGCCTGCGCACTGTAAGCAATTCAGACAACGCAACACTTCCGGGTTACGGCTATGGGAGGGAAGACAGAAAATTATCGTTTTTATTGGTGTATGGATTTTGGGGTGAGGATCGGAAATCTCGAGTCCGCACATGCATGCAAGGTTTTTCAAACATTATAGATTCCGACCCGTGCAGAATAGCACCATGGTCATCAGATAGGATCCTATGAGAAAAGCACTGGTAAATGCAGCTTAGCTGCCACATTTTACTACTACTTTACGTCTGTCACCCACCCACTAACGCGACAGACCCAGCAAGCTGAGCCTGACAACTCCCAGCAGCAGGACGACATTCAGCGGTGGAGTCATAAACTCTTCCTCTGCAATTGTAAAACGAAAACGTAAGCCCGCAGCTGCAGCCACTCAGGAAATTATATCTGCAACACATTTCGAACAGATTACTGCTCTGACAAACCCAAAAATGAAAATAAAGCCACTGCTGCTTCAGGGAAACAACTGCTGCGGCAGGTAAGCAGCATGCATTGCGCATATTCGGTAAGGGTCCCTCGAAAACAGAAAACAAAATTATAAGTGCCGATCCATACTGCCAATGGTCTCAGCAGCTTTTCAAAATAAACGAGAAACATCGGCAATGGCGCCGAACCACTAAAATTAACAGGCAGCGATGGGCGGGAGGTAGTGGTGGTCGGGAGTGGGGATGGCACAGGTAACTTAAGTGACGGCAACGGGCGCTGGTGCATAGAAAAAAGATGAAAGCACGGCGCCCATGGCCGCCGCGCTGAATAGAGCAGCATGACGACATTCAGCGGTGGAGTCATAAACTCTTCCTCTGCAATTGTAAAACAAAAACGTAAGCCCGCAGCTGCAGCCACTCAGGAAATTATATCTGCAACACATTTCGAACAGATTACTGCTCTGACAAACCCAAAAATAAAAATAAAGCCACTGCTGCTTCAGGGAAACAACTGCTGCGGCAGGGAAGCAGCATGCATTGCGCATATTCGGTAAGGGTCCCTCGAAAACAGAAAACAAAATTATAAGTGCCGATCCATACTGCCAATGGTCTCAGCAGCTTTTCAAAATAAACGAGAAACATCGGCAATGGCGCCGAACCACTAAAATTAACAGGCAGCGATGGGTGGGAGGTAGTGGTGGTCGGGAGTGGGGATGGCACAGGGAACTTAAGTGACGGCAACGGGCGCTGAAGCAGAGAAAAAGATGAAAGCACGGCGCCCATGGCGCCGCGCTGAATAGAATGCGGCCGCGAAAGTGAAAGCAACTAAAACAAGCGCGCGCGCCTCGCACGGCAGCAGGGGGAGGGGAGAGGAGGGAGCCTGCACGATTCACTTGCGGAGCAAGCGGCGCCAGGAGCGATAATTGCTACCATATGGCGCCGCCGCTCCCGCAAGTGAATAGCAAACGTCGCACGCGTTGCCATTGAAGGCAATGGAACGCGTGCACGTTTTAGGCTGAAAAGCCGAATCGATGGCAAAAGGTCTTTTTGCCTATGCAGCGCATGCGCGCTGCGTAGGCGAGACCTAAACAACTCCATTCTGTTTATCCCTGAATATAAATCCAGAGGCCGTGGGGATATCCTTAACAGAGGGAACATCCTACATTTAATTCAAGCGATTATAAACTTGGTGGATATAAGTACCTATGATCTGGAAAGAATAGCATTTAAAAACATCAAAGAAATTTCTGATAGAGAAATAACCAAGGCAACCTGGTCCTCTGAAGAAATAGTGAGGAGGATTCTGGACGAAGAACCCCAACTAAAAGCATGGGGAATAAAAAATACTACTCTATCAAAAGACTGGCTACCAGATCCACTGATCATAAACAAAAGAGAGCAAGTAAAAGGAGCTAACTCATTAGCGGGCCTGCAGTCACAATCAGTACTTAAAGGCGCGCGCAGCACGGACGCACGACCATCAGAAAGGATCAATCAACACCGAGTAATTAGGTCGGAAGACTGGTCCTGGCTAGCGAGGACGATAAACCAACAAGAGGAGAGCACTTGACACAGGATAAAACAACAATCTCCAAGCAATCATCACCTACGAATTTGCTCCTGGAATATAAATGGGCTGGGCAATAAAACATTGGATAAAGACCTTTTGGATTATCTTCAAAGCTTCGATCTCATCCTGCTACAAGAAACATGGCTAGAAGAACCCTTCCATCTACTTGGTTTCGAAACCCATCACACTCCAGCAGTGAAAAGCTCCAAATTTGGACATCTAAAGGGTGGTCTAACAATTTATTCATCAATAAAAACAATAACAGCGCCTAAAGATGTTGACACTTTCACATCTTCCACTAATGCAATTAAGGCACTCAGAGTAAGCATACGAAATGGAAATACTATAAAACAAATACTATTTCTAAACACCTATATACATCCTCGTGATAAAATTAAAGGAGTCAAAATGGTGGTGGCAGAAACCATTAGGCTCCTCTCAGAAGAACCGATGTCAAATCTACTGCTGACAGGTGACTTTAACATGCACCTAATGGGGCCACAGACGAGGGACGAGTTACTTGAGGAACAACATACCGCCTCGAATATTCCTTGTCAGGAGCCGTGTACTAAGAAGCAACAATCAGCACTCGGTAGGAATTTCATCAAGGATCTGGAACACCTGAGTTTTGTGGCTCTAAATGGGCGTTTTCCGGGAGATCAGCCCCCGGCGGCAACATTCCATAGCACAATCGCAAGTACGCTAATAGACTACACTTTTGTAGCTTTACCACTCTTCAGCAGGATCACAGGCTTCCAGGTAGGGACCCAAGATCAAAGTGACCACCTGCCACAGGAAATCTCCACAAGAATAACTGGATCACCACTAGATCAGCCTGCTGAGGACCCCGAGTCTACATATACGGACAATTTCAGGAGGATCAAATTCAAAACCAACCAACCAGAAGAACTATTGGCCTCAGCGAAGTCATTATGGGAACTAAGGGACGAGACTGGCATAAATGAGATAACGCACTGGGAGCATTTCATTAAAACATTAGGAGCAAAGCACACGGTAAGCGCTCTTCCAGCCTTAAGGACAAACAGGCCTTTAGACCGTCAAGACAAACACTCTCTTACCATTAAAACTTCAAATCTCCATAATCTCAAGAAAGCAATTAATAAAACACTGCGCAGGCTTCGGCGCACAGGGCGGAATTCGAGTTTACAAAGGGAGCTAGCGCAACTTAAAATGGAGAAGAAAAAAATAATCTGGCAGGCAAAAAGGGATTCGGACGAAAACCTGTGGGCCAGACTGTTACATTTCTTTTTTTTTTTTGTAACAACCTTTATTGAACCTTCAGTGTGATTACTTCTCATCATTACAAGTCATCAAGGCATTTTTTATTTTTTACAGTAGTATCCCATCATTATCCATAATTAAACGTTTCCAACCACGTCACCTTGTTTCATCCAGGATTATACAACTCAAAATCATAAGGTTCAAATAAGAGGTAACATTCGGAGCCGCTCATATTATGTGCCAGGACTTTGTAGGGGTGTTAGCTCCACCTCTGAGACATAAGCCCGAACTTGAATTAACTGCCCCGTCCCTCCCTCTCCCCCTCCCTGGTCCGTCGGAGATTTACTATCCATCCCGTCGCTTAGTCTGTTACACTCAACTATTCCTAACCTAACTGCTAGTGTACCCTGGGCCGTGTCGCATAGGGCGCTCGCTCTGTCGCTGGTCTACGTGTGACAAGGTGTGATCATTCATACATTCGGGTCAGTGAATGTAGGGGGGATATCCACTTGTTTGAGTTCCTCTAGCATACTATCCCAGGTCATGGAGATGGGATGTTTCCGTATTGCTCTCGCCTCTTCCCGTCTAAGCGCCGCGCTTTCGGCGCTACCCCATCTAATTACCTCCTCTCGCCATACCTGTATCAGGGGGGCTCTCGGGGACTTCCACCTCATAGTGATGGTTCTGACCGCCAATATATTGGCCAGGTCTAGGAAACGTTGGTTGACCCTCTGGGCCTTAGTGCGCTTGCGAAGACCCAGCAGGCCCTCTAGTATGTCATTTTTTATTGTGAGGGGTGTGATTTCCCCAAGTATCATCTGGATCCGTCTCCAATATTCTCGGAGATGCGGGCAGTCCCACAGCATATGAACAAATCCCGCCTCCTCTGTTTTACATCTCGGGCAGCAGTTTTGGGCGTCTGGGAACATGCATTGTATTCTCTTCGGGGTCAAGTAAGATCTATGAAGGACCATGGTTTGTATGAATTTTAGCTTGGCATTGCGGGAGACCCTTTTGGGATGTTCCAAGATACTTGCCCAGGCTTTATCTGTAAGCTCCGTATCGGCAGACTCTGCCCATTTTGCGCGGAGGTCTGTGAGTGTAGTGGAGGCCTGTGCTCGAATGCCCGTGTAGAGCCATTTGATGAGGTGACCACCCCTCCCCATGTAATAAAGCAAGTGTACCATGTCGTGTTGCAAAGGCTCGCTACGCTGAGGTGCCCATGTCGTCCGGATATAGTGCACTATCGCTGCATGCAGTAAGTAGAGGCGGTCGGGGGCCCCGGTGTTTCTCACAAATGTGGCATGGTCGAGGAGAACTCCATCCCCAAAGAAGGAACCCACCTCCGCAACCCCGGCGGCTATCCAGTCTTGTAATCTAGCCACCGTAAGTCTTCCGCCCGTAATGGGCAGCCCCAACAGTGGGATATTACTCGCGTAGGGGGTCGCGTCCGAGGTATACTGTAAGGCCTTTTTCCAGCACTGTATTGCCGTCATCAACAACGGGGGACCACCCGTAGGTAGTTTCACCCTTGGGAGCAGCATATTGTGTAGGATACCGCGTTCCAACTCTCGCGTGTCATAACCTATTTCAGATAGGTTCCTGCCAGCCGTCCAATAAGACAGCCACTGTAGTTGCGAAGCATAATAATAAGCACGGAAGTCGGGGACACCCAACCCCCCCCCTGTCCGTCGCTAGTTGTAGCTTCTTGAGACTTACTCTGCGTCATCCCCCGCCCCAAATAAGTTCTACTAGAAGCTTATCCAATATGCGAAAGGTGGCGAAAGGTACTATCAGGGGTAGGTTAGCAAAGAAATACAGTAGGCGAGGTAGCATCACCATCTTTGAGATGGCTATCCTCCCCATCACTGACAATGGCAAGGATGTCCAAAATGAGACGCTGGAGCGTAATGAGGCAATAGTTTTCATTAAATTACCCTCCAATTGGTCTGAGTGAGCCCTGTAAACTTGAATACCCAGATATTTGAAGGTGTCCTTCGCTACGGGTATTTGGTATGCGCCAAATTGGATCCCATCCGGCCGTAGTCCGTCTTGGAAATAAAAGGCGTGCGATTTCCCTGCATTAATAGCTAAGCCCGATATGGTCTCGAAGGCAGAGAAGATACAGGGAAGAGGTCCCGCCCCACCCTCCAAATCTCGCAGATATATGAGGATGTCGTCCGCATATATTGAAGTTAAGTGTGTGGTGCCCTGTATGGATATCCCCAAGTCGTCGGACGATTGTCTCAGGGCTATGGCCAACGGCTCCAACGTAAGAACAAATAGTAAAGGGGAGAGCGGGCATCCCTGCCGAGTACCCCTGTGTATCGTGTATTCTTGGGAAATGTGTCCACCAGTACGTGCTCTCGCCGTGGGGTCGGTATATAGCAACCGCACCCATCTTAGAAAATCCGGGGGGAGGCCAAATCGCAATGGGGGGAGGCCAAATCGCAATAGGGCCTCGAACATGTACCCCCATGTTATAGAATCAAAGGCCTATCTTAAGTCTAAGGCCAGACATCCCGCATTGTGACATTCTGCGGAGGTGGCCGTCATAAGGCGATGAAGCCTCCTAATATTCAGCGACGTGAATCTGTCAGGCAGGAACCCGCATTGGTCACGATGTATAAGAGTGGGAAGGGCAGGTATCAACCTGTTAGCAAGGGCTTTACTGAGGATTTTATATTCAGTAGCTAGTAACGATAACGGTCGGTAGTTGGTCATCTCAATGCTATCCCGCCCCGGTTTTGGAAGTGACACCACTAGGGCCTGCATAGTAGATTGTGGTAGTCTACCGGTGTCCCAGGCCGTCTTATACAGTTCCTCTAGCTTAGGGACCAGGGCCTCCGAGTATGTAGCATAAAATTCTATAGGTAGCCCATCAAGGCCCGGGGCTTTGTTACGGTTAAGGCCTTTAATTGCGGCTCTTATTTCATGCTGGGTGATGGGCCCCGAGAGTTCCTTACGTATACTCTCCGCAATCGTGGGGAATCGTAAATCATCTAGAAAGGCCGCAATCCGACTATCGTCCGTGTCAGTTGGTGCCGCATATAGGTTACTAAGATGAGTGCAGAATGCTTCATTGATCTCTATTTGAGAGTGAACCAGACCCTTCGATGGGGTGCGTATGCATGTAATAAGCGGCGTTTCTGGAGTATCCCTCAATAGCCTGGCTAGCAATGTACCTGATTTGTCAGCGTCTGTATGTTTCAGGCGTGTGTACGCTCGATAATCTATGAGCCTAATGGTTTCCATCGTCTCCGCATGTGTGATGTGAGCTTCCTGGAGAGACGCCCGTTTGTCTGCGTCAGTTAGTGCGGCTGGTTCCAGCTCCGTCATCCGAGCTTCTGTGTCCATCAATTTCCTATGTGCTTCTTGTCTTGCCCCAACAGTGGCACTAATTGCAGAGCCCCGTACCACTACCTTGAGCGCGTCCCAGGCTATTAGGTTGGAGGAGGCTGTATTCCAGTTTTCTGTAAAATAATTACTAATAGTGTCTGATAGTGAGACCCGGAAAGGAGCATCTTCCAGGAGTTGGGGCCACAGTTTCCAAGTTGGAACAGGGGATGGGATTCTGCCCCACTTAAGCGTGAGTTCGAGGGGGTTGTGATCAGAAAAGGTTTTCGCTAAGTATGTGGATTTATATATGTGTGTGGCGATGGTGTGAGAGCAGAGGAACCTATCGAGCCTAGTATGAAGCTGGTGAACTGGGGAATAAAAGGAGTATTCCCTGTGCGTGGGATGTAGCATTCAGTCTGTTTGTGTGTTCCAGCCCCATGCAGCGGAGGGTGGGATCTGTCTAGGTCTATGTCAAGGATCGCGTTGCAGTCCCCCCCCAGAATCCAGGGGATGGTATCCCACCCAGTCAGGGCTCTGCCTAAATCTTGAAAGAATTTATCTTGGTCGAAGTTCGGTGCGTATATACTGCCTAGGACTACGGGTAGGTCATCTAGGGTGCCCCGAATGAGTATATATCGACCTTGGTCGTCTGTCCGTCGGTCAGTCTCCACAAACGGGACCCCGTGTCTAATCCATATGGTCGCCCCTCTAGCAAAGGCCGAATAATTAGTAGTAAATACTCGGCCTCTCCATTTTCGTCGAGTTTTCAATGCTTCCGCCTCCATCAGGTGCGACTCCTGTAGAAAGACTATCTGCGCCCTCCTTCTAAGGAGGTATGCATGAACTCTGTGGCGTTTATGTACAGCCCCCAGCCCACGCACGTTCCAAGTCAGCAGGTTGTATGAACCTAGGGTGGCATGAGTGTAAGACATAGACGCGCATTGTACACTACTCTCCGTGTCTCATGGAGCTGATAAGCAGATACAGACCAGGAGTCCCCCATCCCCCGTAAACTAAACATATACGGCGCAGCCAATGAACAATGCTGTGCCAAACTGATAACTAAAACATAGAAAGTCCATAGAACGGTGCATACGCTTTGTGGGGGGTAAGCGTCGCCATCCATACTACTGCTTGTGTAGGTGCAGAGCTCCGGTGGCTCTACTGGGCCCCGGGGGGGATCTTTTTGTCTCATGAAATACCTTTCTGTGCCCGTGAGAGGGAGTGTCCCTTTGCATTTCGCTGTAGATCCCCAGTATTAGTTCAACCATGACCTCTTGCCACTTCTGACAGCTTATGTTGGGTTCCATTAACATTAAGGACTGACATGTGTGTGATTAGCAAGAGAGAGAAACATTTTAGGATCACAGTGCGTGCAGCATATGCAAGGCCTGAGCAAAGGCAGACCCGTGCAGTGTCAAAAAGGATACTGGTCAATGTGGGCCATCACATTGGTATGGTCAAGCGGCTTGTCCTAGGAGGGCCCAGCACGAAGAGAGTCCCTTCATATCTGTCAGTTGTCGAGGAGGCCGTCCCCCGTCTGGGGCGTCGCTGAGGGAAAGAGAGTAATGCTGTGGTCAGAATCTGAATGGACCGTACTATCCTCCGAGTCCGTCGCGATCTTCGTATTGTCCTCCCGGAAGGATCCTGCGACAGCCAATGCCGACGCCCTGTCTGCCTGCTTCTGAGCCGGTGTGGGGCCACGCCTTGTCGAGTTCCTTTGGCCCCTGCCACGACCTTGGGTCTGTTGTTGCTGCGACAGTACAGGGCTATGTCTCGCCAAGCCCGATACCTTCTCCTGACTTCGTTCGAGATCCATCACCTCCAGCCATTCTTCCACGTCATTAGGGCTGTCGAAGAAATAAGCTTTCCTTTCGTGTATGACTTTGAGTCTGGCCGGGAATAATAGAGCATATTTTAGCTGCGCCGCCTTTAGTTTTTTCTTCACTGCTTGAAATGAGGTTCGCTGGCGGTGCACCATAATAGTATAGTCCGGGTACAGTGAAATCCGTTGATTTTCAAAGTGAATATCCGCTTTTCCCTTGCTTTTGCAGTAGCACATCCCTGTCCCTATAGTTCAAGATTTTGACGATCAAGGGACGCGGGGTGCCCCAACCTTCGGCGCGCCAGTTGGGATCCGGTGCGCCCTTTCCACACAAAAATACGGAGACAGTCCTTCAGGGGCGACATGTTCCCGGAACCATGCTTCCATGAAGTCCGCAGGTTGCGCGCCTTCGCTGCGCTCTGGAAGCCCAATGATACGGACGTTGTTCCGGCGATTGCGACCTTCCGCATCTTCGATTCGGTCTTGGAGGCCACTGACTTGCTGCTGCAGTTGTTTCAATTGCGTACCGTGGTCTGCAATTTGAGGATCAATGCTGGTCAAGGCCTTCTCGTGATCTCTCACTGTGTCTGCGAGTTTCCCATGGTCTGCTCTCAAAAGGGTAAGGCCGGTCGTGAGGGCCCCAAGCTGTTGCTCCATTAGTTTCTTAGAATCTCGGATTTCCAGTAATATCAGGTCCAGTTTATCGGACTGTGACTCAGTTGAGCCAGCAGTGGAGGCTCCTGGCGAGGTATCTCGTGCGCTAGATTCGGGGGGCCCCCCCGCCGCCAGGCCGGTATCTAACATTTTGCCCTTGAGCCTGCCCATCTCGAGGTATGAGCCTCTGCAGTCTCGGATCCAGCCGTTAAGGCAACTCTCAGCGTGCCGTGTCGTCGCCCCCAGTATATTCCGTTCTGGATCTTCGCCTCTCAGGCTAGCTATTGTTGCAGCGTCCCTGGGCCTACCAGCGTCATTGGCCGCCGCCGCTATTCCACCACACCTGCGTCCCTCTCCAGGCCTCGCTCCCCTGCCCGGGGGCGAACGTCTAGGAAGCCTGCCGCCCGCGTCAGGGCATGCGAGGGCGTCGCACCTCAGTCAGCTCCCCTCGGGACCAGCAAGCCAGGGCAGCGTCCTCTCTGTATCCCTCAGTGTGAGGCCGCGCCGCCGAAATGGGTGCTACCGCCTGCCAATCGCCGTTATTTTTCTGCGCCAGCTCAGTAGGGCTCTCGCTCCCTCATGCCCTATAATGGAGCCCCGGAGTGTCTTAGAAGCAGCGGGGGGAGGGAGGGGGCCCCCCTTCCAAGCCCCGCTCACCAGTTCCCTCGTCCTCACCGTCCAACAGAGGTGTGTCTCTCCGTGGGCCGAACAGTCCCACCGGCTCCGTTCCGGGCCCGCTCCAGCAGTCCCCTGCCGTCAGTCGCGGCCTCCGACAGTCAGGAGGAGCCGCCACCCCTATCGTCAGCCCCTGGGACACCGACCGCCCGGGCCTGCAAGGGCCGTATCACAGCTCCGGGCTCTCGCAGATCTCCACAGGCAGGCCACACACTCCGCGTCCTCAGCCGTATGCTGGCAGCCGTCTCTTTCCTGCCGCCGTGCCAGTCCGGAATCGAGCTCACACGCTCGGGGTAGTTTCGCGCACCGTCCGGGACCTTCTAGCCGATAGTTATCCCCCTCGGCACGGTGAAGGACCAGGATTAACCCCCCCGGGGTCCAGAGCCTCACCAGTGTACGTCCGCCATCTTGGGCGGTTGGCCACGCCCCCTCGGGCCAGACTGTTACATGACTCAAAATCAAACAACAGCGCAAGATTCTGGCGCACAATAAACAGCCTAGCCAATCCGAACGCTCCGAGAATCAATTCACACCTGACAGAGGAAGCTTGGGCCTCTCACTTGCTTCATCATTTCAATTCTGATCAGAAGCATAGCACAGGCTACATTCTGGAGGCAATACCTTCCAACCAAATTGTTACACCAGGAAATGAGTGCCTTTCGTTTACAACTCACCGGATCAAGGCCAGGATAGCTAAAGGCAAGCGGGAGAGCGCCTCGGGTCCTAACGGGATCCCGCCAAGCTTATTCAAAATAGACCCAGAATACTGGGCTTCCAAACTGCTACCATTGTTTGCTCAAATCGCAGGAGGAAACACCATCCCGGACTCCTGGAAGGGGTCAATCATATCCCCAATATATAAGAAGGGGGACAAGAACTCAGCAAACAGCTACAGGCTAGTGGAGTTAATCCATATTGAGGCGAAATATTACGCTGGCCTACTTCTGGAAGACCTCATCGCCTGGACAGACGAAAGATCAATAATTCCCATCAATCAAACGTGCTTTTGCAAGGGCATGGGAACAACCACAAACATACTTGCCCTGTCCCTATTGGTAGACGGGGCGAAATCAGCAAAACACCCTCTATTCATGTGCTTTATTGACTATTCGTCAGCGTTTGATAAAATCGACAGGAGCAAACTAGGGCACAAGCTCAAGGATAAAGAAATACCATCTGCTCTCCTGAACCAGTTAATACTTCTCCACACAAATACGTGGGTTCAAGTTAAGCTAGGCGATGGTAAGTTCCTGTCCCGGAAAATCCCAACAACTATGGGGCTCAAACAGGGGTGCGTTTTGGCGCCGACACTTTTTAACCTGTACATGTCTGATTTATCGTCTGAACTGGACATTTGTAATTCGCATGCGCCAAATATAGGAGGGCTGCTACTCTCTAACCTCCTGTATGCAGATGACCTTGTGCTGGTTAGTCGAACCCCCATTGGTTTCCAACATCTATTAGACACAACCAGTAGATATTCAGCAAACAATGGTTTAACCATCAATTACGATAAAACAAAGGTTATGAGGATCTACCCAAGAAAGGAAACCTCTAATTTTCGCTGGCACATGGCTAACTTAACAATAGAAGTAGTTGACCAATACAAATACTTAGGTGTGATAATAGACAATAGAGGTACATTCAACTCACAAAAAGAGGTCATCAAAAGAAGAGGCAACTCTATTGCGGCAGCAATGAAATCTATAAAACATATAACTACCGGCCCAAATCTTACCCCACTTCTACAAGTCTGGCAAGCAAAGCTCATTCCGGCCATCACTTATGGGAGTGAGTGCCTGAGGGGAAGAGATGAGGCTATACTAGACAGCACTGTCTCAAGAGCGGCCAGAATGATTTTTAATCTACCTAAGTATGTTTCGCCGGCCCAAATAAGGCTAGAATTTGGCCTACAAAGCCAGTAATTAGCCCGTAGAGGAGCTTATGCCAAGAACTGGTACAGGATCAAAAGGGCCGAAGCAGGAACATTGAATTCCTATCTATGGAATGAAATACAGCGAAAGAGGAACTGTGCAGCCATGAGCTATTTGTAGCATCAAAGGAGCGTTTGGGCCTGGTGGAACTTTGGGCGGCCTCAGGGTCCTATCATTGCTTTAAAAAAATCGTAAATAAGACAGTGAAAAAACTATCCCTAGTAGAAGACAAGGCCGCACTCACAGAAAGAACCCACGGATGGTTTGTTGTGCAAACCTATGTCAAGTCCTCTCCGCAATCTTACCTAGGCGTAGGTTTCAACAGGAGGAAGAAAGAAAAATATCTTCATCTCCGAATGGACCTTTTACCATCATTGCCGCACCTGCCCCCTTGGAAACGATCGCCGGGTCAGATAATATGCCGTTTATGTGGGGAAGCCAATGAAAGTGTATTACACCTTTTGTGCATCTGCAGAGAACTACAGGCTGAACGACGTCACCTACTGAAGCCATTCTTTGTAAGCAAGTGGATAAGAACCTGGAGACAAGCTGTGATGGCATGCCTCGGAGGAGGAGACGTGCAGTTAGCATGCCGCTTTGTGCAATTTATGGAAGCGGTGGGGGGGAAACTCGGTCGTTAAACACCTTATTACTGCAATTTTAAGACTTTTTAAAGCGTCACTTCACAGTAAACAACATATATTTAGGTTGCCACTCACCCGGACGACATATGCTCCAGCATAACAGGCAACAGCAATCTACTGCAGCCGCTGTCCACAAAGCAATTGATAATTGCACAGTTACCCCACACTGAGAACTGAGTATTTGTTTTATCAAATTTTAAGCCCTCTAGATTTTTACTTCCTTCCTAAAAACTCTCAGGAACTGAAAAAGGACAGCATTATCAACTCACTTGGCAATTTGTAAATATACTGAAAGGCTGAAACCCCTTATCAATGTACTGTATTAGACAACAATTATTGATAATTGCATCATTGATGTTAGCATAATGCATGGATGTTTTATGGAATGTTATATTTTTAATTAATCTTAAATCATTAACTTTGCTGCTATAACTTTTCTTTTATGAGCAATTTGTAAAGGTTTTAATTGACCAGACAATAAACAAACTAAAAAAAAAAATGGGCGAGCACAGGTTATTCAGCGAGTGTAATCACGCACTCCTGATGGGAGTGGTAGGTTTTGAATGGCTAGGGCCTCGCCTCAGCCAACCAGAACATGCTAATTACAACAATGATCGATTATACGGAAATGGAGAGTAGAACAACACCATATTTTCAAAGATATGGTGCACTGGAATTGAGATTGAAAGCTCTACCATGCAAATTACAAAGTGAACCCTCACATCCTCGCTCTGTTCACTCTCTATTCAACCTCTCCTTTCTGTTTCCTTTTCTCTACCTGTTCCCTCCTCTCTCCTACCTTGCCATTTGTTTCTGCCTCTCTCCCTCCACCACATGCTTTCTCGTGGTTCCCTCTACCTGTTGCTTCTTTTCAACCTTCTCTCTGTCAACCTCAGAACCTTTCTGTATCTGTTTTTGTTCCTTTCTCGGCCCCATCTTCTTCTGGGATCCTCTTTTCTCTATCTATTTTTTCTCTCTCTGATGGAAGATCCTTGCTTGCTTTCCTCTTCTCTCACTGATCACTTTCATTGGTCCGAACTTCTGTATCTCCCTCACTGTATATCCCTCTCTCCTATTTTCTCACCATCATTTTTCTCTGTGTTTTACACTCTGCTAGTACTACTGCTTGTGAGTTCTAAGTTTACGTTTGGCAACACAGCACTACTTTTGGGCCTATAATTCATGTATGGGGTAGAATTGAGAAAACTGTCCCTTTTTGTCAGCTGCCAAATTCTGCTTGGAGTGCATATCTTTGCTGGTTTTTTCATCTTTCAATACCAGCCCTGCCAAGTGACACGCATCAGGGGTTAGTCTACCGCATTTCAGTGCCAGTGTCCGCAGCACAACACTAAAATACAAAGTCATGCAAATCAAGCTCCTCATTCTGTTACTTATTGCTAGAGGCACGGTCAGTGTACTGGTGTTGGAGCTAGCGCAACCTGTCAGCCTGCAGTGAAGAGCCTCAGCCTGGAGTCAAGTGGAGGTGAGGTTGCCATGGGTTTGGCAAAACCAGGGCTTAATATTGGAGAAGCTGTTACTTTGTATTCTTCTTTTGCACAATTAGCAGGTGCATGTACTCTGTGGCTCGGCTAACGCTGTTCATATTCACAAGAGGGGACGCTGTTGAGTCATGGCCAGGATAAGACAGAAGTACTCTCACTGGTGCCTACTCGACTTTGCATCTTGTGAGCAGTACTGTCTTTCAGCATCATGACCTTAGTCATTCAGCATCCTGACATGGTGAAAAAAAACTCAGCATGTCAGGCCGCTAAATGACTATGGCGCCTTTCACCTCTTATGATTGATATGCCGAACTTTGACGGCACTAAGACTTATCGAAAATGCTTGTTCCAACGCACTCGGTTTTAAGCAGTCTGCATTGATTGACTGAAGATTGGGTAATTTGTTTCGGATCACTTACCTGTAAATCCAACTCTGACACATTCCTTGATAAAGGGTCTTCTCTCCACATAAGAATATTTTTGTCCTGAAGATGGTCTTATAGATGCATAACGTAAGAAGACCGAAACGTCGACCAACATTCTCATTTTCTTCCATAATAACGTTGTATGTAATTCTTTGCCTAATACGCAGGAAAAATTATTTGTTTGAAACAAACATCAGGATTGGGTATTGTACTTAAGGGTCTAGTGACCTGTAGATGTTTTTCATTTGTAAGATTGTCAATCTCTGTCACTTTTGTTTATGTAAAGACTGTAGTGTACCCTCGAATTTGATCTATATGATTATACATTTTCTACTTAAAAAGAATACGCCCGTCTGTATATGATTTACTCATTTCTGATTACACAAAGTTATTTACATTTGTATATTGGAATCCACTATTTGGGATTCATAAGTGATAATATAAATTGTTTCTACATGGCAAAGCAGATTCCCTTGTAAGTACTTGTACCAGATAATAGACTTTGTTACCCAAACCCACAAGGGTATATCGGGTTACCCAATCAAGACTATGGGGCCGATTCCGATCTCGGCCGGTAGGGCTCCGAATCGGATTCGGCATAACCGGATCCGATTCGGAGCCCTATTTCCCGACCGATTCGTACGAGCGTCCGGACGAGCGAGTACGATGCGAATTCGCCGACCGACTCGTTCGGGCGTCCCAACCGCTCCGACCGACTCGTTCCCGGGTCTAACCGCACCGACCGACTCGCTCGGACACGACTCGCACCGCGCAATGGAGACGTTCCCCGGCCGGGTAAGTACGATGCGCGCCGCGAGCAGATCCGACCGACACGCGCCGTCCAGCTCGAAGGAGCAGTCGGAGCCGTACTTCGGGGTCCGTGTCGGACCCCCTGTACGGGTAGCCGCACGAGTCGCACACAGGGGGACCCATGGGTCCCCCTACCTGTGCATGTACGGCGCGAGTCGCTCGCCGCGTACCCGCTGTAGGGGCGCCATTGTTCGCTCTCGCACCCATTGAGGCAATGGGAGCCCGCGTACGCGCTGTGCGACCGGCTCCCATTGACTTCAATGGGAGTCCGACTCCGACTCGAGTACGATAGCATACGGACGCATCGTACTCGTTCGGTCGGGCTGCACGGGTCCGATTCGGTCGGAAATCTCTCCGGGTCCGGCTCGGTCGGAGAGATTTCTGGCCCGAATCGGAATCGGCCCCTATCACTTTCTAAAAGTGGCATTTTCAAACACAATTTAAAAACCACCTTTACAAAAAGATGTGTTAGTAAACTCCACTTCTCTATCTTGTCCCAATGGAAAGTTAAACTTGTACGATGTTACAGTGCAGCTCCCATGTTAACCTATGGGACAGACAGCCTTTCAATAGTGAAAAACGAAATACACAGTATTTCAATATCAGGACATGTAAAACATACCAGTACGTGTCCTACCTTGTACATACACTGCACCCTGCCCACGGGGGGCCTTGGGCCTATCTTAGGGGCATCTTACATGTAAGAAAAGGGAAGGTTGGGGCCTGGCAAGTGGGTGCACTTGCCAGGTCATCAAGGCAGTTCTCAACTACGAGCGCATACACTACAGTGGTAAGTCTGAAACACATTTACAGGGTTACTCATGTGGGTGGTGCAACTAGTGCAGCAAGCCCACTACTAGCATTTGAATTACAGGCCCTGACACACTTGGTGCACTTTACTAGGGACTTACCAGTAGACCAAATATGCCAATCATGGATAACCAATCATAATTGCAATTTATACAGGGAGCACTTGCACTTTGACACTGATCAGCACGCAAAAGATGCCAAGTCTAACACCTGTATTTTTTGCTGTGTCCGCCACTCTGTCACTGTGCACGGTCCACTCGTGGAGATGGGAGAACTCGAGTGTGCGGCAGGGCGGTTAGGGCGGTGTACGAAGATTGCTGGCAATTTTGCTTCATTTCGTGGGACAAGGTGTAACCATGGCCAATAGGTCCTTTCCAGGGGAGAGGACCGTGCAATTTTAAAAGGGTACTGGCTCCTCTCAAGTTTGATTTATACTTGGGGGCTAGCAATGTACCTCGACCAGTAACCAGTATTCACATAGTCATTAACCAGGGGCCAGCAAGCTGCCAATCGCTGTGCCTTTAATGTGTCGCCTAATTGAGTGCTCTGGCTGGCCATGGCTGTCAGCTTGTTGGTTTGTAAGCCAGCATCGAGACCACAGACTTCCTCAACCTTTCTCAGCCCCAGTCACAAGCCCCAGCCACAGTTACAGTTACAGTTACAGTCACAGCCACAGCCAGCATCTGTCTGTTTGACTGTTTTTCTACAGTCTGTTCTTCTACGGCCATTGGTTGTGTGGGTGGAGGCGGCGGCCAGCAAGACCAGGGGGAGGTAAGTGGTCATCTGCTGTGGTGTTCTGTGCTGTGCTATGTTGCTGCGGACTTTATGGTCTTAGTGGATCTGCCAGGTCTTGCTGCGCAGTCGCATCTTTTGAGCTCTTAAGTGCTTGATGACTTCATTAACATTGCTAACTGCTTCCTGTATCACAACTGTTTTTCCTGACCTATACCCTGGTCCCTCTCCTGCTTTTCTTTTCATGTTGTTTCTGCTGCCTGGTGCGACTCTTATCATTATCGAGCTCTGTTATAAGTTACGGACGCATCAGGGCGTGAGCTGCTGCTTTGGATGCTGTCACTGGGGACACGCTTCGGGGCTGTCTGAGTCCTGCACCGACTCCGTGCCTGCCTGCCGGTGCACTGGGGTAGGACTCAGTCCAAAATATACATAAAAGATAAAGGGGGGGGGTCTGAGGGAACGTTTAAAGACCGGTGCGGACATATTCCCAAGGATCACTGACATAATATCGACGACAACAATATCGACCTACCAGAATATCGTGTCAAGAATATCGATGTCCAGAATATCGACATCCTATCTACAACATGGTAAGTACAAAAATATTGAGAAAAAAAATATCGTTGTTTAAAATATCGAAGTTAAATATATCGGTTTTTTTTTATGTTAAAAAAATATTGTAAAATAAGGAAAAAAATACTGTTAACTTAAAAATAAATTATTTTAATTTATTTGTAAATGTAAAAATTTATAAATATTAAATTTAATTAAAAAAATATATATACATATTTACAATTTAATATATATATATTTACTTTAAAATAATGAATAAATAATATTTTTATTTAATTATAACATATTAGAAATATATCAAAAAATACAATTAAATATATATACACAAACACCTGTAGCATAAATATTATAAATACAAAAATTATATTATAATTTTAATATATAAAATATTAATTACATTTTAAATAATAATTTAGTACAAAAGTAGGGAAAGTGTTGGATAGCGGAGGGTAAAAATTACTATTCCCACTCCAGTGAGTGCAACAGTAGGGAAAGTGTTGGATAGCGGGGAGGTAAAATTACTATTCCCACTCCAACGAGTGTAACAGTAGGGAAAGTGTTGGATAGCGCAGGAGTTAAAATTACTTTTCCCACTCCAGTAACTGCAACAGTAAGGAAAGTGTGGGATAGCGGGAGGGTAAAAATTACTATTCCCACTCCAGTGAGTGCAACAGTAGGGAAAGTGTTGGATAGCGGGTGGGTAAAAATTACTATTCCCACTCCAGCGAGTGCAACAGTAGGGAAAGTGTGGGATAGCGGGTGGGTAAAAATTACTATTCCCACTCCAATGAGTGCAACAGTAGGGGAAGTAAAAATAAATATTCCCACTCCAACGAGTGTAACAGTAGGGAAAGTGTTGGATAGCGGAGGGGTAAAAATTACTATTCCCACTCCAGTAAGTGCAACAGTAGGGAAAGTGTTGGATAGCAAGGGGTAAAAATTACTATTCCCACTCCAGTGAGTGCAACAGTAGGGAAAGTGTTGAATAGCGGGAAGTAAAAATAAATATTCCCACTCCAACGAGTGTAACAGTAGGGAAAGAGTTGGATAGCGGAGGGTAAAAATTACTATTCCCACTCCAGTAAGTGCAACAGTTGGGGAAAGTGTTGGATAGCGGGTGGGTAAAAATTACTATTCCCACTCCAATGAGTGCAACAGTAGGGAAAGTATTGGCTAGCGGGTAGGTAAAAATTACTATTCCCACTCCAGCTAGTGCAACAGTAGGGAAAGTGTTGGATAGCGGGGGGGGGGGGTAAAAATTACTATTCCCACTCCAGCGAGTGCAACAGTAGGTTTAGTGTTGGATAGCGGGGGGTAAAAATTATTATTCCCACACCAGTGAGTGCAACAGTAGGGAAAGTGTTGGATAGCGGGTGGGTAAAAATTACTATTCCCACACCAGCGAGTGCAACAGTAGGGAAAGTGTTGGATAGCAGGTAGGTAAAAATTACTATTCCCACTCCAGCGAGTGCAACAGTAGGGGAAGTGTTGGATAGCAGAGGGGAATAATTTACTATTCCCACTCCAGCAAATGCAACAGTAGGGAAAGTATTGGATAGCGGAGGGAATAATTTAGTATTTCCACTCCAGCAAAATAATTAACATTAATTAACAAATAATTAATTATTCAAAAATAATTTACCTCCCACCATATTCCCTATTAACGACACCACCAATATTGTAAAACATGACAAAATTAACATAATTAATTGACAATTAATTAATTAACTAATAACAATTAACAAGCAAATTAAAAACAATCACTAATAAAGTAGTTCACACAATTAACACTATAAAATAACTTTAAATTAATAGTATTAAAAAAAATATATATATTAAAATGACATTAATTCCCACCCTACTCCCCTATTAACGCACAACAAACTCTTAAAAAAAGACACAATTAACATAATTATTAATTAATTAATAATTATTAATACCCAAATAATAAATAATTAATAATAAATTAATAACCACATTTAACAATATAAAATATTAAAAACATAAATATTAATTAATAAAAAAACATACATTAATTAATTATAATTAAATGACTTCCCACCCCACTCCCCTATAAACCCACAACCCACTCCTAAAAAATGACAGTTAACATATCTAACAATTAATGAATAATTATTAATAACCAATTAATAAATCATTAATATTAAATTAATTACCACAATTAATATAAATTATTAAATACATCAATATTAATTAATAAAAATTATTAATTAATTAATAATTATTAAATTACTTCCCACCCTATTCCCCTATAAACCCACAACCCGCTACAAAAATAAAACGCAAAAATTAAATTACAAAATAATTAATTACTTCTAAAAATTATGAATACATTTATTATAATTAAATTACTTCCCACCCTATTCCCTATAAACCCACAACCCGCTTCGGAACCAAAAGCAAAATGTTGTTAAAAAAATTAATTACTTATAAAATGTAACACATATATTAAAATACAAAAGCAATATTTACACAATAATATAGAACACATACATTTAAATTAAATACTAACATACATAACACTAACTAAAAAAATGATATTTTTAACATCGATATTTAAAAAAACGATATTTCTTACCTTCAACTCGATATTCTTGTCAACGATATTCTGACTGTCGATATTCTGCCATGACGATATTTCAACATCGATATTCTGGTAGGTCGATAATTTTAACTCGATATTTTGTCTGTTTATCATTCCCCAAATATGAACTATAACAAGACAGAATATCCACGGGTCTAGCAAACCTATCGAAGATCTGAAAGCATAACGCACAAGTAAAGACCTTTAATTATACCTGAAGGGAATCCTTTAAAAAGGACGGAATCCCATCACTCACCGAAGTGACATGCTTCATCATCTGGGATCTCCTCTCGGTTGCAAAACCTAGTGCAACCAAGGGCTACAACCCCCTCACTGTGAGGGAGGAGCTCAGGGATGTTTTCAGAGATAATGTTGGTTGAAAGGATTTCCTAAAATCCGTCAGATGTGAAGAATTTGAATTTATACGAGTGATGGGCGCAGTGCACATGTGTAGACTGTGATGTGAGAGTTAAAATTGGCTACCAGGAGAAAAAAGTTTTATTCATTATCTCTTGATGTCCAAATTAAAAACAGTGCAGGTGCAGTTGTGAAATAATAACTGCATGTGTCCAGAAACAAGGTCTACATGTTTCGTCCATTGTAATTCTGGTGGAATCGTGGCCTTCCTCAGGACCTAGATGTAATGATGCTACTGAGTAATCGTGAATTAGTGAAAAAGAATATTATCACAAACAATGGGTTGGAACAAATACAACCTCGCAAACCTGATGTCTAGGTTCTCGGTGGATTACAGAATGCTGGTGGCACCTAAGGAGAAAAAGGTGACATCAGACAAACCAAAAGATCAAATACTTGCGCTATATGCTTATAAAATACGTGGATCCTAGCAACCCATCGTGACTAGTACCAATGTAGTGTACTTGCAACATTATGTACTAATTATCGCTTACCCGTAATTCACGAGAAAGCAACCTCACCTGGCTACAGCTCAGGACGTGAGGCCCCGCTCTAAAGAAAAGAAAAAGCATGGGGGGTAATCAGACATGAAGCGTGTCTTAAAGTCTGTGATACATATGCTGTCAATATCATTATGAGTCAATGTCAATAAATAGTGCGATGCTGAGTAGAAAATGTCGTACTCAATAAGACAATAAACTGTGGTGAGGATTTGCTCGAAATTCCACTGGGCTTCCATGTCCTACCCATAATCTACCAACTTATTTGGAAAAGTGTAACTTGGAGATACTCTAGCCCAAACCCGATGCACTGACCCATAGAGCTGCAGCTGATGGCTCGACTACCAGTGACATAAGTTCCTTTGGCACTAAGAACCAGTCACATACGGAAAATATCTCCAACACTTACCCAGCTTATGCTCACAGGAGGTTGCATAAAAACCACGCGAAAAGCAATCTAGCTCTAGGTAGGGGCAAACATTTAGCTTATGGCTACATTACAATGATAAACATCCCAAAGCTAACTCCCTGCCTGATAGTGGAGACAGAAGAGTGTTTAAAAAACAAGAAGATCCATTTGATCCGTCATGTTCGAGGGTGACGTTCTGTTATACGGGATGACATTATTAGTGTCAAAAGATCAAGCTGTTCTACTTCTGGTTTAGACACACTTGATTTCGTTTTAGCTTCCTCTGACCTGGCTGACAGTCTGATCGACCTAGATTATAGAACTATCTCCCTAGGTAATTCCAACATACAATCCAAGTATACTAAATCTCAAGCCCCTGCAAGTACCAATGGCCCTGCTTCACCCCTCAGTCTTATAGATTGAATTTATAGAAGCATCCCAGGGAGATATTCAGGGGACCCAGCTATTACTAAGCAGTGCTAGTCCACTCCACGCTGCTGGGGCTAGTACAGAGTCTGACTCCCCCCCCCCCTCCCAATTTAGGCATCACAAATACTCCAAGTGAATTTACCCCCAATCTAGTTAATGCTACAATGACGGGGAAGGGAGGTATTTTGTTACAGCTGAATTTTAATTACAAGAAAGGTCTCTCACTGATTTCTTGGAACCTGGCTGGAGTCAAATCAAAACTCACTGAGCAAGAAGGGCTTTCCTTTATTAGAAATGATGACGTTTGTTTATTTCAGGAGACCTGAACATTGGACCAAGTCTTTATCGAGGGGTTTGTTTCTTACAGTATGGAAGCTTTAACCCTGAGGAACTCAGGGCGGGAGGTGGGGGGGTTTATTGATACTGGTAAAGACCAATATTATGTGTACTCAGGAATTGTTGAATGTAGATTTACCTGATTTAATGGGGTTAATGCTTAAATTCCCAACGGGTTTTAATTTGGTGCTACTAAACATATATGCTAGGTCTATGCCCATGAATAGTGAATCACCGATTATATCTTTATTAGATGACTTGATCATTCAGTACCAGCAGAATGCAAAAGTAATTGTGGCCGGAGATTTTAATTCTTCATATGAACCCTCCCACTATTTCAGTATGATAACAGAAAAGGAGGATGAGCAATGGGTGTCCCTAGTCTAGAGGTTAAGGGGCCGATTCCGATTCGGGCCGGAAATCTCTCCGACCGAGCCGGACTCGGAGAGATTTCCGACCGAATCGGACTCTAGCAGTCCGACCGAACGAGTACGATGCGCACGTATGCTATCGGACTCGATTCGGTCGGACTCCATGAAGTCAATGGGAGCCAGTCGTACGACGCGTACACGGGCTCCCATTGACTCCAATGGGCACGACGCGAACAAGGGCGCCCCTACAGCGTGTTCGCATCGATGCGGGTCGCACCGTACATGCACGTGTAGGGGGGACCCTTGGCTCCCCCCTGTGTGCGACTCGCGTGCCTACGCTTCCAGGGGGGTCCGACACGGACCCCCAAAGTGCGGCTCCGACAGCTCCTTGGAGCCAGAATGCGCGAGTCGGTCGGAGCGGTCGAGGTGCGCATCGTACTTACCCGGCCGGAGAATGTCTCCATAGCGCGGTGCGAGTCGTCCCCGTGCGAGTCGGTCAGAGCGGTCGGGTCCTGCGTACGAGTCGGTCGGAGATTTCGCGAGCGCACGCATCGTACTCGCTCGCCCGGACGCACGTACGATTCGGTCGGGAAATAGGGCTCCGAATCGGATCCGGTAAAGCCGAATCCGATTCGGTGCCCTACCGGCCGAGATCGGAATCGGCCCCTAAGTCTCAGCACTGTTTTTCTAATGTTGCTTTGCAAATTGCATCTGTGGTGGTAGGGAGGAGTTTACGAGCATGTATAGGAGAACCTGCTCTGACTAAAAGAGAGGAGCCACGTTCAAGAGGGGAGTTACTTCCAGTGTGATTGATTATGTTCTTTTGGAGGTCAGTCTGTGGCCGTTGCTTCATGACATGGTGGTTTTGTCGAGCACAGATAGTGACCACAATCCCTTGATTGTCAGACTATCTGGGGACGACTTCAGGAGATTGTCGTCCAATCATAGTACTGTGGTCCCTGAATCCATTGTGGCCAACAACTATATCAATCAATCAAGCATTTGTATAGCGCGCTACTCACCCGGAGGGTCTCAAGGCGCTAGGGGGGGGGGTCCGCTACTGTTCGAACAGCCAGGTCTTGAGTTGCTTCCTGAAGGAGAGGTGGTCTTGGGTAAGGCGGAGGTGGATGGGTAGGGAGTTCCACGTCTTGGCAGCCAGGTAGGAGAAGGATCTTCCTCCCGTTGTGGCTCTTCGGATGCGGGGGACGGCGGCGAGGGCGTGGTTGGTCGATCGTAGCTGGCGGGTGGGAGTGTAGAAGGTCAGACGGTCGTTGAGGTATCTGGGGCCTTGGTTGTGGAGAGCTTTGTGTGCGTGGGTGAGGAGTCGGAACGTGATTCTCTTGCTGACGGGGAGCCAGTGCAGGTCTCTCAGGTGTCCGGCGATGTGGCTGTGTCGGGGGATGTCCAGGATGAGTCGAGCTGAGGCGTTCTGGATGCATTGGAGTCTTTTTGAAGTTTGGCTGTGGTTCCGGCGTAGAGGAGTTGCCGTAGACCAGTCGGCTGGTGACGAGGGCCTGGGTGACCGTCTTCCTGGTTTCGGTGGGGATCCACCGGAAGATCTTGCGCAGCATGCGTAGGATGTTGAAGCAAGACGAGGAGACGGCGTTGACTTGTCGGGTCATTGAGAGGGAGGAGTCCAGGATGAAGCCCAGGTTGCGTGCGTGGTCCGTTGGTTTGGGTGCGTTGCCCAGGGCAGGGGGCCACCAGGAGTCGTCCCAGGCAGAGGGTGATGATCCTAGGATGAGGACTTCCGTCTTATCTGAGTTCAGTTTCAGGCGGCTGTTCCTCATCCACTCGGCTACGTCCTTCATCCCTTCATGTAGGTTGGTTCTGGCGGTTGTGGGGTCGTTGGTGAGGAGAGGATCAGCTGGGTGTCGTCGGCGTAGGAGATGATGTTGAGGTTGTGTTGGCGTGCAATGGCTGCGAGGGGCTCATGTAGACGTTGAAGAGGGTGGGGCTGAGTGATGATCCTTGTGGTACGCCGCAGATGACTTCGGTGGCCTCGGAACTGAACGGGGGAGGCGGACTCTCTGGGTTCTTCCGGCGAGGAAGGAGATGATCCACTCCAGTGCCTTCTCTTGGATTCCGACGTTGTTCAGGCGTTGCACTAGGGTGCGGTGGCAGACTGTGTCGAACGCTGCGGAGAGGTCCAGGAGGATGAGGGCCGCTGTTTCCCCGTTGTCGAGCAGGGCTCGGATGTCGTCGGTGGCTGCGATGAGGGCGGTCTCAGTGCTGTGGTTGGCCCGGAAGCCGGACTGCGAGTGGTCGAGGGATCCATTCGTCTCGAGGAAGGCGGCCAGTTGTCTGTTGACGGTCTTCTCGATGACTTTGGCAGGAAAAGGAAGGAGCGAGATGGGGCGGTAGTTTTTGAGGTCGGTGGGATCCGCCGACGGTTTCTTCAGTAGGGCGCTGAGTTCGGCGTGCTTCCAGCTCTCTGGGAAGGTGGCGGTGTCGAGGGAGGTGTTGATGATGTCCCGGAGGTGGGGTGCGATGACGGCGTCGGCCTTGTTGAAGACGTGGTGAGGGCAGGGGTCGGTTGGTGATCCGGAGTGGATGGAGTTCATCGTGCGGATAGTGTCTTCGGTGTTGATTGGGGTCCAGGCTCGGAGGGTGGAGGTGGGGGACGTTGGAACGGTCGTAGGGTACGTCGGCTGTGTGCTGAAACTGTTGTGTATGTCTGCGATCTTGCTGTGGAAGAGCGAGGCGAGCGAGTTGCAGAGGTCTTGCGAGGGAGTGATGTCGTTGTTTCCGGTGCTGGGGTTCGAGAGTTCTTTGACGATGATGAAGAGTTCCTTGCTGTTGTGGGCGTTGTTGTCCAGTCGTTCCTTGAATGCGGTTTTCTTGGTGGTGTGGATCAGCTGGTGGTGTTTTCGGGTGGCGTGCTTGAGGGTGGTCATGTTGTCTGCAGTCGGGTCTCTGCGCCATGCTTTCTCGAGGGCCCGGCAGTTCTTCTTGAAGAGTTTCCTGGCCTAAGGCTATGGCTAATGAGAATATCTCTGCCGAGATATATCAGTGGTTCATATACTTTTTATCTAATTATGAGTAGGCTATACCAATTTTAGATATTCATGGTAGGATTTCTAATAAATTACAGAGCATTTTTTATAAAAATAAATCAAGTGATCAAATACAAGCCCTTCCAAAGTCCCAAAATTGTACTCGTCTGACTGTGAACAGGCCAAAAAAGTGCTGAAAAGTGCTAGTAGGGGCTGTAACCGACTTGAGATCCACACAGCACGTCAGGAATATAAGTATACAATCAACTATACTAAAAGTAAGTGGGAGGATGCTAATTGGCAAGATATGCTTCAGGCCCTTAAAGTGAATGATGTCCAGTTATTCTGGCATATTATTACACATGGGACAGTTGGAAGCACGAACCCCAGAAGGAATAACATCCCGCCAGAAAAATGGGAAGGACATTTTGCCAAATTATATGCTCAGGATTCCCCCACAAAACAGCCCTTCATTGTGGTAGATGAGTGCCCCGAGGGTGATGTTACCAAGTTTGGAAGTGGGGGGGTCCGCTAAGATCTCTTTTAGTTTAGAGGACACCCTCTCTGCTTTCAATAGCCTAAAGGCGCTAAACGCCCCCTTGATCCCGATCGCATACCTGGTGATCTATATAAATCAGAACTTGGGTAGTGGGCTAGTTATGTGAATGTTCTCTCTAATGCAATAGCTAGGGGTGGGGAGATCCCGGACACCTGGAGGGGGGCGGAAATAATCCTGATCTTTAAAAAGGGTGATGCTAACGCCCGTCAAATTGTAGGCCTATTAGATAACCTTCAACAAATATTCTCTAGGCAGGTCTTAAATAGATTGCAAGAGTGGCTGGATGACCAGAGGAGTCTAAAGCCCTTTCAGGCAGGATTCCATGCTAAAGTTAGCACTTTAGATCAGGTTTTCAAATTTGCCCTCCTCTATTGGAAATATGTCCTGTTGGGTAGCCAGAAACTCTATGTGGCATTTGTTGACCTGAATGCCGCATTCGATCTGATATCTCGGAAGAGCCTTTGAGAGTACTAGCAACCATAGGACTCCCATGGGTTAATTGAACTATTAGCTAGGCTGCATGAAAAGAACTATGCGCAGGTCAGGGGGGGTGATGGTGGTGAGCTGACAAAGCGCATCCCAGTTGCAAGAAGGATCAGACAGGGGTGCGTTTTGGCACCCACCTTGTTCCCCTCATACATTTATGATGTAGCCAAGGAACTGACAAAGTGTGTTAATGACTCTCCTATTCTGAACAGGGCCAAAACACCCATACTCCTGTTTGCAGATGACTCCCTATTAATCTCCAAGTCCCCGATGGGGTTACAAAATCTGCTAAATAAATGGTTGGAGTTCTGCTGCCACAAGGGCCTGGATTAAATGCCGCAAAAACTAAGTTCATGGTTTTTGGCAAGAATGCTAACAATAGCTGTTCTGTAATGGCTAGGAAAGACTGCTTGGAAAAGGGCTTCAGCTTCCATTATATGGGGCTGACCCTTCCTGACAAATTCAGGTGGGTTCACCAAGTAAATAAAGGATCACTCACTATATTGACAGATCAAAGGCCATCCTACGTTTTCAGAAGAACACATATTAGCATTCCATTTTTCTAGCCCTGGAAGTCTATCTAGCGAAGTCCCAAAGTGCCACCATGTATGGCGCAGAAGTTTGGGGTAACTCGGATACCAATAGGCTTGCAGTGACGGAGAATACATTTGTTAGATCTTTGCTCTCTATCCCTGTAAATACCCCACTGGTCCATCTTTATTTTGATATTGGGATGAAAAGAGTATCTGATCTGGGCCACTTAAAACCACTATTAGTCTAGATTCGAATCTAGACAACTCCAGAATTAGCTAAATATAGAGATTCCTTAAGAGATGTAAAGGAACTAGATCATGCTTAAGAGGTACCTTGGATAAGGTTTGTCCGCGACTGCTGCAAAAAATTGGGCTTGATCAAACTGTGGGATTCGCCTGAATTAATTTGTAAGGTGGACAAGCAGGTCTTAAAATCGACATATTGATCTCTGTGTGGAAATAGTTAATAACCAGGGACACTCTGGGCCACCATGCTGAGCGGTTCTTGGCATTTAAACCTCCCCCCCCCCCCCTTTGAAAGCTATATGGATAATATCACGCACCACCCCTGGCCAAGAGTTTGTATATTAGATTTAGGATAGGCTGTCTGCCCCTTCGATCATTCAGCAAAAACTGGAATAATCGTCTGACTCATGCTCAGCTTACGGCATGACTCCTGAGACCCTTAATCATATTATGTTGGTATGTCCTGAATATCGCGGTGTGCGCAGAAAATGGCTGCACCCGATCTGTTTGTCCATGGGGGGACCTCATTGCAGAGAGGCAAAGCGAATACTGATGACTGAAACAACTGGTCCGGTTTGCTTTGTGAGTCGGTTCTTGTTTAACATCGGGACAAACCAAGAGAAGTTTCTGAAATCATCGTAATTTTTAGTATATTTAGAGTATACTTTGTCTTATGGAAACAATTGTAAGTATCTATGAATTATGTACATAAATGTATATATATTTAATATCTACTGGCCAATCCTCTCTAATAGCACTTTTCTGAACACTGCACTTTTTAGGACAGCATAGGATACTGATGAGTTTTATACATCTTGGAACTTGGGTTTGATTTAAATAATTAATTTAGGTAATGTACAGATAAGACTATCGATTTGTGGGTGCATCCTGATATTTATCGACAACAATTGTAATGAAATCGTAAATTGCATGATGTCTCCTGAGATTAAGTTTTATGACTTTAATGAATTTTTTAAAGTTGTTATTATATTTATGTATTAAGGATACTGATTAAAGTTAAATATGTTAAATGTATTTTATGGATGTTTTGTAACTTTGATGTTTATGAAACCGAATAAAGTATCTTTTGATTTGAAGTGGACAGACAGCAAAGCGCGAGAAAGGGAAGGAGAGTGGATGGAAGTGCAAGAAAGAAGATTGAAGGTGAGGGAAAGGAAGAGAAGGCGGAAAAGCGAACAGTGAGAGAAGTTTGAGGAAGAGTGGAGAGAAGAGCAAGGACAGAGATAGCAGGTGAGAGAATGGGAGGAGAGAAAGAAACAGAAAGAGTGGGCTTCATTGCACCCAGCTGAGTCTGGTATTCAAGTGTGGTGATCACGAAGGGTGGCATTTGTTTTTGTTATCTGAAATTGCACTCTAAGTACTGCTCCTTAAACCTGTACTAAGGTTTGAAGCATTATTCTTGCACTTCGAGGACAGAAGGGGTAAGATTAACACATACTTAGTTAATGTGCTGACCTGAAAGACAACAACACTGCCTTTCTCTTCTCTGCTGTACATTGCATCTCTCTAGTTTTTGTCACCATATTGCATAAATTATTTTTAAAAAATTTAAATGCAGGGCACACAAACCCAAGTCTATCACCAACTTCATTCGGTGCTGACATCAGAACGCCTTGTTTTAAAACTCCAGACTGACCTTTTTGAAAGAAGGGGGTAAGGTAGTGCCCTGAAATGAGCAATTAAAGGATGTTGATCCCTGTTGTTTCCGTTTCTAGACCGTTAATTTGCACGAAAAGGGGTATTTTCTGTTGTTTTTCTCAATGCTGGTGACATAACGCCTTTGTTCTTTTTGCAATAAAGTGTCACTCATAGTCTCAAGCATAAGGCATTCAAATGTCAACCAAACGAACATTGAAAATATTTAAATGTTACACATGAGCCAGCTGTATACTTGACAGCTATGCACTACGTTCAGCTATGTGTGAATGTTTGCTCAATACTCCAACATGTAATATCAACTTAAAAACCAGCCGTGGCCCGTGCAGGTAAGAGCGGTGGGGCCGGGTGGGGGGGGGTGGGGGATTTCGATATACGACCATGAGGGAAAATTAATTATTTATTTAATTTTCCTCGTGGTCATCTGTTGAATCGCCCCCAACCCGGCCCCACCGCTCTTACCTGCACGGGCGCGGCTGTTAAAAACATAAGCCTGTTTTAGCATGTACTTCTGCCAGCTAGTCTACTTAATACTGTGAACGTTCTCATATCTGTCCATAAAAATGGCCTTTTGTTCTGAATTTCTGTCTTGCATTTTGACCCTTTGTCTTGAATTTTTACTGTCACAATCCAGAATTTGCCTTTTTTTCAAGTGGTCATCCTACTAAACAATCAAGCAGTTAAGTAAAGATGTAAACAGCATAATATCTCTGTCATTAGAATTACAACTTTCAGACACAAAAACTAGGACATTTTGCACTTTGGCCTGAATAAAAAATTTGCTAGCATTCGCGCCAAGAATTTTCAATTCTATTAAGGACACGGAGGCGAGGATTATTGCTTCTCTCTTTACTGTTAAAATTCACAGCAGCCAATGAAAACGTTTCAACATAACATTAAACTACATTTCCCATGATGCTCTTGCAACCAATCATGTCCCATCAGACCCTATAAGAGCCACCATCTCCTTTTCATGAGCCTCTTTCTTTGCTCGATAGTCCTTTAGTCCAAGTGCGTAGATCATTTTGAAATCCAATATTGTTATCATCCAACGTGTAATAACCGAGAACTGGGACTTCGTCCAACCTCTTCAACCAGAAGAAAGATTACTCTGCTTTCTTTTCTGAACCTGGAATAAACGAAATAGAAAACCCCGTAATCACTGTTGATCAAAATGTAAACTACATACGGGTGGGTACTTTATTACAAGAATCATTGAAATACAACCGGGTGGGATAATCCTCGCCTCCGTGTCCTTAATAGAATTGAAAATTCTTGGTGCGAATGCTAGCAAATTTTGTATTCTATTATAGGACCGGAGGCTCAGATTATTGCTCGTTTAACGCTTATCAAATACCACAGTAGTTATATCACCCACCGGTTTATAATAAAATTGTTTAAATGTAGACTCTGATGACCAATCTGCAGAATTCATAATGTCTTGACATGCCACGTACAGAATGTGCCCCAAAAACTTGGGTATCAATACCAGCTTCTTTCATGACTGATTTTAACCATCTGGCTATTGTAGCCGCTGATACGGGTTTGAACGGTTTTTGCTATGCAATTAACAGTTGTGTTGAACCCTCTGGTCGCAAGGGCCGTGTGCATTCTTCATAGGCTTTTAAGCATTGGACTACACACAACTTAACATTACTGGGAAAAGCATTATATTCTATACTACGTGACAATGTTTTCGTCCTGCCAGTAATGTTAAAGGAAACACCTTCTGGAGTAAATACTCTACCTTTAAGATCCAGAGCTCTCACATCTGAAGAACGTCTGCAGGCAGATAAACACAAAAGCATAGCTAGTTTAGCTGATAATTGCTTCCTGGATAAAAGAGCATTATTTGGCCATTTGTCAAAGAGGGATATGACCAAGGATACATCCCACAAGCATGAATATTTCGGTTTAGGGGGATTAGCCACTCTAATTACTTTAAGTAACTTACACACCACTGGGTGCATACCTACCGGTTTTCCGTCCACCTGGCTATGGCCTGCAGAAATTGCCGATCTGAAATTATTTACTGACCGGTATGACAAACCTTCTGAAGCTTTATCTGACAAGAAATTCACAACATGGGATAATTCTGCCCCCACGGGATTCACGTGCCGTTCCAGGCACCAACGTATCCAGCATTTCCAAGCTGATGAGTATCTCTTCCTTGTGGAAGGGGCCCAGGCATGCTTAATAAATTCGGAAGCTTAGTCCGAAATGCCTGGCATTTCCCATTGTTACCGGAAAGCCTCCATGCCATCAGAGACAACTGCTCCGATGTTACCATCAGATGTAGTTCCCCGTGAGGGCCTGTTATGTTTCATATAGGTACCCTAATATAGGCCCGGGTAATATCATACACCTTCACCTACATTATCTCCCTTATACTACACAGTAACGAGCCTTTAGGATTGAACCTTTACCTAGTTCTAGTCCTGGGCGCAGAAGGAGGGTTTTCCCTGAACAATAGCGTCCTATAATTCCATCAATGGACTCATACAGTATGAATGAATATTCATGAGGGTTCTTGGAAACCAGACAGGGGCTACACCACCTGCATAATACCTACGTACAAGGTTCATCCCATACGTCATCCTCAAATCCAACAATGGCTAATACAAGAAACAAGGGACAAAGAAACCCTAGATACTTTTTGTATAAATACAGCACATCTTGCTAGGATTAGTAGAGGGAACCGAGACTTCCAGGCCGACACATTGACCAGAGATGCTGAGGCTCCTGCATGCAGACGCTCCAGCTGACATTGGTCTAACACATCCCTTGCGGGGTGTCCAACTCGAGACCAGGACGGTGTCCCACACTCTCTCTCTCCACGTAATGGGGTTCGACCAAATCCTAGAGGGATTCTTGGCTTGACACCTACTCACATGCTAGGTACACTTAGGTACATCTAGATAGGCATCTTAGGAGTACGCACACTTTTATCATGCATTTTATATTCATGTATGTATCCATGATTATTGCAAGATGGTAGAACTGTACTATCCTTTTATTTTCACTGTACTGCTAATCATATATATCTGCTACTGTCTAACGGTTGTTGCAGCACATCTAATTTACACTAGAAGAACAACTGTGCAATAAATCCTTATTGTAACACGGCCGACTGTTTCTTCTGTGTAACTCTCTGAGACCGAATAAGTGAGCATGAGTGACTGAGCGAAAAATAGTATATTGTTTCCACGATCCTGGGGGATCAGGGTTGTCATGTTCTGAGGTTGCCAGAAACTATTCTCTCCCCGATAAGAGGAGATTCTAGTGGCACTGTGAGCTAGCTAAAACGGAAAGGCTAACATTCTCGGTGGGGGTGCTCAGAGCCAGTCTGCCACCAATCCTACAGTTTATGTTATCCGAACGCGCAGATCCTGTATGGGTAATATAGGAACTACACGACATGGCGCCCAACGTTGGTTGGGTACTTATTTAACAGTAGAATCTGAGTAGTTCAGTCGTGCTAATTCTCAGAGACCCCTACTCACAAAACGCCAGAGACGTCTGGAGTGGGTGGGCACAAACTCCGCCACAGCTGAGTAGGCGAAAAAATCCTATTTATTAGCTGTTGGTTAATCAAGCTTGAAGGACACAGTGTTCCTAAAATTGTGCAAATAAAACCTTATCTTAGTTCCCTTGAACAAAAAACGTCTTCTTTGCAAAATGACTGAGGGCAGGGAGGACCCAGTAGTAGATCTGCACCTCTCAGCCGGAGAAGAAGATACAAACGCAATTCAAATTGCACCTAAATCCAGACATACGATCACCCTGAAACTATTAGAAAATGGTTTATCAGCAAGGGGTGGCTTAGTAGTTTTCGTGGTTGAGGCACACGAATCAAACAAAACAGAGGTATTTTATTCGTGGGTTACATTCCTAGAAGCAGATGCGAGAACACAGACATTTCCCTACTATACAGAAGGAGATGCACTGGTGGAATATGATCCGTTCGAGGACATAGAGGTTCCACTCACGTACCAGGAACACTTATACTGGTTTAAAGGCGCCCTACCCCACATCAGAAATAGAGTAAGATTAGGCCCGCTCGGAGGAGAGGGGGCAACATGGCCGATATTAGCGGTCTACACACCACATCCTGACAATGAAACAATGCCACAGGCAGACTTACTCATACAACACAAGGATTTGATTAAAATCTATAGTAACTTGACACAATTCGTCATGAGGACTTTCACAGTCCAAACAGCAACAGTTGCAACTAATGGAACTCAATCTCAAGGTACAGCAACTAAAATCACTCCACAAACATTACACGGGGTAATGGGCAAAATGCCAACGAAACGTGAACAAATGCCATTCTGGGTAGCTCAGAAAATAACTCAGCTCGAGGCAGTATTCCCGAATACTACCCCGTATGAAAAACACAGAATGCTAACAATCTGCTTGCCCATGGGGATAACACCACAAGTAGAAGATTGTACCACTTGGGGTACAGTCTTTGCTGCCATATATACCAGAACTCATGGTATTCCTTCATTAGCAGTAGTACCTGATGTATTAAGACAAATACAAAATGAGTACGGAGCAGAGCCTGCCCGAAACTTAGGGATGAAGTTACTAGGTAACTATGATCAGGTATCAGCCATAATACTAGCTAATATTAAAGGGGAAGCAGCTTCGGTGGCGATCCGCCAACGCCTAAGGGAGTTCAGTCCTATAGATCAACAACATGAACTACCCAAAATAATTGAAACTGCATATATCTAGAATTAGGCAGAGACAGTTTAGGTGGGAAAGCTTTAAAACTACAACTGATGGGAAGTCCTGAAAAGGACACTTCCAAGCAGACACCTGCTTCTTCTAAAAAGAAGTGGGATAAAAAAAATAAAAAAAAACTTTAAAGGAAACAGATCTCAATCCCGAGGCAGATCGCCTCCACAGGAGCCCTCCGAAAGGAGGTACAACCTTAGGAATAGGGATAATATTAGGAAACCTGACAGATATCAGGATACTGAACACGTTCCTCTCGTTCCTTTCAGGGTTCATCGAAAAACTCCGAGAGAGAAGGACGGTCAGAACACAAAGAAGAGCGTACAAAGTCCAGAGACAAACAGCACGCTCAAGACTATACTTCCAAAAAAGAAGAAAAGCCAAAATCGAAACCTCAGTTTAAGAAGAAGAAAGTTGGAGCCTGAAGATCAGACATGCCCAGAATTCTGAGGACACAACTTCTGAACGGGGAATGGGCTCAGACGATGCTAGACAGTGCAGCAGAAGTAACAATAGCTCGCCAGAACCTGATAGAATTTCTGGTGACAGCGGACTTGAATGATTACATCACAGTGGAAACACCAGACAGGAGGGTGAGCATCCCACATAAGTTATATAAAATAACACTCCAAATGGAGGGGGATAAGCCCAGGAAAGTTAAAGGTCTATTTTGGAAGAATCTGTCATCTGGTTATGACATGTTATGTTATAACGGCTTATAAAGCGCACGGCTGCCCCAGCAAAGGGGCGTCCCGGCGCTGAAGGCAGAAAACTGCACAGCTAGTGGCCAAAAGGCAACTTACAACGGAGGGAAGAGGAATGTTTTGACAGCTTTACGGAAAGGCAGATAGGTCTTTATACTGCGAATGGAAGTGGGGAGCGCGTTCCAGAGTTTCGAGGCCAGCACACGGAAAGAGCGCCCTCCGGCACAAACCCTCCTCACCCTAGGGACAGCCACAAGATTCTGTCCCATATAACGAAGTTGGCGGGAGGGGATGTAGAAAGTATGCAGATTGGCCAGGATACATGGAGATGAAAAATTCAGGATTTTGAACGTAATGCAGAGGGCCTTGAACTCTATGCGCTTGGCCACAGGCAGCCAATGGAGGCGACAAATGGCATTAGAAGTAGTACACCTCCTGGGCAGGCCCAGGAGAGCTTTCATTCCTTCGTGGAGGTTGGATTTGGCGGTGAGGGGGTCCTTGGTGAGGGAGAGGATCAGTTGAGTGTCGTCGGCGTAGGAGATAATGTTGAGGTCGTGTTGTCTGGCGATGCGTGCGAGCGGGGCCATGTAGATGTTGAACAGTGTTGGGCTGAGGGACGATCCCTGGGGTACGCCGCAGATGATCTCGGAGGCTTCGGATCGGAAAGGTGGGAGGCGGACTCTCTGGGTTCTGCCGTCGAGGAAGGAGGTGGTCCATTCCAGGGCCTTGTCTCGGATCCCTGCGTCGTGGAGGCGTGCGCGTAGAGTGCGGTGGCAGACAGTGTCGAAGGCGGCGGAGAGGTCCAGCAGGATGAGGGCTGCGGTCTCACCATTGTCCAGCAGGATCCTGATGTCGTCGGTGGCGGCGATGAGGGCAGTCTCAGTGCTGTGGTTGCTGCGGAACCCTGATTGGGATGGGTCCAGGATGCTGTTTTCTTCGAGGTATCGGGTTAGCTGTTTGTTGACGATCTTCTCGATGACCTTGGCTGGGAACGGAAGCAGAGAGATGGGCCGGAAGTTCTTGAGGTCTCTCGGGTCCGCCTTGGGTTTTTTGAGTAGGGCGTTGATCTCTGCGTGTTTCCAGCTCTCTGGGAAGGTCGCGGTCTCGAAGGAGAGGTTGATGATGTTGCACAGGTGGGGTGCGATGGAGCTGCTGGCTTTGTTGAAGATGTGGTGCGGGAAAGGGTCTGACGGGGAGCCGGAGTGTATTGTGCTCATGGTCTTGATGGTGTCCTCGATGTTCACGCTGGCCCAGGCTGGCAGGGGGTCGTGGTCGATGGTGTGTGGCGGGTCTGGTGTATCGATCTTAGTTGGGGTTGTCTGGGTGTTGAAGCTGTCGTGGATGTCGGCGATCTTGCGGTGAAAGAAGGTGGCGAGGGAATCGCACAGGGGTTGCGATGGCGGGATGTCGTTGGTGTTGGAGCTGGGATTGGAGAGTTCCTTCACGATGTTGAAAAGCTCCTTGCTGTTGTGTGCGTTGTTGTCGAGGCGGTCTTTGAAGGAGATTCTCTTGGCGGACCTGATGAGGTGGTGGTGGTTACGGATGGCGTCTTTGTGGGCTGTGTGGCTGTCCGGTGTCTTATCGCTGTGCCATTTCTTCTCTAGTTTCCGGCAGGTACGCTTGGAAGCTAGGAGTTCCGAGGTGAACCAGCTGGCTCTTTTGGTGGTGTCGCTGTAGGTGAGCTTTTCAGCGGGGCGAGGGTGTTGGCACAGTCGTCCATCCATCGTCTGAGGTTGCAGGCAGCGTCGTCGGTGTTGGATGGGTCGGAGGGAGGGCTGATAGCGAGGGTTGCCCGGAGTTGGTCTTCGGTGACTTTGCTCCAGCAGCGGCGTGGGATCTGTTGGGTGCGGTGGTGTGTGGTGGGTTTCTGGAAGGTGAAATGGATGCAGCGGTGGTCGGTCCAGAGGAGTTCCGTGGTGTGGCTGAAGGAGACGTGGGAGCTTGAGGAGAAGATGGGGTCAAGCGTGTGGCCGGCGCAGTGGGTCGGTGTTGTGACGAGCTGGCTCAGGCCGAGGTTGGCGAGGCTGTCGATCAGGGTGGTGGAGTTGCTGTCGTTGTTGTTGTTCTCCAGGTGAAAGTTCAAGTCTCCGAGGAGGATGTAGTCGGTAGAGGTCAGGGCGTGCGTGCTGATGAAGTCGGCGATGGAGTCGCTGAACTGGGGTCGGGGCCCAGGGGGTCTGTAGACAAGGGTGCCTCTAAGGGTGGTGTTGGGGTCCGTGTGGATCTGGAAGTGCATGTGTTCGGCGGTGCTGAGAGTGTCGTCGGTGCTGGTCGAGACCCTGATGGTGTTCTTGTGGACGATGGCGATTCCTCCTCCTACTGCGTTGATGCGGTCTCTGCGGGTGATCTTATAGCCGTCTGGGATGGCTATGGCGATGTCGGGGCGGAGGAGTCGTTCATCCAGGTCTCTGTCAGGAAGGCGACGTCTGGTGATGATGTGTCGAGCAGGTCCCAGAGCTCGACGGCGTGTTTGCGTGCGGAGCGGGTGTTCAGTAGGATGCACCGGAGGTGGTTGAGGTCCTTCTTGGCGGGCGCCTCGGTGGCTCTGAGGCTGGTGTAGCTGCAGTTCCGGCAGGTGAAGGGACCATGGGTGCGTTTCGGGGCGGCCTTGAAGCAGTTGTGCGTCCGTCCGGGGTTGAGAGCGTGGAGTGTGGTGGCATCGTATCGGCGTCGGTCCTCAAGGCTGGAGCGGGGGGCGCGCGGTCCAGGGGTTCTGGCGCTGGGCGCGGTCCAGTCGCGGACGGGCGCAGACGGGCTTGCCTTAGGCGCGCCAGCGGCGCGCCCGCTGCGCACATCCGCTGCGCGGCCGCTGCGCGGCCGCCATATATGGGGAGGTGGGAGGGAGGAGCAGCTGGGAGGCGGGAGGCAGGGGCAGCGAATGGGCAGTCAGGGTGCCGGGGCCGCAGGGGACGCAGCGGCGGGAATGGAGAGAGGCAGCGGGGGCACAGAAGGAAAAATGGAGAGAAAACAAACAGAGAAATACGGGCACAGTACAATGGGGCAGCGAGGGGCACAGAAGGAAAAGTGGAGAGAAAACAAACAGAGAAATACGGGCACAGTACAATGGGGCAGCGAGGGGCACAGAAGGAAAAATGGAGAGAAAACAAGCAGAGAAATACGGTCACAGTACAATGGGGCAGCGAGGGGCACAGAAGGAAAAGTGGAGAGAAAACAAGCAGAGAAATACGGTCACAGTACAATGGGGCAGCGAGGGGCACAGAAGGAAAAATGGAGAGAAAACAAGCAGAGAAATACGGGCATAGTACAATGGGGCAGCGAGGGGCACAGAAGGAAAAGTGGAGAGAAAACAAACAGAGAAATACGGGCACAGTACAATGGGGCAGCGAGGGGCACAGAAGGAAAAATGGAGAGAAAACAAACAGAGAAATACTGGCACAGTACAATGGGGCAGCGAGGGGCACAGAAGGAAAAATGGAGAGAAAACAAGCAGAGAAATACGGTCACAGTACAATGGGGCAGCGAGAGGCACAGAAGGAAAAATGGAGAGAAAACAAGCAGAGAAATACGGGCACAGTACAATGGGGCAGCGGGGGCACAGAAGGAAAAATGGAGAGACAGAAAGCAAGAAATACGGGCACCGAGGCCACAAGCGGAGGGGCGAGCATACCAGCAGCAGCAGCGGGCGGACAGCACAGGCGGAGCTGTGTGGTGGGGGAGCGACCTACCTGGCAAGGTCAAGGGTCGCTCTCCTCACCGGCGCAGCAGCCGCCATATATGGGGAGGTGGGAGGGAGGAGCAGCTGGGAGGCGGGAGGCAGGGGCAGCGAATGGGCAGTCAGGGGCGGGGCCGCAGGGGACGCAGCGGCGGGAATGGAGAGAGGCAGCGGGGGCACAGAAGGAAAAATGGAGAGAAAACAAACAGAGAAATACGGGCACAGTACAATAGGGCAGCGAGGGCACAGAAGGAAAAGTGGAGAGAAAACAAACAGAGAAATACGGTCACAGTACAATGGGGCAGCGAGGGCACAGAAGGAAAAGTGGAGAGAAAACAAACAGAGAAATACGGGCACAGTACAATGGGGCAGCGAGGGGCACAGAAGGAAAAATGGAGAGAAAACAAGCAGAGAAATACGGTCACAGTACAATGGGGCAGCGAGGGGCACAGAAGGAAAAGTGGAGAGAAAACAAACAGAGAAATACGGGCACAGTACAATGGGGCAGCGAGGGGCACAGAAGGAAAAATGGACCGAGGCCACAAGCGGAGGGGCGAGCTTACCAGCAGCAGCAGCGGGCGGACAACACAGGCGGAGCTGTGTGGTGGGGGAGCGACCTACCTGTCAAGGCCAAATAAAGGGAACTGGCATAGTCTAGTTTTGACATGATAAAAGCCTGGATGATAAACTGCCTGATAGTGGGATCGAAGAAACCCAACAGTGGTTTGAGCCCCCGCAATAGCCCAAAACAAGTCCCTGCCTCCTTCTTGGTTTGGGTACGAAAGCTAAGGGCGGTGTGAATCCAAACCCCCAGGTTTTTTACCACCTGTTTCGGGGCAGGTGCCAGCCCCAGCGTGGCAGGCCACCAGAGCTCACTCCACAGCTCCGAGTCTCTCCCCACATCCTATTAGCTGAACAAGATTGGCCACCAGCATTCGTTATGGAGTGCCCTAGGGGAGAAACTCTAATTTTTCCAGCCTTCTCTGACCTCGTTCCCATTTATTTAAAACACACATATGCACAGGAGTGGGCAGTTGCCCTAGCTCCAGCACTGTACAAAAATCATGCCGGATGGGATGAGAATTCAACCCACCACGTGATCCCGTTAAAAGTCTAACAAAATGCACAGAGACAATATCCAATAAAGCAAGAAGCTAAAAAACAGGTCAGGGAGATCTTAGATCAACTTGAATATCAAGGGGTGATCGAAAATTGCACCTCACCAATGAACAATCCTTTGTTTCCCGTAATGAAACTGGACAACTCATATCGTCTACTTTTAGATTACAGACATTTAAACACATGCACAAAGACATTCGCTGTTCAAAATGCACACAGTGCCGCATTAATGAATAACATTGTGCGGAAAAAATACAAAACAACACTAGATATCTCAAATGGATTTTTCTGCCAAAATATAGCGCCTGAAAGCAGGTATTTGACCGCATTCTCAGCGTTAGGGTACCAGCGACAATTTTGTCGACTCCCCCAAAGGGATAAGAATAGCCTGGGGTGTTTTCAGCAAGGGTAACTGAATTACTCCAAAATATTGATGAGGAAGCATTGTCCTATGTGGATGATATTTATCTGACGGACGATGACTTAAAAAGGCACTTGACCAGGGTGAGCACCATAATTATGGGGTTCGCCTCCGAGGGCTACAAATTTAATTTAAAAAAATCAAAAATCGCCCACCTCCATGTCCTATTTTTAGGATATGAGCTTTCAAGTGAAGGGAAAAGTCTGGCAGCCAACTTTTTTGAAAAGTGTGCGCTGCTCCAACCTCCAAAATCATTAAAAAATTTACAATTAATACTGGGATTCCTAAATTTCGGCAGAACATACATTTTGGATTACGCGGAAAGAGTAAAACCTTTCTACGACTTAATAAAACCTGACTTTTCAGACAATGGACACAGGAACACACAAACATCCTGCGTTCACTACAAGAAGATATGATAGCTTCAAAACACTTACAGACGCGGGTAAACGTACGCAACTTAGTGATCCGCGTAATAGCCGGTCAATGCGGGTACACTTACTTAACCTTCAATGAAGGCTAAACAGTACCAATCGCTTACAAATCGCACCTGTACACAAACTCAGAAATGCGTTTCACTTCAACAGAAAAAATCCTGACAGCAGTTCAGACCGCTGTAGCAATAGAAAGAGCACTGGCTCCAGGAAAGCGCATAATTGTCGTAACACTGGTACCAGCTTTAGAAGCTGTTACAAAGGCTAGCATTCCAAATGCAAAAGCCTTACATCCGAGATGGATACAATGGGCTAATTCTCTTACTGCAACGGATGTTGAATACAGATTTGATCCAAGTCTAAAAACACAAGCATTTCTGCAATACGAACAAGAATACCCTCTACCGAATGAAATCTTGCCTCTAGATCAGTATGAATATATTATTTACACTGACGGATCTGCTCAACCGGCCATAGGGAGTAAGCAACAATACAGCGCAGCTTGTGCTACCGTTAAAGGTCGCATGCGGGATGGAATGTTCCATCCAAGTTGCACCAAAACGCAATCTCTAGGAGACTGCATGGCTCAGTTGGCAGAGTTAAAAGCACTGATACTAGCACTGGTGAATACGGATCACAAATTCCCCACACTGATAGTGTGTGATTCTTTTTACTGTGTGCAATCATACAATGAATATTTACATCATTGGGAACTAAATGGGTTCAAAGACGCAAAAGGTGGCACAATTAAGCATAAAATGCTATGGGAACAGGTAGTTGAGTTGAGAAACGAACTACCACGGGCTCACGTGATTCATACACTGAGTCATCAACGTGATGGCGTTCACGTTGAAGGGAATTCATTGGCTGATGAAGCCGCAAAGGGGGCTGTACGCACAGCTTCCGTAGCTGCAATCACTCGTTCAAAAACGAGGATAGACGGTGAGATTATGGTCGCTGTCATTGCTTCGCGCAAAGGCAGCTCAGCAGTACCAAAGAAATTTCCACTCAAGTACTCCTACAAGTTAGATACAAACAACATTCCATATGCTCAGATTCCTGGAGTGGGGGACAGAGTAATACCAAATATGGATCGTAGGCAAGGTTTGATTATTGCAGCACACGAGGTTTTGGGCTCTGCGCATACAGGCGTTACAGCGACTATTTCATTGTTGAAACAGCGCTACTGGTGGCCAGGTCTAACAAAGCAAACTAAAGACTATGGGCCTGATTCTGATGCGGTTATGAAAGCATTCCCACCTAGGGCCTGATTCTGATGCGGTTAGGAAGGCCTCCTAATGGCATTTGCTCCTTCCAAATCGGATCGGGAACGTGTCTTCCCGACCCAGGGCCCAATTATGATGCGGTTAGGAACATATGCTCCCATTGAAGTCAATGGGAGTCCAACCAAATCGTATCTGGAAGCATCCGGATGCATCGTACTCCGTCGGTCGGACTCTCCCGATCCGAGTGGGTCGGAAACCATTTCCAAACCGATTCGGTCGGGAAGCTTTCCAACCCGCATCAGAATCAGGCCCTATGTCTTGAAATGTGACATCTGCCAGCAGATGAAAGGCTCCACCATAACGCGCCCGGCACAGACACCGTTATTAAAATCAGACAAACCTCTCGCTTGTGTGTATCTGGACCACTGCGGCCCCTTACAATCAGATGGGGCCTACAAGTATATCATGGTTGCAGTGGATTCCTGCTCAAGATTCCTATGGGTTTGGCCTCAGGGCTCGGCTGACGCTCGAACTGTTATCAAAGATTTGAGAGTCTTTATCGGGACATACGCTGTTGGCACGTTACATTCTGAACGTGGCCCGGCGTTTAGCTCTCGGGCTTATAAAGAGGCCATGGAAAGTATGGGCGTAGCATTGCGGTACTCCTCTCCGTACCATCCTGAGGGAAATTCGGTTGTGGAGACGAAGAACCAGGACCTAAAGCAATCTTTAACAGCTAGGGTATTAGGCAAGGGCGGTAGTTGGGTCAATCATATATATGGGGTACAACGAGCTCTCAATAACAAGCCAAGAATTCTCTAGGGGGTGTCACTCCTTACGAGGTCCTATTTGGGACAAGAATGTGGGTACCTGATCTTGATTGTGAAGGCGCAGTGGCGGATGAGAAACTATTTGATATCCATGATCGTTTGGCTGTTTTACAGGATCTAAATGAATCCAGGACACAACAAAGTAACTTCCAACTGAAACAGACCGCCACTGGGGAAGTCAAGGCAGTCACGGCAACACCTGTCTGGATCCCAAAAGTCGGGGATCTGGTCAGAGAGAAAATAGCGGATAAAAAAGAATTTGGACCATCATACAGAACGCCTGTACCTGTCCTAGCAATTCAAGGAACAAGAACTGTACTTCTACCGCCTCTTGCCGGGAAAAAGGAGAAACGATTTGTCTCAATCGACTTAATCAACCCACACTATGTGGCCGATACTGAACAGTAGGCTTCGTGGACTCCGCTGTAGCAGACGCCCTCCTCTAGCTACAATCCAAGAAGTTCAAACAGAAAGACTCATTACGTTCGAAGAGCCTCCTGTACAGAATGAAGGACTATGCAACAATGCTATGGAACTCGTTCTCCTTGAACCCGAAGTTCAACTTCAAAATCAAACTCAAAATAACGCACAAGTTGCAATAAGACCAAATACTGATGTTTACGTCAACATGCCTCGACAAGAGCAAACTACGATTTCAACAAATCCCGATGCAATTCCTACAATTGATCGAACTGCTTCTGGCTACTTCATGAACTTTGATACGTTTTCCTTGGATCCAAGTGAACCAGAAACGACGCCAGCCCAACAAACACGCAAGCAGCAGATTACAGACTTTCTGAACTTCCTCAAAAAGACTTACCTGGTATCACCTTTGGTAGAACTCTGGGTAATTACTGGGATACTGTTCTTTCTTTTCTGGCTAGGCTTAGTTATAACTTTTAGCATGCTTATTAATGGCCGATACCTTCAACAAAGAACTGCAGCCGAAACAGTAAATCTGATTCTGAAACCACATCAGTCCTCACATCGTGAACAAAGAGACTTGTCATCAGTGAACATTACAGCAGTTCCTATACCGGACGGTATAGTTTGGGACAAGGTTGATTTCGATATATTCGGTCCTACTGAACTTTTAAAAATTTCTCATGCATTTAAAATTTCATTGAGTGATATCATTACCTCCAGTACATTTTCTGATGATTGGGACTTTGAAACTGTTAATAATATGTTGTCTGATTTAGAGAAAACTGCCGCATTTCCGAACACTGAAATGTTAGAAGGTACTTCAGACTATGACACTTTGTACTGTTATGGTCATCATTTCTTGCACAAATCTATATCACCTAGAAATGTTTTTGAGTACCACCAGTGGAAACATTGCCCTACACCACCTAAAGGTAGTTCGCATACATTTGCACAGAAGTTTTCATATTTTTCAAGGTTTAACACCACTGACCCGACCTCGTATTATTACAAGGTTGCACCGACATCAGCACTGAAAACTATGTTGACAAACACCAAACAGATATACTCTGCTTCCTTTGTCACCCAATTGTCTGAACAGGGTTTTGACCTATGGAAGGACACAATAGATTTAAAATCAGTCTGGGGTACTAGAGACTGGCAAGTCCAGGGAACTGAGGCGCTATTTAGAGCGTGCCTAATTCCACAGCAGATGATATTTCTAAATGACACTGTGCAACAGACGTCCTGTCTTGGACTAGCCAAAAACAAGGACCTGAACACACCTCGGTTTCCAACACCATCACAGATGGAGGGGTGGCAAAATTCAACTTCGCAAGAAGGGGCAACAGTAGATGACATTTTACAGTACAATAGATCAGACCCTAATTGGAAGAAATGGGTGGTTTGGCCCTTAGACACAAACACATGTCAGAAAAGATTCGGGGGTATAACCGAAGGGTTCAGCATCCATAGGCCAGACCCACGCTATGTACAAAGAGAACACCCAGAGGTAGTGACATCCTACAGTGTTGGGAAGTTGTGCCTTGATTGGCTAGAAACCTCAACACTCACAGAAGTGAAACATCACTTATCCTTACTCACACATGACATGGATCTTAGGGACTTTTTACTAGGCCCCAGGAAATCACGCCAGAAACGTTTCATATATGCTGGCATTTATGCTGCCTACAATGAAAATTGGAAAATATCCCAACAAGAGGCCGCAGAGAGAATAAGGGAAATGGACTGTATTAACTTAGAAAAGGCATTAGCAGTAGTGGATAACGGGTTAACAACTTTGACCTCCAGGATCTATTCCTTAGGCAACATTGTATCTTCTGCAATAGACATACTGGAACAAGATTTGGCCATATTACAACACGGGGGGAGAAAGCAAAAGACACACAATTGATGGACGGAATGCAGAACAAATCAAAACATTCACCCCCAGTCAAGAGATCTGGGTTAAATCCATCATTCTTTTGCTCACCATGCCACCCCAGTTTAGACCTGGCCATATGCAAATCAGTCTTGACCCTGTGCCTCATGGGAACAGTCCTGCCCGAACTGCCAAGCCAGGTCCTCCCTGGATCGGAAACAAGCATCCTAGGACCGGTTTCGGGGTTTCACCCCTCTTCAGCCAGGATAGCTTGATTCCAGTGGCACAGTGAGCCCAGGACCCACGTCTGGGCATACCTGGCGCACTTAGGGTGAGAAAGCAAAAGACACACAATTGATGGACGGAATGCAGAACAAATCAAAACATTCACCACCAGTCAAGAGATCTGGGTTAAATCCATCATTCTTTGCTCACCATGCCACCCCAGTTTAGACCTGGCCATATGCAAATCAGTCTTGACCCTGTGCCTCATGGGAACAGTCCAGCCCGAACTGCCAAGCCAGGTCCTCCCTGGACCGGAAACAAGCATCCTAGGACCGGTTTCGGGTTTCACCCTCTTCAGCCAGGATAGCTTGATTCCAGTGGCACAGTGAGCCCAGGACCCACGTCTGGGCATAGCTGGCGCACTCCGTCCATCATCCCTTTGGTTTTGCTATGTTTGCCCTAAGTTGGCAGGATATGCCCAGACGTGGGTCCCTTGCTCACTTTGCCACTGGATTCAAGATAGCCTGGCTGATGACGGCTGTGAGCCAGAAACCGGTCCCAGGATGCTTGTTTCCGGTCCAGGGAAGACATGGCTTGGCAGTTCGGGCTGGACTGTTCCCATGAGGCACAGGGTCAGACTGATTTGCATAAGGCCATGTCTGAACTTTGGTGGCGGAGTGAGCTAAAGAATGATGATGGATTAAACCCAGATCAGTTGACTGGGGGTGAGTGCTTGCAATGTTCAACACTCCGTCCATCATCCCCTTTGGTTTTGCTATGTTTGCCCTAAGTTGGCAGGGTATGCCCAGACGTGGGTCCCTTGCTCACTTTGCCACTGTATTCAAGATAGCCTGGCTGATGACGGCTGTAAGCCAGAAACCGGTCCCAGGATGCTTGTTTCCGGTCCAGGGAAGACATGGCTTGGCAGTTCGGGCTGGACTGTTCCCATGAGGCAGAGGGTCAGACTGATTTGCATATGGCCATGTCTGAACTGGGGTGGCGGAGTGAGCTAAAGAATGATGATGGATTAAACCCAGATAAGTTGACTGGGGGTGAGTGCTTGCAATGTTCAACACTCCGTCCATCATCCCCTTTGGTTTTGCTATGTTCGCCCCTAAGTTGGCAGGGTATGCCCAGACGTGGGTCCCTTGCTCACTTTGCCACTGGATTCAAGATAGCCTGGCTGATGACGGCTGTAAGCCAGAAATCGGTCCCAGGATGCTTGTTTCCGGTCCAGGGAAGACATGGCTTGGCAGTTCGGGCTGGACTGTTCCCATGAGGCACAGGGTCAGACTGATTTGCATATGGCCATGTCTGAACTGGGGTGGCGGATTGAGCTAAAGAATGATGATGGATTAAACCCAGATCAGTTGACTGGGGGTGAGTGCTTGCAATGTTCAACACTTCGTCCATCATCCCCTTTGGTTTTGCTATGTTCGCCCTAAGTTGGCAGGGTATGCCCAGACGTGGGTCCCTTGCTCACTTTGCCACTGGATTCAAGATAGCCTGGCTGATGACGGCTGTAAGCCAGAAACCGGTCCCAGGATGCTTGTTTCCGGTCCAGGGAAGACATGGCTTTGCAGTTCGTGCTGGACTGTTCCCATGAGGCACTGGGTCAGACTGATTTGCATATGGCCATGTCTGAACTGGGGTGGCGGAGTGAGCTAAAGAATGATGATGGATTAAACCCAGATCAGTTGACTGGGCGTGAGTGCTTGCAATGTTCAACACTCCGTCCATCATCCCCTTTGGTTTTGCTATGTTCGCCCTAAGTTGGCAGGGTATGCCCAGACGTGGGTCCCTTGCTCACTTTGCCACTGAATTCAAGATAGCCTGGCTGATGACGGCTGTAAGCCAGAAACCGGTCCCAGGATGCTTGTTTCTGGTCCAGGGAAGACATGGCTTGGCAGTTCGGGCTGGACTGTTCCCATGAGGCACAGGGTCAGACTGATTTGCATATGGCCATGTCTGAACTGGGGTGGCGGAGTGAGCTAAAGAATGATGATGGATTAAACCCAGATCAGTTGACTGGGGGTGAGTGCTTGCAATGTTCAACACTCCGTCCATCATCCCCTTTGGTTTTGCAATGTTCGCCCTAAGTTGGCAGGGTATGCCCAGGCGTGGGTCCCTTGCTCACTTTGCCACTCGATTCAAGATAGCCTGGCTGATGACGGCTGTAAGCCAGAAACCGGTCCCAGGTTACTTGTTTCCGGTCCAGGGAAGACATGGCTTGGCAGTTCGGGCTGGACTGTTCCCATGAGGCACAGGGTCAGACTGATTTGCATATGGCCATGTCTGAACTGGGGTGGCGGAGTGAGCTAAAGAATGATGATGGATTAAACCCAGATCAGTTGACTGGGGGTGAGTGCTTGCAATGTTCAACACTCCGTCCATCATCCCCTTCGGTTTTGCCATATTACAACACGGGCAAGCTCAGTTACGTTCGATCATGTTGTTAAGCTGGACACTGCAGTCTTTGCCTGAAGGCTACGTGCCTTGGTGTTTTATCAACAGTACGTCTCTGTTTTCTGAATACAATCTAACAGATAAACAGGTAGAAATGGCACAAAGGGGAGCAAAATATACAATGTTGCGCATTGAAAAGATGGATAGATTACCATTTATGGTAGCAGAATCACCATCAACAGAATGGCTAATCCATGGCCACATAACTCTACCGGTCACTACTTTTCAGTTTCAATATTGCCTTGAGCAAAGGCAGGCAGGCAAATATGAAAAATTGGGTAAGGAATACATTAAGGAATCTTGGGAATTACCGTACAGATTTCGATGCCGGAGTGGGGATCGAGAAGTGTTTCTAAGCGGTACAAACTGCAAGAACGCTTTAAGCGGTTCTCTCATGTGCAAGGACATTTCCCTGCACGGAGCTTGTAATGGTTCAGTAGCGAACTTGTCCTGCCACATGACAGGGACTCCAGCGGCCGTGATTACTCCGGTATTCAGGCTGCTCTCGAATGGGAGTTACTTGATGCTGAACGATCAAGGTTGCTGTGGGATGCTTCCGGGCATTGCCTATCTGGTCACTGTGAACTCCAGGGTTACTTGCTGTATGCAAGTATTGTTTCCCCCAGTAAATACAGTCAGGGAGGCGACGTTATGGCCTTCGTTGAATGTTTCCTTTATACAGTTTGATACTTTGAGCAGACTGAAAGCCATGCTTTTACAGCGAACCGTACCCTTAACCTCCGCTTGAGAGACCTTTGATCTCCAAGGACCTCAACTGAGATACAGGCACTTATACGTACAAACTGCCCCTTTCATTTCGCAGAAATGGTGGTTCGTATCTTTAATATGTCTGATACGAGTGGTATTGTACACCTATTTAAGACCATAGGGTCAGGATTTCTAAGCACCTTTCAGACTGTCCTCGGAGTTATTCCAAACTTTATACACTCCGTATTGGGAAGCGTTTTTGGAGGTCTTCCGCTGATCCTGCTCTCAATAGCAGGTATCCTGATTGTCATTTTTCTGCCACGCAATGGACGGCCCAATAACCAACGAGATGGCAAAAGCACTCCTGGAGCGCAAATACAGTGAACGCATGGTACAACATCTGGGCACACCTTGCCTACGGGAACTGAGCGCCTCTTGGTTCCAATCGTTTAGACCAATCTGGATGCGTGTTGGATCTCTGTCTGACACTTGCATCGGACACGCCTACAGACTTGAATACCAGGCTGGAACCCGTGAGGTCCCATGCTCGGCAATGTCCCCAGTGTATTCCTATACTGATGGCCCCATTCCTCGAGAACCCGCAGGTGCCTTTCACTACAACTGGGTTAAGCATCAGCTCTTCCACTAGCACTCAGGTATCGACTACAGCACTGGCTGCCTCTGCAGCACCTATTGGCAGTTTTGAATATCATCTGTGCTCCATTGACGTACTCTGCAAGGTGTTACAGGGACCGTCCTATGCAGCGGCAAGGAACAACGATGTTGCGTCTCACAGTCAGGACACTTAATCTATAATTGGCTCATCGTGTGCTGGGAAAGAATTCAGAATTTTTCCTTTTTGATTTCAAAACTCAACTAAATTTGGAACACTTCCTAAAATTGACACTTTCGCTGGAAAAGCATGGCCTTGACGCTTGTAGTGGTTCAGCTTATATAAACGAACTCAACTAAGACTTTGGCTTAAAGTGACATTTCCAATACTAGCTTTCGAAATTATTATTTTTTTCTCCCCCCGATTAGACTGTTTTTAAATGGTTTTAATGACAATATTTTATGAAGCTCACTGATAGTTTTATGCGCTGCTACCTAGTAAAAACAGTAGTTCGCTAGCATTTTTATCATTCTTGAATGTTTCATATAGGGTACCTATATGAAACATAACACCCACTCCTCTTCCGAACAGTGGGTGTTATGTTTCATATAGGTACCCTAATATAGGCCCGGGTAATATCATACACCTTCACCTACATTATCTCCCTTATACTACACAGTAACAAGCCTTTAGGATTGAACCTTTACCTAGTTCTAGTCCTGGGCGCAGAAGGAGGGTTTTCCCTGAACAATAGGGTCCTATAACTCCATCAATGGACTCATACAGTATGAATGAATATTCATGAGGGTTCTTGGAAACCAGGCAGGGGCTACACCACCTGCATAATATCTACGTACAAGGTTCATCCCATACGTCATCCTCAAATCCAACAATGGCTAATACAAGAAACAAGGGACAAAGAAACCCTAGATACTTTTTGTATAAATACAGCACATCTTGCTAGGGTTAGTAGAGGGAACCGAGACTTCCAGGCCGACACATTGACCAGAGACGCTGAGGCTCCTGCATGCTGACGCTCCAGCTGACAGTGGTCTAACACATCCCTTGCGGGGTGTCTAACTCGAGACCAGGACGGGGACCCACACTCTCTCTCTCCAGGTAATGGGGTTCGACCAAATCCTAGAGGGATTCTTGGCTTCACACCTACTCACATGCTAGGTACACTTAGGTACATCTAGATAGGCATTGTAGGAGTACGCTCACTTTTATCATGCATTTTATATTCATGTATGTATCCATGATTATTGCAAGATGGTAGAACTGTACTATCCTTTTATTTTCACTGTACTGCTAATCATATATATCTGCTACTGTCTAACGGTTGTTGCAGCACATCTAATTTACACTAGAAGAACAACTGTGCAATAAATTCTTATTGTAACACAGCCGACTGTTTCTTCTGTGTAACTCTCTGAGACCGAATAAGTGAGCACGAGTGACTGAGCGAAAAATAGTATATTGTTTCCACAATCCTGGGGGATCAGGGTTGTCATGTTCTGAGATTGCCAGAAACTATTCTTTCCCCAATAAGAGGAGATTCTAGTGGCACTGCGAGCTAGCTAAAACGGAAAGGCTAACATTCTCGGTGGGGGTGCTCAGAGCCAGTCTGCCACCAATCCTACAGTTTATGTTATCCGAACGCGCAGATCCTGCATGGGTAATATAGGAACTACACGACAGGCCCTGGAGCATCGTCCGAGACCAAGGGAGCATCCTGGGCAAGTCGCAACTCATCTCCAATAATATCGGGAACCAGGGTTGCGACTTCCACAAGGGGGTCACCAAAATCACTTCTGCCAGTTGTCAGACTATCTGGGTCGTCACTCTGGGAATTAGAATGAATGGAGGAAATGCATAGTTCAGATTCATTGACCAATTCTGGGAGAAGGCGTCTGTTGCTTGCGTTAATGGGTCCAACCTCCAGCTGAAGAACATCTGCAATTGCCGGTTCAGTCTGGATGCAAAGAGCTCTATTTTGCAAGGGCCCCACACTGCCTGTAACCATTGGAACAGTCGAGGTTGGAGTTGCCAATCGCTGTAATCCTTTAGATACCTGGAATTCCAATCCGTGACAATATTCGACTGTCCCGGAATGTATTCCGCTATCACCGATATCTGGTGACTCAGGCAATAGTGCCAAAAATCTTTCGCAGTCTCCACTAGCAGGGACGACCTCATACCTCCCAACTTGTTAATATATCTCACTGCTGAGATATTGTCCATCCTGAGTAGGATGCAACAAGAGACCTGTTTGGGGGAGAGTGTCTGTATCGCAAATGACCCTGCCAACAACTCCAGACAGTTGATGTGGAGGGATAGTTCTTGAAGCGACCATCTTCCTCCTGTGGAGATATCTCCGCAGCGTACTGCCCAGCCCCAGCAGCTCGCATCGGTCTAGTACCACCACTCCCATGATGCACATCATCTTGCCCCCAATGCAGTTAGTTGCACATAACCTGGAGCGAGGGCCCTGCGCACTGGCACCATCCCAGTGGCGACCCACCCCATTATCTCAACAAGCATTTAACATAGGTAACCCTGCCTTGGTGACACATAACCCTGACTGAGCATTTCCTACTGACCATGAAGTATACACCTCTATATCTTAAGGGCTAGCAGTCTGGGTTCTTCACCTAAGCGCAGCAGCAAGAATACATGTTTAAGCATCACTTTAGAATGACAGTACTCATCACATTTGTGGATCATTAGAATGCATTGCAATTACAGCCCCTAAAGGCATCACAGATGAAATCACCGGATTACGCATATACAGCCAGACACCCTAGCAGGAATGTCTGGCAACATAACACCACTTTGCTTATGACATCACCTTACACAGGTACTTCACAGTACACATGTGACCTTCAGTCCCTCTAAAAGAAATAACCAGAGTGAATGCATTTCTGGTGCAATTACACCTCTTCATCTCCAGGGGATGCCCTTCTACAGACATCCTAAACTCAGCCCTTCACTCCTTGATGCACTTCTCCATACACCCTCAGCTGTAAAACAAAAGTTCCAGCCCAGAAGGTGTTAAAAGGCTGGCTGAGCCCTTGAGGGGTTATCCTTTTCAAGTCCCCATGAGACTTAGGGAGGGACTTCCATTTTCGTGCTGGGGGAGACTGTGCTTCTCAGGCAGCTCCCCCTGCACCTTTGCACCCGTGTGGTGGTGACCCCGTTCTCCTGGAGCCACCACAAGCAGAGAAAACCGCTGTCTGCCCTTGCAGGCCGGTCCTGGCGTGCAAGGCATTATGGGCACTTTCGAAAATTAGAGCAGCGGCTCTCCCGCTGCTTTGGGGATAGCCGCGAAGTGGGCCTCCGGCCACGTCGGTGCGGCGCTGGAGGGTCCGGTCCCACCTGGACCCCCAGGTGAGTCATTCGGCTCGGGGAGCCCACCCCCGGCCGATCTGCTGATTTTCGGGGGCCCGGTCCCACCCGGGCCCCTAGCACCACTTCTCTTCTCGGGGGCCCCCGGTTCCACCCGGGGACCTTGTCTGGCCTCGTCTGTCCTCTTGGGTGGAGAGCCGCTCGGGGAGCCCACCCCCGGCGGCTCCCGCCGGCTCCCCGCTCGGCCCTGCACCTCTCTGGTGTGGCCGCGGGAGCCGGGATATCCTTTTCGGTCTGCCCGCTCCGGCGTGCAGACGTGGAGTCTCCCGCCAGTCTGGTGGGGCCATGGGGGAGTGCGGCGGCACTCCCCCGTCCTCCTCGTCCTCTTCGGGGCCCGGGGATGGGGTCCCGGGCCCCTGGGCCGACCTTCACAGGGGGCGTGACGGTGCCCCCCGGCTTGTCTTCGCGCTGCAGGGGACACGCCATGGCACGCCCCCCCACCATCGCGCAGCGTCTTCGGGGCCCATAGATGGGGTCCAGGGCCCGCCTCTTCTTTTCACGGGGAGCGCGCCGGCGCTCCCCGACTGACGCTTCTTTGCCGGGGGTCAGGGTGGGCTCCTGGCCCCCCTTTGGGGACTTGTTCACGGGGAGCGCGATGGCGCTCCCTGGCTTTGCTTCGGGGCCCGGGGTTGGGGTCCCGGGCCCCCAGAGACCTCTTCGCGGGGGGTGCGATGGCACACCCTGCCCTCCGCTGTTGCCGGAGGCCAGGGTGGGCTCCTGGCCGCCCGTTCTGGGAAACCTTCACGGGGAGCACGACGGTGCTCCCCGATTTTACTTCGTGTTGGGGGCAGCCCCCGGGGGCATCTTCTGGACCGGCGGCGGAGCCCCACGCGCTTCATCGTCGGTCAGCCAAAGGTCGCCTTCCTTCTGGGGGCCCTATCTCAGGCCCTAGGGGACCGATCTTGTCGATTTTGGCCTCTTCTTGCTCTTGGTGGCGCTCCCCAGCCACTGGGAGCACTCTCCTTCGCCCTCTTTGTCTCCAAGAGGGTGGATTCAGCAGGGAGCTGTCTTCACTGGCTCCCTGCGTCAGCCTTCCGCCTGGCTCTCCTCCTGGGCCTCTCTTCTCCCTGCGCAGAGGCCCCTGCTTCTGCGCACTGGTCCTGGACTTTTCTCCTGGCGCTGTTCAGGATTCTGGAGCAGTCGGGGTTCCTCCTTCCAACTGCCCATTGCGCCAGGCTCCAGCACCCTCTGCCTCAGCAGACCACACCCCAGAGAGAGCTCCTCTTCCTGTGCAAGTTCTTTTAAGAAGTTGAGGAGGGGGCTGGCAGGAAGTCTCTGTTTGTCCTATCAAACAGCGACACATCACTTCACTGCCCCTGCTCCCTCCTTCCTGCCCAGGCCTCTGGGTTGGTTCAAGATGGCGTCGTCCAGGGTCTCCGGCCACATGGTCTCTGAAAGCCCCTTCCCCCCAGAGCTGCCTTTCCCTTTGTGCAGCTTGGTGCCTGGCACCCAGTTACAGCTGCTGATGGATTAGCCTGCAGCTCCACCCAGCTTCTCTCTTCGGAGGGAAGGTTATCAATCCAGGCTGCTGGGGTCAGCCCCCAGCCAGGCCCTGGTTATGAGCTGACTCAGAGAACTATAACATTTATGGATGACCCAAAAGCAGTACAAATATGAATCTGGACTCTGCAGAATACTTCTTCTCACACCCGTTACAGTGGACTTTAGTGCGTGTCTGGAATTTGTAGGCCTTAGGAAAGTGACACTAGCCCATGGGCTCCACTTCCCCATAGGGGAATAATGAAGGGAAAAACACAGTAAAACACACTGACTTTCCCTGGCATGTTTCTTCCCAGTGTATAAAGCCTATTCCATGTCACCACCCAATTCTGCATAAGTCCTGCCACACCATTCACTTTGTATCTGCTCCTGGGCTGCGCACGCCAGGAATCTCCCCTGCGCAGCCCCTACACGTGTGCACACGCATGTACACAGGTGTCTGCATGTAACCAGCCCGGTGCCCCTTACTCCAGCTGCTGCGCAGCGGCCTAGTCAAGCTAGGGGGACACCAGTAAAATCCACATGCAGTCTCTTTCACCATGAGTTCACTGGGGGTGAGTCCCAACTTATGAGGCTCTCCCCCAGTAAAAGCTCAACAAATAGGTGCTCAAAAAGCGAAAAATCCGGGCGGCCCAGAGTGTCAGAACCACCTTCTAAATTCAAAAAATTCAAAAAATAAACACTCTACCTATTTGATTAGGCTATGTTATGCATCAATTGATAATTTTAACCACTCAGAAAGTGCTTAAATGACCATGCTCTTACAACAAAGAAATTGATATAAACATTACTTTATTTTTTGATTTTCTGAAAACATTTTTTATAATGGTGTTGAGCAAAAAATTAATTTATCACACTAAAAATCATATATTAACAGTTCCAGAAAAAGACATAAAGCAGGTCCCACTTACTCATTCGTCACTCACGACATACATACAGTATCATACTCAGACATCCTCACTCATACATAAAAGGAAAAAATAACATAATGGACATGTTAGAAATATACTAAAATATTCAAGTTCCCATATACAAGGATTAGGTAGAATAAGGTGATTTATAACGGGAACTTTATTCAAGCGCCGATGCGCGTTTCGGTGAGACACCCATTCGCTGGGTATCACCTTCTTCAGGGCACAATTGATGTGAGAGAAGAGAAATAGGCAATATGGACCTGTCTGGATTAAACACAATATATACAATATGTCAAATATTATGAACTCATAATAATAATTCAAGGCATTACTTGGTTAGATACAGAATTATTTCATTTTAATCATAATAAAACATGGTCATTGGCACTGACAGTGGTACTTAGTTTAAAGAAAATAAACACATAACATTTGAACAAGATTTTCTTTTGAGAACCAAAGCACACAGAACAGAATCAAAAGAGATTGAAAAGAGCAAAGCAAAAACATATAAGCAAACATTGATATATAAAAATAATGTATGGCCACTAGTTAATAATATGGCAATATTAAATCAGTGAGTATAACTAAAAAGACAGGATAGTCAAACAAAACCATAGTAGACTTACCAAGAACAAGAAATGATGGTAAATAAGCTGCACCGTAGGAGATATAGATGGGGCTGAAGTGACGCTCAATAAAAGAATGTAGCCTGAATAGAAACATAATTCGAATGAAATATTTAGGTTCATCAAAATCAGCAGCAGAGGGATCTATACCAAGCAAGGACAACCACAAAGGTACATACAAACACGCCAGCACCAGTACTGGCGAACCTAAATAGCATACCAGCAGCAGAAGGATCAGTACCAAGAGCAAGGACAATCACAAAGGTACATACAAATATGCCAGCACCAGTACTGGCAAACCTAAATAGTATACCAGTGTTTAATCTGTCTACTAGTAATATGGATCGCCCAACTGAAACCCTCCCTACGAAGGGTTTGTCCTTTGTTCCAGCCACTGTGGTTAATCGATTTGAGTTGATGAAGGATTTGCATGCCTTCTTTCGCAGAGTAAGACTTAGGAAGTTTTTCCTAAATAGGAATACTGAGAATGACAATGACAACTTATCGGGTTTGAAACCACCCTCCAACTTTACTCCGAGTATCGACCTTGTGGGAACAGAAGTGGACATGTTTGAAAGAGCAGTTTTAGAAAAGATACAAAAGGTGACTAGATTTGTACCTAATCCACCTTATAATATCTCCAAGGAGGAGAAAGCTGCAGTCAGGTCGCTCAAAAGTAACAGTGAACTTACCATCAAAACCTGCGACAAGGGTGAGGTATAGTGATTTTTGATACCTGTAAATACAAAGAGAAAATGTATGATCTATTAGGGTCTCCCAGACACTATCATAAGATCACCTCCAACCCCGAACCGAGAGTGAAGCGAAGGATTCTCCGCATCGTTGAAAATGCGGTAGAACGAGGGGACATCTGCTCAAAAGAAGCTGAACACCTGACTCCTATGTTCACACATATCCCCATTATTTATGGAGTTCCCAAAACACCCAAGGACCAAATGGAACCACCTATGAGACCTATAGTCTCCACTATCGGATCAGCCCCCGAACCACTATCAAAGTACATTGACTGTTTTTTACAACCATTGGTGACTGCCCTTCCCTCCTATGTTAAAGATACAGGACATTTTATCTCTAAAATTGAGGGCCTCCAATACAATCCAGAGACAGAGATTATGGTCACCATGGACGTAGAGTCCTTGTATTCCAACATACCACAGAAAGGAGCACTAAAAGTGGTCAGCAGGATCATTGAAAACAATATGACATCTGACAACGTTATTTTCCTGACTCAAAGCCTTGATATTGTTCTTGAAGAAATTTCTTTTGAATTTGATGGCTGCTTCTATCAGCAGGTGAAGGGAGTAAGCATGGGGGCAGCATGTGCCCCAAGCGTTGCCTGTTTCTATATGGGACATTTTGAGCAACTTAACATATACAACGAGCTTGCCCCCTTCTACGAAAATATCCGTGGCTGTTCGCGTTTTATAGATGATATTTTTTTCATCTGGAACGGCAACCTGCAAACGGATGAATTTATTCTCTGGATAAATGCAGCTGATACCAACCTTGCATTTACTGCACACATCAGCACTCAAAAACTTGAATTTCTGGATGTATGGGTGGAGCACCATGATTCCAAACTGATGGTGTCATTATTCATCAAACCTACATCCAGGAATACCCTCCTTCACTTCAGCAGCTTCCATCCCCGAAGTCAAAGAGATGGAATTCCCTTCAGTCAGTTTCTACGTCTCCGTAGAAACTGTACTAACATCAAGGACTATTTGATTCATGCTGAATTGATGAAGGAGAAATTCATTCAACGCGGATATCCACACAGGCTTGTCAGGGATGCTCTAAAAAGAGCTCGTTTTTACAACCGAGATACAATGTTCCAACCAAGACAACACAAACAGACCGACAAACTAGTCTGTGTAACCAAGCATTCATCCATTGACAACAAAATTACGCCAAATTGTGAATTCACAATGGCACTTGTTAAATCTGGATAACCAAACACCACGGATACCCAAACCGCTTTTCGCATTCAAAAGAAATAAGAATTTGAGAAATATGTTGGTGAGAGCGAAACCGCACGAGCAGGACAGGTTCATCCAAAAATCCATCGTGGGAGATCAACCCATTTATGGTAATCATAAATGTGGAACATGCCATGCATGCGCTCAAGCAATAATCGGTGACCAAGTTCTCATAAACAATCGCACTATTTATCTCAAAGAGATGACTAACTGCAGGACATCCAACTGCGTTTATGCCATCCTGTGCCCATGTAATTTGACATATGTAGGTGAAACGGCTAGAGAATGCAGGATTCGGCTGGGTGAACACAAATCCAACATCAGACGTCATAAACAGGCAGCACCATTGGTTAACCATTGGAGTGAAGCCAAACATACTGAAGAGGACATTCGATGGACCATTTTGGAGAAGATACATTCACAAAAAGGCACCGATACCACCAATATACGCAAAAAGCGAGAAGTTTTTGGGATCTTTACTTTAGACTCTAAAGACAAAGGACTAAATGAATCCTTGCCATGGGAAAATGCAATTATTTAGGAACTTAGCGTCCTTTCAAAAATTAACTTTTTCCCTTGCTTCGCAGTTTATCTTCCCCAGCTGATAGTGGCCGTACATCAGCATCACTGCATTCCTTGACCACCTTATGCCTTATAGTATTCCCTGCAACTCCCACTAAGCGATTAAAGCTTCCCTATTATCGTTGAACCTGGGCCTTTGGTTCACATTATTTATCTCTGTGTCCTTAGACCCATACCACGAATATTATGCAGACTGCTTGCCTGAGGGCCCCCAGCTATATTTTTAGCCTAGTTTGTTCATTTGCGAGGGTTCTTCTTGACCTTTTGCTTTTTTTCGTGCGCGACAAAATAATGTCTTTTTGCTCCGCGCAATTTTCTTTTACTATTTCTGGACTACAATGACTACTGTATGTTTGAACAGCCATCATCCAATTGAGTCCGCTCTTTATATAATTCTTTAGATACGTATGCCTAATTGATATGTATATTTCTGCATTTTTTGGTTTGTTTCATTGAAAGCCACGGCCTTTCCAATTATTATCAGCTTTGTAGTATTGCATGTCGAATTTGTTTCTGCGTTGGCCTTCCTTAATTCATTGTTTTCTTTTCGAGCGTTATACGATAATGCTTTTCGTATTGTGAATTTTTTCTTGCTTATAACGCTCGGACCACCGTGGACACGGTATCTTTAAATAGCTACCATTCTATCTAGCTTTTCCGTAATACATTCTTTAGATATATATTATCGATAGACATTACGGTATGTTTACCTTTTTATTTCTGACGTGTTTCATTTAAACCACGCCCATCTTAATCGTCACTAATGTTTCGACGTATCACATATCGAATTCGTACTGACACACTCTACCATTGGGCTATTTAAATGTGAAGGATAACACTCCATTCCACCGGGCTGTTTGAGAGTTTGGAGCAGGACGCCGCGCCGCTATGCCGCAACTTGGCTGATTTAGGTAACCATTCCCACTTCCCTATCTAACATAATGCTATTTGGTTTTAATTTCAATTAATTGGGACCCTAATTTTGCCATTTTTCGATCTCATTTTGTTTTAGTGACCACATCCAGGTTCGGTCGCTTTTTACTATTGTGGTTGCCAAGCGAAAAAGGATATTCCATAAAGGTTAGACCCTTTATTTGGGAGGGCTCCTTTCTATTCTGCGGCATGTAGATTTCCTTCATGAGAATGTTGCGCTGTGCACCGTTCTCTTTATCATTTAAATATGTTTGTGATATCCAACTTACGGCAAGTCATCGGCTATTTGCATTATTTCGATATGTCGACTTTAAACATCTTTGGGCGCAGCCGTTTTATGGCAGCTTTTTGGCTATTTGCATTTATTTACCCTTGCGATATGCTGAATATTTGTGGGCGAGTCAACCTCTACGAAAACTTTGATGAAGTAGGATAATGAACGCACATTATTCGATCTCTGCAATACGCTAAGGCATATATTTCTCTTTTCAGCCTGTGTTTTCTCGAAAATTATTGGATTAAGCGCGACGTACCTAGATTATTATCTTATTCTACGCTGCTGATCCAGAGCTTCTTCATTTAGGTGAGAACGTATTTCCCTTACCTCTTAACCATTTACGTGTATTTAACATAGTTAGGCAAATCATTCATTATCTGCTTTTAATCTATTTAAAACAGAAGCGATTGAGTTGACGGGTCCTTGGATATTGCTAACTGTCATTCGTCTAGTCTCTGCGAGAACTTATATACCTTCAATTAGGACCACTATAGTATCCTGACGATTCGATCTCGAGCCTTCATACTATTTAGCTGTTAGGTGAGTCATTTATATCTAATCCTTGCTTAGCAGATCCTGTGAAAATTGGTCTCTACTTGACATTCGAATTATGTTTCTATTCAGGCTACATTCTTACGAAGGGTTTGTCCTTTGTTCCAGCCACTGTGGTTAATCGATTTGAGTTGATGAAGGATTTGCATGCCTTCTTTCGCAGAGTAAGACTTAGGAAGTTTTTCCTAAATAGGAATACTGAGAATGACAATGACAACTTATCGGGTTAGAAACCACCCTCCAACTTTACTCCGTGTATCGACCTTGTGGGAACAGAAGTGGACATGTTCGAAAGAGCAGTTTTAGAAAAGATACAAAAGGTGACTAGATTTGTACCTAATCCACCTTATAATATCTCCAAGGAGGAGAAAGCTGCACTCAGGTCGCTCAAAAGTAACAGTGAACTTACCATCAAAACCTGCGACAAGGGGGGAGGTATAGTGATTTTTGATACCTGTAAATACAAAGAGAAAATGTACGATCTATTAGGGTCTCCCAGGCACTATCATAAGATCACCTCCAACCCCGAACCGAGAGTGAAGCGCAGGATTCTCTGCATCGTTGAAAATGCGGTAGAACGAGGGGACATCTGCTCAAAAGAAGCTGAATACCTGACTCCTATGTTCACACGTATCCCCATTATTTATGGGGTTCCCAAAACACACAAGGACCAAATGGAACCACCTATGAGACATATAGTCTCCACTATCGGATCAGCCACCGAACCACTATCAAAGTACATTGACTGTTTATTACAACCATTGGTGACTGCCCTTCCCTCCTATGTTAAAGATACAGGGCATTTTATCTCTAAAATTGAGGGCCTCCAATACAATCCAGAGACAGAGATTATGGTCACCATGGACGTAGAGTCCTTGTATTCCAACATACCACAGAAAGAAGCACAAAAAGTTGTCAGCAGGATCATTGAAAATAATATGACATCTGACAACGTTATTTTCCTGACTCAAAGCCTTGACATTGTACTTGAAGAATTTTTTTTTGAATTTGATGGCTGCTTCTATCAGCAGGTGAAGGGAGTAAGCATGGGGGCAGCATGTGCCCCAAGCGTTGCCTGTCTCTATATGGGGCGATACAAAAGGGGATGATGGACGGAACGTTTGAGCAAATCAAACACTCACCCCCAGTCAACTGATCTGGGTTTAATCCATCATCATTCTTTAGCTCACTCCACCACCCCAGTTCAGACATGGCCATATGCAAATCAGTCTGACCCTATGCCTCATGGGAACAGTCCAGCCCGAACTGCCAAGCCATGTCTTCCCTGGACCGGAAACAAGCATCCTAGGACCGGTTTCTGGCATTTCAGCCGTCATCAGCCAGGCTTGCTTGAATCCAGTGGCAAAGTGAGCAAGGGACCCACGTCTGGGCATACCCCCGCCAACTTAGGGCGACCAAAGCGATACAAAGGGGTTGATGGACGGAACGTTTGAGTCAATCAAACACTCACCCCAGTCAACTGATCTGGGTTTAATCCATCATCATTCTTTAGCTCACTCCACCACCCCAGTTCAGACATGGCCACATGCAAATCAGTCTGACCCTGTGCCTCATGGGAACAGTCCAGCCCGAACTGCCAAGCCATGTCTTCCCTGGACCGGAAACAAGCATCCTAGGACCGGTTTCTGGCATTTCAGCCATCATCAGCCAGGCTTGCTTGAATCCAGTGGCAAAGTGAGCAAGGGACCCACGTCTGGGCATACCCCGCCAACTCAGGGCGACCAAAGCGATACAAAGGGGATGATGGACGGAACGTTTGAGCCAATCAAACACTCACCCCCAGTCAACTGATCTGGGTTTAATCCATCATCATTCTTTAGCTCACTCCACCACCCCAGTTCAGACATGGCCATATGCAAATCAGTCTGACCCTGTGCCTCATGGGAACAGTCCAGCCCAAACTGCCAAGCCATGTCTTCCCTGGACCGGAAACAAGCATCCTAGGACCGGTTTCTGGCATTTCAGCCGTCATCAGCCAGGCTTGCTTGAATCCAGTGGCAAAGTGAGCAAGGGACCCACGTCTGGGCATACCCCGCCAACTTAGGGCGACCAAAGCGATACAAAGGGGATGATGGACGGAACGTTTGAGCCAATCAAACACTCACCCCCAGTCAACTGATCTGGGTTTAATCCATCATCATTCTTTAGCTCACTCCACCACCCCAGTTCAGACATGGCCATATGCAAATCAGTCTGACCCTGTGCCTCATGGGAACAGTCCAGCCCGAACTGCCAAGCCATGTCTTCCCTGGACCGGAAACAAGCATCCTAGGACCGGTTTCTGGCATTTCAGCCGTCATCAGCCAGGCTTGCTTGAATCCAGTGGCAAAGTGAGCAAGGGACCCACGTCTGGGCATACCCCCGCCAACTTAGGGCGACCAAAGCGATACAAAGGGGATGATGGGCGAACGTTTGAGCCAATCAAACACTCACCCCCAGTCAACTGATCTGGGTTTAATCCAACATCATTCTTTAGCTCACTCCACCCCCCAGTTCAGACATGGCCATATGCAAATGAGTCTGACCCTGTGCCTCATGGGAACAGTCCAGCCCGAACTACCAAGCCATGTCTTCCCTGGACCGGAAACAAGCATCCTAGGACCGGTTTCTGGCATTTCAGCCGTCATCAGCCAGGCTTGCTTGAATCCAGTGGCAAAGTGAGCAAGGGACCCACGCCTGGGCATACCCCCGCCAACTTAGGGCGACCAAGCGATACAAAGGGGATGATGGACGGAACGTTTGAGCCAATCAAACATTCACCCCCAGTCAACTGATCTGGGTTTAATCCATCATCATTCTTTAGCTCACTCCACCACCCCAGTTCAGACATGGCCATATGCAAATCAGTCTGACCCTGTGCCTCATGGGAACAGTCCAGCCCGAACTGCCAAGCCATGTCTTCCCTGGACCGGAAACAAGCATCCTAGGACCGGTTTCTGGCATTTCAGCCGTCATCAGCCAGGCTTGCTTGAATCCAGTGGCAAAGTGAGCAAGGGACCCACGTCTGGCCATACCCCCGCCAACTTAGGGCGGTGGAGTGAGCTAAAGAATGATGATGGATTAAACCCAGATCAGTTGACTGGGGGTGAGTGTTTGATTGGCTCAAGCGTCCGTCCATCATCCCTTTGTATCGCTTTGTTCGCCCTAAGTTGGCGGGGTAAGCCCAGACGTGGGTCCCTTGCTCACTTTGCCACTGGATTCAAGCAAGCCTGGCTGATGACGGCTGGAATGCCAGAAACCGGTCCTAGGATGCTTGTTTCCGGTCCAGGAAGACATGGCTTGGCAGTTCGGGCTGACTGTTCCCATGAGGCACAGGGTCAGACTGATTTGCATATGGCCATGTCTGAACTGGGGTGGTGGAGTGAGCTAAAGAATGATGATGGATTAAACCCAGATCAGTTGATTGGGGTGAGTGTTTGATTGGCTCAAGCGCTCCGTCCATCATCCCCTTTTGTATCGCTTTGTTTGCCCTAAGTTGGCGGGGGTATGCCCAGACGTGGTCCCTTGCTCACTTTGCCACTGGATTCAAGCAAGCCTGGCTGATGACGGCTGGAATGCCAGAAACCGGTCCTAGGATGCTTGTTTCCGGTCCAGGGAAGACATGGCTTGGCAGTTCGGGCTGGACTGTTCCCATGAGGCACAGGGTCAGACTGATTTGCATATGGCCATGTCTGAACTGGGGTGGTGGAGTGAGCTAAAGAATGATGATGGATTAAACCCAGATCAGTTGACTGGGGGTGAGTGTTTGATTGGCTCAAGCTGCTCGTCCATCATCCCCTTTGTATCGCTTTGTTCGCCCTAAGTTGGCGGGGTATGCCCAGACGTGGGTCCCTTGCTCACTTTGCCACTGGATTCAAGCAAGCCTGGCTGATGACGGCTGGAATGCCAGAAACCGGTCCTAGGATGCTTGTTTCCGGTCCAGGGAAGACATGGCTTGGCAGTTCGGGCTGGACTGTTCCCATGAGGCACAGGGTCAGACTGATTTGCATATGGCCATGTCTGAACTGGGGTGGTGGAGTGAGCTAAAGAATGATGATGCATTAAACCCAGATCAGTTGACTGGGGGTGAGTGTTTGATTGGCTCAAGCGTTCGTCCATCATCCCCTTTTGTATCGCTTTGTTCGCCCTAAGTTGGCGGGGTATGCCCAGACGTGGGTCCCTTGCTCACTTTGCCACTGGATTCAAGCAAGCCTGGCTGATGACGGCTGGAATGCCAGAAACCGGTCCTAGGATGCTTGTTTCCGGTCCAGGGAAGACATGGCTTGGCAGTTCGGGCTGGACTGTTCCCATGAGGCACAGGGTCAGACTGATTTGCATATGGCCATGTCTGAACTGGGGTGGTGGAGTGAGCTAAAGAATGATGATGGATTAAACCCAGATCAGTTGACTGGGGGTGAGTGTTTGATTGGCTCAAGCGTTCCATCCATCATCCCCTTTTGTATCGCTTTGTTCGCCCTAAGTTGGCGGGGGTATGCCCAGACGTGGGTCCCTTGCTCACTTTGCCACTGGATTCAAGCAAGCCTGGCTGATGACGGCTGGAATGCCAGAAACCGGTCCTAGGAGGCTTGTTTCCGGTCCAGGGAAGACATGGCTTGGCAGTTCGGGCTGGACTGTTCCCATGAGGCACAGGGTCAGACTGATTTGCATATGGCCATGTCTGAACTGGGGTGGTGGAGTGAGCTAAAGAATGATGATGGATTAAACCCAGATCAGTTGACTGGGGGTGAGTGTTTGATTGGCTCAAGCGTTCCGTCCATCATCCCCTTTGTATCGCTTTGTTCGCCCTAAGTTGGCGGGGGTATGCCCAGACGTGGGTCCCTTGCTCACTTTGCCACTGGATTCAAGCAAGCCTGGCTGATGACGGCTGGAATGCCAGAAACCGGTCCTAGGATGCTTGTTTCCGGTCCAGGGAAGACATGGCTTGGCAGTTCAGGCTGGACTGTTCCCATGAGGCACAGGGTCAGACTGATTTGCATATGGCCGTGTCTGAACTGGGGTGGTGGAGTGAGCTAAAGAATGATGATGGATTAAACCCAGATCAGTTGACTGGGGGTGAGTGTTTGATTGGCTCAAGCGTTCCGTCCATCATCCCCTTTTGTATCGCTTTGTTCGCCCTAAGTTGGCGGGGGTATGCCCAGACGTGGGTCCCTTGCTCACTTTGCCACTGGATTCAAGCAAGCCTGGCTGATGACGGCTGGAATGCCAGAAACCAATCCTAGGATGCTTGTTTCCGGTCCAGGGAAGACATGGCTTGGCAGTTCGGGCTGGACTGTTCCCATGAGGCACAGGGTCAGACTGATTTGCATATGGCCATGTCTGAACTGGGGTGGTGGAGTGAGCTAAAGAATTATGATGGATTAAACCCAGATCAGTTGACTGGGGGTGAGTGTTTGATTGGCTCAAGCGTTCCGTCCATCATCCCCTTTTGTATCGCTTTGTTCGCCCTAAGTTGGCGGGGGTATGCCCAGACGTGGGTCCCTTGCTCACTTTGCCACTGGATTCAAGCAAGCCTGGCTGATGACGGCTGGAATGCCAGAAACCGGTCCTAGGATCAATGTTCCCTCTAATTATTTTCCTCTGTGTGCGGCAGAGTAAGGTCTCTGTGCACTGCAGCCAAGCCTATGTGCGCCAAGAACCTGACCGCGTGTGTAGACCAGGGCTTTGAGTGGGATGAAAAAACTCGGGGATCTTTCAAAGGGGCGTAACCAATGCAATTAAGGGTGTGGCTTAAAAGCAATTAAGCTAAAAATATGTGCATCGCATAGTGTGCCACCCGACTGATATTTTGCTGCTTCTGTCATTGCATGCAGATATATAATACGTGTGACATTACACCTACAAGAAGCCAAGACTATTGGCTTTGTCAATGGTTATTTTTTGCATCAAGTTGTATATAATATTGAAAATGCTTCCGCTCTTGTGGCTGAGGTTGTGGCTTAATGCTCGAGCTGTCAACTTAGGAGATGGGGTTTGAGTCTCGGGTCAGCCTAACATCCTGTGATTCTGGGCAAATCAATTAATCTCCCCATGCATACAAAAAAATATATAATAACAAATCATGTAAAGCGCTCCAATACTTTTGGGTTGAGTTTGCACTATATAAAAACTTGCTGCATTTCTTTTCTAAATGCGGGGCAGAAACCATAACAGATGGAGGAAGAATGAGGAAAATAGAGGGAAAGAGAAAGGGAGGGCAGAAAGGAAGAATGAAATATAGGAAATATGAAAAGAAGGAAGAAACCACGACAAGAAGGAGAATTCAATAAAAGGATGGATACAAAGGTGAAAGGTTTGAGAGATGGAAGAGTAAAGTTATATTTGCATGGGTGGGTGCACGTAAGAATGGATTGAAGGATGAATGTTTGGATGGATGGAAACCTGGATGGAAGGGTGAAAGGATGGGTGATTGATAAAAGGTGGGTGAAATGATGGATGAATGGATGGGTGGATGGATGGGTGGGTGGATGGATGGATGGGTGAATGGATAGATGGATGGATGGAATGGTAAAGGAAGGATGGATGGATTAGATGAAAAGACAGACGGATGGGAGCATGAATAGACAGGTGAAATGGACGCTGGATGAAAGGCTTAAAGGGTGGAGAGATTAATAGATAGGAGGGATGAAAGGACCTGTTCTAGGGAGGACAGGCCTTACTAGCTTCACACTCCTGATGGCATTTGAGGTACCAATCGAATTGGGGGGGTATTTTAGTTTGCTTTTTGGCTACACCTGTGTCCACAATACGTCTTCGACAACAGCTAAAGGCTGTCTTTAGGCGAGACCTGGAAAGGCCTGGCTAGGGAAAGGTTTAAAGTTAGTGGCCCCTAAGCCCAGGGGCATGAGGGGCCCACAGCCATCTCTCTTTTACTACCAGATGACGATTCCGGGAGTTCTCTTACCTCCTTGCAGAACGGTGCCCGTGGGGCTCTTGCTTTACCACTGTAAACTGTCATTTCAAGCAATCCTTTGTGGTGCTGATTACATCAAAATGTATTTTTTATTGCAACCACAACATGGCAGTATCTATGAATAAAATCAGCTGTGAACAATTAAATACTGAGAGCCAAGCGCCTGGTTTATCTGGTATAAATCCACTAAAAAACAACTAGAGGGAAATTTCACAAAATGTTAGGGTAGTTTCTAAGCAAGTCAGTAGGAGTGGAACAACTGAAGCGCCACAAGGTGGGGCACTAGCCGCTAGACTGCCCCCGCAAACACAAAGTGTGTCCCCACTCTTGTTCAAAGGTTGTGGGGGATTCTGTACAGTAGCAGCTGCAAAATGTCCCAGACTGAGGGATTTTAAAAATAGACCTTGCACAGGAAGTGCAAATATGGCCCTGTTAGTTGATTTAAAGGCAGAAAAGTCACGTCCCAACACCGGGATCTCATCAAAGCAGAAAATGTTTTCAGTGGTAGCCCAAAATACATATATAATCTGCAGATGATGAAATCGTTGGCAACCAGGGCGACGTTTCAAAATAAAGATAGGCAAAATAATTCTGCATGGCGAGGGAGTAGATAATTCTGAAATTTGAAGCCTGGCCAGGCCACGAATCGAGGACTGGGAGAGATTTGCTATCTTAAAGTCTTATTAAGAGCAAGAGGATAATCATAGTTTCAACTTTTTTGAAAACTTGGGATTCCACCCCTTTGGACAAAAAAAAACCAATAAAATTTGAAAGTCAGAGGAGAAACAAAAGTCACTGTCAGAAAAGGCAAATGAGAAATGCGCAATCGACAGTTTCAACTTGCCTCTGCTCAGAATCAACAAGAGAATGGGAAATTAAAAAGAAGTCCATCACCAGTTTGTGCATTAACTGCAAGCCCTCATGTCTGTCACTTTTAACTAGGCTGGTTTTAACGGATGGTGAGAACTGTACAGAAGTTACAATAATATCACTGTACATCAGCATTATTGCAAAAACACCTCAACTGCAAACCTCTTTGGTAAAACAAAAAACTCCTAAACTGCAACCAAACACAAAGGACCCAAAGACAAAGCTTTTTTCAGGTGCTTCACCAATAAAAACTGAATTCCTTGAAAAGGAACAAGCTCGATAGATGGACATTTGTGAAAGTATTCCCTGTTAATCACAGCGCCCGTTATGCGCTGCAATTAACAGGAATACTTTCACATATGCCCACAATCAAGATATGCCTAAAGTCCAAAAGCATGACGTGTGCTTTACACGTCATGCTTTTGGACTTGCTGCATTTTTATGGATCCCGGCTGTGGGCTGATTGTGGGCCTTTGTGAAAGGATTCCTGTTAATTGTAGCACTGTCATGCGCTGCTATTAACATAAATATTTTCACAATGGCCCACAATCAGCACCCAGTCGCGCTGTATTTAGAAAAGAAATGAAGCAAGTCTGAAAGCACGACGTGTAAAGCACACGTCGTGCTTTTGGACTTGCTGCATGTCTTTTCTCAATAGAGAGAGGCTGCGGGCTGATTGTGGGCATCTGTGAAAGTATTCCTGTTAATTGCAGCGCATGACGGACGCTGTGATTAACAGGAATCCTTTCACAAAGCCTCAGGCAACCGGAAATTGCCGTTTTCGCCGCTCCTGTTTTAAAAGCGGGCGGCAGCGCGAACGTGTGCGCGCTTCACACGAGACACTGCGCGCTCGGTGCCTTAAAGGTGAGAGGGCGCGCAGGTGCGCACCTTACAGGGAACACTGCCTAGGATGCTTGTTTCCGGTCCAGGGAAGACATGGCTTGGCAGTTCGGGCTGGACTGTTCCCATGAGGCACAGGGTCAGACTGATTTGCATATGGCCATGTCTGAACTGGGGTGGTGGAGTGAGCTAAAGAATGATGATGGATTAAACCCAGATCAGTTGACTGGGGGTGAGTGTTTGATTGGCTCAAGCGTTCCGTCCATCATCCCCTTTTGTATCGCTTTGTCTCTATATGGGACATTTTGAGCAACTTAACATATACAACGAGCTTGCCCCCTTCTACGAAAACATCCGTGGCTGGTCGCGTTTTATAGATGATATTTTTTTCATCTGGAACGGCAACCAGCAAACGTTGGATGAATTTATTCTCTGGATAAATGCAGCTGATACCAACCTTGCATTTACTGCACACATCAGCACTCAAAAACTTGAATTTCTGATGTATGGGTGGAGCACCATGATTCCAAACTGATGGTGTCATTATTCATCAAACCTACATCCAGGAATACCCTCCTTCACTTCAGCAGCTTCCATCCCCGAAGTCAAAAAGATGGAATTCCCTTCAGTCAGTTTCTACGTCTCCGTAGAAACTGTACTAACATCAAGGACTATTTGATTCATGCTGAATTGATGAAGGAGAAATTCATTCAACGCGGATATCCACACAGGCTTGTCAGGGATGCTCTAAAAAGAGCTTGTTTTTACAACCGAGATACAATGTTCCAACCAAGACAACACAAACAGACCGACAAACTAGTCTGTGTAACCAAGCATTCATCCATTGACAACAAAATTCGCCAAATTGTGAATTCACAATGGCACTTGTTAAATCTGGATAACCAAACACCACGGATACCCAAACCGCTTTTCGCATTCAAAAGAAATAAGAATTTGAGAAATATGTTGGTGAGAGCGAAACCGCACGAGCAGGACAGGTTCATCCAAAAATCCATCGTGGGAGATCAACCCATTTATGGTAATCATAAATGTGGAACATGCCATGCATGCGCTCAAGCAATAATCGGTGACCAAGTTCTCATAAACAATCGCACTATTTATCTCAAAGAGATGACTAACTGCAGGACATCCAACTGCGTTTATGCCATCCTGTGCCCATGTAATTTGACATATGTAGGTGAAACGGCTAGAGAATGCAGGATTCGGCTGGGTGAACACAAATCCAACATCAGACGTCATAAACAGGCAGCACCATTGGTTAACCATTGGAGTGAAGCCAAACATACTGAAGAGGACATTCGATGGACCATTTTGGAGAAGATACATTCACAAAAAGGCACCGATACCACCAATATACGCAAAAAGCGAGAAGTTTTTTGGATCTTTACTTTAGACTCTAAAGACAAAGGACTAAATGAATCCTTGCCATGGGAAAATGCAATTATTTAGGAACTTAGGGGCACATTACGATACCCGGCGTAAAAAAATCCGCCAGGCATGGAAGCGGCAAAAATCCGCCCGCACACACCGCCTGAACACCGACCACGCCATTATGAGTACACAAACTGAAAACCGCCATCGGCGGAAAAATCATACAAAATACCGCCCGCCATCGTCCGAGTCGGAGTCAAACCGCCCGCCACGGACGGAAACACGCACGACAACACAAAACCGCCCGCCCTCACGGCCGACACACCGCACGTGAAATTACGATCGCACCGCCATGAGCGCGGAAAAACAACAAAAATACCGCCCGCCAGCGCAAACAACGCCGATGAGAATCGACACGGCAGAAGCCATGGCGCCCACGTACCTGCACAGAAACCATCCGCACACAAAACCAATAGCACACAACATGGCCAACAAGTCCACACAGCAAGGCACGCACAAATACACAAGCACAGTACACATCCCGAAAACACCCCCCGGACAAACAAAAAATACAAAGGCCAGAACCCCAGACACAACACACCTGAAAACAACAGACCATGAGGACACACCCACATAGGTGAGTACAAAAGCAGCACTCCCACAGACCACAACCCCTTGCTACATTGCAAACCAGAGAGGAGAGGAGAGGACACAGTGACACAGCAAGGACAGCAGCACACCACAGAAACGCACACATCACAACCACCACCACCACCACCAAACACCGGCACCACAAACCCCCTGCACATTACACAACACACACCGCACCAGCACCACAAACACCATGGCACCACAAAGGATGCCCAAGTTCACGCCCATGGAGCTGACGGTCATGGTCGACGAGATCATCAAGGTGTACCCACAAATCTATGGGAACATGGTCCAGCACACACCACTAGCCACCAGAAACAGAATGTGGACCCGGATCGTAGACCAGGTCAATGCAGTCGGGACCCTGCCCAGGAACAGAACCGAGATAAACAAACGTTGGAATGACGTAAAGAGCCTGGTCAAGAAGAAGGAGGGCAAAAACAGAGAGCTGGCTGCCGTCACTGGCGGAGGGAATCCCGCGCTCTTTAAGACCTTCAAAGCGTGGGAGGAGAAGGTGCGAGTCGTAATCCATCCGGAGATCCTCGCCGGATTAGCAGGGGGAGTGGAGGCTGGTAAGTACAAACTAATGTATACCAGCACACCGCTATGTACACACATGCGCAACCACCATGCCACAGCTCCCAGGGACAAACACCCCCATGTCCAGCACACAATACACAACACATCACACGCACATGCAACAGACACTACCACACACAGGCCAAACCGAACAACTGTAAGATGCGTGGGGACATGTGTACACTAAGCCAGCCACGTAACCACCAACAGGTCCCCAAATATGCCAGAAGCGCCACAACGAGCACCCACCACACCCATGTGTCCGCCACAGCTGCACTAACCGACAAGTAACAGGTAAGTGGCAGGAACACAAAGTGCAGTGGGTGGGACGGTGGACAGCTGAAGTACAACACCCACCAGGCCCCCACTCCCACAGACCAGCAAGGTGGAGCACTCCCCACACCCATGTGTCAGGCACAGCTGCACCAACCGACAAGTAACAGGTAAGTGGCAGGAACACAAAGTGCAGTGGGTGGGACGGTGGACAGCCCAAGTACAACACACACCAGGCCCCAGTCCCACAGCACAGCAAGGAGGAGCATCCCCACACCCCACACCCACGTGTCAGCCACCGCAGTGCACAACGACAGCCGAAAGGCAGACATCACGGTCCACAGCAATCGGTGTCAGTGGGTGTACAGCCACCCCCACGACCCACTACACCCCCCACCCCCACAGACCTGCAACATGGAGCACCCCCGCTAAGAGCCATGTGGCATCCAGTACAGTGCACGCACGAACAACTTGCAGGTGGGAAACTGGACAGGGCTGGATTACTGGAGGCATGAGGACCATAACACCACCAACACATGGGACATGTCACGTAGCACACGGACACGCAGCACCGCCCACCGTCACGAACAAGTGAACAATGTGCACACGGACATGAACAGCAGACTCACACCCCACATGACCCATCACAGACATAGCAACACCCAAGGAGCCACGTCTGCATGCACAAGCCACACAGAATATAGTCCCACACGGCAGCCACTGTGCAACTCATCACACACAACCGAAACACCATTGAAGTCCTGTCCATGTAGCCCCTACTGCCTGTCAACCACACACCCCACAACTACGCCTATGTAAGACAAACAACACTAGACGCAACAGAGCGGAACAACAGAAATGCACACGAACACCACTGAACCCATCAAACACACAGACACACCATGCACATACAACATACCATCCATCCCATCCGTCAGCCCCAGTCTCATGAAAGGCATGTCATCCGCACAGCTGCCACACATACAGCAGTCACGCTAAGACACATGCCCATGACCAACCATGTGCCAGAAGTCAATTAAGCGCACGACACACTGTGAGCAACAACACACAACATGGGCCACACCCCCCCGAGCACTGCAGTGATGCACATGGCACAGGGCAGCACGCACACCAAGGAGATGGGACAACTGCAATACGTTGGCTGGCACACAACTATCACTCACTCATAACGATGCGTCCAATGCCATGTCCAGTAACCACAACAGACAGCAAATATGCAGGGCATGTCAGGCATGCACACACCTCAGACCATGCACTGTCATGCTGCCACAACACATGTCACGTTCGGCACCCATGGCTCACAGCATGTACCCCAAAAGCATATACCCTCCCAAATGCGAATCTGGGGCATGGCCCCCATGTTGCCATATGCGTTCCTAAGCGTTCCATTTGAACTCCAAAAGCAAAGTACAAACCAGACCCAGGATGGGCCAGGAGCCCGCATACACCAGAGTCACAATGAGTAGGGGCAAAGCAACACACCCATCGGCATGGCCAATCCGTCCCATGCCACATGTGCACAGCACACAGTCCCATTGCCTAGCACACACACCTACAGATGCCACAGCCACACACTCGCCTCCGGGAAACCCATGTACGAGATTGCACGAACTGCCAATGTCAGACGACTAATACATACTTCGCCAGGTGCAACACAATAACAAATCTCATTCTCTCCACAGGTGACGAACTGCTGGACGCTGGGGATGGAGACAGCAGCCAGCACAGCCAGCCTACAAGCCCCCAACGAGGACACACGGATCTGGAGGATCTGTCCACCTCTTCGGACACGGACCACCAAGCTGGCCCATCTGGCGTGGCAGGGCCCAGCCGCTCCCCAGGACCCCTCCTACCCACCAACCCATCATCCAGGGATGCTGAACAGTCCCAGTCCCCTGCTGCCACTGTCGTTGCGGCCACACCCACGGTCATTGCGGCCACTACCACTGCCGCAACCGCCACCATCGCCGCACCGACCACCACCGCCTCCACCACCACCACGTCTTCGCTGGCACCAGCCCCAGCGCAGGTGGTGGCCCGGCCGACTGGATCCACCCTGGGAGCCACAGCGAGGACCGTGGTGAGCAATGTGGCTAGTGGGCAGGCCGGTGGCAGCAGGACTGGTAGGAGGAGCAGGGTCAGGGAAACGCCAGCCTCCCCTGGGAGCCATGCCCTGCCTCAAATGGACAGAGTCCTTGGGGCCTATGAAGAGGCCCAAGGACAATGGGCCAGGTCTGCTACTGACACGCGGGAGGTGCTGGGGGTGCTGAGGTCCATGGACGCCCATATGGGCCAATTCGTGTCCCGTATGGACCAACTCGTGGACCTCATGGGCCAGCTGGTGGTGGCGGTGGGGTCACAGGCAAGGCCAGCAACACCACCTCCGCCACCACCTGCTAGGGCGCAGGCTCGGGCAGCAGTGTCCACTTCCCCTGCGTCCACAGCCAGTGAGCACACCTCACCCACCACCAGCAGGTCGCCACCACACACCCCCCTCCCAAACGTGGAAGGGGCCGTCCGAAGAGGAAACAGATCTCCCGGGAGGACTTCGCACGCTCCAGTCGCAAGTGAGGCAGCCAGCCAGCCTTCCGCCAGCCTTCCTTGACCAGCCACTGCATTGACTTGCTCTACGATCCCACTCCACACAGCCATCTGGATGGCATGTGTGTGTTGGACTATGGACATAGAACCAGTGGGTACACCCTGATCATCACGCAGCCATGACCGACAGCTCATTGTCACTGCACGCACCACTTTTGTCATCACCTTACACACAATCACATGTCACAGTTTGTAATAAATGCACCTTTTTCACTAACTGCTGTTTGTGCCCTGTGTCTTTATTGTACGGAATACAACGGCCACCTTGGGCGGAAAGGCACCTGATGCGTGGCATGGAAATGGAATCCGGAGGGCCTGTAGGGACCTAGGGGTGGGAGACAGAACAGGAGCACATTCAATGAGTGTGTCACACACCCATCACACAGTACATGTCAACAACTACAAGCAATGTACACACATCGCACAGAGCAATAGGGCACAATGCCACAGCCACCAACAGTGGCATACTACCCTGGCCATGGAGCGTTGACACACTGCACGCAGTGAACATACGGCCACCCTGACACAGCACACACACACCTGCATAGATACAGACACATCATCCGTCGTACATGGACACTCACCGTCAAGTGAAGTAGCGGGCGATGAGCTGCTGGCGCACATTCCCAGCTTCCTCCTCTCCGCTGTCCACCTCACTCGAGCTGTCCTGGTCTGCGGGCTGGGGCCCTGGTTGATCTCCGTCATCCACAATGAGGGGGATCTGCTTCCGAATGGCCAGATTGTGCAGCATGCAGCACGCCACCACTATCTGGCACACCTTCTGTGGGGAGTACGCCAGTGCACCCCGGTGCGGTCCAGGCACCTGAACCTGGACTTGAGGAGGCCAAAGGTACGCTCGACCACACGTCTGGTCCTCCCATGTGCCTCATTGTATCGATCGTCTGCTGGGGTGCGAGGATTCCTCAATGGACTGAGCAGCCATGCCCCATTCGGATACGCAGAGTCACCTGGGTGTGAGGGACACAGAGAACCGTTGCTATTCCAACTGGACAGGGGACAGCATCGCACAACCAGCACGCTACACCACTCCACATACTCACCGACAATACAGCCACGATCCTGTTGCAGATTGGCCATCAGTCGTGGCAAGATGCTGTTGCGCATTATGTGTGCGTCATGGGCCGAGCCTGGAAACTTTGCACACACGTGGGTGATCACCATGTCCGCAAGGCACACCACTTGCACATTCAGGGAGTGCGTGTGCTTCCTGTTGCGGTACAGGTGCTCAGTGGCCTGTGGTGGAACAAGGCCAACATGAGTGCAGTCAATGGCTCCCACGACGTGTGGGATTCTGCCAAGGGCATAGAATGCACCCTTCACTGCCGCCAATTCACGAGCCCTGGGGAATCTGATGTACCTGTTCCGGTACAGCATCATGGCTGCCAGTACATCCCTCAGCACCTTGCTGAACATGGGCTGGGACATCCCTCCTCCACTGCCCACTGTGTGCTGGAATGACCCAGTGGCGAAGAAATGCATGGCGGCCATCACCTTAGCCGTGGGGGTGACAGCAGTCGGATACACCCTGCGGGGACGGAGATGGGGCTCTAACATGGCACACAGTCGATGCAGAGTTGGCCTGTCCAGCCGAAACTTCCTGATTACCTCTGTATCGTCCATGTCCGCCAGCAATTGGTATGGGCGGTCAATGTTCGGTCTCCGCCTGGGTTAAATGGCAGAGGACACATGTCAAAGCAACACGGCACATAGCAATTTCGCATACACATCACTGACATGACTGAGCAAGCACATGAGCCACAGCCCAGCTGTCAAGCTGGGACGGCACGGCCACAATACACTTACACAGGTCTCCCAACAATGGCAATGGCAAGTGAGACATACCACTGCCATGTGCATGCACATGGGGATCTAGGCCCCAATGACTTGCGGGGCGTGCTGATGGGGACTGACTGCATATTCGTCAAGCGGCAACGCCACGGCAACATGAGTGTCTGCTGAGCATGGTACTGCTTCCGAGGCTGGATGAGTATGGCACACGACGACGACGATGTGGGCACGGGCTGAGCGGCCAATACAAGTGGGACCTGTGGCACGAGGGGATATGAGACAGTAGTAGGTGTCAGCACTGCACCCTATGTACAGCACTGTACGGATCACAGCTCCCGAAACATTGACTGGTGTCCACATTGACAGCCCCATGCCAAGACGGCTGTGTGCTTGCAGTCACACGTCACAGGTGAGAGGTTACATTGCACGTGCCAGGTGGCAGTCGTACATAGTGGGAGCTGGCATGTGTGTGCATGTGTCTCCTGTTCAGGATCCACCAGATGGGCGCTGACTCTGTACTGACCATTGGACACAGCATGTTCCGTGGAAGGCTTGTGTGTGTGGGATGGTGGCACTGGATGTGCCTCCGTTGGGGGGGGCCATGCACAGGGCGGGTACGTCGATGATTGCGCATTGTTGGTCACGGTGGGTGCACCAGCTAAGATGTGTTGCCCTGTGTTCAATTCCTATGTCCGCATGATGATGGACTGTGGATGTGGGCAGACTACACATTGGTCGATGTGCTGTCTATATGCATGTGCCTTCACACCAGGCACAGCTGCCCCTGCACATGTGACCCCTGCTGGACTCGCTGCTGGGTCTGTGGAGCTGATGCACCTTCTGCGCGTGGGGCGGACAGCTCTCCTCACTTCCCTCATTGCGCATGTCATGTCTTTGCCGCAGGTGACATGGATCATGGAGGGCCCACATGTACGCGTGGGTAGGCTACACATGATTGTTCACTGGTCGCCACCCCCAGTCAGTGTTTCGAATGGGAAGGTTGTCGTGCTGGTGGTATGTTCGATGTGGCGGATGGGCGGGCCTAGGTGCGGGCTTACATTCCGGACATGGGGGTAGTTGGATTGGCGACTAGTTGCAGTACACACGGGACATGTCTCTTCCTTTCCACATCTGGGTCATCCCTTGTACTAACTGACAGTGATACAGTCATCTTCGCCCCAGCCCTCATGTCCTCCCCTCGCCCCCCAATATGCATGCTCACCTGCGAGGCTAGCGCTTGCACAGGCAGCCCCAAGCTTGCACCAGAGAGGGCAAGGAGTGTATGTGTGGGTCCAGTTGCACGAGTGGGCTGTCTCAGGGTATGATGTGTGGCGGGACGCCGTCCACCTGCGTGGTGCCCCAAATGGAGACCCGGCCTGCATGGACTATGCATCACAGTCTTCGCCTTCCGGATCCGCCACCTGCGACACCCAGTGGCTGTGGCTGCCCTTGCGGCCATGCCGCGTCCGTCTGTGGCTGATGGCCCACACATTCACTCTTTGGCCTCTCTGGGGAGGGCTCAGGGGTGGTGGCGCACGCGCTTGCACTTAGTCGCAATGGCATGTGTCGTGGTTGGTATGATGGGCAATGGATGGGATGGTGCGAGCCACCTCCTGTGACGTCAGTGCTGCTCGTGCTGTGGTGCGTCCCCCTACACTTCCATTTGACTTTTTGCCATGCTGGACGTTGAGGTTCTATTGCCTGCGTGATATGACCAGGAGGAGCGCGAGGAGACCTCTCACACACCATGCTCCACTGCCATCCCGTGCCCTGTATCGCCTGTGCGGATTGACTATGTTGGGGTTACACCTGGTCGACTGGGGCTGTGTGTGCCTTGTCAAGGGGCATGGCGGGCGCACAACAGGATCCAGCTCGTCCACAGAGGGTGGGCTGAGGTGCGCCTGGTACCGCTTTGTACGTGTGCCCGGCTGCTGTGCACACACGTGTTCACTCCCCCCGACAGGTGTCCTCTCACAATGCCCAGGGAAGCGGTGGTGTACTGTTCATGAGCCCTCCCAACACGGCGTGCTCCAACTTGGCATGTGCGCATCTACCCGTCGCACCCACCCACCTGAGCACTGCGTCCATACGACTTCACACGACACATGTGTGTCTTCCACAGTAGTGCTACTCATTTGCGTTGACATCCAATACCAGTGGACTACATGGTCATGTCACGACTGCCGTGTACTTCACATACTCTCATCCTCTCTCATTCGTACTTGTGAAATGAGTCAGCGGAGACAGTTCTGGTTTCAAACATTATATTGAGTCTTCTGTCCTCTGTGATGCAGTATAGTGGACACTACTGGCAGCGGAATACATGTTGAGGATATACTGAGCATGATAACAAATGGGATAGGGTGTGGGGTTACATCTGCTTGGCCAAGGCTGTGCTAATGTACATTTACGTATAGCTGCGGAGCTGCGGACTTTGACACAGACGGTATACATGTAGCCTACCAGACCGCTCGGCATCATGGGCACAGTCCATCTCAGTTCCATGTGACAGGTTTGCTGCGGTTGTTCCTCATGCACGCGTGCATGTGAGATGACATCAGGGCATGTGCTTGCGTGCATGCAGCGGCGTGCCACTTGTTGTTGCACTGTGGTGGTTACTGGACATGTCACAGTCACTGGGGTCGTGTTGTTGTTGTATGCACTTGTCGTCCATGCAAAGGTCCTGGTATGGGATTCCCGGGGCGGGGGTGGGAGGGGTGCAGCACCCACAGACTCCAGGCGACCTATTCATGTCCACTGAGCGGTGTGTGTGTCCATGTGCGCTGGATCCATGTCGTGTCCTGGTTGTTCGTGCAGTTCCGTCCATGTGGGTGCGATGCACAGAGCCCATGCCACTGCCTCCCACGATGCATGCGGTGTTCCTGGATGTGATGGGGAACAGTGTGCATGTCCCGGTCATATCCGATGTCATGGCGATGTCGTTGATGGTGTGGTTACAGTTGCCGGTCGTTTGGTATGGCTGTTGTGGTGGTGACTGGCCAGTCCGTGCGGAAGCTGAGCATGGGTGCGGGGTTGGACTTCATAGGTCACTCGGGGAACCTGCGTTGTGGTCCGACGTATTTACAGGTTGTCAGGTATGCGATGCCGTCCAGCAGGGCTTCCATGTCATTGGTGGTGTACATGTTTGCCAGCCAATGAAGCGGATGGTGGCTGTCAAGGTGTTGTTCGTAGGTTGTCCCTTGGAGGACCATGATGGGGCATTGTGGGTGACATTCGATGTAGCTGTTCTCGATGATCCGTCGTGTGGAGGCACAGTGGTTCCATTTCAGTGCGCGTGCGATGTTGGCCACATACGCCATGCCCCCATAGGCAGAGCAGGCCCTGTCGTGTGCGTCCAGAGGGAGGAGTAGTGGTAGCAGGTCCGCCTTCAGACATGCCGGGTTGGAGAGGCATATCTCGACGGGATGCTGGTAGGGACACCTCCGACAGTAGAAGACGGGCATGACGCAGCTGAACAATGTGATGCGGTAAGTCAGTCGGTAACTTACGTTCAGCAGGGACAGGAGATCGCATCCCAATGTATGTATCGTGCTGGTTTGGTACAGCTTGAGCTCTTCGGCGTAGTTGGGTAGGTGTGTTGCGGTTGCCATTTCGCAGCGGTGCGTTGTGGTGGCGTGCTCCGGCTGTGTGTGCAGTCTGCAATGTGCACACTCCGGGGTTGCTGTGAGCTCTGTGTAGTCGTGGGGAGACAGGACTTGTGTTCTGTTGGCTTGTTTGGAGGACACGGGCCCTCTTCCCACATGCTTCTCAGACAGTTCAAGGTCAGTGCTGTGTGACTCCTTCCAATTAACTTGCATGTGGCCGACATGGGGGAGTGTTTTCTTCTTTCTTCCCCGTCCGTTGTGTGCTTCTGTGATATGCGCTATCTGCCGTGTGGTCGGTCTCCTCGGCATGCCTGTGTTGGTCTATTCTTGGACAATGGCTGTATTCACCGGCTTCTGTCGTAGGGCTGTGGTTTCGGTGTTGGAATGGAAGGTCATTCAGTGCTGTCTGCTCTCCCTTGTGT